>CM028380.1:65601812-65661271 GCA_013146195.2 Codonopsis lanceolata | reverse complement strand
TATTGTTGGGAGCTTCATGTTGATGGCTCGGCTAGCGGTTTGGGAGTGGAGCCGGGTTGGTGTTAGTCCCACGAGAACAAGACATAGAATTTGAGCATTGCGCTTCAAATTTCGGCTTCAACAATCGGGCGAATATGAAGCTTTAATATGAAGCTTTAGGCTCGAGCTCGCGCGGGATATTGGAGTGTGCATGCGTTGGTTGTATATTGCGATTCTCGGTTGGTTGTGAATCAAGTCAAAGAGCGATTATGCGGTCCACCATCCGATCTTGGTTCGTTATTGTGCGATGGTGAAGGAAATTTTAAAGGACTTTGATTCTTGGGAGGCTGGTGAGAATTGCAGGAAGATAACATGCTTGGTGATTATTTGTCGAAGATGGTGAGGATGAAATTCAGTCCTTGCATCACGGAGTCATGATCGAGCATTTGGAGGTTCTGTTATTGAAAAGGAAGCGATTATGGATATTGAGCCGGCTCCAAAATGTTGGATAGATGATCTTCGGGCCTACATCGGCGAGGGTGTTACAGAGACAAAAGGAAGCTAGAACCATCCGAAGCGATCATGTCGCTACATTGTTTTGGATAACATTTTATATCGGAGATCCTACACCCGACCTTTGTTGAGGTGCGTGTGACGAGATGACGGAAGGAATTTTAGGAGAAGTGCATGAAGGCAAATGTGGAGGTCACCACAGTTGGCGGTCATTAGCAGAAAGTCTTGGCGGCGGGATTCTATTGGATAACAACTGCGGCGAGATGCAGAGATGTATGTTCGCCGATGTGACAAATGTCGGCGTTGCAGCGGATATTCCATGTTTGCCATCTCTTGAGCGGACTCTGTTATAGCCTTATGGCCGTTCGATATGTGGGGATAGATTTAATTGGTCCTTTTCCGTTGCTCGGTCAAAATTTAAGTATCACGATGGTGGCCGTTGATTACTTTACTAAGTGGGTGGAGGCAAAGCCTTTGGCGACTATAAGTGAGGTTAATGTCATCGACTTTGTTCATGAACACATATGGTGCCGGTTTGGGGTCCATGAGAGCAATTGTGTCGATCATGGGACTCAATTTTACGAAAAGTTTACTAAAGCATGTGGCGATGCGGGTGAAGCATTGGCAATCATCGTGGCATATCCTCGAGGCAATGGGCGGTGAAGGCGCAAATAAACAAATTACGCACGTTTTGAAGAGGAATTTGGAAGAGGAAGATGGGTAGGCAGGCGCCTTGACCTTGTGGGCGGTTAGAGCGACGATAAGGGGGTCCAACGGGAGAAACATCTTTTTCTTTAGCTTATGGGTCACGATGCTATGGCTCAGGTGGAGATGTACTTGCCCACTCATAGGGTTTTAAATTATGACATTAAGTCTAATAACACGGCCCGGCGGTGATTTGGATTTATTGGAGGAAAAACGGTTGGAAGCTAAGATGAGAATGGCTAATTACAAGCGGCGAGCAAAAGCCCACCACGATAAAAGGGTTCATGGTAGGTTGTTTCTTTGCGGGGGATTGGGTTCTCAAGTAAGATTGAGGCAACAGTCACCAGAAATTTGAATGGGGAAAGCTTTCACCAAATTGGGAAGGGCCCTTTCGGTTTCAAAGATCACTAAGGAGAGCACTTACATGTTGCGAGCGGAGGATGGTGGACGAGCTAAAGCATCCTTGGCACGAGATCATCTAAAGAAATATTGCGGTAATTGACATTGGCGGTATGTAGTTCTTTGATTCTCCATTTTGTGAAAAAGGTTAAAGCAAAGTTCGGTTGTGCTTTCCTAATGTCATTTTGAAAGTTGATGATTTCATCGGTTTCATCTCGACTATTCTCTTTAGCGAGCATGAGATGATTTTTGCTCGTTTATTGAGTTGGTGTCTGAGCTAAATGTGTCCTCAATTACTCTTCTCCTTCGAGCATAAAGGGCTTTATGCTCGAGAAAACTGGTTTGAGGGGTGGTGTTTTCCGGTACTCGATTATTCTATTTTTACGAGCATAGAGAGCTTTATGCTAGTAAAAGAGTTGGTGTTCGAGTGGGATAGTTTGGCTACTAGTGAATTCTTTTGTGAGTAAAGGATATTTTTGTTCGGAAAAAAGGTTAGATATACAAGCAGTATTCTTGAGTCACGACGAGATAGTATAAATGGGGAAATGAAAGCATTGATCGGCATTCAAAGCGGTTAGTAGAATATTACAAACATTAAAAATAAATTGTTTTGGGATCAAGGCACGGAGGCCGAGAAAGGCACGAGCCATAAGTGTTTTTAAGCGCTTGGAGCATCATTGCTGTTGTTAGTTGTGGGAGTTGGCTCGGTGGTAGCTTCGAGGATGGTTACCTCATCCTCAGCGGGGTCGGGAGCATTCTCATTTGTTGGTGGGGAGCTTGAGAACCCATTTGGGTCATTAATTCGGTAGCGTGGGGTGGTGGACGGAGGAGGATTCCACGGAGGCAGGCCCTTATCAACGTCTGCCGTCTAAGGATTCGGTTCATCTTCGTTGAAGGGCACGAGGGCATGACCGAGGCGGGCCGAGCAGTGAATAATGGATTGGCTCCCCACTCGGCAAGTTTCTCGGGTCGGATCTCGGCCCGCTACAAGCAATTGCCTCGAGGAATATGGTTCATGCCCGGCAAAAGAGCGGATAGGCCTCACCTTCAATGCGGTGGCGAAGTCGTCGAGCTCTTATAATCTTCGATCATCTTTTGTTTTTCTTTGTTCGCTTGTCAAAGAGCTGGACTCCAACACGCTCGAGATCGGTAACCATGGCATTAGCGACCTCGGTCACTTTGACAAGACCGAAGTTCTCTGCGCACCCATTTATGTTGTTCGGGGCAGCTTCTTGATTTCTTAGAAAAGGATAGTTGAGATTCCAAACTTTTATTTTCAGCTTGAATCGAGAGACCTCGGTCACCTTGCTCGTCAAATTTTCCTCGAGAGCCTTAATCTCGGCCGGACGAGTTGTGATTTCCTCGGCTCATTTTCTCCTTTTGCAAATTTTCAATATCAGAGTTTTTCCATAAGGCAGCTCGTACATGAGAAGCTGTTTTGTTAGCGGCCTACAAGGGAAAATTTTGATTAGTTGCGGTGAAAGGGTAAAAAGCGTCATATTCAATGAAAGGTGTTTACCTCGGTGAAGCACATTCCAACTTCTCCAACTAGGGCCGAGTTTGCTTGCTTTCATTTGCTCTTCTTTTTGATCGCGATGTGGTGGAGCCTTTTCATCAAGCCAGACCACGATGGCTTGGAAGCCACCGGCGAAAACATTTATGTTGTTGAGGTCGGGGGCGTCGAGAGTTCGGCGATAAGAACAAGCTGCATCTTCGAGTCTCGGGCACGATGAATCCTTGTTGATGCCATGGCGGTATGGCGGGGTTGTTTCCTCGATTGAAGCCTTATCTTTTTGGCGCTTGTGTCTTCTTGGGCTTTCACTAGGATCGATGTTGATAACCGGTGGGGGAGATGTCTCAACCCTTTGAGTGGTGGGGGTCGGGATGGTTGTTGAAGTAAATTTGGTTGGTTTACGGTTCTTGGCGCCTAGTCCCACGGCCGGTGGTGCTTTGCAGGGCAGTTGGGAGGTTGACTACGGGTTGAGTTGAAAGATGTTTAGCTCGTTTGTTTGAGCTTTTCTTGGCAGCTTGAAGGAACTTGTTGGCGTCGTAAGTTGCCTCATATCTGCATAAGGTCAATCGAGCATGAGAAATATGAAGAAAGCAAAAATTTATAAAGTTGTCAGAAATAAGTGTAGTTGAAGTGATAACCGGTTAGTGAGAAAGAAGGTGCGCAAATTGCTCGGATCGAGCACACTCCTCGCATTCACTTGGGAACTTCTTTCCATGATACAAACCCCAATATGGGTGAGGAACTTCGAGGCTCAATGGTAACTCGGGGTTCGATCCCTGTCACGGGCAGACTAGAGATTCGAGCTTGTCGAAGAAGGATTAGGTCAGAAGTCAAAACTCGCCAATCAAGCACAGAGTCCTGGACAGGCCGGCCATCTTTTTTATCCTTGGCTCCGAGCAAAACTCAGAAAGCTTTTGCTATTTTAGGCTCACCTGCTCGGTGGCGTTTTTGTCGTGAATGCGGATGTGACGACCGACCCGGACTAATGCGAGATCAGAGTCGTGCGTCCAAATAGACAAGATATACAAGCATGCACAAGTAGGATTATAAATTTCATGTGGCGCAACATCGCATACGAATAACAACTTCGGCTACACTTGGCGGAAAACAACTTAAAATAAACAAGTCTTCGGCGTTACAGTAGGAACCCAACAACTACTCCTACAATATTAACACATGCTTATAATAACCTAACGGCCACAACATGCCGGAACAACAACAACAATAATAAGTAAAAGAGCTTTAAGCGGAAGAAGCTAGCGAACCAACAACATATAAACAAGGCTCGACATATAGTCGGCATACAAAAGATTACAAGTGTCAAATCATTAAGTTGCTACAACAACAAAACCCCAAGCCAAGTCTATATGACTTGCTTCCCAACGTCCTTTCCAAAATAAAAGTCAAAGCAACAAGGTCCAAAAGAGCAACCTTGCTCACAAACGACCAAGCGTGAATAAAGCGAGTCTATCTCGGACCGTCTCCTCGGCTCGGATCTAAGGAAACAAAACAAACAAATAGGGTAAGTCGAAAGACTTAGTAAGTTACTACAATGCATGATCATGTTATAACATGGCATTTATCACAATTATAGTTCACGTTCATCATATAGCACTTAGCACATTATTCACGTAAGTGCAAGAAAATAAATCATACAAGTAGGATATGATATAGGCACGGCCGCCGTAGCTCTGCAATAAACTTTATTATACTTTATCGTGCAACATCGATGCTCGGTGATTACATCGACTTTTATCGAGAACCTACTCGATCTAGATAGCAAGCCAATGCGGACGTATTGATCGGCAAAGGGCTACTTCCCATTGCGACCAACAATGGAGGTGTGTGTGAGGTCCCAGTGCGGCGATCCATAGCGAGCACGAATCCCATAATTCGTGAAGGCGTGCATCGTCCCACCCTGACTTAATAAACAAACCAAATAATGCCAGCTGGACTCAATGTGATGCACAAGTAGATATTTACTTGACTTAAACCAATTAAGGACCGAATTCGACAAGAGCGAACTCGATTAACCAAGTAGGGTATTAATCCCTATCATAAAAACGTATCAAGGCAATTAATTGCTCAAAACCAATCTTTCATAACAACTTGTTGTAACCAACTAAACCAAGCTCATATTTGAGTAAACCAAATCAAACGGTGTTCAAACTTCGTAGGGATTGAAACTAGAGTTCAACATGTTCATATATTCCCTAAGTCGACTCCGTTGAGTCTTTTCTCTAATTCCCAATTTTAGAGAAATTGAAGCTATGTGCTTCATAACCCAACCTAGGTCATTTCTAGGTTCAACAAGGTTGTAAATTCACCAAGGCATTATAATGTGATCCATGTTCATCATAGAGTCCAATATTGAGGATATAACACATAACAATTTCACAACATCTCATATAGGCTTAAACTAGGGCATTCACATATATCAACACTTCCATCACAAATATAATACATGTCTCTAACATGTTCAACACCTTAAATAGACAAGATGAAAGAGTATTATAACACTCATAGGCAAGAAATCATCCTATTCATGCTCCTAGCAAGCTCATAATTTCAAAATACAAGAAGATAGCATAGGAAGCATATAAGTGTCCTCATTGACCTCAATCACCATAGGCTTTGTTTCCTTAGGGTCAATGAGAACTAAAGAAGAAGAAGAAGAAGAGTAACTTACTAGTTCTACACCAAAGAAAGCAAATGAGAAGTTTGATCGGATGGAAATGCTCTACTCTTTGAGCTCTATCCTTTTGATGAAGGAGTCTTGAGCAAATGAAGAATGGATGAGGGAAGACCAAGGGAAACCTTCAAGAAGCCATGGAAGAACTCTCAAGAACTCTCTCTCACGTTTTTGGAAAAGCTCTCAGCAAATGAGAAGGCAAGAGGCTGATTTGTGGCTTATAAGAGGTGAAATGTTGAGTGGGACATGTGTCAAGCCAATGTGGTCTCTTTCTAATATGATTTTGTGGCTTAATGACTCACTAATGCACTCTTAATCCACTCTAAAAACAAGTTAGATATGTTAGGACACAAGAGAGGAGGGTTAGGGAGGTTTAAGAAAGGTTTAGATAGGGGTTTGGGTATAGAAATCGTTCGACTTCAAAACAGGGGAAAAAATCCGTAAGTGAACCGATGTTGAGGCGGGCGCCTCAACATCTCCCAGTGGCGCCTCAATGCCAGAGGCCTTCTCACGATTCTGCTCATTTTGTAATTGCTCCCGGTAACTTGAGGCGGGCGCCTCACAAGGTGCCAGGGCGCCTCGGCTTCTGGGCTTGAACCTTCAAAACTTGGTCTAAACTTGTCCTAAATGGTCCCAAACTTATGGGCAACCATTCTAAGGTCTAACCCAACTCAAAACAAGTCGAAACGCAGAGCACAAGGCAGAACAAGGCTCGAATCACGCGACGAATGATTAACGAATCAAACTACAATCAAACACCAATCAAACTAGGATAACTTGGACATGAAAGAGGTTTGTTTCAACATGGTTAAGACCTAAATACAAAGCCAAATACACCCTCGCCGCATCGACCGAAATAGAAGCAAAGAAAACGAGCAACGAGGGGGGAATCGCTAAGGCCAAAATCAAAGCGATCGAACCCGGCGATTCAACAAACAAGCTTACATGATTCTAAACATGTTAAGGGCTTCATGAATGACTTATGAATGGTTCTAAAACATTTATAAACTAAGTAAACATGCTCACAATCAACAAGAAATCAAGAAGACAAGCATACAATGCACATGCAAGAATACGGGCGTTACACTCTCCTCCTTTAGGAATTTAGTCCCTAAATTCTTACCAAGTTCATCAAACAAATGTGGATGCTTCTCGCGCATCTCGCTCCGTTTCCCAAGTCGCTTCTTCAATGTTGTGGTTTCTCCAAAGAACTTTGACTAAGGGAATTCTCTTGGTTCGTAGCACTTGCTCTTTGGTATCAAAATCTTCACTCGGGCTTTCAACGTAAGACATATCCGGCTCAAACGTTATCTCCTCATACTCAAGTACATGGGACTCATCCTTGAGATACTTTCGCTGAACATGGAAACATGGAATACATTATGAGTCTCGAAAGTGAAGGTGGCAATGCGATACGATCGCCTAAGGACCCAACTCTCTCAAGGAACCTCGAAGCTACCCAATGTACCTCGGTGCAGCTTCCCTTTCTTGCCTTGAGAATCTCTTCGTACCTCTCCTCGGTGTTACCTTCAAGAACACGTAGCAATTCTCCCACTTGGAACTCAAGATCTCGTCTTCGATTGTTGCAAAGAACTCTTTGTCGACTTTGAGCGGTGCAATCGATCTCTAATCAACTTCACGCTCTCAACCAAATTTGCACTAACTCTAACCCCAAAGTTTCGCCTCTCCAACTTCATCCCAACAAATTGGTGATCTACACTTACGCCCATACAAAGCTTCATACGGCACCATCTTGATACATCGACCGGTAGCTGTTATTATCGCATACGCAAACTTCAGTAAAGGTAAATGAGAATCCCCAGCTTCCCTTGAAACCTGGCACAAGTCGCATGACATATCCTCCAAAATCTGAATTAATCGCTGACCGCCATCCGCTTAGTGGATGAAAAGCAGATCAAGTCTAATAGTCCCCAAAGCTTCCTGCAAGCGACTTCCAAAATCTAGATGTGAACCCCGGATCTCATCGACACAATACTCACAGTACGCCATGAAGTCTCACGATCTCCGAATATACAAAGTCGCTAACCGAAGTCAATGAATAAGTGATAGCTATCTGAATAAAGTGTGCGCGTACTTAGTCAACTGGTCAACTATAACCCAAACCGCATTAATCCGCGCGGTAACCCCGTCACAAAATCCATAGTAATGAACTCCCATTTCCATTCAGAATTCAAGTGGTTAGAAATCCCGCAGTCTCGATGTTCACTCTTAACTCCTGACAAGTCAAACACTTTGACACATACTCCGCACTTCTCATGCCTTTCCACCAAAATTGTCTTTTCAAATCTAAATACATCTTCGTGCCCCTGGTGAATGGTATACTTCGCTTTATGAGCCTCATCAAGAACCAACCTCTTCAATTCAAGATAGAAGGAACACAAATTCTACCTCGAAATGTCAAAGTACCCTCACTATTAATCACAAAATCAAGCGATACATTTTCACCAACCCATCCATAATTTTCTTCAACTCCTGATCATTCTTTTGCTTCTTAATTTTCCCAAATAAAACCGGTAGCACCTAACATTTTGTAAAATCACACCTCTATCATAAACACTAGACCCCAATCTCGCAAATCTTCCAACATCTTCCATTCTCTAACCATCATACAAGACATGTGAACTTTCCTACCAAGGCATCCGCTACTACATTTGCCTTCCCTGATGATACAAAATAGTGCAATCATGATCCTTTAATTTTTCCATCCATCTTCTTGCCTCATGTTCAACTCCTTTTGAAAACAAATATTTCAAACTTATGAACGGTGAAAATCTCAAACTTAGCCCATACAAGTAATGCTTCCATTTATGCGTGAAAATAATCATGACCAACTCCAAATGGTGTGCAGGTAATTACGTTCATGAATAGACAACTTCCTCGACGCATGGCGATAACTCTACCATTTTGCATCAAAACACAACCCAAACCTTCCTTAGAAGCATCGCTATAAATTACAAAATTATCTCCTCCACTATGACCAAAATAGGTGCCCAGTAAATTATTGCTTCTTAAGCTCTTGAAACGACTTGGCATTTCTCGTTTAAAATAAATGGCACATTCTTTTCAAATAATCTAATAAATTGTCAGAGAAACCATCAATAAACCTCAGAGTAATAACCCGCTAAACAAAACTCGAACCTCGATAACTAAACTAGGCCTCTTCCAATTCATCACCGCTTCAACCTTAGAAGGATCAATATCCTAGCCCCAAAAAGATGCTTCCTCAAGCCAAAAGCACATTTGCTAAACTTTGCAAAAAGTTACTTCTCTCGAAGAATGGATAAGACAATCCTCAAGTGTTCTCTCATGCTCCTCCAGAGATTTCGAATACACTAGATGTCATCAATAAAGACTACCGAGAAACAATCAAGATAGATATGAAGACCACGGTTCATCAAGTCCATAAACACCGCTGGTGCATTAAATCTGACCAAAACTGACATCACACTACAAATTCAAAGTGCCCATATCTAGTGCGAAAAGCGTCTTGAATGTCTTCCTCTCTAACCTTCAATTGGTAGTAACCCCATCTCAAATCAAGCTTAGAATACACAATAGACCCCTTGCAATTGGTCAAAGGGTCATCAATGTGGGGTAGTAGGTACTTATTCTTAATGGTCACCTTATTCAATTCCACGATAGTCTATGCATAACCGCAAACTCCGTCCTTCTTCCTCCTTAAACAAGACCGGTGCCTTAAGTGACACACTTTCGAGTTTTAATAAAAAAAATCTCTAGGAGTTCCACTGGCTGAGTTTTCAACTCCTAAACTCCATGAGCGCCATCCTATACGGTTGCCTTAGAAATCGGTGAAGTCCCGGAATAAGCTCAATACAAAATTCTAGTTCTCTATCGGGTGGCATAGCATGGTGGGTAGAAAACACGTCGGGAAACTCACATACTCTTAGGACATCTTCTAAGTTAGCGAAGACTTCTTCTTATCAACTTATGCAAGATAACGTACACCCTTGAGACAACAATTTTCTAGCCATTGGCGGAAATAAAATGCAAGTCACTCGATGCATGATCACCCACACAAATGTAAATTCAGGCACACGGCATATAAAAAGTAACCCGCTTTCTGGCGATCAACTATAGCATGATAAGCACACTTGAGTCCATGCCAAGTCACATCAAAATCACGTATAGGTAGAACTACCAAGTCCGCATGCGAAGTGTGGTCACCCACAAAACATCCTGAGATTTAAACACTTGAGACGCGAGCATATATTCCCCGGCGGGGACACTTCAAGCAAATATGGCAAAGGTTGAGGCAATACGCATAGATTCTCAATAAGTGCGAGCAACATAAGAATCAAAGAGACCACTGGATCTATGAGAACTTCGAGCCTTATGATCGAATAGAGAAAGAGTACCTCCTATCACGGGTAGACCCCACAACCTGGCGATCAAAAGCGCAAACACACTGACCTTGAACCTTGGTTTCTGAGTCCCACGTCTCTCTTAGCCAGGCTACCCGTCAGTGAAACTTGATGATCTTTCTTCATGTTAGTTCCATCTCCATGAAATAAAACACTTCCCATTCTTTCCCAAAGACCTATCATGTGCGGACCTCTGGCGAGCTTGAACAAATCATGGTCTCAATTCGCGATCCTTGTTGCCCTTGAGATGAAAAGAAGTGTTACCTTGCTTCCTTGGCCTCCACTTTACTTCTCCTATCCACCTTGATCCCCTTCTATTACCGAATTATTTCCTGATTATTGTTGGTGAAGCTGGTGCACTACTAGCATTATTCTTGACCCGGTGTTCCTCAATGTCTTGCTCCACCTCATACGCTCGATCAAGCGCACTCGGTGTCGGTGAGCTTAAGCGCTAGAATACGCTTTCTAAACTCGGTTCTTAACCCCTTTACAAACTTATGTGTTCTCAAGAGCCTCAGTGGGAATCGGATCACGTACAATAGCGGCTCAATTATGTGAATTTCGCGGAATACTCCTTCTTGTCATGCTACCTTGCTCAAGATCATAGAATTCCTTCTCCCTTTGGTTGCGAACCACATCCAGTACATATATTCATTTTAAATTCTCTTTGGAAATTAGCCCAAGTGATGGGAACTTGTTGCATCTCCCAACTCTCCTTAGCAAGTCCACTGATCCACCAATGTTCGGCGGCTCCCTTAAACTTAAAGGTTGCTAGCATAACTCTTTCTTCGTCGGTACACCCCAACATGGACAATACTTTGATCATTTCCTCCATCCATAACTCGGCCTCTCTCGGTTTCGGTTCCCCAAGAAACGAACTAGGCTTTAACTTAAGAAATCTCTCTAGGAGAGTAGTGTCAGTCATTGGTCTCGGTGGTGGAGGTGGTGGTGGTGCTCCTCTGCTTGACCTTCTGCCCGGCCTCGAAAAGCCATTAACTGCGATGTAATTCAGCCATATCCGGTCTACCGGATTCTGCAGCGGTACCTCTTACAGTTCAAGAACTCTCCTTGGTCTACCTCTCCTGGGATTATCCATCGGACTCCTACAAGAATTCACTCGACGTTAAAATCAACACACAAATAACCAACCCAACTAGGCCATGGATCCTATCCTGGCCGACAGCTAACTATAGCTCGATACCAAACGACCGACCAAGACCCCAATGCGAGATCCCGAGTCGTGCCGTCCAAATAGACAAGATATACAAGCATGCACAAGTAGGATTATAAATTTCATGTGGCGCAACATCGCATACGAATAACAACTTCGGCTACACTTGGCCTGGCGGGAAAACAACTTAAAATAAACAAGTCTTCGGCGACGTTACAGTAGGAACAACAACTACTCCTACAATATTAACACATGCTTATAATAACCTCAACGGCCACAACATGCAGGAGACAACAACAACAATAATAAGTAAAAGAGCTTTAGCGGAGAAAGCGTAGTGAACCAACAACATATAAACAGGCTCGACATATAGTCGGCATACAAAAGATTACAAGTGTCAAATCATTAAGTTGCTACAACAACAAAACCCCAAGCCAAGTCTATATGACTTGCTTCCCAACATCCTTTCCAAAATAAAAGTCAAAGCAACAAGGTCCAAAAGAGCAACCTTGCTCACAAACGACCAAGCGTGAATAAAGCGAGTCTATCTCGGACCGTCTCCTCGGCTCGGATCTAAGGAAACAAAACAAACAAATAGGGTAAGTCGAAAGACTTAGTAAGTTACTACAATGCATGATCATGTTATAACATGGCATTTATCACAATTATAGTTCACGTTCATCATATAGCACTTAGCACATTATTCACGTAAGTGCAAGAAAATAAATCATACAAGTAGGATATGATATAGGCACGGCCGCTTCGTAGCTCCTGCAATAAACTTTATTATACTTTATCGTGCAACATCGATGCTCGGTGATTACATCGACTTTTATCGAGAACCTACTCGATCTAGATAGCAAGCCAATGCGGCGTATTGATACGGCAAAGGGGCTACTTCCCCATTGCGGCCAACAATGGAGGTGTGTGTGAGGTCCCAGGTGCGGCGATCCATAGCGAGCACGAATCCCATAATTCGTGAAGGCGATGCATCGTCCCACCCTGACTTAATAAACAAACCAAATAATGCCAGCTGGACTCAATGTGATGCACAAGTAGATATTTACTTGACTTAAACCAATTAAGGACCGAATTCGACAAGAGCGAACTCGATTAACCAAGTAGGGTATTAATCCCTATCATAAAAACGTATCAAGGCAATTAATTGCTCAAAACCAATCTTTCATAACAACTTGTTGTAACCAACTAAACCAAGCTCATATTTGAGTAAACCAAATCAAACGGTGTTCAAACTTCGTAGGGATTGAAACTAGAGTTCAACATGTTCATATATTCCCTAGAGTCGACTCCGTTGAGTCTTTTCTCTAATTTCCCAATTTTGGAGAAATTGAAGCTATGTGCTTCATAACCCAACCTAGGTCATTTCTAGGTTCAACAAGGTTGTAAATTCACCAAGGCATTATAATGTGATTCATGTTCATCATAGAGTCCAATATTGAGGATATAACACATAACAATTTCACAACATCTCATATAGGCTTAAACTAGGGCATTCACATATATCAACACTTCCATCACAAATATAATACATGTCTCTAACATGTTCAAAACCTTAAATAGACAAGATGAAAGAGTATTATAAACACTCATAGGCAAGAAATCATCCTATTCATGCTCCTAGCAAGCTCATAATTTCAAAATACAAGAAGATAGCATAGGAAGCATATAAGTGTCCTCATTGACCTCAATCACCATAGGCTTTGTTTCCTTAGGGTCAATGAGAACTAAAAGAAGAAGAAGAAGAAGAGTAACTTACTAGTTCTACACCAAAGAAAGCAAATGAGAAGTTTGATCGGATGGAAATGCTCTACTCTTTGAGCTCTACACTTTTGATGAAGGAGTCTTGAGCAAATGGAGAATGGATGAGGGAAGACCAAGGGAAAATCTTCAAGAAGCCATGGGAGAACTCTCAAGAACTCTCTCTCACGTTTTTGGAAATGCTCTCAGCAAATGAGAAGTCAAATGGCTGATTTGTGGCTTATAAGAGGTGAAATGTTGAGTGGGACATGTGTCAAGCCAATGTGGTCTCTTTCTAATCTGATTTTGTGGCTTAATGACTCACTAATGCACTCTTAATCCACTCTAAAAACAAGTTAGATATGTTAGGACACAAGTGAGGAGGGTTAGGGAGGTTTAAGAAAGGTTTAGATAGGAGGGTTGGGTATAGAAATCGTTCAGCTTCAAAATAGGGGAAAAAAAATCCGTAATTGAACCAGATGTTGAGGCGGGCGCCTCAACATCTCCCAGGCGGGCGCCTCAACATCTCCCAGGCGGGCGCCTCAACATCTCCCAAGCGGGCGCCTCAACTGCAGAGGCCTTCTCCTGATTCTGCTCATTTTGCAATTGCTCCCAGAACTTGAGGCGGGCGCCTCACAAGGTGCCAGGCGGGCGCCTGGGCTTCTGAACCTTCAAAACTTGGTCTAAACTTGTCCTAAATGGTCCCAAACTTATGGGCAACCATTCTAAGGTCTAACCCAACTCAAAACAAGTCGGAAACGCACCCGAACAGCAACCGAACAAGGTAGAACAAGGCTTGAATCACGCGACGAATGATTAACGAATCAAACTACAATCAAACACCAAACAAACTAGGATAACTTGGACATGAAAGAGGTTTGTTTCAACATGGTTAAGACCTAAATACAAAGCCAAGAGCTCAACGAACACTTCGCACGACGAAATAGAAGCAAAATGAGCAATGAGGGGAATCGCTAAGGCCAAAATCAAAACGATCGAACCGGCGATTCAACAAACAAGCTTACATGATTCTAAACATGTTAAGGGCTTCATGAATGACTTATGAATGGTTCTAAAACATTTATAAACTAAGTAAACATACTCACAATCAACAAGAAATCAAGAAGACAAGCATACAATGCACATGCAAGAATACGGGGCGTTACACTGGAAGTCAGTAATCTGAAAGATAGGGAGCAAAGGGCCACCCCACGCTAGATTCAACAAGCAGGGCTTTTGAATCCTATCCGTCAACTTTGTTCGGTCCATCATTGAGAAGTTTGAAGTAGCCCGCATTTGACCGACTACTGATACGACCAGACTTCTTGTCAAGGGAGAGAAGAAAGAATTTTCTAAATAAAGTCATATCGGGCTCAAACCCGAGTAACCTACAGGCGACTGTGAAAGAGACTAAAAACCTTACAGTGGTTAATGTCAGGTCGCAGGGCAAAGTGTTGGAAGCATTGAGGAATTCTACTATGAAGGGGTCGAGGGGAAGCCGAAGCCCGACCAAAAAGAAATCAAAGTAGAATACCATGTTATCACCTTGGAAATTGTGGCCTTTGGTGTCTATGTCTAAGTCAAAGGCTCGGACTCGGTAGTGTTTTGGGTTAATCCCTAGGGAATAAAACCAGGTACTCACTTCTTCCTCGGAGTTCAAATCTTCCCATTTGAGGGAAGGAGGTCATGGAGAGATAGGAATGGTGAAAGTTTGGTTGTTTCCGGGCAATGGGTTATTCGGACAGGAAGAATTGTACGCTTGCGTTGGCTCAAAAGGATTATAAGACGTATCAGTTGTAATTTGCTCGTCCACTTGTGCAGCTCTTCGTCGACGGGGAACTAGGGTAGTTTCCTCTTGCTCGCTTTCTTCGCAGTTCGAATTTGAGGTTGAGGGGTCTTCTACTGGAGCCCCGTGGTCGTAATTCTGGCCCTCAATTTATGATACAGTGTCTTCGCTAGACATCCTACAGGAAAAGGAATCGAGAAGTGTGGGTTAAATATTGACCGGGCAAGACAAATGGCACAAGCGAAATTGGCTGGGGTTAACAGGTTGTGGGATCAGTGAGCAGGGCACTGTTCATAAATTTCTCGATTCCATTGGCTTGGAACAGTTGACAGACAGTGAAAAGCAAAACGGATTGGACATGGGTTTGTTACATCCATGGGTTTGAGTATTTCGTTGAGAATTGAAGAGGGTTTAAACAGCATAAACCCTAATTTGAAATTCAAAAGAAAACAATACAACTGGACAGTGAAGAGGGAAGAGTGAAGTACCTGGTAGTTTCTGAGGATCTTGATTTCGGTTTTTGAGGCTTCGTGAGAAGTTGAATCTGGAAACTTATTCTTGATGGGAGTTTGCAGAGTTCTTTGATGGTTTTTTCTCTCAATGTTTTTCTTCAGAAATTCGTAGGGCGTAAAGTTTGGAAAGGGGATAACTGTTGGCTTTTATATTCACCAAAACCGCCGGATTGAGGGAAGGAATCATTAGGCTCGAAAGACGGGGCGTTCTGAACGAGGCCGCAATTAATGTGGTGTGGAAAATTGGGCGTCTTTTCAGAGTTGGCGGCTGACGGCTGACGGCTCGAATTTCAATAAACGTTTCCTTTAAACGTTTCCTTTCAAAACGTCTTTTAGGAAGCCATCTATTCGAATTTTGGTTCGAACTTTGGCTCCAAGATTATTCAGTTAATGTGTTTGAAGGATTTAATTGTTCAAGAAAGAGCTCTTTGAGTTGTTTGAGTTCTTCCTCGTCACGAGCATAAATACTCGGTGAGACAAGGAGTAAGGGGCTACTAAACTACCCGGCCCAACAGGCCCAAGTCAGAGGTCACGTGCCAGGCAGATGAGCATTGCCCGAACAAGCGGGCATGGTTAATAATTCCAACCAAGTAAGCGATCAGCGAGCTGGAGGCTTGACTAGCGAGTAAGATTGATATGCGAGCATGATTACTTATGCTTGCCAACATGAGCTGTCATCAGTTGAGGACATTTGTGTCCGAGAAAGGTCAATGTAACAGTTGAGAGCGGTCACGCCCGAGCAGAAATTCCAGTTAGCAGCAATGCCCGGGGAATTCCCTATTTAGACCATCGCTATTAGTGGGCTCGTTAATGTGCCTGCCATTAAAGGTCATGTCCATTTATGGGCAGTTAATGACGATCATGGGCAGTTAATGGCGATCATGGGCAGTTAATGTCAATTATGGGCGGTTATTAATGGTTATCGGCAGTTATGTCTTTCGGTGAGTATAAAAACCTTGGAAAATAAAGGAGAAAGGTACGCACAATCTAATTCTCTAGCCAAAACTCTGCCGAATTTCTTTCTTTTTATTGAATCTTGTATTGATTCTTGCGCCGGAGGGCTTTTGCAGGGAGTGCCCCTGCCCTGTTTACGATTGTTCCTTCTTACTGCAGAGTTGGGCTTTGAGGATAATAGGACATGTTGAAAGCTAGGTGTTCAGATTGGGCTTAGACAGCGCATCCTTGATTTCCGGGACGCATCACCTACATTAAAATATTTTCATGTTTTTGGGTGTGTGTGTTATTTTCTCAATGATAGAGATCATCTTTCAAAATTTGATTCTAAAAGTGACAAGTGTGTTTTCATGGGTTACTCCACCAATAGTCGTGCTTATAGGGTCTTTAATCCTAGGACAAAAACTATTTTGGAGTCTATGAATATTGTGTTTGATGATCTAACGGATCTTGGCCACAAAACCATTGAGGATGATGTTTCAGGTTTGCTTGACTTTGGAGAACATGAATCATCTGCACAATCTTCAGAACCTACACTGCAATCGGCACAAGACTCGCACTCCGAACATACGAATCTGCAAGTCCTGGAAGTTCAGAGAATGTGACTCAGGATGTAGCTCAGAATGTAGCTCCGAATGTAGCTCCGGATGCAGCTGCATCAGAAGCTACATTGGTCAGAAATCTGCCAGATTCGGTCTTGAAACGAAACTCGCCCAGCTTCAGTCGGTTTGTGACCGCAGCCATGACATTCCAAGCTAAATTCAAAAAGTGCATCCGACTTCACAAGTCATAGGTAATGTACATGATGGGATGTCAACAAGGAGGAAAGGTAAGGTAGACTATAGGAAACTTGCTTGCTTATCCACTCTTGAGTGTGAAGAAATCCATGTCTCATGTTTTGTGTCTACCATTGAACCTAAGAATGTGCATGAAGCCCTAAAAGATGAGTGTTGGATCAATGCCATGCAAGATGAGCTTGATCTATTTGCTAAAAATGATGTTTGGTCCCTTGTACCTATACCCACTTCTGTGAATGTTATTGAAACTAAATGGATTTTCAAAAACAAATCAAATAAAGTGGGAGAGATAATAAGAAATAAAGCAAGACTTGTGGCTCAAGGGTACACACAGGTTGAGGGGGTGGATTTTGATGAAACCTTTGCTCCTGTTGCCTGCATTGAGTCCATGCGTCTTATTCTTGCCATTACTCTTCAACAAATGGATGTGAAGAGTGCTTTTTTTAAATGACATTCTAGAGGAAGAAGTGTTTGTTGAACAACCAAAAGGATTTGAGGACCCCCATAAACCCAATCATGTTTTTAAATTAAAGAAGGCCTTGTATGGACTCAAGCAAGCTCCTAGAGCCTGGTATGGGAGACTTACAGACCATCTTTTAAAAAGTGGTTTTAAAAGGGGAGAAGTGGACAAAGCACTTTTTATTCAAAAAAAAGACAAACACATTTTGATTGCACAAATTTATGTTGCTGATATTGTGCTTGGGTCTACTTCTAAGTCCTTAGAAAAGTAATTTGTTCATTTCATGACATCTACCTTTGAAATGAGTATGGTAGGTGAATTAACATTTTTCCTAGGGATTCAGATAAAACAATTGCATGAAGGGATGTTCATATCTCAAGCCAAGTATGCTCTTAACTTGGTGAATTGAAGAAATTCAGTCTTGCGAATGGAAAACAAAAGAAAACCCCTATGGGTACATCCAATAAACTTTGCAAAGATGAGAAATCTGAAAGTGTTGACCATACTTTGTATAGAAGCATGATAGGAAGTCTCTTATATTTGACTGCCACCCGTCCAGACATCATGTATAGTGTGTGTTTGTGTGCTAGATATCAATCAAACCCTAAAGTCTCTCATTTGAAAGCTGTCAAAAGAATAATTAGATATGTTGGTGAGACTTATGCTATGGGTTTGTGGTACACAAAACACACTAACACCAATCTTGTTGGTTTTAGTGATGCCGACAAGTGTAGTGTTGATGACATGAGAAGTACTTCCGTGGATGCTTTTACTTGGGTAACAACTTGATCTCTTGGTTTAGTAAAAAGCAAAATCGTGTTGCCCTCTCCACAATGAATACATTGCCCGTAGTGGGTGTACATAACTTTTACGGATGAACCAAATGATCATGGATTATGGCCTACACAGTGAAGTGCTAACCATGTATTGTGACAACACCAGTGCTATAAGCATAACGAAAAATCCTGTTCAACACTCTAGAACTAAGCACATTGATATAAGACACCATTTTATTAGAGACTTGGTTAAACAAGGTATTATTAGGCAATCTTAGGAAATCTCTCGGTATGTGTGCCATGTGTTCACTCACTATATATATATATATATATATATATATATATATATATATATATATATATATATATATATATATATATATATTAGGCATTCTGCATCAAGTATTTAGGGGGGCACACTAGTTTCATCTCTTATGTTTTGTGTTTTGTGTTGCCTGGATTTGCATTCAAAATTTTTTCTGATTTTCTTGTTCAAATTCTCTACTCTCTCTCTCCCAAAATTTTTGTTATTAAAAATCTTTAGCCCACAAAGGAAAGAGCTACCTTTTGAAATCTAAGGATGTGGCAATTTATCTTGGTACTATGGAACTTAGGTTCTCATAGGTTGATCTTGAGAAAATTGAATTTCCTTAAAAGAAAAAGTGTGAAAGCTACGTAACGGAAAAGAGCTAACTATGAACAAGGTTTGTGACAACTTTCTTTTGGGACTATGAATCCTTAGATTTCATGGGTTGATCAAAAACAAAGTGGTTTCCCTTGGTAAATAGTGTGAAAGGTTCCTAGTGGGATGTTGTGAATATGCTTGAAATAAAGTAAAGCTATTCTCCTAGGGAAATAAAGTACCTGTGGTATTTGTGGGAGATGAGTGTTCATTAAATGAACAAAAGATGAGAAATTTTACATAAAATCACAATTTTGGCGAATGCATCTCCCAATGCAACTACATTGGGAACTATATTCAGATGATCTAGACATTATTTACATCTGTGTGGCTGCATTTGCTAGATTCTGTCTGGTCCATTCTTGTCATCTGTTAGGCATCAATTTTAGGACATGTTCTGTTTTAATAATATCTGCCTATTGAGTTTTTGTCCTTATCTCAACAAATTGCAAAATAATTACCAATGTATTTCATGTTGAAAATTTATATAGTTGTCTAAATCAGTGTGGTGTTCTAAGAGTTCCTGTTAAGGATATAACTGCTATTGAAAGCCTGGGTTGATACAATTTTGGTTAACCTTTTGGTGTGTTTGTTAAGAATCCTTGGTGATTTTGAAATTCAACAATTCTGGAATGAGATTGGTTGTTACCTCACACACATAGCTCTCCACATTTTTCTCCTGTCAAAATCAGATTTTCCATTACACTTATATATGATTTGGTCAATCTTGGTTTGGTTTCAAAAATAAAAAATTGGTTTATGGAGTTCACAAACGGCCCATCCAATTCCTGAAATTTTGTTACTAACGGCTTATGTGTTTAAGAGGCTGTCATTAGTGATCTTTCAGACAGCAAGAATTATATCCCTCTCCACTTTCTCCTTTGCACAACCCATTCCCAGAAATATTGAAGGACCTTGCTGCCATTCCAATCTCTCTTTCTCCTCTTCGTGTATTCTTCCAAAATTTTCAATGGCCTCATCTCCTTCTACCTCAACAGGTTCTCTAAAACAGACCTCATCTGTCAATGTAGCTTCGTGTTCTACTTCAGCTGAAGCTACATCGTCTCGTCTCTTTCTCCATCAAATCCAGAATCCGCCATCGTGATAACTAAACCCCTTCCAGAGCCCCTCATTATCATATTACCTGGAGAGAAGGGTAATGCCATAGATGTTGAAAACCCTGGTGACCTGTCTGAATTTCCCCAAATTGGGAACCCTAGCTCGCGTAAATCCAAGCGATTTAGGGGAATTCCAAGCAATTACAACAATCCAAGTCGTCCAGATGTCGAAAGAGCCAAGAAATTTAAAGTAAATCCAAGACAATTTGAAGAGGTTATCCCCATTGCCAGTGACTCTGATGACGAAAGTTTTGTTGCTGTGAATGTGTCTATCCCTAAAACACATGCCTCTACTCCTACTATTGATGCCAGCCCTTCTATCCCCGCTCCAGAAGACACAGGCGATGAAGACTACCCTATCCCTTCCCCAAGGGTGGTCTTCCAACATGAATCTCCTACTCATGAAGTGGTTTCTTTTGCTGATCATTCTGCTTACCCTGAAGCAACCTTCTCTGACCTGAGCTTTTTTGATGAGCAAAGAACTCTAGCTGACTACCTGGTGTAGCTAAAGAATGCTTCTCCAAAGAATCCTCCATCTCCTACCAGAAGTCCTACCAAGTCCTCCAGCTCATCAGAATTTGATGACAGCTCTCACCAGGACTTTATTGAAAAAGTTGTGTCTTAAGAGGAGGTTCCTGTGAGATTCACAAGCAGAGAGCTCCAATGACCAATGTAGCTCCCAATGTAGCTACATCAGAAGCTACATTCACCCCTACCTCCAGTGATGCTATTTTAGGTACTCCCTTCTCTGTTCAATTTATAACTGCTGCTTCCTTGAGGTTTAATACCTCTAGGAAAAGGCAAAACCCTCCATTTGGCCACCCAACTTTTCAAAAACTTGCAATGCGGCCACCAAAAGTTTAAAACTTGCAATGAGGCCACTATACATTAGTTAGGATGCAAGCAAGCCCATTTTTTGGACGGCCGTTAAATTTGGTCGTTAAATTATGTCATTACCTATTTTACCCTTCTAAATACAATTTATTGTCTGATATTAGAAATTTAAGGGGTCTAACTGAAAAAAAATAAATTACATTTGCAATTTGTATAAAGAGAATGGGTCAAATTACAATTAAAAAAAATTAAACATCACTTGAGAGTTCGATTTCTTCATCTATCAAACCCAGATCAAACCCAAAAATCAAACCCAGGTCTGAATCTCTCTTTAGGTATCGATTTCTTCATCCTCAGTTTCCACGGTGGTCGGCGAGAAGACGGACAGTTCAAAGAATCAACTTTAATCTGAGTGAAAATTTGGGGAAGAAAGAAGACAGAGAGTACGAGGGGCTTCAGATCTTCACACCCAGCGGCCTCCCTCCCACCTTTATTGATCTTCATAGCCGCCGGCGAAGCCACCTCTAGATCCGACCTTCTCTCACCCAGCTCCTACCGAGTTCTTCAGTCTCAAGCCGCACCAACCCCAGTTCGATCTCTCTCCGACTTCACACCTAGCGGCCTCCCTCCCAACTTTATCGATCTTCATAGCCGCCGGCGAAGCCACCTCCAGATCCGACCTTCTCTCACCTAGCTCCTACCGAGTTCTTCAGTTTCAAGCCGCACCAACCCCAGTTCAATCTCCCTCCGACTTCACACCCAGCGGCATCCCTCCCACCTTTATCGATCTTCATAACCGCCGGCGAAGCCACCTCCAGATCCGGTCTTCTCTCACCCAGCTCCTACAGAGTTTTTCAGTCTCAAGCCGCACCAACCCCAATTCGATCTCCCTCCGGCTTCACACCCAACGGCCTCCCTCCCACCTTTATCGATCTTCATAGCCGGTTCTCTCTTCTCGTGCAATTCTCCATCTCCACCTCTTAGGATCCGGCCATCTCCGCTCGTCTCAAACCTGAAATTAATAGTTTGGAGGCACCGAATCCACAGCCCCCCTCTCTATCTCTCTCTCCGTTACGTCTGAAAGTAAGGTAGATGGAGGGTTGAAGGAGGTGAACTTGAAATTTGAAAATGACATATACAATATATTTTTTCATTAGACCCCTTTGGGTTTTTAATTTCACATAACGGGAATAATTGTTATTTAAAAGGGGGCAAAATAGAGATTTCACTCATATTTAACGGTGGAGCTAACGTCCATCCAAAAAATGGGCTCGCTTGCATCCTAACTAATGTATAGTGGCCTCATTGCAAGTTTTAAACTTTCGGTGGCCGCATTGCAAGTTTTTGAAAAGTTGGGTGGCCAAATGGAGGGTTTTGCCCTAGGAAAATTGTGGATGAAAGAGTTATTCCTAAAGATGACTTAATTACACAGAATCTCGTACAGTTTTTTTCTGATAGGGGCCTTCTTTGTACTTTTTCTTCCTCATCTCCATATCATAGGAACATTGTTCTTGAGTTGGCAAAACACACAAACGGGCCACCCAACTTTGGACCATATTGCAATCCGGCCACCGAAAGTTTGGTTCATCTATTTTGGCCACCCTACTTCATTTCTGTTGCAAGCGAGCCCATTTTCTAACGCCCGTCAGAAAATGGCGTTAACTTTTTCTGATTTCCCTATTTTGCCCCTGTTATTAGACAAACGGATGATAGATCGCGGGGGAAACACACTCCAAATCAGATCACTCACAAATCGAAGAAAAAAACCCCCAAATTCTAGGGTTTTCGATTTGAATCGAAATTCAAATCTCTTCGATCCCGTAAGCTATATACCTTGAACGCATATGAATTACACACCCATTTCATCATCTCTTCCGAGTCATAATCTCTGTGAGACGCGCCCATACCCAATTTCATCTTCAAACGATCGTCAAACGAAGAAGGTAGTTTTCATCGTTGAAGCTGCCCAGACATTTACTTAACAATGTCAGTGAGTGGGTATGAGATATCAAGGTTAGAAGGCTCATCTTCATCAGGAGGGTCCGATTTTCTTACTGAATATCGTCATAAAATTTGTCGATGTAACCTTAGGGTGGCCCTATTTACATCTGGGACTGAGAAGAACCCAGGACGAAGATTCATTCGATGCCCTAGATACATGGTAAGCAATGTTGCCACTTTTGCTATAGATTTTTCAAGAACCCTAACTGTTGTAGTAGTATTTTCTGTTACTCTCCCACATTATTGTCACAAGACCCTAATATTTTGTTTTGCTTCTAGGATGAACATGATTGTGGTTTCTATTTGTGGGTTGATGACAAATTTACGAAGAGGTCAGTGGAAGTGATTAATGATTTGAAGAAATTGGTCAAGGATTTGAGAGACAGAGAACATGACTTCAAAGAAGAACAATTGTTGAAGAAAGAGTGTGATGACTTCAAAAGGAATCGTGTGAAGAACAGGAAAAAATAAAGATATTGAAATGTAGTATTGGTCAATATGGTAGGAGAGAAAAGATGTATCTTCTGGCAATATTCATCATGATGATATTGATTAGTGTGTTGATGGCATCACACTTCAAATTGGATGTAACTGCCAAAATGTTAATGCCTTAGTTGATTGCAAAATTCTAATTAAGAAATAAAATGGTGAAGCATTATGTAATGTCTTTGTGCAAGTTTTAATTGTGATGTGTTTGTGCAAATTTTCATTGTGATGTGTTTGTGCAAATTTTAATTGTGAAATGTTTGTGGAAACATAGTTTTGTAATGTGTTTGTAAAAGCATTGCTGCCTTACATAAACAAAGCCAACATTGCAAATGTACATAAAACTGTTTACCTTATGCAATAACTTCATCTAGTTACAACACATATAATGGACATACTATCTCAAACTCAAGCCATATCATAATAAGAGCATTGTGTCCATGCATGATCTCTTTATGTAAGGCGTGATCTGCTTATGTAAGAGCATCGGGGATCTTCTTCCCGACTAGCAAGTTACTTGAAACTATAGCACCATCTTATTTAAGGATGTAAGAGCATTCGGGGATCTACCAGATCCTTATGTAAGAGCATTGGGGATCTGCTTATTTAAGGAGTTGATTGCCAAAAAAGAGCTTCATCTTATTAGCCAAAGCATCCATGCACAACAAATACTCTATAGCACCAAACAAATGGTTCCTTCTTCTTTGCCACTAGTTTGTTGCAAAAAGAGATGAGCATAAACAGCTTTACATAATAAACAATGCCAAACCAACCAAGAGAAAACATGATCCGTCTCACCGCATAGATGAGCATAAACAGCTTACATAATAAACAATGCCAAACCAACCAAGAGAAAACATGATCTGCCCTCACCGCATAGATGAGCATAAACAGCTTACATAATAAACAATGCCAAACCAACCAAGAGAAAACATGATCGCCCTCACCGTGATAGATGAGCATAAACAGCTTACATAATAAACAATGCCAAACCAACCAAGAGAAAACATGATCTCTGCCCTCATGATAGATGAGCATAAATCGCTTATATAATAAACAAAGCTAACATCGCATAGATGTACATAAACTGCTTACAAAAACCAACACTGCAGAGATGTACATGAAACAGAGTGTGCCAACACTACTGCCTGACAAAACAGGTCCAGTTGTCCATAAAACTGCTCTTTGGTCTAACTAAACAAGGCAGTAACAAAAATTTACACAACCGAGAGGCAAAACAGAGATGAGCAAAAATGAGTTACTCGAACCTCGCCATTTTAAACATCTAATCCCTATCACCTATATTGTGCAACATTCTCCCCACAATCATTTTTCGCTTACATCTATTCTTGCTTTTTGCTTTTGCTCACCTTTGTACCTACATTTGGTGTACACCTTTGGAGACCTTGCTTCGCTGGAGGCCTTGATCTCGCTTTCGCAGCTTGTAGACTCTGCTTTTGTCTTCTTAGGTACAACCTCCCTCTTCCAATTGCCTCCTTAGCCAGTTTGCATGACCTACTATTATGCCCTTTTCCCTTACAAAACCTGAAAGTTGGAGACACATGCAAGTTAATACAAAATGTTCAATTTGCAAATATTATGTAAATTAAGTACAACAAATGCAACTTATTACCGCAAGTAATTTTTCCTTTTTACTCAAGATGTTTGGATCTTGACTAGATTTTTTCTTCATTAGGTCTTTAACCCTACATTTCTTTGGTCTACCTGCATCTTCTTGTTTGGTGGTGGTTGAAGAGGTCGTTCGATGATCTTGGCCATTGATTCTCACCATTGATGGGATTTAGCAGATGGGAATAAGTACTAACAAAAGTTTCCTTCTTGTACCATTGAGACATAATTTTCGGATCTTGACCAATCTTGTATATGGTCGCCATAGCATGAGTGCAAGGAATGCCACTTAGATCCCATTCTCTACAATAACGTGTCCTCTCCCTAATGTTAACACTAAATGCATCCTTCACATGCCTAACTTCAAATTCATCTCCACCATTATACACCACGCACCAATGCTTAATGCCTTCCTTACTTTTCTCCATCCTCTTCCCGATCCTTGGACAAATATTATGGCCATATTTTGAAATCCATTCCTTTCTTTTGAATTTCGACCATCATTGCCAACCTAATCTCCTCAAGCATATATATAATAGGTCTAGACCTAGCACATACTATACTACCATTGAATGCCTCTGCAATATTGTTTTCAACATTGTCTACCTTTGAATATGTGTCAAAATAAGCCTTGGACCAATGAATAGGATCTGTCCTCACTAGATCTTCAGCAGCCTGCTTGTCTACATTCTTTAAGACTTCAAATTCGCTTTGAATTTATCTATCGCAAGACATAGCAATACTCCAAAAGCATCTCCTATACTCCCTCCTTTGTATTTTTTCCTCCAATTGCTATAGATGTCCGCACACATTCTCGTGCTCAACATTAGGCAAAGAAGTTTGTAATAGTAGTAATCCCTATCAATCATATAAAGTATAAATAAATGTCATTAAACCAATTTTAATAAAACTAACGAGGAAAAAAGGTAATAAGATTATGATATTACCTTTTGTTGATCCGTAATGATAGTCCACCCATCTCCATCTCTCATTTCAAGGTCTTCAATCAAATTCAAGAAACCAGTCCGCTTGTCCTTGTTTTCCACCGAACTACACCCAAGCCACGATACATTCCGATTATTTGCATCCTTGGCAACTGCAGATAACAATTCTCCCTTCTGTATTCCTTTCAAGAATGCTCCATCAATCCCCAACATGGGCCTACAAGTCTCCATAAATGCTGTCTTCACTTGATCAAAACAGACATACATTCTCCTAAAGAATAAACCTTTGGATGGGATAGGGTTGACATGCTCAATGATCACAGTACTACCATGATTTCTATTCTCCAACTCATCTTTATAACTCCATAGCTTTGCATAATGTTCATACATTGATCCATCTAGTTCTTGCAATGCTTTCTTCCTTGCTCTGCTACACATGCAGTCACTCACTTCCACCCCAAATTGTTTCAAAACATCAGCCTTCATATCAGTCAACTTATAAGCAGGGTTTCTTCTAAATGTTTCAAAGAATTCCTTAGCCAAAACTGATGCTGTGATTTGCCTGTTCTTAAGTGCCATCCCACAATCATGCTGAGGATTAAATGCAGTAATTTGCCAGAACTTCTTTTGATTGAATCCAGCCCAAACTCTCCATGGGCATACAGCTGAGTTCATGCACACTCCAGACATCCTCATCTTCTCTAATTCCTAATCCATTTAATATCCTTTTTTTCATCCAATCCATACTTAACAACAACTGCAGCCTTAAAAATTTCTTTTGTTTCAAACCGAAGCCCAAGTTTTAATTGCACTACTTCCATGTCGTGTTTGATTGAAAACTGGAAATTTAAGACCTTGCTTCTTCCTCAAAGTTAATTGTTCTCCATGAAATATTTTGTCATCTACCTTATCCTCTTCATCACTAGAATCATAATCACTATCAGAAGAAGTCAACCCACCACCATCATTTCTACTCTGAGTCTGTGGTTGTCCCCTAGTAGGTGTAGGCTCAACTGGATCAACTGGATCACCTTCTTGGGGTAAACTAACAGGATCAAACAATTTCTGTTTTTTGTTTCTTCTATTATTGTTCACAGCAACCCTAATTTCTACAAGTTCTTCATCACTTACATGGAAATCCTCATCACTTAAACATGTTTCTACATTGATCCCCACATCTTCTACCTCATATGGATATTCAAAATCAATATCATCTTGAGCCATATCAGCCTCGGACTGCTTGTTCATTCTTGCTTTTCATGCCTAACATTATTACATGCTCAAGATTCTCATGTTCATCATTCTCAACCTGACTCTTTTCAGCCTCATATTGAGCCATCACAACCTCAATCTCATCCTCATTCCAGTAAAAATCATCTTCAGCTTCACCCATATCAGTTTGACCCTTACCCTTTTCAGACTCATCTTGACCCATATCAGATTGACCCTTACCCATTTCAGACTCATCTTGACCCATCTCAGTCTGACCCTTACCCTTTTCAGACTCATCTTGACCCATATCAGATTGACTCTTACCCTTTTCACTCATCTTCGACCCATCTCACCGACTTACCCTTTTCAGACTCATCTTGACCCATATCAGATTGACTCTTACCCTTTTCAGACTCATCTTCACCCATATCAGTCTGACCCTTACCCTTTTCAGACTCATCTTGACCCATATTACCCTCACCCATATAAGCCTCACCCTTTTCAGTCTCATTGTAAACCTGACTCTTGTCAGGGTCACCATCATCCATCTCAACCTCCATCTCATCCTCACCCTTATCCAACATTTCATGTTCTTCTGTATCTAAATCTACAATTACTGGTTCATCAGACTCACGTACAAGCACTGGTACATCAATACCATGCTCAACATACATATACACAAACCCTATATTCCTACATTCATTTACCATTCTTAACACTCCCTCATTAGTATCTATTGAGTACAATCCATTTTCAATACTTTGTGCAGGCAACCTATACCATACTTGCTTCACATTTCCATACTTTAAATATGATTTCACATACTTTTCAACTTTGAAGTAATTTAGAGTATCCATACAAACTTCAGAATAAAATCAACACTCCTCCTTCATACTTCCATTTGTTATTAACCTTACGAAAAGCCCCATCATGATGTAAAAATATTCCAATTTCCTTTTCCATTCTGCATTTAATAAGAAATGACACTATCAATATTAGTGTCAGGCAAAACACTATTTTAAAGCCCACTATATGATATTAAAGCCCCACAATATCATATAAAAGACACACCAATAAAGCCTAATTTTTAAGGTTTGGGACCACCACTGAATATAAAAGCCAAAAAGGCAAAACCAAGGCAAAAACAAAACCAAGGCAAAACCTACCTACCATTAACAATCAATTACACCAAGACACCAACATGGACCATATAAAAATGCGATATAACAATTTTCAACATGTTGAAAGGCAAAGGTAAGTAAACCCAAACACATAAGCCAAAATAGATGAACCACAATGTATATGAAGGCAAAAGGCAAAGGTAAGTAAACACATACATAGACTGAAACATGTTCATTAACGACAACATATTCAACGAGTAAGAAATAGGGTTATCGTACTCACCTGGGATCTTCGAATCGATGTTAAAACATTAGATTCCACTAACTTCTGTTGTTGATTGATGCCTCGAAGTCGGTTTCTTCTTACGGGATCGAAGATATTTGAATTTTGATTCAAATCGAAAACCCTAGAATTTGGGGGTTTTTTTCTTCGATTTGTGAGTGATCTGATTTGGAGTGTGTTTCCCCCGCGATCTATTAACCGTTTGTCTAATAACAGGGTCAAAATAGGAAAATCAGAAAAAGTTAACGCTATTTTCTAACGGGCGTTAGAAAATGGGCTCGCTTGCAACAGAAAGAAAGTAGGGTGACCAAAATAGATGAACCAAACTTTCGGTGGTCGAATTGCAATATAGTCTAAAGTTGGGTGGCCCGTTTGTGTGTTTTGCCTTATTATTACAATATATTTTATAATCCATCATTAATTATATATTTTTAATTTTTATATTTTGTCAACTAAAAATATTTATCTAAATAAAAGAAACATATATTTTTATTCAGTTAAGTGGATCAATATGTTGTTCATGCTCTAAAACGGTAAAACCCGTAACCTAAATGATTCTGACCTGCGCACGGCTATTCTGTACCGTCCAAATCAAAATAGACATATATCAAAACACGTCACATCCACACACCCACGCCATCATCTCGCTCATCACTCACTTGTGCGGTCAACATCTCCCTCCTACTATCACCAACGATATTCCTCTTTCCACTCTTTCTTTTTACTTATCTTTCTTCTCAATGCAAATCAATATCAACTATCTCTGAGAGCATCCTCATGTAATACTTCTTATTAAAATTTCTTAATTGAGTTCATTATTATTTACATATTTTTTTCTTTTTACCAATTTAAAAATATATCTTTTTATTGTATATTATTCTTAACTAGGTTTTACTGTCACCTTATTAACTATATACTTCATTCTTATTTTTATATTTATCAATAAATAAATTTAAAATACCTTATTTAATATATTTCATATTTAAATATTTCGTATAAATAATTAATTTATAAATTAAGACATAAATTAATTTAAAAATAATAATTTACATTATTATTTTTAAATTTATAATTTAATAAATAAAAATTTTCCCAACAGCCTGTTCTTTTCCCCAATACACCTTCCAAAACAAAAAATTTCCCAAGCCGCCCCCCTCCCACCACCCCCATTTCCCAACAGCCTGCACTTTTCCCCATTTCCAAGCACTTTCCCCTTTCTTATGTAAAATAGGAGCTTTCTATTTTGGGAGTGGAAGAGCATCTCTCTGATTCTCTCCTAGGTGGCGGGTAGGTGAAAAATAAGAAATATTCAATGGTACCAAATTTGATGAATTTTCATTAAGAATTTTATGTATAATGTACAATGGTGATGCTCTCACCCGCCCATCTCTGTTCCAAATTAATAATCTCACTGCACTGCCCTCTGCCTCCCGAGCGGGGGCACACCATCAATATCGGCATGGCGGGTGAAGCCGCCGTCGAAAGATTTTCAGAGCCCCAATTCGATTGTATATTGATGTGGACAAGTTTTGTACATTGTATACATATGGATCTGACTTTTGTAGAGCTTCTTGAAGTTGAAACTTTAATTTTGTAGTAGGTGTTTTACTTTACTACTTTTATTGAGCATAAATTAATCTGAGTGAGTTTTGTGAAAGTTCTTGGAACTTTGATTTTTGTTTTATCCACTTTTTTATTGTGCATATACTCCTCCTCCCCTAAATTATTGTTTTATTTTTCTTTTTCCTCCATCTTAAAATAATTGTTTTGTTTGAAAATTTTCTTATTAAAATAACACTTTTACCACTTTATCCTTATTTTTTCATCATACTTTAATTATGGACCACATACTCATATACTTTAAAATAAATTACAAATCAAACTAATATTAATAATCTAATCAAATGTGCTTTTTTAAACCGTGCAAGTCCACAAAGACGATAATTTAGGGACGGAGGTTAGTACTCCCTCCGTCCTCAAATTATTATCCAATTTTCATTTTTCGTCCGTCCTAAAATAATTGTCTTGTTTGAAACTTTCTTTTTTATGATAACACTTTTACTACTTTATCCTTATTTTTTTATCTTACTTTAATTATGTGCCACATACACATATGTTTTAAAGTAAATTACACATCAAAATAATATTAATAATCCAATCCAATGTATTTTCTTAAATTATGTACCAAGTCTACAAAGACGATATTTCATGGAAGGAGAGAGTATTAATTTAGTTTTCATGAAATTGCTCGAAAATTGCAATTATGGTCATGGGTGGTGGGTCCCGTGGCGATGACACAAGGAACTGTTACCGAAGCTTAGAGTATTCACACTCATATATCTTTTAAAAGGTTTATCCAGCATGTCACGTCATCAGCTTATAAACTTTTTTATTTTAAATATATTCTTTATATTCACATAAACCTTTAAAAAGTTTTGTAAGATAGACCCACAACTAAATATAAACTAGGGGTGTAAATTGTTCGAGTTGGAACAAATTATGAGCTCAACCGCATGCCATCGGTTTGAGAAAAATCAAACTGAAGCTAAACCGTTTAAAGTCTTGAGTTGAACCGAACTGAACCATGATGATTCGACTTGGTTCGACTCGGTTCTGTGGTTCGGTTTCGCAATTTGGTTTCATGGTTCGGTCTGAATTTAAAAAAAGAGTTATAGTCATTCAAATTTAAGTAAACCAAGAAAATATTATAAAAACACACTAAAGAAAATACAAAAAACTTAAATATAATACAATTATATTCATAAACTCACTTTTAAAAAATTTGCACAAACTTTCAAATAAAAGGATTAACATTTTTAATTCTTATAATCAATAAATTGAATCCAATATAATAAAAATACAATAACGTACATGATATTAAAAACATTTATGTAAATTCAAAAAGTGTAAAGGTAAATTCCTAAATACTAATATTAGCCTTATAGTTTATATAGTATAAAAATATTAATAGTATAAAAGTACTAAAGTATAAAGGTTATGAATTCTAATAAATTTGTTGTTTGGCTTGGTGGTTCGACTTGATGGTTCGACTTGGTGGTTCGGCTCAAAATGGTTTGGTTTAGTTTGATTCGGTTTGACTCGACTCGACATGTCAAGCCGCAAACCAAACCAAACCGTTCGACTTCCCAAAATCTCAAACCGAACCGAACCATATAGCACCCAAAACCAAACCAAACCGCATGATTTGGATTGGTTCGACTCAACTTAGTGGTTTTGCGACTCGAATTGACACCCTTAATATAAACCTTTTACCCACCACTTTATTGATATAAACCTTTATAAATTGTTAAAAATATTTTCATCCATCGGTTGGTAGATGCCAATCTATTAAAACTTTTTACCTCTTGCAAAAAACTTTTATTGGTATAAACTTTTTTTCCAAAAGATTTATATTTATTACAAAAAGCTTTTACTCTCAACACTGACATGCCCTTAGTGGTGAGTGGCGGCCATCGTGTGAAATAGATGTATACAAGGGGGAAATGGAAGGAGCTGTGGAATAAATGTCTCTGCCGAAAATGGCCCTTAAAAAATCATACGATTTTTTTAATACTCCATGATCAATTCAGGACCAATCAATTAAAAGATCAAAAAATTTGGTAACGACTTGGTTTGTTTGGCGTATTTTAAAACAAAGAAGTTTTTTTAAGAATAGTCTCACGTGGATTGTCTTACGGACACTCTCATACAACTCAATCCATTAATATATAGCAGGTCAGGTAAATATGATCTGTCTTATAAAAAATATCCGTAAACCCATATTACACAAATTTTTACCTTTTTTTTTAATAGGTAAAACTGTTTTTTTGACCATCTAACTTTTCAAAAAACTTGCAATACCGCCACCGAAAGTTTAAAATTTTCATTCTTGATATTGTTTATTAGTTACGATGCAAGCGAACCTTTTTTTGACGAGCGTTACACTCAACCGTTAAAATAATAGGAAATACAACATTGAAAACTTAGAATTGAACATTGGTTAAACTTAAAAATGTAAGAAAACCCAAAAATCATAATATTACACCTAATTTTTAGTTTTTGCCATTAAACAAACTCAGACCACTTTCTCTCTCTAAAAAGGCAACAAAATTTCTTTTTCCAAACCTCATTTCTTCTTCATACGTTCATATGAAATCTGGGAAGTAAACTGAAAATCATTCCCAGTTACATCTACCCCTAATTCTTGCTGATTTTATTTTCAATTAAAAATCATAACAATTGAAGAGAGAGTCGTTATCACCGATTTCTCACTTTCTCTCTCTTTCACCGGTTTCATAATTGTTGATGAACCAAACCCTAGTAAATCTAAAAGAAAATTTCGGGTAAATTCAAACTAACCGCCAGTCAATTGGAAAAATGTACCTAGGTTTAGTTTTGCATCTAAATGCAAGCATTCTGTATTGTAGCTCATTCATTTGCCCCACCTTCACACTCTAATAAAATCCAATCACATTATTCATCAATCAATTGACAAGATATTTGCAGATTCAAATGGACCCTATCTGGCGGTGTACGGTATGAGGCAACAACGTGATTGTCTTCCAATGGAAGATTTGTTGGCAAATTGATGCGACTGAGCTTTGTGAACGGTTGGGAAATGGAGTCGATTGTGGAACAAAATATGGCTCTAGACAGTGGTCTACTGGTGGGTACTTGCTAAAGCAATTGGAGTGATAGATCCGTGGTCGTTCGTCTATAATGGAGATGGATGTTAGGGCTTTACTAGAGGTGGAGGTGGGGGCTTTAATGGAAGAGGAGAAGGTGGAGATAAAGTGTTTTAATGGAGGATAGGATGCATGAATGAAGAGAGAGAGAGAGAGAGAGAGAGAGTCGATGTGGGAAATTGGTGGTTCGACCATAAGCGTGGCTTGGTCGGCGACAAATGACAATGGAGGCATGGAAGACGAAGATGGCTTCCTGGATCACCATTCAACCCTCACATGTTGTTCAGTTTTTTAATTATACTTTGACCCTTATCTTTATGCAAATGACATATGTAATTATTATTTTTCAGTTAAACCCTTTAGATTTCTAATATCACACAAAATTATATTTAAAAGGGTAAAATAGATATTTGACATAACTTAACGGTCAAAGCTAACGTTCATCCAAAAATTGGGCTTGCTTGCAGCCTAACTAATGTAGAGTGACAAGAACGAAAATTTTAAACTTTTGATGACCCTATTGCAAGTTTTTGAAAAGTTTGGTGATTAAAGGAATGGTTTTGCCTTTTTAATACTATAAAATTCTCGTGTTGATGGGTTCTTAATCCGTAATTGAACACAAACAATCAAGTCAAACGGCTTTTTAGCAAAACTCAAATTAAAGTTGGCTAACTTGGGGGTGAATAATAATGAGATCACTTTGGGTCGGTCCCTTTTTCAAATATTATAACCGCAAGATTATTATTTTAATACAAAAAAAATGCATATTTAGTGGCGAAAAGATTATGATATCTTAAATGAACCGAATGCGCGCTACGGATCGCTCACTTGTTGCATCGTGTTGCATCAGTTTTTACACCGTAATGTATCAATTTAAATTACCTAATTCAATTTTACGTCGTTCTGCATCAAATTTATGTGTTGTGATGCATCAATTTAAATGACTTAATCCAATTTACACTCGTGCTACACCAAGTCAAGCACCTAATTGATATATCATGCTACAAAAATATAATGAAATTGACCTTCCTGTTCTCCACCTTCTTCTTCCAAACCTAGTCCAGATCCATTCCAGTATAGGTATCAGGAAGTGTTGGCCAGAGTTGTGAAAGAAGTCAATTTGGACATTTTAGAAAAAATTATTCAAAAATAGACTTTAACGGGAAAAAAAAGAGGAGGGACCGAAGAGATTTTAAATTTGGGAAAGGGGACCGCTATTTCCCGAATAATAATGATCAAAACTAGTGTGCTATCTTCTCCATTGTTTTGAAATTTCTAGCCCATGCTTTATACCACACCAAAGATTCTAATCTCCATCTTATTTTTGGCACATTTACTATGTCATTAAATCTTAGTTTTATAGATATATTTGTTATTTTAACTAATTAATGGAACATGGACTGTGTCAATAGTGGATAAAAATTTTTGAATTTTTTTGGGGTAAAACGGTCTTACGGATATTTTTTTGTAAGATGGATCCTCTATATACGACCTGCTGTATGTTAGTCAGTTGAGTTGTGAGAAAATGGAATCCATCTTACAAATTAAGATCTGTAAAACGGTTTTACAAGATATCTACCCAAAGATTTTAAACAACTAAACCTATAATTTTTGGTATACATGGAGTAGTTTATAAATGCTTTGTCGTATGAACATATTAAATATTTTCTTTTTTCATAATATCCATTGGGAAGTCAGAACTCAGAAGTAATGTATATATTTTAGGAATATATAGTTATATATTTTGCGAAAAAAACTATATGAAACGGAACCAAGCTCACCCTTACATACCGGTTACCGCTCACCAATTTCTTCTTCTCCCTGGTTGTCCCGTCCATCCCAAATCCCGCCCAAGTCCCAACCGGAAAGGTAAGTTGTGGGGGCTCTCGGGGGGAGAGTTTCCCTTATTGGAACACGAAAAGGCAAGTTGTCCCTTGGGGGACATTAAGGACAAATAAAGTGCCAACTACCGAGTACCGACTTGTTTCAAAGAGTATTTATAAGTTGAGTAGTGAGTAGTTATCCCTTGTCTCTTTGCTTTTATGACAGTACTAACACCAATACTTCTCACTTCTCAATGAATACTTGTATCAAGAATATTATGTACCGTATCCAAAAGGGAAAACTCTTTTCCCGAGAGCCCCCACACCACAGCCCCATGAGAATGTGAGAGGGAAAATCACGATGACTCAGCCTATTAAGTAGCTAGGAGGACCCGTGCCTAATACCTACAAGGAGCCACCCCCACAAGAGGATGAAACTCCTATACTGCGGTTGCTAGGACTCGATCTTTGGTCCTTTATCCAAATCTACTAGTTCTTAACCAACTGAACTAAGCCCGTGAGGGCAAATAGAATATCTTACTGCTCCTATTTTGTTTTGTTTTGTTTTGTTTTTGGGTAACAAATAGAATATGAGAGCGTCAACATTGTTGAATTCTTTCTCCTAAATTCTTAACTGAATCACATTGCTACGTACACATTTTAAGAACTTCTCTCTCTTCCCACAATCAAATCACCCACTTTATATAGACTACTTTTTTATATTTATATCAAAAGATAAAATGAAAAAATCGAAAAAACCAGAAAAAAGAAAAAGAAAGGGAGGGAAGACAAAGGGTGGCCTACGGAAAAAGAAGTCTTAACTCTCTCACTGGCATGTGAGCTGCACATACAAGGTAATGATGTGGGTGGTGGCAGACTGGTAGCTACTCTCCCTCGTGTGCTTGCAATTCCTCATGTCTGATTTTATTCTTGCACAAAAATAAAACTTACTCTCTTTCCTTTAAGAATAATCCCCTCATTGTTGGTTTTGTTTTTCTTGGCTAAGAATAATGTTAACAATACCAAATTCTATAAGATGATGATGCTCTAAGATGAAAAAAAAACCCATCAAGAGTAGTAACAGTAACACATGATCATTTTCAGTTTTCACAACCTTAGTTTTCACTTTTCAGTACTTGTTTTATGTTTGCATATATATATATATATATATATATATATATATATATATATATATATATATATATATATATATATATATATATGTGTGTGTGTGTGTGTGTGTGTGTGTGTGTGTGCCACTTTTTAGTTTTTAGTGTTAATCCTACAAATGATGAGGTAAATTTCACTTTTTTCCCTCCTTAACGAGGATTTGTGACTTCTTCATTGATATTACTGAAGTTCAGCATCAAGCATACAGTGTCCAATCTCAGTGTATGAAGAGAGATTTACAGAGGCTTCATAATGCAACCAAAATACCATTTGTTGATATATGGAGATGAGGTGTTACTCCTTCCAGTTCCTTCCAGTTAAGTTTGTTTTATTAAACTAAAAGGGTGTACATGTAATTTTGTTAGTCTAGTGCTCGTGTTAGTTAGATGAGGGTATCTTGGTAGCCTGATTAGTAGTCCGTTAAAGGGCAATTACAACCATGTATTAATACACAGTTAGGTGATTTAGTCTGTAATTAAGAAAGCTATTTCATATTAATGGAAAACCCCCTTTCCAGATCTTCTCTCACTCTTTACATTCTTAAAATTATAAAACATGTAAAATCTAGTGTTTACTTCTGTAACTAAATTAAAATGTTATGTATTCATTTTAAAATTGGTCAAATTGACCAATAAAATGTATATTTTCAACTGGATTGGAGGTAATACTTGATATGAATTTGTTATACTATGTTTCATTTTTTTTTTTAAAAAAATTTCTTTGTGAATTAAAGAATATTTCTTTTATCAGCTCCTCGGTAAGAGATATGAAATTCGGCTTCTTTTTGCTTTCTCAAATTCTTTCACCTACATTTTTTTACTCCTTTTGTGAATTAAATTTTTTCGAATCGAAAATAAGCACGTCATGCATCCTGATGCATAAAGTAAGACACTTTGATCCATCAAAATGCATGATTTTGTGAATAACGATGCATAACGTGCTTTTTCTAGTTTTTTTTAAAAATGTGATAACCGGGCCGGTCTCATGAATGATATTATAACCTCTCCTGCCAATTTTCTTTTTATTCAACTGCTAAAGTATACTTTTGGAGGTAAAATATCGAAGATACACTTAATGAATAAAAGACACGCATAAAGTCATTGCCCAAATCTGGGCATCGTAAAGAAAAAACTGAGTATCACTCAAAATTTTAGGCATCACAATGAAAAAGCCACTGCCCAAATTTGGGCCTCACAAGGAAAAACGTTGGGATGCCAGATTTTGCATTGCTATGAGGGTATTTTTCTCATGTCAGTTATTTTGAAAAATGATTTGATCCATGCCAACTTTAGGTTTGGGTTCGACTGGCTCTTATTTATTTTCTTACTTAATTCTATTTATATTCCACCTTCTCTTGAACATTTGAAAAACAATGAAGAATCAGTATCCACGCACAAACACACTATTTCTTACTTGCTTGAACATCAGAACGCGTATAAAAAGGAAAAAGAAACAGATACATCTAATTAATCTGCACCTAAGGCCTTGTTGAAACTATTCAAATAATCAAACGTAGGCCTATCAAAAATCATGGATACCTCTACATCTCCTTGGAGCATTTTGAACGCATCCAAAATGTTAGGTAACGATGCACATATCGAGGCAGGTTTGAAAACTAAGCATCATAGGGTTGTGCGCATTGATAAGAGTCATTGATGTAGTGTACTCTCTCTCCTGTTTGAATTTTTCACACACACTCGACATTTTGTTTGACTCCAACGTGACCACAATGAAGCGTACTATGTTTTGATGAATAGATAGTTTAGCGACATTGAGGACAATGAAGTTGGTGTCATCAGCTATGACATTGACTAAAATATCGACACTGTTGTTAAATTTCCTGACAATGAGGTATGGTTTCAGTTTTAGAGCGTAGTGTTTGGGTACTGCTAATTTTGGAAGTCTTGCTTTGCCTTTTGAATATTACGAATGATGGTCAAAGAGAGAGGAAGGAAGGAAGAGAGCAATTTTGGTGAAATTTATAGAAATGATAGGTTTCGTTCCGTGACGCGGGAGAGAAAGGACGATGATTTAATGAATATTTTATGTAGAAATTAATGAAAATGAACTTATGTAATTGCAAAAAAAAAATCTGGTAATGAAATGGTTATAATTTCTAAAAAAGGAACCGATCAACAATTAATCCTTAAAAAAATATCAAAATATAAAGCTTTGAAATTTTTTAAAAGTGGACTGACAGGGCGCAGCTTATCGATTTAATCACTGCTGCATAGTCCCTCCATTATTGGCAAAAGTCACTCCACTTTGTCAAAAGGCCCAGATGTATCTTACACCGTATATAGCTCAAGTCCATTTACAGGATAGTTTCGAGTCTTATAACTGACCGCATTGATCCTATGGAACTCAACTAAAAGCCCATTAACTGGGGGAAAAAAAAAGTACAAATTTCAGTGGCATAATTTTAAAACGTGTTTTCATCAGGGCCATCAATTTTTGAACATTTACGTAACTACAAATTGGTTGCCAAATGACATAAATGCCATTAATGAAGACAAAAGTCATCCGGCCTAAAAAATTCAAAAAATGCTGATATCAAATCTAAGCATCAGGGCTGTTTTTCCAGATTTTATTGACCAAAAAAATTCAAAAACTACTGATGCCAAATCTAGGCATCAGGGCTATTTTTCCAGATTTTATTGACCAAAAAAATTCAAAAAATGCTGATGTCAAATCTTGGCATCAGAGCTGTTTTTCCAGATTTTATTAACCAAAAAAATTCAAAAAATGCTGATGTCAAATCTAGACATCAGGGTTGTTTTTCCAGATTTTATTGACAAAAAAAATTCAAAAATGTTGATGCTAAATCTAGGCATCATGGCTGTTTTGACAGTTTATTCAAGCCAAAAAATTTCAAAAACTTCTGATGCCAAGGCGTGGCATCAAGGCTGTTTTGACAGTTTATTCAAGCCAAAAAAATTCAGAATATTCTGATGCCAAGGCTTGACATCAGGGCTGTTTTGACAGTTTATTCAAACCCAAAAAAATCAAAAAAAGCTCATGATGCCAAGGCTTAACATCAGGACTGTTTTGACAATTTATGCAAATCAAAAATATTCAAAAAAAGCTGATGTGAATGCTAGGGCTGTTTTGAAACTTCTTTCCTTAAAGGCTTGCCGTCATTCTTCAATTTACTGGTGCTCAGTTTTGGAGTATAAAACATGAAATACACCCTTCCCCATGTCTATTTTCTCCTCCCTTTGAAAGATCATACCACACTGAATTTGATCACCAAAATACCCAACTGACTCAATTACTAATTATTGGTTCTTGTCTAATTCTCTTTGCATCCGCGATACAGATTATACAAATATTTAGCATAATGTTAGCTTAAGTTTCAACTATTTTGGATCAATTAACTGTTTACTGAAACCTTTAGACATCTTAAATAAAACCTTTTTATCTACCGAAATCTTCCTACACCCTCGGTCAAATTTCTTATAATATTTTTTAAGTTGCATCAATGTTATTGCATGCCATGTAAGAAAAATGCCTCTCTTTTTTCCTTAAGGACATGTAAGAAGAGGATTCAAAAGTATTACAAATTACGTATTTTATTATCATTTTTAATAATGAAAATGATATACGTCAAAATTTTAATTAAAAAACACTCATTTGGATTCACAAAACTAAAACATAACAATAATTTAGATACGGAGGAAATAGTAATTTTGTCCAAGTCATATGAACTTGATTAGGTGGTGCCCGCATGAAGTTCTTTGTTCAAGTACTTTTTTAAAACGCTAAATAGTCTGAACAAGATTATTACTCGTCGGAAAACTTAAGCAAACTTCATGTGGAAAAAGAATTCCTAATTAACGGTTAGCCACGAAGGATGGATATAGAGTCAAACTGATACCTTGGTGGGGATTGGGACATACTCCGTTCTAAGGTACTTTTTGCCTTCAATTTGAATTGTCTCTACTCTTTTTAAAATGTGTCACTTGAAGAGTTTCTTTCCGATAACTGAGCCTATCACTTGATATAGCAAATTAACGATAGGCGTTAAGAAAAGCGACTCTTCAAGTTGGATGAATTAAATATTTACTCTTTGCCAAAACGATACACAACTTAGCACATATATGGTACAGAACTTTATCAGGTAAAATCCTGCTCTAAAAATGCAAGATGGGGTTTCAACTTTCTTGCCCAGCACCTACTACTGCCTCCCTGCATTATGCTAAATGCTAAAAGTAAGCCAAAAGCACAACAAGCAACTTCAATTAATGGACCAAAGTAAAACCAAAATTAGTTCCCAAGTAGCGATCTCAAAATGGCCAAAACAGCAATCACAATCATGATATTTAGGAAATAATTCGATTTGAGAGGCTTATCTGGGCTTCCCCCTACTGCTTCATATTCTGCTCTAATCTTCTCCTTCATAGTACTCGACAGCTCTCTCTGCAAATTCAAATAAGCAACACTCATTTGAATTTATCCTCTCCTTCAATTTAGACTCCCATGTTTTAGGTTTGACTTCAGACGATTTGCTTGTAGCTTCATCTTGTGTTATTTAAAAGAAATGGCACTAGAAAAACAAGATAATACTTGTAATTTAATCCTGCAGCAACCATGAAAAGTAAAAGATTTAACAAACCACATAAACAGAAGTTCTTGAACGCAATTCCTTTTATGTAATAGGGAAAATCTTATATAACTATTGACTGAAAGACTTTGATATGAAAGATCTATCATTACAACCTTTCCTGAGGATTACTTGGCTGCTACAAACTTCTTGGGTGCTGCATTGGCTGGACCATCGTCCAGTGAGAACCCCTGACAAGGATATTCCACAAGTTTTCAGAGATAAATTCATGAAATCCCGCCGCATAAAAGAGGAGCACGGGCATCAAGAGGGAGATTTTCAGGCCAGCGAACAACAAAGTGCTCATTAGTAACCATGCTATCAGAATAGCCTCCGTATGTTATGGTTCCATCACTGTACACGGAACTGTAAGTTAGGAACATTTTTGGGCAGTAATTTTCAAGATCCGCGAGGTAGTTGTTGCATGAACGACAAGATCCCACCAAGCATCCAACACCGATTTTGTCTCCAACTTTGACCTTTTTCACCTTGCTACCCACCTCTGTCACATTACCCACAAGCTCATGCCTGCATATAAGCTTAAATCAATTTAATTCCCATATTCGAGAATGATATCAGCCGGCCTATCTTTGGTAATTCAACGAAATCAATCCAACCAGCTATAGCCTATAGAGATTAGCACTCAAAATTGGATAATAGTGCAAGTGAAATTTGAGTAAGAGGGAGAGTAGTGACTACCCTGGAACCGTCGGATACTTGAAGAAACCCCACTCGTTCTTGATGCTGTGAAGGTTGGAGTGACAGATTCCACAGTAAAGCACTTTAAACCTCACATCATCTTCGCCCGTTTTCCTTCAATCAAAACAATACCAATTAGTTTTATGACAGAATTTACATAAACCCATGCTAGCTTGTTCATTAATCAATTTACATAAACAATTTGACGAGTTCGTCGGTGGACATATCAAGGAGAGCATCCAAATTGACTCCCCTGAAACTGAACTTCTTAAACGTCCTCTTCTTCGGCACTCCTGGTGCTACATCAGCCTCCACTTCCGCCTGTTCATCACAGATAAACATTGTCAGCTAGAGAGAGAAACACTATGAACTTCAGCTATTTTGAGAAGTGGTGAGACCCTAAGCCCATAAATAATTTGCAGGTTGCCATAAAACATGATAGCCATATTTTAGTGTTTGGGAGCTTAGTCCTATCCAAGCCATTGAATTGGAATTGCAGCTCCTATACTGCAATGGTTTTGTATTTTTTTTTGGTATTTTTTTTTTCTGTTGTTGTTGCTGCCAATAATGGTCGTTCGATACTTCGATTCTATGTCAAATTAGTACATATTCATTCCATGATTCTAAGGCATGACCAAAAAAAAATTATGCATAACATTAGCTCCAAATACAGAGAAAAATATAAAAATTAGATTTGGGGGAAATAGATGAACGAGACATTTGGCGGCAAGATAGCAGAAGCGGAGATCGCGGAGGAAAATCTAAGAGGCATTGAGGAGGTGGAAGACACGTTGGTAGTGGCAGCCGAGGAATAGAGCTTGTGCTTGCATGTAAATGTCAGCTGGGTCCGATGTGAAAGCAGCAACCTTATCGGCAAAGAAGATCGCCGATGAGTACAGATGCTTGCTTTCACAGTCCCGCACAACGCCTCTCAATTTCTCGATTTCTTCTTCCCTCATTCTCCCCTCCTTGATTTTGAATTTGATTCTGAAACCAAATCTCAGTTTATAATTGGAGAGAAAAGAAAGAGTGGGTTTTGAGATTCAACATAATTGAAAAGAGCAGGAGGTTTATTTTGTTTATGGTTGAGAAAAGGGAATTGGATCGGTTTTCTGCAAGAGGTGGCAAATATGATTGGAATAATTGCGGCGAGAGTGGCCGGTACGTATTTTCGCTCCAAAATTGTATCTAAAAGATATGTTTAAAAAATAGCTGGATTGATTTGAAAACATCTTTTAAAAGATGAACCGATTTATAATTTTTTCAAAAAAAAAAGACGGGAAAAATCGCAGGTCCTTTTTTAGAGATTTATAACGGTCAAAAGTCAACCCGATCCACTTTATGAAGTTTTTAGAAAAAATTGTGGATTGATCTATTTTTTAAAGTATTTATTCACTCCAATATCGTCTTTTTTTCAAGCCGAAAAATGATATTTTTGGAGACAAAAAGACTACGATACCCTTAATAAACATAAAGCGCAATGAAAATAAATCGCGGTATATCAGTTTTATTGCATTAATATTTACACCACAATTCATGAGTTTAATTGTCTAGTCTATTGGACCGCAATACATCAATATTTGAACCACGATTTATCAGTTTAATTAAGTGCATTGATTATTGAACCTCGATGCATCAATTTTAATGAATTAATTTTGCACCGCGATTAATCAGTTTAATTATCTAGTCTATTTTTGAATTGCGATACATCAATGTTTGAACCTCGATTCATCAGTTTAATTGTCTAGTCTATTTTTGCACCGCGATATATCAATGTTTGAAGCGCGATACATCAATGTTTTAATCGTGATATATCAATGTTTGCAACGCGATACATTAATCTGATATTTTTGCATCGCGATATAAACTCATAAAGAACCAGACCACATCATCAACCTTCTTCTTTCATCTCTTCCATCGTAATCCTTCTTCTTCCTCATCCTCTTCCACCTTCGTCTCTACTGAAAAATCCCAACACAACACAGATCCATTACAGGTCGATCCCCGTTTCGTTGCGCAATAATGATGATTTTCGATTCCAATGTGTTTATCGGAGCTGTTGAAGGTGACGATAGCATTTTCAGAGCAATATTTCGAAAAATGATCATTTGCGGTTAAAAAAATAAAGGTAGACTTTTGAGGATACAAACTTTGAAAAAGGAATCGGTCATAATTTTACTCAAGTTTCTAATTACTAAAGTATCATTTAAAAAAACCCGGGAAAAAAACACTTTTGGACACGAAATGACTATAATACCCTTAATGAGCAAGAGAAGCTCTACGACTAACTAACTACAACAAGTTTATATATCGCGGTGCAAAGTTTTCTTCATCGATTAATTTTACATATTTTTGCACCGCGATTCAAATATTAAAAAAATGCATATATAATATATTTTATAAAAACAATTGCACCACGATATAATTGTACTTTATAAAAGTTCAATTAATTTTACCTATTTTTGCACTATGATTCCCTTTTTTATATATCGCGATACAAAGTTTATAATAAAAAATAGTTGCACCGCAGTTCACAAATATATTCATCGCGATTCAAAAATTTATGGTACCATATTTTTTACGATATACCATGAAGCACATATGTCTGCACCGCGGTTCACATAAATATATACTGCGGTGCACATGTTCTTTTTTTGTGATTTAGAATATCAAGAGTCATCATTAAAGAAAGCAAATTACCCAGTTAAGTGTTGATTAAGGGTAAGGTAGTCATTTCTCTCCAAAAAAGTGACTTTTGAACCATGGTTCACGCGGCTAGTCATCCGTTAAGCGTTCATTAAGGGTAACGTAGTCATTTCTCTCACAAAAGAAATTTTTTCCAGTTGAAAATAAAAAAGGGACTGGAGCCATTAAATTCTTGGGAAAGGGGACCGACCCGTAATTTTATCATTTATAACAACGAGATTAATTACAGGTCGGTCCAAATTACAAGATTTATAACTGTTTAAGTCTCCATTTAAAAAAAATCGCTAAAGTCCAATTTTATAAAATTGTTCCTCAAATGTTCACATTTATTGCCGCACCTTTGTGTGTTTCTCTCACTCTCCCCAAAGCTTAAAGCCTCAAACTATAGTTCTTCAGCTGTGGCTCTTGGATTTCTCTTATGCATCATCATCGATGCTGATACAAACACAAGTAATCGAGACACCTTTTGATAACTCACCCAAGTGGAAAAGGTCCGTCTGAGGATCGAGATTGAGAAGAAGAAGTGTTATTAGCCTTGAAGAGATCTTATGGAGTCTACTACAAGTAATTTTGAGATGGGACAGTGGCAGTCAAGGATCGTGGGAGTAGTCTCTAGATATGAAGTTTATATTTCTGCAAATTCATCAACAATAGTGTATTAACTAATGATATTTTGCCACGGTTATTCGAAAATAACAATGAAGGTGTATTCTTAATGGGAATATGTATTGTATACACACCGGTAGATGACTTTTGATTTCATCCGCTTGAGAGTGGGCTGGCGAATGCAGGAAGAAGTATTTGAATCCGATAAGAGAATTGCGATGCAATTATTTTGGGATAGTGATGCATAAATTTGGTTTTAAAATGCTTCGTTTTGGTTCACGATGTAACAATTTTGGAATTGCGATACATCAATATTGTATTAGAATACCAAAGTAAATCTCGATGTACAAATTGTATTTTGATAAATGTGCATATTGTCTATATTTTTGGATACTTTGGGCTTATTTTCCTAGTCAATATTGCATTTATCATTGCTAATTTAATTGTTTTGGCTCCCTTACATTTATTCCTCTTAATTGGGCAGTTTTACAATATTGTGCATTAAAGTCAAACTTTATTGGTGAATTAAAGACAAACTTTAATGATAAAGTAAAAGCAAAAAGAGGAGTTGAATTCCAGCATTTTTCGTGGGTAGAAAGCTAATCTCAAGTATTAAATTGAAGATTTCTAGCAACAATCGCACCATATGTGCGAAATATTTCGCAACCTTCAATCGGGGCAGCTCAAAAGTCACTTCCAACATTTTCCAGTTTGGACTTTTTATGCATCTAGACTAAATGACATCTAAAGAGGGAATGGAGAGCTTTTAGTCTCTCATTTATCTCTCCTTTTTTTTCTTATTTATTCCTCATTTACCTCCTATTTACTCAAATTTATTTTGGTCGGTGAGACAATGGGAGAGGAAAGACTTAGTTTTCCTATATATATCTCCTTCTTCCCCTCCTTAGAGATATAAAATTTTACTTCCATATTCTCCTCTCAAATAGTTAGATAAACATTTTAAAGTAGTTTTATTTGAAGACTCTCGTTCGTGAATTCATTCGAAAGTATTTTGTTATTACAAGTTCTTCTTCTTCCCTTCTCTTTACTTTTATTTTTATTTCCATGATTATTCCTAACATGTTTATTCTAGTTACTTTAATTATGTGTGAGTAGTTTTCTAATTCTAGGATTAGGTGTAGCCCGTAATGGATTTATAAATAAAGTTTTTATCTTTCCGTTTATTTGAATGTCACCCGTTTTGATTCGATTTTAGCTTAATAATTGTATAATATTGTAGTAGCGAGGGACCGAAAGGTGAAAGTACTACGTTTATGCAATAATCTTAGTTATTGAAGTGAAGGACTTAAAGGTGAAGCGTAGGTAACGGAACTCTAAAATCGAACTAGAAATTTATGAGAAAGACAGTTGATTAAATTTCTAGAGGCTTTTAGAATTGTAGAACATAATGGGTTTAGTTTAATTCATTGAGCGAGACATCGGATTTGAATTAATCTAGGCACGGTTGAAAGTAGTTCGAAAGAATGCAATTAACTATTTTTATGCAATTCGCCTTCAAAATTTGACATTCATCGCGAACGGAAATATTGTTACGGAAGCTTATAAATCCATTATTGTGGTGAACCGAAATCCTAGAAACTTTTTAATTATTGTTTTTAATCAAAAATCTAATTTTGCATTTTTAATTTAGTCTTGCTAATTTAATTTACTCATCACAACAAAAATCTTGAAATCAATTAGTCTATATAATTTTAATTATAAGTTCTTCGGTGCTTGATTCAAAGTCCATGTGGGATCGACATCCTAAATACTACACAAATAGTCGTGCGTTTGCGGTAAGATTTAGTGATCAATTGAAAATCACTCAAAATATTTCGTGATGCACGCCTCGGATTTGCGATGCAAAAATTAGAATTACGATGCAGCGCACCCCTAATCTAATTTAGTTAAGGGTATACTCGTCCTTTTTCACTAAAAATATTCTTTATCGGTTAAATAAAAATATGGGGAATCTTGGTTGAAAATATCACAAAAGGGACCGGCCGGTTATATCCATATAACAATTCTAGCACCTTTCTTTTTTAACCGTATAAGGTTACTTTCGTTAACTTCTTCCTAAAATGCTCAATCACAGAACCGATGGAAATTTCTTCTTATCCATCTTCGTCGAGATCGTTCACGTCGATCCTTGTCTTCCCTTTTTTGCACTAGTTTTTTTCTATTCTATTCTGGGATCGCTCCCAAAAAGAAAGAAAATGTATATAGATATTGTATAAGAGATTATTACTTCCAAAAGAACTTGTTTAGTCCATTGATTGAGAAGGGCACTTACTTTTAAGAGATTATTAGTCCTATAATTCTTCACTTTCTCTCTAAGGCTTTAAGTATGACACTTTCGTGGAATATTTAACTTTACTTGCTCAAATACTAAAGGACTTATATATAGGATATTCTTAGTCATCTCTCTCTATCTCTCTCTCTCTCTCTCTCTTCTTCTTCTTCATTGTATTTGTGTATATGTGATTCAAAATAGTCTCATTGTGTATGTATTACTATGTGTTGAATCATGCATGTTTAAATTTGATTAAAACCATTAAGTTGCAATTTAGACTCTTAAATTAAAAGCTTATGAATATATCCTTTGGTCTAAAGTTTTTTTATAAAATCTCTATCAGCCGTTAGTAATTTTTGTTATAGTGTCATCAGTAGCTAGAAGTTGTTGATCATATTAAATGTTAGTACTCTTGCTTCTTATGGTTAAACATATCTCTTACTGACACTTACTTTATTTGTGCTTTGATAGATCTTAAAATCTCTTATCTCTCACAATATCCCTGTGATCTTGTGAAGAGATACTCTTTTGAATAATTGGCACAATTCAAATTCAATCTAACAGATTGGATCTCAAGAGTTCGATATAAAGGCATTAAAGCAAGGATTGAAGACACTGAAACATTCGTTCTCTCTCAAGCAGGTTACTCACTTGAAGTGCTCCAACCCTTAAACACTTACTAAATAGTCTTTAATTCTCACCCTCTTCTGGTTCTTGTTTTTGACAATCATTGTGCTATTATTCCTTATTTCTTTCAAATCATTAAGGAATGATTGATCCATTAGTCTCACGAGTGTGATTGATTCTCAATCATACTCTCCATATACAGTTCTTTGTTGTACACTGATCCATTAGAGATCAATGATCATCTTAGATTATTACTATTATTGGTGCACTTCAAAAATTCAATTTGACCAACTTGGTAGTGGACTTAGCAGTTTATACGCTAAACTATTTCTAATACTTTGTCATTTAACTTTTCAGCTAGTGTAACTATTCTAACACAGTTAGTTTGTTCATCAATCATTTACTTGATTGTTCTTATAAATTGTTCTTCAACTCATTCCTCATTAGTTAAGTGATCAAACAATCTACCCTTCAGTTGACAACGTTAGCTACTGACCAAACAATTTCTTAATACATCAGTAGCACGCCGACAAAGTTTTACTTTCCACTGCAAATTTTGAAGTTTATCAAATATCTCTTAAGCTTTTAAAAGGTTATCCACCCCCTCTGGCCTTATTTATTATCAATTGAATTTACACTATGCATGTAAAATGCTCGATGAAATGTCAGATTAGTAATCTGTTAGCTTTTGAATAACTTTTTGAATCGCAGCGCATCGATTTGGAATCGTGATATATTGATTTTGTTATTGCGATCTTTGCTATGTTATACAATTTGGAATCATGCATCGAGATGCACAAATTATGCATCGCAATACATATAATCGCAATTCAAAATCATCAATTGCGATTAAATTTGTGTATGGTGATGCACGGTTTTGTGAATCACAATGCATGAACTGGAACTTTGTGTGCGCGTTCTAGTTCATCAAAGGTATACTCATCATTTTGTACTAAAAGTACTTTTTAACGGTTAAAAAAATATATGAGAGTTTACATGCTAAATATCAATGGGAGGGGACTGACCCAATTCCCACCAAAATGACAATGAAGCTTCAAAGAGCCGCGATGCAGGACTAGTGATAATTGAAAAAAAATTAACTATCCGTTGAGTATAATTGTTCACGTCTTGAAAAGCCAATTGATGTGCAGACTTAATGGCCAAGAACTTTTTGGCCTATCGAAGTCGGTGAATCTTATGGATTTCCCCAAGTTCGTTGAGGATAGATTGGCCAGTGACTCGCTAAGCTTGGAACACTGCCATTTTATATTTATTTAGTTTCTTGTTTTCAGGCTCCTTCCCTCCCATGTGCCCCCCCCCCCTCCAAAAAAAAGAGAGGGGTGGATATAAATGCATTATATGCTCATATTTTTCTAATGGGTTAATCGCACCATTGGTCCCTTAACTTTGAAGTCATTCTTAGTATTAGTCACTTAACTTCTTTGTTTTTTTTTTTTTGTTAAAATTGTGTCCTAAAAGTTTCAAATTTTCACGCCGTAAGTCTTTTTGATGGATGTCGTTAGAGAAATCCCGTTAAGTATCACAAGCATTTGTGTAAGAGCTAAATTGAAAAAAATTTCACACCTCAACTTTTTTTTTCAATTTTCAATCGAGTCCCTTAGGCCTGGAAAAAGACCAAATGACTTTCTTCCCCAAATTATTTGTTTCATGGTTGACAAATTCCCTAAATGTCACTCCTCCTTCATTGGGGAAGATTGCATTTCATCTTTTTTTCGAACCATAGGGACTCGATTGAAAATTGAAAAAAAGTTTAGGTGTAAAAATTTCAATTTAGACCTTACACAAATGTCTGTGGTACTTAACGGGATTTTTCCAATGGTATCCATCAAAAGTACTGATGGCGTGAAAATTTAAAACTTTTAGGATCCAAGTTTAACAAAAATATTGTTAAAGGACTAATACTGAAAATGGTCCAAAGTCAAAGGACCAATGGTGCAATTAACCCTATCCAAATTGGAAAAAGTTATTTTGTATGATAATTTGTGCTCAATTACATCTCGACAGGAAACGAAAAATATGAAAAAGAAATTCATTGATGTTAATCTAATCTTTTTTTAATTTTATTTATATTTTCGAATAATAGAGATTAGAGACTTTATAATCTACTAATCCTCGACGCCAGTGTTTTGACCCCTAGCTAGTAGCAAAAGAGAGTGCTTGATACTACTACTCGAGTACCGACCCACGTTTCGGACTTGATCATGACCCAGACCCAAGAGTAGGGGTGGTAATTGGGTGTTACCTGTTAAGTTTGGATAAAACCATTATCTACCAAATATAGTTAATTGGTAGTTTTGAATATTATTTAATAATACTCATTCATCTTAATAGGTGTTTTTGGATAATATCTTATCAGAATGGACAAGTAAGTGCAACTTAGTGGTAAGACACTTCACCCATACCTAATAGGTCGTGGGGTAAGTGGGGAACCACTACTAATCCTCTTTATGGACAGAAAAAAAAAATCTTATCTGAATAATACCCAATAAGGAACATCATTTATTATTTTGGGTATTACTCTCCTACATATATTATTATTAATTAATCATAACATACACACACAAACCCACCCAAACACACACATACCAAAAAAAATATATATACACACACAATGATAAGTTAATAATTTAATATTCACAATATTTTCACAAACTTTTCACCTTTAATAAAAATTCATGGCCACTTTCAACAACGACTAAGTACTCTATCTTAATTTTAAATTTTATCTTTTCTTTCCTTTTTTTTATTACTCCTCAAATAAAAAGTGGCATTTGCAATGCTACACTATTTTTAACACTAGGCTAGAAGACTTTTTTCAACTTTTTTTTCTTTAAAAAAATGTATAGATATAAAATTGTCAAAATTCTATAATAGTCTTCATAGTTGTGAGATAGAAAATATATATGTTTATTGATTTGACACTAATAAATGATTATGTAAAATTAATAAAAAATAAAAAAGTAAAATACCTTATTAAAAAAATTAAATACTTATATTCATTATAATTATAAATAACAACCAAATATTCCTAATCCAAAACAAAATAATAAATTTTTTCATATTAATCAACAATTTTTATGATTTTTGATTATATTTATATTAAACTTTCAATTAAATCTTAAAAAGTCTTCTAGCCTAGTGTTAGCAAGTTTTGGTATAAAGGAAACTGATCCAAGTTCAAAAATATTGTTAATAACAAGTTTTGTATCAATTTATTATTATTATTAAGTAGAACATACAATGGTGGTGGTAGTAGCGATGGGCGGCAGGAAGTAGCCGAAGGTTGGTGGTGATGTGCAACAAACACTGGTGGCTGTGGGAGGCGATGGCCAGAGGTTTCCAGTAGTAGTCGACGGTGGCAATAGGGGGCGGTTACCAAAGGTGGGAAGTGGCGGCGATGGGTGGAGGCTGTTGATGGTGATGGCAATAGTGGATAAACCCAATGGGTTAGATAAAATTTTGCCACCCCTAGTCAGGAGGAGGGGGTAATCTACCCCAACTTTTATAAAATGTCACTTTTGTACTAATATTTGTTGAGATTTGCAATTCCTACCCCCCATGAGTTTAAATTTTGCCCCTTTGATCATTTTTGGATTTAATTTTTGCCTCAAGCTATGTTTCTATTACCACTTCCATCCAAAATTATTGTTTTCATTTCATTTTTTCGTCCATCCAAAAAAAATTTGACTTATTTATTATAAATTTCCTTTATAGGACAACACGTTTACTATTTTACTCTTACTTTTTCTTCATATTTTAACTGTGGGCGACATGCACATGGACTTTAAATAAAAGGTTTAAATCACAAATTTGTCACTCTACTTTGACCAAATATTCGTTAAGCTCACTATACTTTTTTATTCTCAATTTAATGACTCTACTTGGACATAAATATCAAGTTTATCACTCGGTCCAAATTTTTTTTGAAAATTCAAAAATACCCTTACTAATTTTTTTAGTATAATATTCAATTTTCAAACCCATCTCTTCTCTCTTCACAAGAGTGGTACTCATGGTTACACCACCCAATACCTTTGTACTATCCACCATTTTGCTTGACCCAGCAGATTGACTTTGAGTGACAGAATTGCACCTTTCGCCTTGTAGTTTTTTTCTTTCGCCCATATGTTTTGAAGATGCTTTGGAGCCGATGCTTCAGTCTTTTTACTTGACATTAAATCTAACATATCACCCCATTTTCCACTGGGGAACCACTTTGTCAAAAGTAAACATGGGGAAAAAAAATTAAATGGGGACCTTGAAATATGTGTCGAAGTCCTGCAGTAATATGAAAACCTATTCCTACTTGCTGATGAGCTAAGAGTTGTAAGTTGATGCATTGATGTCATTGCCTCAAAAGCTTGTGTTGAGAAAATTGCCTTGAGCTACTCATGCTTGGAGTATAGTAGCTCGGAAAGGTTTCACATGAACTGGTAGGCCAAGTGTGAAGGAGACTGATGGATAGAAGACTTATTTTTCTTCGAATTGACTTGTATCAATGAGTCATCACGACCATGAAATGCCATGGGGTTCGTCCTGAGAGTATCAGAGCATCACTTGTGAATTATTCCCATAAGGAATTGACCCAAAAATCAAGCTTATCCCAGATCTAAAACTCCCTATATCTCACACACTCAAAAACCCAAAAATGGTCACATAGAAACAAATAAGATGATGTTCTAGTTGCTTCATCTGTCATCGGTTGCATTTTGGCCCCCGAGCTCTCAGTCACACTCTCTCTCTCTCTCTCATAAGAACTGAAGAAAATATGTAACATTTAGCTTTTATTTTTTAGTTTGAACCCTCAACTTTTAACATTTAAAGTAAAACCCTTATTAAACTAAAGGGCATCTTGGTCTTTTCAAAGATTTCCATCCAACAATTCAGTAGCGGACGCAGAGATTTTCTCAGGTGGGGGCAACTTGTATAAATTTGATAGAAATGGGGGGCAAATTGTAAAATTTACAAAGCATTATTTTTTAAAAAAAAATTCTTCAACAAAAAAAAAAAACCAAGTGGGGGCAACTGCCCCCAGACCCCTTCACTTGTGTCCACCACTATCCAACATAACTGCAAGAAATGACTCGAGTGACCTTATTGAATGTCCAAGCCAAGTAGAGTAATTAAATTGAGGAAAAGAAAAGTATAGTGAGGTTAACGAATATTTGGTCAAAGTAGAGTGACCAATTTGTGATTTAAACCTAAATGAAACTACACACTATACTAATATTAATAAGGCTTAAATAACAATTTGGTCACGCTACTTTCTAACTTTTTTCGTTAAGTTCACTGTACTTTTTTTTTCTCAATTTGGTGACTATACTTGGTAAATCAAGTCAAGAAGGTTACTTGTGATTATTTCCGTTAGTTAGATGGACGGAAATGTTTGAAATGAACAAAATGTCCTTACTAATGTTGAGAGTTTTCAGTTTAAAATGTTAATAGTTAAGAGGTCAAACTAAAATATCAAATTATCAATATTTAATTTGATCTTTTAGTTTGACCCCTTAACTATTAACATTTTAAACTGAAAACTCTTAACATTAGTAAGGGTATTTTGATCTTCTCTCTTAGCTGCCGGCTCCAGCACGCACACCCAACGGCCTCTTTCTTGCTCCATATCCGTCCAAATCCACCCTTACTCCATTGCCGACCCCCTTCATCTGCTATCATCTCCAGTCGGTTTCTCATTCACGTCCCGTCTCTTCATCTCCCATCTCTCTCTCTTCTTCATCTACAACCCCAGATCCGGACAAATCTCAGTTCATAAGCTCTTCGCCATCATCGCACGAAGCTAGCTCCGCCATCCACCATAACAGCCGACGGAAACTCATTGACCAAAATCGATGGAAACTTATTGGCAGGCACATCATGATTTCGCCCTAATCCCATACAATTTCAAAGAACTCTTCAATGACGGTGTAAGGGGGGAAATGCCGATCAAGCAGAATCCAAAAGCTCCAGTCAGTGGCCAGAGAGACGAAAACCTTATTTATCCGAGCACTTCAATCTTGCTACCCCATTTCTACCTTATTTATCCCTTAATCTCTTTCTCACACACTCACACACACATATACAAGAAAAAAAATAGATCTTGAAATGGTTTAGAAGGTGAAATGAGGGGAAGAGCACAAAAATCGAGAAAATTTGGTAGTTAGGGAAAGGGTAATTAAGATTGTAGATGAAATGGATTGAGTGAATGAAGGGTTTTGTATTTTTGCTGGATTTGTTTGTTGCTGGTCCTTTTCTAGTTCTTGGCGGCCATTAATGAGCTTCAAAAACTAGAGAGAGGAAAAGAAGGTGTTTGACCTTTATTGAAAGTGTTGAGGTTGGGAGGGAGGGTTATATTTAGGCTTTGTATCTGGAACCTCTCTCCATGAAAAAGCCTTCTGTTGTGAGTTGAAGGAGATTGGGTTTGTCAGAGAGCTGATGCTAGGAAGAAGGAGAGCGGTGACGGAGGAGTTGTTGTCGGTTAAATTTTTGAAAAAAAAAAAGAGTTTATGGGAGGTATAATTGGGTTTATGATACTAAGGGTATTTTTGGATTTTCATAAATGTTTTAAACTTTTCATCCAAAAATCTTGACATAATGATGAACGTGTTATTTATGTTTAAGTAGAGTGATTAAAGTGAGAAAAAAAACGTAGAGTGAACTTAACGAAAAAGTGAAAGAACGTGATAGTACGGATTCTCAAAAGAATTCAATGTGGTTACCAATGTAGCTGTGATTGTAGCTACAATAGCAAACACAATGAGACAACAAGTAATAGCAGCGGAAGATAAAGTTTGTCACAGCACCAAACAGAATGATAAAGTCCAAGTTTTTACCAAAAACAATCTAGAAGTTTAATACTTGTAGACCAAGCCTCAAGGCCACACAAATTTCACTAAAAATATCAAAGTTTTACACGAAAAAATCTTAGTGAAATCCCTAGCAAAAATTCTCACAAGACAATATATCTTGGAGAATAAAATCCCACATAAAACAGTTAAACAAAACGTGGGAAATAAATAAACACAGCTTCCTTAAAAAAACAAGAACAGGAAGCACAAAACAGTTTTTCAGAAAACTGTTGTTACCGCCAATGTTGCAACATTGACAGCCTTCAGCGATGAAGCTTTTGTTCTGGAAGAACTGATTCCGAATGTTATGCTTTCTGCTCTCAGACACTTTGCCTTGATTCTTTCTCACAAGCTCTATCTAAAACCCGTATTCCAGCCATCAATATATATGCGGCAACCCCTACAAAGACACGGCAAAGGATACCACATTCTACAAGGAAAAGGATTAGCACTTCAATGGTAAAATCAACAGCTTTCCAATCTTGCAAGATTTTCTTACCAAATGTGATGAAAGTCAAAATTCTTGGTTTAAATAAGATACTTGCCAAGATTTAGTTACCAAAATAATATAGCCGAAATCTTAGAAAGATTTTGCTACCAAAACTAACTAAACAAAATCTAAAACAATATACTAAATTCTAAATTAATTACAAACAAATCTAATCTCCTATTTGACAAGAAAGGTGAAAACAAGATAAAATAGGCCTTGCCTATTTTACCTCACAATCACCCCCTTTGTTGAACATTACGGTCAAATCCAAACAAGTGTTACCAAGACCAAATCCAATGATTTCTCGCAATGTTAGAGATGATAAACACCCCCTAAACATGATATCATGATTAAACAGAAAATAACCAATCATAAAGCATTGTTACTGTTTTAGGAGTTACAGACCAATCATCAGGGAAGCAATGAAAATGTTCAGATGAAAATTACAGAAAAAGTGAAGAAGCCACGTTCTTCAGCTTGACCAGATACTCAGTTAGTGTATCGTCTTCATCAGAAAAAATGATATCATCATCATCGAGGCGGAGGGAGTTTACTTGATGAGGATTCTCTTGGTTGTGGAGATGAATCTTTGGGGAATACAATAGAGAGGAAGGGATAGGATAGTCATCATCCCTGATGTCTGCCATGGCTGGAGTAATTTTTGGGGAAACAGGTGAAGATGAGGGCTCTTGAACAGAAGGAGTCGAGCCAGTCGGCGGGATGAAATCTTCGTCTTCTGGGTCGCTTTCAATTACCATCGATTCTTCAAAATACCTTTGCAACCTTGTGTTTCTTGGTGATTGAACATCGGCTACACGGGTTCTCATAGTTGGATGGGATACCACAGGCCTCTTTGATTCTGAGTGCTAGGGTTACCGATTGGAGAAAACCGGAAAGATCTCGGGGATTATCTACATCAATTGCATTTCCTTTTCGCCGGAAGGATTATTGTCAAGGGTTCGGCAAGATTGAGCCAAGACAATTGCCAAATTGGGGTTTTCGAGGTGATGAAAGGTAAATTGGATGTAGCTATCGATGAAGCTACATTAGCGGTGAGTAGGTTCTTGGAGATTTAGAGTTGACGAAGAAGAGGCCATTGTGAAGATTCTTAGATGGAGAAACAAGGAAACAAATGAAGTGATCAAGATTTTGGTTCAAGATGGTTTTCTCAAAGAGATGATCGCGAATTGGGGACAATGGCTTCTGAGAGAAGTGACCAGTTTCCTGCAAGATTAGCACTAATAATCCACTAAACTCAATTAGCCGTTAAGTCATTAAAGAGAGAAGGTGAGGAGACCTAAAATAGAAAATCAAATTTCAAAAATTTGGATAAAAAATCAAATGCTAACCTCCAATAGAGATATGATAAAAATCTGCTGTTATGATTATGAGAAATATGTGGAGAATTTAATGAAATAAACCAACAACCAATATCGATTTCAAAAATTTTGAAGCTACAAAATTGATCAAGTATTTTAAGAAAGCACAATACATACTTAACAAAATTGTAATCACACAAGTCACGCCAAACACGACAATATTACCGGTTGATTCTCATGATGAGCACAACAGATTAGACATCCACATAAAATATTGACTTGGTGAACAATGAAGCAACAGTGCACTAATTTGTTGAACAGAAACTTAAGGGGCTGATTTTCAACAACAATATGTCCTAGAAGACATGCCTAACATAACCAGAGGAAATAAACAAAAGACAGAATGCAAACACACACATGTGATATGTCTAGATCATCGAATGTAGTTCCCAATGTAGGCATTGGAAAACACATTCGCAAAATTGTGATTTTATGTTCAAATTCTCATCTTTTCTTCACCAAATTAACACAAATACTCCCATAAACACAATAGGTACTTTATTTCCCTATGAGAATAGCTTTACTTTATTTCAAGCTAATTCAGCAAACACCACTAGGAACCTTTCACACTATTTACCAAGGGTAGCAACTTAACTTATTGATCAACCCATGAAATTCGAGGATTCACAGTTCCAAAAGAAAGATGCCACAACCTTGTCCATAGGTAGCTCTTTTCCGTTAGGTAGCTTTCACACTTTGTCAATTAAAGGGAGTCAATTTAGTCAAGATCAACCCATGAAAGTCTAAACTCCATAGTACATTGACAAATTGCAGCATCCCAAAAATTTCAAAAGGTAGCTCTTTCCTTTGTGGTTCAAAATTTTTTCAATTTCAATACAACTTGTTAGGGAGATGGTGAGAAGAATTTGAGCAACAAGATCACAATACATATTGAATGTATAACCAAGACAATCAAACAAAGGTACTAAAGCATACAGAGTGAAACTAGTGTGCCCCCCTAAAAACAATGCAAGATGCCTATTTTTTTAATTATTATTACTGACAAGTGAGGGATTACATGGCACACATACCGAGAGATTTCCTAAGATTTATGAATCTCTCAAAATCTAGACTCTTTGTAAAAATATCAGCCAATTGGTTTTCTGTTCCCACATGTTCAATGCAAACAATGCCTTGTTCAACCAAGTCTCTAATGAAATGGTGTCTTATGTCTATGTGCTTGGTTCTAGAGTGTTGAACAGGATTCTTAGCTATGCTTATTGCACTTGTGTTGTCACAATACATGGTTAATATATTACTGTGTAAACCATAATCTTTGATCATTTGTTTCATCCACAAAAGTTGTGTACAACCACTACCAGCAGCTATATACTCAGATTCAGCTGTTGATAGGGCTACACAATTTTGTTTCTTACTAAACCATGAAATCAGATTATTTCCCAGATAAAAACATCCACCAGATGTACTTCTCATGTCATCAACACTGCCAGCCCAGTCAGCATCACTAAACCCAACAAGATTGGTGTTAGTGTGTTTAGTATACCACAAACCCATGCCATAAGTCTCACCAACATATCAAATTATTCTTTTAACGGCTTTTAAGTGAGAGACTTTGGGGTTTGCTTGATACCTAGCACACAAACACACACTGTACATGATATCTGGACGGGTGGCAGTTAAATACAACAGACTTCCAATCATGCTTCTATATAAGGTAGGGTCAACACTTTCAGATTTTTCATCTTTATTGAGTTTATTGGATGTACCCATAGGGGTTTTCTTATGTTTTCCATTCTCAAGATTGAATTTCTTCACCAAGTTAAGAGCATACTTGGCTTGAGATATGAACATCCCTTCATGTGATTGCTTAATCTGAATTCCTAAAAAATAGGTCAACTCCCCATACTCATCTCAAATGTGGAAGTCATGCAATTAACAAACTCTTTTTCCAAGGACTTGGAGGTGGATCCAAACACAATATCATCAACATAGATTTGAGCAATCAAAATGTGTTTGTCTTGATTTTGAATAAACAGTGTTTTATCCACCTCTCCCCTTCTAAACCCACTTTGTAAAAGGTGATCTGTAAGCCTCCCATACCAAGCTCTAGGAGCTTGTTTGAGACCATACAAGGCCTTTTTCAATTTAAACACATGACTGGGTTTATGGGGGTCCTCAAACCCTTTTGGTTGTTCAACGAAAACTTCTTCTTCAAGAATGCCATTTAAGAATGCACTCTTCACATCCATTTGTTGAAGAGTTATGTCAAGAAAACAAGCAATGGCAAGAAGCAAACGAATGGACTCAATGCGGGCTACAGGAGCAAAGGTTTCATCAAAATCCACCCCCTCAACCTGTGTATACCCTTGAGCCACAAGTCTAGCTTTATTTCTTATTATCTCTCCCACTTCATTTGTTTTGTTTTTGAAAATCCATTTTGTTCCAATAACATTTATTGAAGTGGGTCTGGGAACTAGATACCAAACATCATTTTTTGTGAATTGATCTAGTTCCTCTTGCATGGCATTTATCCAACTTTCATCCTTAGAGCCTCTTGTACATTTTTGGTTCAATAGTGGAAACAAAACAAGAAGCATGTATTTCATCAAATTCAAGTATTGGACATGCATGCAAGTTTCTTATAATCCACTTTACCTTTCCTTCTTGTTGACACACCATCCTGTACGTTACCTATGATTTGAGTGAAAGGATGGTTTTTCTGGATCTTGCTTGGAATATCAATTTCTGTTCGGTCGACTGGATGCAGAAATCGCTTCCTCGATTCAATGTTACGCAGTTTTCACCTTCTCTGCCTGTTCTATGTCC
>CM028380.1:65550804-65601712 GCA_013146195.2 Codonopsis lanceolata | reverse complement strand
AAATCGCTCACGGAATCACATACCAAATACACTTAACATTCTTATAATTACATAATTCTTCAACGTGACTCTTTAAGAAAACAAAAGAGATATAATGCATGTCAACCATTAATAACCTCGACACTTCCCCGGTGTATTTCAACACATCATCTTTCACAAATCTACCCCCATGGTGCACATTTAAATTTAAGATACCCATTCCGCAAACAAATGGTATATCGTTAGAGAAATAGCTAGGTGGTAGACATCATCAATTGTAAATAATGTTGGGGAACAATTTTTGTCCCCTACTATACCCCTCACACATTACCCTTTATAAACTTACCCCATCTCCATGCTACACTAATACACATGCACATCAAGTGGTCCCAATAGAATATAAATAGGTAAGCATAAACAATAATAAGGGGTCTACTTTTTGTCCCCCAAGTATGACTTTATAGATATATCACATTGGCAGAGAGAACACTTTCAATAACAAGATGACCATATCACATTAACATTAATAGGGAGACCACATATTTAGACAACAACAAAAGATAGTGACATCAGGAACATCCAACAAAACCAATAAAATATAACATAAAGTTCTATAAGATAACATATAGCATAAAAGCCCCAAAAAAATATGCATTATAGGTGGCCCAATTCGTACCAATTGACTTCTAAAACATAATTAGACATTGAAACAATAAAATGTAAGTTAAAAATCGACTACAAATACCATAAAGCACAATCAAACTGAGAAAGAACTAATCTTGACACAAAAATCAGAAACAACCCATGTTGAAATCGAAGGAAAACAGAAACTCTAATTCGTACCATAAAGCCATTAACAGGTTAACATATTGTTATAGATAAGCATAAACACTAATTAATTTCGTACCTTTTGTCTTCAATGCCTACGATTCTTCAGAAGACGACTAGATCATGATCTCTGAAATTAGGGTTCGCGTAGTGTAGTGAGACGATGAACTGGGTGAAATGGGGTTGGCCCTTAATTAAACGACATTGTCCCTCTTAGTATACGTCCCACTAAATGTAAGGGTATATTTGGGTTTTCAAAAAAAACATAACGACAAAAGTGACGGTAACTCCATCAGGGGGTAATCTCTTACCAAAAACCTAATTTAAGGACCAAATACATTTTTAAAAAAATACAAGGACCAAACACATATAATTGGTATAGTTCATGGACCAAAAAATTATATTATCCAACAATATATTTCATTCTCATGCTCCCTCTGTCGGGTAAAAAGTTTCCGTTTGAAAATCAAATATTTTAAGAAAATGTTACTTTTAGTAGGTCATTAGTAATAAAATAACACTTTTATATCTTAATTTTTGAAAGTTGACTCTTTAAGTAAAATATACCAAAATGGAATAGTGGACTCTTTACTCGAAACGAAAGGAGTATATCCGTCTCAGTGAAAAGGTCAACTTTTCTATTATAGAATGTTTCCGTTAAAAAGTTTATCTTAAAAACGAAGTCTATAATCTCCTTCAACATTTGAACTTTATATATTTTATATTTATATATTAATTACGCTCAAACATTATAGAGTATGTCTCCTGGGATCTTAATTGGTAAGACGGATTTCATTCTATCACAAGTTAATTACAAAAAACGAATTAAGAGGATCCGTCTTGCGAAAAATATCTGTACTTCTTCGCAAAGGTTTTCCCAATTAAAATTTTCAATCATGGGCGAGAGTAATAATCACGACCCGAAACATCTGGAACACCCTCAGCGGTTCCATTCATAAAAGCAGACATGCAAAACAAAACCTGGAAGTTTCTTGCGATTTCCCCACACACTTTTTGTTAACTAGGTGAGAAAAGCATGTGAGCTTAGCTGTTCAAGAACATTCAAGATCCTCCTCACTCTCCAACATCACATATTTAACAAGCTTTTTTTAATTACCTTCAACTGCTACTCTCCCAATTAGGTAAAAATGGAGGTTTCTTCCCAGCTGAGCTTTTTCTTATTCTTGTTCATCTTCTTACTTAGACCGACCGCAGAAGGATCGCTATTTCCATCAACCATGGATTATCATCATCAAGACGATCTCTTTCGGTTAGATAATTGGTTACCCGACCCGTTTAAAGTACTCGAACATCTCCCTATAGGATTCGAACGGGACGACGAGGTGATGATCTCGTCCGCAAGGGCAGACTGGAAAGAAACGTCGCAAAGCCACCTCATCACACTCGACGTCCCCGGATTCCGGAAAGACGAGTTGAAGATTGAAGAGAGTAATGGCGTCCTACGTGTTAGCGGAGAGAAAAAGAGATCCGAAGAGGAAGCGAATACCAAAACGCACTGGCATTGCTCAGAGCGATCATACGGAAAGTTCATTAGGCAATTCCGTCTACCGAAAAACGTTGATTTGGATTCGGTTAATGCAAAGCTGGAGAACGGAGTACTCACGATTTCGATCGCTAAGTTGTCGCTTGATCTAGTAAAGGGTCCGAAAGTGATACCTGTTTCTACCGGCGCCACTGAAGAACAACCACAAGCTTCCTCCATGTTGTTGTCGCCGCTGACTACGGCAGCGTCTACAGTCAAAGAGGAGCTTTGATGAGATGTGTGTGTGTTACTACGTGTTCTCCATTTTCTGCTTGCCTTTTCTTTGATATAACAAGAAAGAATAACTTGCAATCTTCTAGCTACATTTGGTCTTAGTATGTTGTTATTGGATGCGTTTGTTTCATTCACCTATAGTGTGTGTTGTAATGTAAGTTAAGATGGATAGTAAGGTCTCATTTGTTGTAGCGTTTTGAAAACGCAACATTTTCAAAACACAGTTTTATTTTTGTAAACACGTTTGTAAAACTATTTTAAAACGCTATTTTTTATAAACAAAATAGTTATAAAAGCAACATATTTTTAAAACGCTCCAAATTGGAGCATTTTAAAATGCTGCACATTTTTTTAAACGATGCGTCTTAAAACGCTACATTAAAACATTTTTAAAGAGAAAACACTTTATTTTTTGTCAGCGTTTTGAGCAAAATGCTCCACCAAACAAGCACTAAGAGACGGTGGTGCAGCGTTTTGAAGAAGCTACAGATTTGTGGCGTCGGCCTCATTTGGTACAGCGTTTTGAAAACGCAACTTTTTCAAAACGCAGTATTTTCAAAACGCAGTTTTATTTTTGTAAACACGTTTGGAAAACTATTTCAAAACGCTATTTTTCATAAACAAAGTAGTTGTAAACGTAGCATATTTTAAAAACGCTACAAATTGTACCGTTTTAAAACGCTCCATATTTTTAAAACGTTGCGTTTTAAAACGCTGCATTGAAACACTTTTAAAGAGAAAACGATGCGTTTTTTACCAGCGTTTTGACCAAAACGCTCCACCAAACAAGCACTAAAATGCACTTGCATTTGCAAAACGCACCGGTATGGAACCGCAAAATTGAAACTTTTTTTTTCAATGAAAAGATGTATTTTAAGGTCAAAACGTACGCTTCACTGAACATGTTGTATAAATAGATTATATTTTGATTCAAGTTTAAAGAATTAATTAGTAGATCGAATTTGATGATCTAATTTTATGATCAACAACAAAACTTTGTCTAAATAATTTTTTTTGAGGACGTATAGGATGCTAACAACACGATATGTAAGATAACACTTCATTCTACTTTCTAGTAGTAGTCAAAGGGAAAGAGGGCAAAAAGTCAAAAATTGAGTAGGATCAAACTTGGGAAAACTAGAACAAAAAAACTCAATTCCCATTGGGTTCAGTCAAGTCTCAATCCAAAGATTTTGATCACCCAGACTTTGATCTTGGATGTGATCAATACTTGAATATTTGAACGGAACTAGCCCAAGAAAACCTTGAATTTGAAAAGTCTAATTATTAAGGGATATATAACTAATATTATAAAAATACTTGAACATTATCAATAGGATAAAATTCAAATATTATGGAGATAATAAATATAATTTTTTGTAAGTAGACTCTTAAATTGAAATGTCTTGAAATAATACGGTGGATTGTTTGCCAAGAACAAAGGGAGTATAACTATTCCAATCCATCATCGTTCTTTTCAATCGGAATAAGTCACTTTTTGGGACGAAAATACTACTATACCCTTTGTTGTTTTTCATTGTATCTTAGATTTACATTTGCTCATATATTACTTTAGGTTATATACTTAGTGGCTAAATGAGCTGCGTACCAGTTAGCGTGGCAACTGTGTATAGAACTTTGTCTTTAGAATAGTTTTTAGACTTTACAGGTTTCGGCAATCCTTATCAAAAGACTTTAGTTAAGGCTTCTAAGCCTTCACCGATGAGCCTTATGCGCCATGGAGCAATGGTATGGCGTCTTCGGGATGTCGGCTCAACACTTATCAAGAGGATTATTAATTCAGATATTTACACAATATCAGTTTGAATTAATCTTTCAATCAATTGACTCCTGAATTCAAGGAACACGTGTTTCCAGCTTTTCCGAAGAATGAACACTTTCCTCACCTAAACAGGACGTAGCAGATATACAATCTGACACAAACAGACTGTACCAACTTCTGCAGGTTTGCAACTCTGTTGTCTTCCACCTGCTCATTCCAGTACCTACTTCTCTCCATACCTCGATCAGTTCCAGTTAAAGAAGAAGTCAACCAAACAGCTTCTTGCATTTAATGCATCCAACCTAATATAAATGTTACTCACTTCGTCTTCTCCAACGGTCTCAAGAATGCTCTGATATAAATTCTTCCATTGAAGACTTAAAGAAAAACAGAGAACACAAGGAGATATACCAAATAATGCTCTGAACTTATTCAACAACATCAAATCATTTTACTCAGTGCATTTAAGAGATCGTTAACTGATCAAAGTCCCCAACAACAACAAGAAGATCTGCACATTAATTGCTACTCATTTACTTCTTCTTGTTGTATTCACTTACTATTCTTCAACACAGTGAATATTCAGTTTTCCCAGATATTCACTTCCCCACCCCCAAATACTAGTAAAATATTTTGTACACGATCCATTATAGATTTCTATAATAGAACTAGTGGAAAACATAGTGCACTTTCAAATCTAAGGTTAACTGCTTTGGTGATGGACGTAATACTCTTTATAGTACGAATCATTTCAAAATACATGTGTTCTTTGTGTTTCTTTTGTTTACTATTTGATTTCATTATCTTCTATTTAATTTATTCACTTGAGCATCAAACTTAAGTGAACAGCCAAGTCAACTGATAGTGCTTCACCAACAGACTTAGTCTGTCTTCCTTACAAGTCTTCCGTTACTTCAACTTTTTTAATAGGTTGTTAGTACTTGTTTTAGGAACTCTCACACAAAAGTTTTTAAAGTGTAACTAGGCTATTCAACCCCCCCCCCTCTTCTAACCTAGTATTGTGCCCTTCGGGACTAACAATTGGTATCAGAGCTTAACTTTTCGAAAACAAGTTTTTCCAAGATTAACCTCTTGAGAGATAAAGATCCAATGACACAAACACATTATATGCTACCTACATCAAATGCAAACCACGTCCCAATATTAGACGAATGTCATTTTGATGTTTGGAAGAATAAGATAATGCGTCATATGAACTCTATTGAAACAGGTTATCGAAATGCGTACTAGAAGGACGTCATATACCAATGAAGGCAAATCTTCTTGCAAGCGTTGGTGGTAATCCTTTAGAAGTTGCAAAATAAGAATCTGAATGGACAGAGGACGAAAGGAAGCCGGTGGAGCTAGACATCAAAGTTATTAACATAATTACAAGCTCTCTAGACACTAGCACCTATCAACAAGTGATCTGGTGTACATCTGCCAAATAGATGTGGGAAGCTCATGTAGAATACTTGGAAGGAGACCAAGATACAAAAGACAACATGAAGTACACCTTCATCCAGCAATTCGACTCCTTCAAGAAAGATCTTAAGGAAACCCTGAGACAAGCCTACGATCGCTTCAGTGAGGTAATTAATAGTTATTTTTCTCTAGGTAAAACTTATGACAAAAAGGAAATGAACATGAGATTTCTAGGCTCCCCAGGTAGTCTTTGGCATGTTAAGACTACTGTCATGAAAGAATCCAAGAACTTGAACGAAATGACTCTTCGTACGTAGTCTTTATGTAAGTTTAAAGGTTTATGAGCTCGAAATCAGTCAAGCTCTAGAGTAGGATAAGCAGTTCAAAACTCTGTCCTTACCAGCCATGGTACAAGAAACCGTTCCGGTTGATGACAAACCCTCCACTTCCTCCAGCGAAAATGATTTTCTTTCTGATAAACAGTTTGCTATGTTTGTAAAACGCTTTAAGAAATTTGCAAAATCTGGAATGAAGGACACACATCAGTAGCCTTTTAGAAAGACTGCTGAAGCCTCATCTAACAATGAGCTTGTGTGTTATAACTGTAGGAAACCTGGTAACTTTTCTTCCAAATGTCCAAAGCCAAAATTTGAAGCATATCAAAAACCTTCTTATAAGAAATTTCAAAAACAAAAAGGAATGCTAGCTGAGGACATTGAAGAAAAGCAGGTTGCTACATGGTTTAAGACTAATTCAGAAGAGGATGAGTACGGTTTTGAGCAAGTCAATATATGCTTAATAGATCAAGAATCAAGTCCCACCTATGACTTTGAACATGAAGTCGAGATCTCACCTCATCCTTATGAAGAGGTTGAGAATAATTATGAGAACTTCAGTAAGGAAGAACTGCTCAAGAATAATCAATATATTCTTGAGGAGTTCAACACCTTCAGGGTAGCCTATGTAAAGCTTGCGAAGAACTATGAAAAGTTTGTTGCTGAGAAATATATGTTGGCAGCTAAGATTCAATCTCTCAAGTCAACAGAAGAGTATCAAGCTAAAACGAGAAAACACATTTATATGTAACAAAGTTGAGTGCTTAGTTGAGTACATCAAAGGACTAGACCAGGAGAAAGATGCCTTACAAAAGATCATTGACTCCTGGAACAGCTCTAAGGAAACCTTTGAAGGAATCCTATCTAGCCAAAAGCCAAATGGAGACAAATCAGGCTTAGGCTATAATGATGAGCATAACCTAGCAAGCTCTTCTGTCATAGAGGAAGGTGAATCCTCAAAGACTGTTGATGATCTTTTTTTCTCAAAACAGACCTTTGGTAACAAAGGTAAACGTGGACTTGGCTATACAAGTGTTCCATACGTTTACCCCAAGACTCACAAAGAGAAAGCCAAAGTTGCTGCTTTTGATGAGAAGCTTGTTAAAGGAACAGTAGAGAAATCTAAGTCTACTATCGATAACAGCTCTGCTAAGGCAAAGTCTGCTACCGCTAAACAAACGAAATCTCTACTGGTACCTGTCAAGTTTGTCTATGAAAAGGCAGGCTCCCAAGCTAGCTGACACTAAACTTAAGGGAGTTCTGGTGGACGTTCCTAAATCTCTTAACAACAGATCAGCCAAAGCTAGGTCTACTATTAATAGACCAAGGAACACTCACAAGTAACCTCTCAAGTCTACTATCAACAAGCCTGTTGAACCCAAAAGTTCTGTTGGAAAGAAAGAAAGTCACAAGCACTCTACATGAAAAGCTGATCACAGTTCTCCATGTAATTTTCACCTTGTCCATTCTTGCAATTGTTTAGGCCATCTGTCCCCAAAATGCCTACTAAGGTTCACACAAAAATCTGAGAGACCTAGTTCTCTCAAGGTTAGGTAGGTATGAGTCCCAAAAAGTTGCTAATCATCAGGACCCGAAAGAAAATAAAAGGGACCTTGTTTCCTTGATTTTTTTCAGGTCTGTTTCATGGCTATAGATTCAGAAGATAAAGACATCTGATACCTCGACAGTGGCTGTTCAAGACATATGAAATAGAAAAGAAGTCTACTTTCAGATATAGCTGAAGCTAAAGGTCCAATGATGATATTTGACGACAATGCAAGAGGGAAGACAATTGGGTAGGGCTCAATCTCTAGAGGAAATCTCTCCATCAGCAAAGTTTCTCTAGTGAATGGCTTAAAGCATAATCTTCTGAGCATATCTCAATTCTGCGACAAGGGTCTTATTTTCCAATTTTCTTCCAACCAATGTCTCATCAAAGATAATGAATCCTGCTCAACTCTACTGACCGGTAATAGACAAGGAAACGTTTATGTCGTTGACTTAAACTTACTAGGGAGATCCTCCAGCCTTTGCCTAGTTGCCAACAACATTCGTGACAGCAGCTGGCTTTGGCATAAGCATCTCAGCCACCTCAACTTCAAGTACCTCTCCAAGCTCTCCAAAGATGGGCTTGTCAAAGGTCTACCAACGGTGTCTGTCGACCACTACAAAAGTTGTAAAGCTTGTCAACTAGGAAAACTTTCCAATGCTTCCTTCAAGAGCAAGCCTGCTATGTCAACTTCCAGACGTCTTTAACTTCTGCACATGGATCTCTTTGGACCAATCACTACTGTCAGTATCTTTGGAGACAAGTACACACTTGTAGTAGTTGATGACTACTCACGATTCACTTGGATTGAAACGATGACATCAAAAGATGAGATATATGATCTGGTCACCACTCTATTTAGAAGACTTCAAACTCAAAAGCTTGAAGACATAAGTGACATCAGATCAGACAACGACACTGAATTCAAGAACAACGGTGTTGAAAGATATTGTGATGACCACGGGATCGACCACAACTTTTCTGCTGCCGGGACTCCTCAACAAAATGGTGTAGCTGAACAAAAGAACAAAACACTTATTGAAGCAGCAAGAATAATGCTAGCAGAAGCCAAACTTCTTAAGTACTTCTGGGCAGAAGCCGTCAAATCTGCTTGTTTCACCCAGAATTGATCCCTGGCAAACAAGTTTCATAATAAAACTCCATATGAAATATGGAGAGGAAGATCCCCAAATATAGGATTTTTCAAAATCTTCGGCTGTAAATGTTTTATTCTTTATAATGGAAACGATTATAGAGGCAAATTTGATTCAAATTAGACGAAGGAATTTTTCTGGGATATTCCAATCATTCAAAAGCATTTCGCATATTTAAGAAAACTTCTTTGAAAATTATTGAATCTGTGCATGTTACTTTAGATGAATATGATCTACTAGAGCCACGAGTGGCTCCAAGTGTTGTTAATGATTCTGATGATGTTGAGACAGGTACAAATCAAGCTCCTACTTCTTCAATTCCACAAAATCCTCCAACAGCGGCATCTCAAATTCCTCTGAACCTAGCACCAGCAGACTTCAACCCTGCCAGTGCCTCCTCTAACTCATCTGTTGATCCAGAACCCATCTCTTCTTTTTTACCTCAAACACCTTTGCAAATCACCCATCCTTTTTGTTCACGAGAAAAATAAAGGTCACGAAGATCCTACCTCTTCTGAACCTGATTTTGGTGAATCATCTTCTCTCCCCACTCCAGAATTCTTAAGGGAAGTACCCACCAGAAGTGATCTTCCTCCATCGATTATTGAACCAAGAGATCACCGTCTCTCTCAAATCATTGGTGATCTTAACACAGAAGTTCATACGAAAAGAAGTGTTCGAAATGAGACTATGTTTGCATTCGAATTCGTATCTGAGATCGAGCCAAAGAAGATTGATGAACATATCAAAGATCACTACTGGATTGAAGCTATGCAAGAAGAGTTGAACCAGTTTGAAAGATGCAAAGTGTGGAGCTTAGTTCAAAGGCCTACTAGTCATCCAGTCATAGGCACTAAATGGGTATTCAGAACATGAGAGATGAAGATGGGAACGTTATAAGGAACAAATCTAGACTGGCTGCTCAAGGGTACCGACAGGAAGAAGGCATTGACTACGATGAAATGTTTGCTCCTGTTGCTAGATTGGAGGCAATCAGACTCTTTCTAACTTATGCATCATTCATGGACTTCAAAGTGTATCAGATGGATGTGAAGAGTGTCTTTCTCAATGGTGATCTTCAAGAAACGGTATACGTTGAACAACCTCCAGCTTTTTTCATCAAAGACAAAGAGAATCAAGTATATATATCGACTCAAGAAAGTACTTTACGGCCTAAAACAAGCTCCCAGAGCTTGGTATGAAACTCTATCCAAGTTCTTAATTGAACAAGGATTCGTGAGAGGAAGAATAGACATAACTCTGTTTATCCTCAAGCGCAAAAGCCATTCTCTGCTGGTACAAATCTATATGGACGACATCATCTTTGGATCAACAAATGAAAGCATGTGCAAAAGATTTAAGAAGCTGATGCAAAACAAGTTCGAGATGAGCATGATGGGAGAGCTAACCTACTTTTTAGGACTTCAGATTAAACAAACTTCAGACGGGATCTTCATCAGCCAAACCAAATATGCAAAGGAACTTATCAAGAAATTTGGTCTTGATTCAGCTAAAGGATTCGAGACACCAATGTCTATCGACTGACATCTTGACAAAGACGAGAAGGGAAAGCAAGAGAATGTGACCAAATACCGAGGAATCATAGGTTCACTTATTTACCTTACTGCTAGTAGACCTGATATAATGTTTGCTGTTTGTGTTTGTGCTAGATTTCAGGAAGAACCAAGGGAATCACATTCGCTTGCTACTAAACGTATCATCAGATATGTTTCAACGACTACAAATATGGGTATCTGGTACTCAAGAAGGAACAATTTTGATCTAGTTGGATACTCAGGTGCAGACTATGCAGCCTGTAAAGTAAGCAGAAGAAGTACCAGTGGGACCTGTCAATTTCTTGGAAATATACTTGTCTCATGGTCATGCAAGAAGCAAGGATCGGTTGCAAATTCAACCACAACGGTAGAATACATTGTTGCTAGCAGTTGTTGTTCTCAACTACTCTGGATGAAGCAACAACTTGTGGACATCAAGACAGCAAATTGTCCAATCATGTGTGACAACACTTCTACAATTTGAGTCTCAAAGAATCCGGTAATGTACTCAAAGATAAAACATATTGATATTCGTTATCACTTCCCCAAAGATCATGTGGAAAAAGGTAACATCGGTTTGGAATGTGTTCTAACTAAACATCAATTGGCTGACATTCTCACTAAGCCACTGGATGCTAACAGGTTTGCGTATTTAAGGAGAGGTCTTGGTATGATCGATCCTACAGCTTAAATTTATTTTTACGTTTAAAATTGTTTCATACCAGCAAACTTTAATTGATACTAACTCTGTTGTGTGTTTAAGCTCAAGTGCGTTAAATCCAGGTTAGTATTTCTGTTAAAGTTAAAATAAGTGTAAAACTTTTTTGAAAACTAAAAGGGTTAAAGTTCACTTTTCGTGGTTTACTTTCAAAGTATCTAAAGTTAAATGCTTTATGAAAGACACGTGTCAGTCATCTAAGCAATTTTCAATAAAGTGACGTTTCTCCTTTAAACCGCCATTTTGAAAACTTTCACAGACGACCCTCTTTCTCTCTCTCTTAATATTTCTCTCTCTACTCAAACCCTTCATTTTTCTTTGCAACTGCTTCCGTATTTTCTTCCAGTGCTTCGCTTCTTCTTCATTATAGCAGCAATGGTAAGCATTTCAAATGCCCTTTAGAAATTTCTAAGTATGATTTATCGCCTACTATTTCATCTTAGTTGATTTTTCGTGGAATGTGAAGCAACGCCTTCAGTTTGTTGTGTAACTTCTCATTATCCGCCATTGTTGAACTATGTTGCTTAGAAATTCTTGGAAATTCTGATTGTTTACTTTCTATATCTTTTGCAATTTCCATTATTGTTTCTCTGCAAAATCTCTTTTCAAAACATTCAGAGATTTCCGTTTATTTTACTTCATATTTACAGATAAATGAAATCTCTGGTTGTTTGAGCTATAAATCGAAAAAGCCCTAAAATTCTGATTCATTTCATACGTGTGAAATCGAATGCTCAAATAAGAACATAGAAAGGCAAGGGCAAAGATTTTGACCCTGAGAAAGTCATCCATCTATCCCCTTCGATTAACCTCCCTGGTTTTCCCCGCTATCCTGCTCCTCATGACATCATCCAGGAGCTACCAGGAAACATATACTTACCGGGGATGTGTATAGACCTCGATTCTGTCCACTCATTTGTTGCCGGAGCAAAAATTTGCGACGACATGAATGCTTCAGGGATTCTCCCCCTTTTCATGTTGAATGACTCTGCTTACAACAATCTTCTTGCTGAGGAGTTTTACCAGGGGATGGAGATAGTCGCCAAAGCTCCCTCCTCTATGCAAGGATGGATTCGTGGTCACCCTTTCATTCTCACTGCAATTGGAATATTTCCAAAGTGATTGGGTTCCATTACAGCGGCATCAGTGAGCTGTCTAATGCTCAGGCTGATGCAGCCTGGGAAGCCATGAGAGGGGCAGATACCCCAAAGGAACCTCAAATAAAGATGTTCTGAAATGTCTTTCCCTTGGATGTCTACTACTCAAGCCATCTGTTGAACAAATCATTCCATTTCAAAAATGGATCTCACGATGTCTTCACCTCTCAACAACTTACTCTCTCAAGCGCCATCCACCAGAGGATACAACTGAACTACGACTTCCTCATCTACAGAGAGCTCCGTGACTACATCTCTTATGTCAAAGACAACCCCTCCAACAAGAGACCTTTTGTCCGGCTAATCAACGCCCTGGTAAGGGACACTCCAGAGATCAACTCTGCCGTTGAACCGGAGGAGCTGAGGAAGGTGACGAAGGATAAACAATTCATTGCTACCTTCTTCACCAAGTTCTATGAATATGAGAATAAAAGAAGACAACAGAAAAGGCTCGCCAATATCTGCCCAAAAATAACAGCCAATCCTTCCTCTATGACTTTTAAAGCTAACATCAACTTCTAACAATTGTGAACATTTTTTTTTTGTTAGTTTAGAAAAAGTAATTTATCTAAATACTTTTAAACCAATATCAATTTTCAACTAATGTTTGTTAAATCACTTTTATTGGTAATTATAGTAGAGATGCATCTTACATTGGATATAAATTAATGTTGATTTTAGAAATCGTTAAAGTATTCACATAATACTTGTTAAAAATTAGTGTTTTTAATGAAAGAAATTGTGCAACTTGGGACACGAATTTCTTTACGTGTCATTTTTTTGTTGACAAAGGTAATTGTGCAAATGTATTCTACTCGGCGAGAACATTAAATTAAAATGATATATTTATTTGTCAAAATCGAGTTTTGGATGAATAAGATATCTAATGTTAAAGTATGGTGTTAGAAGTGGGTCATTAGAGTAAAGTACTCACACAATACTAATCTAATAATATTATCCCACATTGATTAAGAAATGATATTGGTGGTAAAAGTCTTTTTATATAAGATTGCCACTATTATTAACAATAGAAGAGATTAATAGTAAATGATTAATATCACAATATCATATTAACTATTATTTTTAGCTAATGGCTAGAAATTGAAAAGTGTCAAGTCAAGTAATGTGGAGGCTTGAGGATTCAACAATATCAAAAGTTGGGTGAGGTGGCACAACAATAATGCTCCTCACCAACTTTAAATATATATATATATACTAGGTTATTACCCGTGCGATGCACGGTTGACTTAGTATTGTTTATGAAACTTAATTTTGTAGATATAATTTGTAAGCTATTTGAATGAACCAATAACAGCAAGATGTCCACATAATTAATATAAAAAAAAAAGTGAGATCACACTGAATCATCAAACCGAAAATCCATGCAAATTTTGTATATTTAATTTGCAAGCTATTTCGTAGTGGTTGTTTGTGGTGTTGGTGGAAAATGTTTAATCAAATTGGATAAAATTTATTTTAAATTGACCAAGTTTTGGTAAAATAATAAAAATTAAAAAACTTCTACCATGAGAATTGAGGTAAATAGTGTTTTTTATTTTAAAGTTGTTTATAATAAGATGATTTTTTTAAACTTGTAATAAATAATTAATTTTTTTAATTAGAATAATTTGAAAAAAATGAAAAATAAGGTAAATATTCAAAATTGATCATATGAATATGTAATTGAAAGATTAAAACCTATGATAATTGATACAATCTATTTGCCAAAAAAAATTACCATGAAAATTTGGAGTCAGTTAAAATCAAATGTGATAAAATATATTCGGTTTTAACCGATTTTGGTAACAGAAAATGGTAAAATAATTTTTTTGTACCATGTATAAAGGAGACATCAGTTTTAAAATTTATCTGGTTTTAATTTTTGGCAGAAAAAAAAAAGAATTTAAATATATAATACCTTATGCACAGTCTTAGTGTTTTATTTTTATTTTTGTAAAAGTTGTTTATAATAAGATTATTTTCTAAACTTGTAATAAATAGTTAAAATTTTAATTTGAAAATTTTGAAAAAAATGAAAAATAAGGTAAATATTCACAATTAATCATAATTCCTTTAAAACTTTATACATTCAACACAAAGTCGTCATGTGGCAGCAATAACTTCTATTTTAATAATAGTTAATAGATTAGTAATTAATAATTAATATATATAGATTAGTAGAAGAACAAATAACATAAAATTGTCTTGTGAATAATTTGCATTAATTAAATAGTATGAAAATTAAAAGAAATGGAAATTGAAGAGTTTTAGTCAAATTAAATTTGTATAAATTAGATAAGATAAAATATAGTTTAATTAAGCGATATTTGAAGAAAAATAAAAACAAAATCCTTAATTCCTATCATAAATTTACTTGTGAAACGATTCATTTTTAGGTCGAGTGGAAGCAAAGCACATAAGAAAATCAGAGCTAGCTCGAGCTCTGATGAAGATGAACACAAGATCATAAGTTGATAATGTTCAGTAGATTATTACATATGTACAGAGAAAGCCCAAACAAAATACACAAAAGCATACTCTTTCACACATAATCCTTCTTCCACGTCTCAAAAACGGATGCCAATTGATTTACATAACACAAATCAAAACTCAAAATAAAATTCATACATAGGCTTCTACATATATAAATATATATACACATACATACATCAAAATTAAAAATGGTTGAGGAACTTGCAAAATCGCTTCACAAAACCACCATTTTTTCTATCCTCGTGTTCTTCTTCTCTCTCTCCTCCTCCTCACGGCGTAATGGCCTCTTCAACTTCTCCCTAGCAAACACGTACTTTGGCATGAATTCGTTGCGGTGGCCGCTGCCGCGGTGGTGTTGGTGGTAGTTTTCGCATGACCATCCATTCCTAGAATGAGGATATATTCGTTGCATGGTCATGCTAGTTCTACCATGACCATCCATTCCTAGAATGAGGATTTCAAATGAGTGTTCATTAGTTTGCATGACTCAGGTACCAGCTTATCTACGTACTAACTTGGTTATATAAGATGCATGTATCTGTAATATTAACTTAAAGTACACAAAAAAAAACCAAAAATACACTTATTTTCTGAGAAAGATAATAATGAATGAATTAGATAGATGACGCACCTTTTACGAAACTTTCTGACGGAAAGAATGACAAGTTCGGGAATGTTATCGGATCCCGGTGAGGTATCCAAGATGAGGGCCGGAGGTGTAATCACTTGACGACTTGCAGTTGCCGGAGAAGAATTAAATCCGGTAAAAGCTATTGTCATTTACGTACTATTATTACACCAAATTAAAAACACCCACACACACCTTAATTCAAAACCCACCCACCCACCTCCTTAATTTGATCAACTTAGATCTATAAATCTATTCTCCTTTCTTTGCATTAACAGAAAAAAACCAAAACCCAAAACGAAACAAACCCTAATGATTCTCTTCAACTACTGTCAAAAACCCATAAAATCGATTATATATCCTTTTCTTTGCATGGGCAAGAAATAAAGAAAGAACCCAACCCAAATGAGCAAGAAAGATGAATATGAGTCTGTGGTGGAGCACAAGAACTGATGGAGAGACGTACGGAAAGCTATGTAAGTATTTGGACTGGAACTTGGGATTGTGGGTATGATTGTATGAATGAAATAACAGAAGCTCCACTATTTTCTCAGTTTTTTCTTGAAACGTGGAGATTTTTTTGCGTGCTGGAGTTGACTAAATCAGGAGTACTAAATATTCAGCATTTGCTACTGCTAGTTAGTTCCTAAAAATCAAACCGTACTTCCTGACTACCCAGGGGAAAACAACACTGCCCGTCCCAAAACTCGAGGTGACCTGATTCAATGGGGAGTCTAAAATTTAAGAAACATTATTTTAGAAGCATTTTATTGTAGACAAATCTCTTTAGTCTTATTTATCCTAAACTAAATTAGTTGAGAAAAAAGATAGAGAGTACGTGTAAAAGCAATAGAGAGAAAAAATGGTTAACTATTGATAAAATCTATTTGATAATTATAAATGTGATAAAATTTATCATAAACTATAATTATAAATGTGATAAAATTTATCATAAACTACTTGATAATGTGATAAAATATATTTGATAAATATAAATGTGATAAAATTTATCCTAACCTACTTTATAATGTGATAAAATCTAATTGATAACTACAATTGTGATAAAATTTATCATAACCTATTTGATAATGTGATAAAATCTACTTGATAACTACAAATGTGATAAATTTATCCTAACTTAACTGTAAACTTTTATCATATTAACTAAATTAATTAAAAATTTACTTGATAACATTTGTAGAAATTTAGTTATCATATTTGTAGTTATCAAAAAGTAAAATTTTAAAATTTATCACATTTTTTAAAATTAAGATTAGAATATTTTTTAAAAATTTCAAAAACGGTAATTTTTATAATTCATAGATAGTGACATGTGGCAGTACCATATTACTTAAAAAAATTAAGCACTTAACAGAAAGCCGCCACGTGGCAGTAGCGGCTTCTGTTTTAGTTATAGTTAATAGATTTTGTAATAATAATATAACTTTTGGACATTATCTTAAAACATTTTAAACCAATATCACTTTCCTAACTAATGTGAAATACATATTTTTTCTATTGGTATATATTAAGTCTTTTATTAAAAAAAAATGTAATATATACATCACTCTCTAACCAATGTGTAATATATCTCATCATTTGGTAATAGTAGTAGAAGTTTTTTTATCTAAAAAATATCTAAAACCAACATCTCTTTCTATATAATGGGATATATCTCTTCTCTTCTTTTTTATTAATGATAAAAGTAGAAGTCTTTTTATTTAAAAACTTTTTTAAATCAACATCACTTTTTAACAAATGTAAGATTTATCCTTTTTATTGGTAATAATAGTAATTTAAAATCAACATCAATTTATAAAAAATGCGTGATATATATCTTCTATTGCTAATAATAGTAAGTCTTTTATATAATCTAAAATAATTAAAAATCATCATCATTTTTTAACCAATGTGAGATATACATCTTCTATTGGTAATATTGGTAGAAATCTTTTATCAAAAAACTTTGAAAATCAACATCACTTTCTAACCAATGTATGATACATCTTTTCAATTAGTAATTAACAATAATATTTTTAATACAAATATCAATTTCTAACCAATATGTGATACATCTTCTATTGGTAATAATAGTAGAATATTTTGTAACCATGTGAGATACATCTCTTATAAAAGTGAAAGTCTTTAATCTAAATACTTTAAAATCTAACATTAAGTGTTATACATCTCTTTTATTGGTAATAATATAAAATAATTTAAACTCAATATCATTTTCTAACCAATGTTAGATATACATCTTCTATTGGTAATAGTGGTAAAAATCTTTTATCAAATGACTTTGAAAATGAACCATCACTTTCTAACCAATGTATGATGCATTTCTTCTATTAATACTTAATAGTAGTATTTTTAAAACCAACATCAATTTCCATTTGATATAAAAATTAGGGAACTAAGGAAGTATTTTATTTCAATTAACATACGACAAAAGTGAATATGTTCTTGTTTTGATATTATTAGTGGTTCTGCCAACACTAACACGCCATGTAAAATTTTTGAGTTCTTTTTAGAAATTTGGTTACATTGTAAATGGTGACAGAGGTTAAAATGTTACGAAAAATGTTGGCTTATATATATATATATATATATATATATATATATATATATATATATATATATATATATATGGTTAGTTGTAACTTTTGATAATTTTTTGTAAAAGAATTTTTTTTTTGTAATTTTTGTATTTATTTGATATGTGCATGTTAATGAGTAAATGGACGCTCATGTGCGCCCATTCCCATTTAGTGTCCGCTCATATGTGCCTACGTTATTAAATGGACACTTACTTGCCTGCCCATTTGAGCCCGCCGCCCATTTAGGCCCGCCCACGCCCACCCATGCCCGCCCATTTGTCACCTCTCGTCCCATGTGCAGTCATTCAATAGAGAATTTTTCACTTTTTTAATTTGAAAAAAGAATAAAATTAAAACTATCTAGAAAAGCAAAAGCTTAATCACAAGTCCCTCCAACATGAACCCATCTCGTCGTTAGTTTCTTAAGAAATATTGCATCAAAATTTTCCTAAAAGTTTAAAATTGTCGAATGGTCGGTCATTTGATGCATGCTATTAGAAGATTCTCTTAAATACCACAAGTCCCTCATTTGCTATAAAAATGTAAAATAAGATCCTAATATGCAAAAATTAAAATCAAATATTTTCTATTAACTTTCGTAAGATTTTTTGGTTGGAAAACGTTAAAAAGATCACTTATCTCCAGCTCTCCAGCTGAACTTGCCATCACTTACGGTAAGTACTTTGACCTTCTACCTCATCACATGAATGCATTCTATCTTTCCAATGATAGATTCATTCAAGATGAATTTATCCTATCTGTTTGGAATATCTAGAGTCGTCCATAACATTGATCCATTTTCTCCAAAATATCATTATCTTCTAGGCAAACTAGTAACCCCAAGTTGATTCATGGATCATAAAAAATCCACATTTACCAACATTTATCCCTTCCAGAATTGAATCTATTCAGCAGATGGCTATAACATTCATAAATGACTGCATTAGTGATGCAAATTATCACAATAGAGCTTTTAAACTTCAGCAATTATCTCAGTAAGGAGGAGCATCTACATCTACAGATCCTCCTCAACTTTCTTCAGAAAATCCTACTGAGGGATAATACAAATCCTACTACTGCCGCACTTTCAACTTTGTGCCAATTCAGCTAAGGAAGTGCGGCAACCATCCCCCTCATGCAAACCTCTAAGGCTAACCATTAAAAGGAAGAAAACCATTATAAGCCAAACCTATCTCTCATCCATTGCTCATCATCCAATCTTTATTCCTGATTCTTTAGAAGCTGATCCAGAACCCACTCCTCCATCTACTGATATCCATGCAACCCCTAAATACCACACTCTTGTACTACATCACCTTCAAACACAGCTGAACTCAATTGTTCGAAACATTAGAAGTACCATCTTCACTGAAGTTCAGGCTGTGGTGCTCCTCGCAAAGCCACTATGCATGACTGGAATTCCATTCTATCTTTCCAACAAGATTGGGCTTCAAGGGCAGAGAAAACAAAAACTGTAGCTTTTATAGCCCTTCAGAAAGAAAAGGTGCAAAGAGTTAAAGGTGACATTAATCAAAAAATAGCTGACAGATATCTATAGGAACTCAAAAGGCTAAAAAGACAAGAAAAAAAATGAGAAAAACTACTACTTGTTGATTACATCAGCTGCTGAAAACTTATCTTTCCCGTTGCAACTTTTTAAAGGTTTTCAAAACAACCTTCAAAGTTTTTAAAAAGACTATTCACCCCCCCCCCCTCTAGCCTTATATCGTTGCCAATTGGACTTACAAAATCCATACACTAAGCCCAAAAATCCTCACAAGTATTAGGACGACACAACAGTGATTTTTGTCACATTAGTTTAGTTCCATTTACGGGAAATAGAAGCTTTTCAGCTTCAATCCAATTTTTCAATCAATTTCCACCTTAGAAAGTTATTTTAATGACAAAAATGCCAAGAACCACACTACCACAAGGGCCATCACCCACAACGGTGGTGGGCAATAGGCTACAAGCAATTAACCTGACAATCAACAATTGATTATGGCATCATCACCCACAACGGTGGTGGGCAATAGGCTACAAGCAATCAACCCGACAATCAAAAATTGATTATGGCATCGGGTGATAACCCTCAAGAAAGGCTCCCACCTCTGAGTGGGGGAGTGCTTATAAAGGCACAGAGAGACACCTCTCATACGCAAAGAATATACAAGGTTCACAGTTCCAAGAGGAAGGGGGAAACGAGGTCTCTAACGCTACCAACCAATGACAAGGCAGTAAACGAGAGTTGTGAGATCAAATCAACCAATAGCATGCCAACTCTAATGATCTCAAAGAACAACTCAATCAACAGAGGGAGGCCACTCGCAGAAATCCGTCAGATGAGCCATGAGCCTGAACCTCTTCCCGAGCAAGTCCTCCATAACCAAACGCAACATTATATCCAAATGTTCACGCTCAATCAAAAAATGCTCGCAATCAATCATTCAGGTTGAGGCAGTTGAATCACAATCAAGGCATAGAGCTCAGGTAGAGGAGGAGGCAGAATCCTTTACGACCCCACTTACTATCCTCTAAGATCTCAATTAGTGTCAGCCCACTTGAATTGGATGGAAGAGCTCATGTCCACATACCAAAAACAATTTTGTTATAAATCTATTTTTAAACTAAAAAACTACTTGATTTACTTTAAAATTCGGAATAGATGATCAATATTCAATAGTAACACAGGAGTGGGTTCCTTCTGTCAAGTAATAATTGACTGGAATAAATATCATAAAAAGGTTGATTTGTTTTTTAGAAAGTCAAACATCTCAAAAAAGGATAATTGGGCTTTTCTTCTAGAACCGAGTTCTCAAGTCATCGGAGGAAATAGACGGGAGTGGGTAGAAATAACAGATTCCTGCAGTAATAAGAGTCCTATGATAGATACAATGAGCATAATGTGCAATCTAATAAACATTTTGGACTGCAGTAATAAGAGTCATATGTTTATCAGAAATGATCACAAGTGATTCATTATCACCTGTTATTTCTTTCAACTTCATAAAAAGACCAAGTCCATGATGCATCATTTTCAGAATCGACAATAGCCCATGCAAGAGGATATATCTACATATTATCATCTTGATAAGTTGCAATAATCAACGTACCTCTATATCTTGTAGTTAAAAATGTTTCATCCACAATCACTACTGGACCATTGCAGCGTGGAATCTGAGAATGCAAGCCCCATATACTAAGAAGAAGTACTTGAATTTGTGTTCATTATTAAGCTCTAAAGAGTAGACTTTTGATGGATTGACCAATTACAAGTTGTGGGCATATGCGGCCAGCTTTTTGCAACTATCCTCAATTGAACCCCTGAGTTGTGTTAAGGCATCTTCTCTAGACCTCTTTGCTTTTTGGTAGTTTAGTGAAACCCCCAATGTTCTAGACACTTTCGCAATCATTTCCTTTGGTTGTAACACAATGTCGTGGTCCTCAAACCTTGGTGAAATATGTTTCACAATGATATGCATTGTTTCTTGCCTATGATCAACCATGCACATATTTTGGGGGCAACAATGTTCGGGTGTATATTTTCGAATCTCAAAATAATCACTTTCTGAGTACTTTGTTGCAAACAAACGTCATTTACAATTATCATCAACACAAACTAATGTGTACACAGTCTTGTTGGATTTTTTTTTTTTTTGAACTCAAAATTATGGTTCAATGCAAGCAAGTGCACAACATCTTAAAGCTCCTTCTTGTTATTGAATACTTTCCCAACATTCAAATCAATCTCTTCTGGTATCACTCGCACTATACTTGCAACCAAAGAAGTCCCTAAATTATCGCTTGTGAACTGATTGTCTTGATCTCTATTGTCTTGATTGAACCCATCAAACATCTGTCTCGTGGGTGTAGCAAAATCATTATGGTTGTTGGATAAAGGTTCATCTCTGTTGTCTTCATCTCTGTTCACTTGACTGAACCCATCAAACTATCTCTACAGTGTGACAAATTCAGTAGGGTTAGTGGAAAAAAATTCTTCATGTTCCATTTCTTCCTCTTTTCCATTGTTTTCATCCTCTCTATTATTTTCCTCTTCACTATTAGTTTCCATGCCAAAACCAGTTTCATTATTTTCTCCTCGGTTCGAGTCCAAATTTTTCATGATCAAACGGGTAACAAAAAGTGGAGATTGAACCCCAAGTTTGCTAAGGTTCAAGTACCATTCAAAATCTTCATCTTTAGTAATTAAAACGGGAAATTTTAAAGCATTTGCTATTGCTGGAGTAAGAAATCGTATCTCTATGTTATCAACTTGGCAAATGGTTCATACTTTAGCATATAACTTTTCACATGTACTTTCATTACTGATAGCAACTCCTCTTGGATTCCGTTTGTCAATAAATTACCACGAGCATTCGACGATGTCGTCTTCAACAAAATGTCAAAAATAAATAACTGAGGGCCAAAAAACTGAAGTCATATATGCAATATTGAACATAATAAATAAGTACATTCATATACTCAATGTATTCCAATGTTAAAGGAATAAATTGCCTTAACAAACCATGTGCTTTTAATCAACCACTTACATTTTGCAATCATAAAAAAAGAAGTATTGATACATTTATGTCAGTTTGCAAACGTGTTTGGTAAACCACAGATTAGTTAACAGACTCTGACAAACTGGTTTATCAATAAACCACTTGATAAACCATTTGATAAACTAGTTTCATTAAGAAACATAATATGTAACTAAACCAACATAAACCAGTTAACTGAAAGTGAGATGGTTTATCCATGATTTATCAATAAACCACTTGATTAAACCAGTTTTCATAACAGACATAAATTGATCAGTCAACATGGTTTATCTATGGTTTATCAATAAACCAATTGATAAACCAGGTGCATTTTGAAAGGAAAAACCATTTTTGATTTAGCAAACCAAATTGCATCATAAACTGACAAACTGGTTTATCAATGGTTTATCAATAAACCACTTGATAAACCAGTTTCATTAAGCAACATAATATGTAACTAAACAAACATAAACTAGTTAACTAAAAGTGAGATGGTTTATCCATGGTTTATCAATAAACCACTTGATAAACCAGTTGATTAAACCAATTTAATAAACCAGTTTCATAACAGACATAAACTGATCTGTCAACATGGTTTATCTATGATTTATCAATAAACTAATTGATAAACCAGATGCATTTTGAAAGGAAAAACTATTTTGACATAGCAAACCAATTAAATCACATCATAAACTGTCAATATGGTTTATCTATAGTTTATCGATAAACCAATTGATAAACCATTTGATAAACCGGTTTCATTAAGCAACATAATATGTAACTAAACCAACATAAACCAGTTAACTGAAAGTGGGATGGTTTATCCATGGCTTATCAATAAACCACTTGATAAACTAGTTGATTAAACCAGTTTGATAAACTAGTTTCATAACATACATAAACTGATCTATCAACATGGTTTATCTATGGCTTATCAATAAACCAGTTGATAAACCAGGTGCATTTTGAAAGGAAAAACCATTTTTGACTTAGCAAACCAAATTACATCATAAACTATCAACATGATTTATCTACGGTTTATCAATAAACCATTTGTTAAACCAGTTTTATTAAGCAACATAATATGTAACTAAACCAATATAAACTAGTTAACAGAAAGTGAGATGGTTTATCAATAAACCATTAATAAACCAGTTGATTGAATCGGTTTGATAAACCATTTTCATAACAGACATAAACTGATCTGTCAATATGGTTTATCTATAGTTTATCAATAAACCAGTTGATAAACCAGGTGTGTTTTGAAAGGAAAACCCATTTTTGACTTAGCAAACCAAATTACATCATAAACTGTCAACATGGTTTATCAATAAACCACTTGATAAACCAGTTGTAAACCAGTTTCATAAACCACACACACCAGTTAACAGACACTGACATGGTTTATTAATGGTTTATCGATAAACCAGTTGATAAACCAGTTACATTTTGAAAGGAAATACAATTTTTGACTTAGCAAAACCAAATTATATCATAAACTGACCTGGTTTATCAATAAACCACTTGATAAACCATTTGATAAATCAGTTTGCAAACCTGTTTGGTAACCAGTTTCATAAACCACACACCAGTTAACATACACTTACATGGTTTATCTATGGTTTATCAATAAAACAGTTGATAAACTAGTTTAATAAACCAGCTTGCAAACCTGTTTGGTAACCTTTTTCATAAACAATAGACCAGTTAACACAGTTAACAGACAATGACATGGTTTGTCTATGATTTATTAATAAATCAATTGATAAACCAGTAGATAAACCAGTTTGCAAACTTGTTTGGTAACCAATTTCATAAAGGACCACCACCAGTTAACAGACACTCACATGGTTTATCTATGATTTATCAATAAACCAGTTTCATAAACCAATTAGCAATGATTTATTAATAAAAAATGTTTTTTTTTTCAAACTGACATTGTAGATTGATAAATCAGGTTATGTGCCAATGTATAAGGTATCAGTTCAAAATGCACATGATTGTCGAATGGTTGTGCATTTTCCAAAGAAAGACCAGTTTTGCACATGGTTGAATTTGCAGAAAAATAAAATAGATTCAAATGAATGTTTTTGGAAACGAACCTAAATACTAAGCACATAGTTGGTGGGCTTGCTTCGAATTTGGGAGAGAACTTTGGATTTTCGAATGTTACGGCTTTGAGTAACGACCCTAACGAACTTTGACGAACTTCATGACATGGCTGAGGGAGGGAGTATTCTACGAGGGAGACGAACATGAATACTTAGCACACATTTGATGGGCTTCGAATTTGAGAGAGAACACTAGATTTCGAATGTTACGGCTTTGAGTAGCGACCCTAACAAACTTTGCTGAACTCTGTTCTTGCGGCTGAGGGATGGAGTATTCGACGAGGGAGCATTCGGTATACATATATAGGTACACAGGTTTCCAATACCAAAAAAGAAAATGATAAATAAAGGGTTGTTTAGACATTTTATGGCTGAAGTGGCCATATAAGTATTTTTTTTTTAAGTTTGGCTAAAAATTACCAAGGCATGTTTGACTTCGCCGTTTTTGTAAATGCCCCATCTTATAAAGAAAAAAAGAAAGAAAAGCCGAGAACAAAACATGTGTACTTGTCCCTAAATGATTGTCTAATATCCTAATTAAGTTTTCATTTTTGAATAATTTATTAGTTTCACTGTTGATGCTTATCATGTGATAATGCAAAGTTCTAATTAAGAATAATATCGTTCATGAGTTACTAAAATTGTCAAAGTCAACTTTCTTAATTCTAAGAGACCGATATAGTATTGAGGAGAATGCTATTTTTAACCATTTCAAAAACAACAATGCTATAAGCACCAAATAAGTACTTAATTTTGTGCACAAAATGACGTGACATTGTATGGACTATGTGTCATATTATTTGGCATTTTATGAACTCCATATTTAAGTTAAAAAATGTAGCCACTAAATAACACATAAGATGACACATTATTTTGCACAAAACTAGATACTCATTAGGTGACTATACTATTGCTTTTTGAAAAGCTAGCATTTCAACAATAAGCTACACTTTTGGAGTGTTATAATTACTTAGAAACAAAGTAGCTTTAAAAAAATGAGATATATCATGACGCGGTGTTGATACACAATGTGACAAATTACACGTGTTTTAAGAAGTGTTTTCACCCAAACTACGACGGAAGACGACCCCTTAGCCATATCTATTTATAAAGGGTGTGCATGGTGCCAATTTTGAGCTAAAAAATGATACCAAATCGTTATGACCGGTTTCAATTACAGTGTTGGTTCTGATTCATTTTTTATTACCTTATAATTGTAAGTATACTAAATTATAAAAAGGAAAGAATAAGAAAATTGTTTTAAATCATAACAAAAGCTTCTATTACAGGTGTTTTGTGTATATATAGAGTTAATTGTACTTTACTGGCCATAGTATGCTCTTTGTTGCACTTGAAAATATGTGATTTTAATTTTTACATATTAGGATCTCATTTTACATTTTTATAGCAAATGAGGGACTTGTGGTATTTAGGAGAATCTTCTAATAGCATTCATCAAATGACCGACCATTCGACAATTTTAAACTTTTAGGAAAATTTTGATGCAATATTTCTTAAGAAACTAACGACGAGATGGGTTCATGTTGGAGGGACTTGTGATTAAGCTTTTTAGATAGTTTTAATTTTATTTTTTTTCAAATTAAAAAAGTGAAAAATTCTCTATTGAATGACTGCACATGGGACGAGTAGAGGTGGCAAATGGGTGGGCATGAGTGGGCCTAAATGGGCGACGGGCTCAAATGGGTAGGCAAGTAAGTGTCCATTTAATAACATGGGCACATATGAGTGGACACTAAATGGGCATGGGCGCACATGAGCGTCCATTTACTCATTAACATGCACTTATGAAATAAATACAAAAATTACAAAAAAAAATTTCTTTTACAAAAAATTATCAAAAGTTACAACTAACCATATATATATATATATATATGATTACAACCACAATAATTGGAAAAAACCAACATTTTTCGTAACATTTTAATCTCTGTCACCATTTCCAATATAACCAAATTTCTAAAAAGAACTCGAAAACTTTACATGACGTGTTAGTGTTGGCAGAACCACTAATAATATCAAAACAAGAACATATTTTCACTTTGTCGTATGTTAATTGAAATAAAATACTCCCTTAGTTCCCTAATTTTTATATCAAATCGATTGTTTTTAAATGAAAATCTGATATATATATTTTTTCATAACCAGAAAATACGTAATTGATCGTATATAAAAAGTAATATAATATCGAGAAAAAAAATAAGTCAATTTTTTATTCTTAAAAAATAAAGATTACTCCCACCATTACTGACTATTTATTTGGTTTTGAAAACCAAACCCAAAGAACAAGCAACCGTCATGCATCTCTCTTTCTAGTTTCTCTCTTGTTAATTCTTGTTAAATTTATATCTGATCAGTACATTACATTAGTTTTATACTTCAGTGGCTAATCGGGCTGCGTATCGATTAGCGTGGCAACTGTGTATAGAACTTTGCCTTGTATAGTTTTTGTAGGACTCTTTTCGGGTTCGTGAAGACCCTTTCTCGGCTTCACTTGGGAAGACACGCTTTCAAAGCTTAAGATCGGTAGACCTCGTGTCGGTGATCTACTTCTACGTGTCCTCCCGGATCAAAGCTAGGTTGGATTAATTCAAACTTATGATATTTGAATTAATCCAAGTCTTTTCGACATGTCAAGCCGCCGAAAGCAACTTTCAGCGAGGAATACTTTTCGTCTGAAATATAAAGCGATAAAAGCGGTGTCCCCTACTTTATGCTTCATCTCTCGGATCGACACCAAATCGCCCACCTTTTTTGAAGATCTCGAAAATGATTATACGCTCTAGTTATACGTGAAGACGAAATTACTTGGTATCGATGACCCGTGCATTTAATGCGTTTATAAAAAAGAGTTGAAGTCTTCGTCTTCTCCAACGGATCTTTTGAAGTGCACTCGCTTTAAATCGCCATTGAAGGCTGGAGCAGAGACAAGCAGAATCAATCGAACACTTAAAGAATTGCTCGAATCTACACAACTCCAAGTCTTTCAGCTCAGTGCATTCAATAGATCCTCAACAGATCTAGAAGTCCTCGTCAAACAACAAGAAGCTACTCTTCAACATTTATTGTTTTATTCTTCTTGTTGTTTACTTCCTTTAACTATATCTTACCTTGCAATTAAATATCTTGTATTCTGAGATATTTAATTCCCTAGACAAACACAAGTCAATATTTTGTACACGATCCATTAGGGATATTCTTTGTAATTGATCTAAGTGGAAAACATAGTGCACAATTTAAATCCAAGGTTATTGCCTTGGTGGTGGGCGTAGCACTCATTATAGTGTGAACCATCCCAAAATACTTGTGTTATTTCCTACATGCTGTTTAATTATTGATCTACTCAATTTCATTGTTTACTTCATCCATTTCATAGAACTTAAGTAATCGTAAAGGTCTAGGTAGTCCTTATCGGCGGACACGGAACAATTTTCTTGAAGGTCTTCCGCTACTTGATTCTTTTCATAGATTGCAAGTAACTTTCAAGGAACTTACTTTAAAAGTTTTAAAGTGTTAATAAGCTATTCAACCCCCCTTCTAGCTTATTATTGTGCTCATTGGGACCCACATCTCTCTACCCCCACACTCTCTCTGTCTTAATGAATGGTTATTGATAGAAATGTAAATATATAGAGATAAAAAACTTTGGATTATCAGGTATACAGAAAAAAAAAATTGATCATGAAAGTGAGAGGTGAAAATGTGGGTGTCCATTTATGCCCATAAAACTTAATGGTCTAAGTGTGCATGCCCATTTGTGCACAGATTAAATTTTAAGTATGCCCATGTCCATATTTTAGTGGGCGGTCTGAACGAGCATATGAGTGTGGATAGAATGTACCAACCTAGGGACGAGTCATTTGCATATTACAAGGACCAAAATACCATAGTAGATGCATCATGCATCATGCGTCATCCATCTATTTATGTAAAATTTCATGATCGATAATATAGTTAGCACTATAAATTTCATTTTCGTGTACTATTGGAGATCTAAATATTTTCTCTCATCCGAAATTAATAAAGAGAAGTGATGCCGGAAAAGGATTCCCCTGGACCCACAGGCCACAACATCACCACTCGTGCCTCGTGCGTGATTTTACCAACAACAATCCAACATTTATATTTTATTTCAGCCCCTCTAAAACCACACCTTTAACCAAAAGGGAAATCAAACTAGATTCAGTGCTTCTAAAAAATAAAAATTGAAGCCTCTCATTTTTCCAAAATTACAATTTTTCTCTAGGAAGATGCTATCCCTACAAATAATATTATTCCATAACTTTTTTTCAACTCAACCTTGAAAGTGACAAAAATAAAGAAATTAGAATGACACTTTTGCCCTATTTCAAGGTTAGTTGTAACGAGAGTAGCCTTAGTTGTAAGGCTAACAATTTTATTTTTTCTAAAACTGTATTTGGTCCCAAGTGTTACAAGATTACAAGATTTCATAATTGGTTCTAAAGTGTGTTAGATTAATATGTTTGGTTTGGAGAATTTATTGTAATGATTAGTATCAAAAGAAATACTTCATCCGTTTCTAAATGATTGTCATTTGATTTTTAAAAGTCAAAATGACTGTTTTTCAAATGAAAATTTGATGTAAATGTTTTTATAATTAGAAAACATATAATTATACTACAAAAAAACACATCAAAATTTTCATTTGAAAAATAGTCAGTTTTATTTTAAAAAGTCAAACTAGACAATAATTTATGAATAGATGGTATACCAAGTTTATTGTAAACTAGTTATGAACTGAGTTTGATTCATTGTTAGAAAATGTCTGACCGAAATTACTTTAATTATGACCATTCAAATAGTGGATTAAGCTCAAGCTGTTTAATTTCTAAAAGGCCAAAATATGAATAAAACCCCAAAGTAATCACTCAATCCCATAATGCCCCCTAATGTTAAAATTTTCCCATCTTCATACCCAATCTTACTATTTGTCCCAGTTAGGACCCTCCCGTCAATGATCGTTAGAAATGCTAACGGATGAAGGGTTATTTTGGTCATTTGATTCGGGGGGCAAAGTGGGATTTGGTTATAAGTCATCATTTAATTGATATTTATGATATTTTAAGTGAAAATTGGTTTTATAATTCAAAATTATTTGTAATTATTAAAAAAAATATAATTCAAAATTATTTTAAAAATTAAAATATTAATAATTGAGCTAGACCTAAGATCAAGCACTTGGAGTGCACCAAGACGTTGACCCAACCAATCCAGAATTAACTCCGGCAACCTAAATCCCGACGAATTAAATGAAACTAAAATTGTTAAATTGGCTAAAAAATCCACCGCAAATTGTGGATTGCCACGCCCAACCCGAGTTTGCCTCAACCCCAACAAGTTAATGCCAACAACCCGCCCGTTGGCACACAGTCCACGCCGGTTTACAACAAAGAATGGAGAAATAATATCTTGATACACCCGTTGAAGAAAATGAAATTCTAGAGAGAGAAGCGTGAGCCCGATAGTTTACCGGCGGCGATGGTTAAGCCCGTTGGCACATTCCACGCCGATTTCTCCATAAAATTGAAGTGTGACCCAGAAAGAATCCGATTCCTGGGTATAATGAAGAAATTGTGAAATGGGTACTTGTACGAAGAGAGGGAGGCCGCGAGGGACGCATTTTCGAAATCCCAGAAAAATAAGTTTTTGACAACACATGTTTTTCCCCACTCTCATCCTCTTTGTTTGCTCTCTTTCTTTCTTTCTTTCCTACTCCATAAACAAACATTTCTAGAGAGAGAAACATACAGTGGAGTATGAGAGAGAAGCGTGTAATCGTGTCTATGCTGCATTGACGAGAGAGAAAGATTTGTAGGTAGATGTTTGTATTCTTGAGGATTAAAGAACTTTGTTTGGAGCTCGATCGGCGATGAAATTAAGGTTGCGAAATGTCGGAGGAGAAGTCGCCGGGCTTTCGGTTGGTTGGACAAAGGTGAAGCGTAAAGTACGAAGAACGTAAAAGGGACATGGTGATCTTCACTACTGTTTACTTTACAAACCTTTCCTCGTTCCACAATTTGAGATATCTAGGTTAATTCGTTAATTTTTCTAGGTTAATGGAAACGGTTTTTGAATTTGGGTTTTGCAAGATTGGGAGGGAGGGGGGGAGGGAGAGAGAGAGAGAAGGGTGTGAGTTATGGTGTCTTTGGATTGCTAATTCGACCTGGATGGGTTGTCCTTGTCGCCGGTTGTCCATGGAGGAAAACAGGGATTCGTCTTTCCAGAAATGAAGTATAACCAAATCCCACTTTGCCCCCCGAATCAAATGACCAAAATAACCCTTCATCCGTTAGCATTTCTAACGATCATTGACGAGAGGGTCCTAACTGGGACAAATAGTAAGATTGGGTATGAAGATGGGAAAATTTTAACATTAGGGGGCATTATGGGATTGAGTGGTTACTTTGGGGTATTTTTCATATTTTGGCCTTTCTAAAACTTTATTTGCATCCATTTGAACTTGCTATTGCTAGCAACCTCCGCTTGAAGCATAAATTTAGGAGTATCACTATCATGTATCAGTGCTCATTGCTCAAAGACAATATCATGACATCTCTAATAGGTTTGTAATGTGTCACACCATTTGCCACATCAAAATAAAAAAGGGCATCTTTTTATGAATATTTTTTTACAACGGTAAACTCCTTTACAACAAAAATGTTTTAATGTTGAGTTATATATATATATTGTTTTTTTTTTTTCGTGTGAACCCCTCATTCTCAATTAGCCTTTCACAATTGTAAGATTCTTAGATAATCTGTATCATACCTCTATGAACCTTACCATTGGAAATTCTCTTAGTGTCCAAGTTGACTAATATCAAAACAATATACTCTCTCGTTCGAGGCAAATAGTTTACCATACTATTTTGAGATGTTTCATTTTAAGATTACATTTTGAAAAAAATTATGTTTATTATCTTCATAACATTTCAACTTTACCATCCACATATGATATTAACATATTGATTATGCTTAAGTATTTTTTGTAATTATTACAAACTTTAATGTTAATTATATATACCTTAATTATTAATTTGACTTTTCAAACATGAAATGTTTGGGTGGAATGAAGGGAGTAGTTACCGACAAACTAGAAATGTTTATATAGACTAATCTATAGTGGTGAAATGGTTATTTTAATTACTTGTATTGATCTCATTTGCCACATTCTAAAATTTCTCAATAACGTCAGAGGTCAAATAATCAAATTTAAGAGGTAAATATTTTACTAAAATATACGACTACCTCGTTACTTGAGTCAAATAGTCAAAGTTTAAAAAGTCAAAAAAATATAAATATATTACTACTCCATTAACTTCAGAGGTCAAATAATCAAATTCAACTCTGTATTTTATACTTCACTTGTTCCAAAAAAATGGTCCACTTTCTATATTAAAAAAATAATATTGGCAATGTCATATTAATATTCAACTTAAATTTAAAGCACTAAAAACTAGTACTACATTAACTATCTATGAGGTCTAATTTCTAAAATTTTGTTTTAAAAATAAATATTTATGAATCTTGTTGGGTTAGAATTTAACTAGGTTGACCAATAAGTGAACACTTTTGGGACGGAGGGGGGTGGAATAAAGTTAAAAGCTCATAAAAAATTTCGGAGATAAGTTTCAAAAAGAGAATTTTTGATTGACCATCTCAAAAAGGAAAGAATGACCTGGATGGGAATAAAGGAAATATGTACGGAAGCATATGTTATTCCTACAAAATCAAAGGGAGGTGAGGGTAATATTCGCAACAACTAATTAACCAAACTACATCAGTCTTCCCTCTGACTCTCTCTCTCTCCATCGTCTGTGCTTAGCTTTAGTCAATTCATCAAAATTGGAATCCGAAGCTTGAGTTTTCGCTCCCAGGTTCGGGTAGTTAATACGCAGCTCCAACGTGGTCGACGGCTCTGATTATCTCTCCATCGCCGGACGCCTAAGGTAGGAACTGTGATTCAGTAGTCGTAGGGTTTTTTGCTTTCAGCTTCAACTTTACTGATTGATTATTCATTTTTGATGAACTCCTAGTTCATATTGTGTATTAATGTCTACGATTCAATTGATGTGTCCTATGTGGTAGTTGATTCAAATTTGTTAATTCTAGTTTTATCTTTACGCATAGTTAATAAAATGTTGAAATTAAGTGGATAATGTGATTTGTCGATTATATTTGGGCGGCAAAACTACTCAAAATAGATTAAATTTGGACCGAAACTTCTATTTACGTCCCGGCCTCTGAAAATTTGTCAGGCCCCAAAAGCTAGCTCAAGGGCTCACAAGAAAAAAACATGATACTTGTTGTGAGATAATGTGAATTGAGGATTATTTTTGGGCGGCAATACTACTCAAAATAGATTAAATTTGGACCAAAACTTCTATTTACGTCCCGGCCTCTTTGTCAGGAGCTACTTAGCCTTCTCGCCCCAAAAGCTAGCTCAAAGGCTAATAAGAAAAAACATGATACTTGTTGTGAGATAGCAAGAAGATGGAATTCTCTGTGTAGTTGGGAGGAGAAGTTTGTTGGGTTTGGGCTTCCTTAGGATTGCCCATTAATTATTTATTTCTAATTAAACTATTAAAAAAATAATTAATGGTAATCCTCTACAAGGAGGGAAGCCCAAACCCAACAAACTCCCCGCCCGACTACGTGGAGGATTATATCTTACGTGCTATCTCACAACAAGTTTCATGCTTCTTCTTGGGTAAGCTTTTAGTATTTGAATCATTGTGAACTTTCTCGAAGTGTAGTAGCTTGGACTCTAATGGATCACGAATTAGATGTTACCTCACATCATTTTGTTTCAATTTGAAATGGAAACTAGATTTTTTTGGCAAGATGTATAGTACTTTGACTGTCACAATATACTATATACCTGTCTTACTTGCAACCTAGTTCATGTGTAAGCCGCTTCATCCACAACATCTCATTCGAAGCTTCCGTAGAAGCGATGAACTCTGCCTCAGGACTAGAAAGGGAAATACACTTTTGTTATCTTGATTGCCATGACAATGCTCCCCATACAAATGTTACAAAGTACCTCGACATAGATTTCCGTGAATCAAAATCTCGAGTCATTTATGAATCTGTAAAAGCTTCTAAAATTGGTTGATTATATCCATAAAGAACACACTTCAAATAGGTTGTGGGTTCGAATCACCATGGGGGTAAGTGAGGAACCACTGTTGATCATCTTTATTAAAAGAAGAAAAAAAAAAGGGGAAAAAAAAGGAAGTGCCTCTAAGATACCTGAGAATCCACTTAACTCCATCCCAATGATTTATATACCTGGATGGGTGAGAAATCTGCTAATAACGCCAACTGCATGAGCTGAGCTAAGTTGGCCTCGTACAAACTATCACATGCATTAAACTACGCAGTGCTGAAGCATATGGAACTCGCTCCATGTCCTGTTTATCTTTCACACTAGATGAACACTATTCTGAGCTCAACTTGATTGAGTAGCAAGTGGAGTACCAACTGACTTTGCTTTATCCGTGTTGATCCTTTCAAGTACCTTTTTAAGGTACTACTCCTGTGATAACCACAACTTCTTTGCTATCTTCTTTCGCATTACCTCACACCAAGGATTTGTTTGCTTGTCCCAAGTCCTTCGTGGCAAAGGACTTACTAAACTTCTTCTATGACCTGTCAATTTTCCTGATATCATTGCCAACAATCAAGATGTCATCAACATTTAACAATAAGACAAATCATTATCAGTAAAATTCCTAACAAAAACACAATGGTCAGAAGCTGTCATGACATATCCATGCATCCCCATGAATGATTTGAATTTCTTGTACCACTGCCTAGAAGCTTTTTTCAATCTCCAAGTCACAGCAGCTAACCCAAACCAAGAACAACTTGAATGGATGACATCAGGTGAAAAGGTTTTGTTCGAAATATATCCCCCTTTTTTGGCTGAAACCTGTCACAACAAACCTTGCCATGTAACTCGGATGTGAACGATTTTCTTCAGTCTTCAATCAGTACACCCATTTGTTCTTGAGAGCTTTCTTACCCTTAGGTAACTTCATTACATTAAAACTGTGGTTCTCACGTAAAGATTTCATCTCTTCTTGCTTGGAATTCTCACTTTTCCTTGGCCTCATGTGTCATAGCCTCTTGATAACTCTCAGGTTCTCCCCCATCAGTGAATGGCACGTAATCAGTAGTAGAGTAGCTTGTAGAGGTTGTTGATCTTTACTAGACCTCCTGGGTGGAGTTGTTGCCTTGTTGGAACAACCAGTGTAACTTCAATCTCCTGCGGATGATTATCTTATCTTCGTCGGTCTATGAAGGAGATTCTGCTTCATCTGTACCATGTTGATCCTCATGAATCTCATCCATAACCTAATTTGACACTATTTTTGAAGGAACTGAATCCAAGTCAATCGAAGGTACTGAGATACCACCTTCTCTTCTCTGTTTTGCCGATATCTTCTATGGTGACCTTACATGAAAACTATACTACTCCTAATCATCTTCTTCTCAATCGGACCATAGAGCTTGTAGCTGAAGTCATCTAAACCACAGGCAACAACAATTCACCAACGTGTCTTCACATCAAATTTAGACCTCTCATCCTTGGGTATATGCATGAATGCAGTACACCAAAAAATGCGCAAGTGATCATATGAAATATCCTTATCTGCAAACTTTTTCTAGTACTTCAAACTTCAGTGGAACAGAATGACATATTAAGTACATGAACAACTGTACTCCAAACCTCACCCCAAAAAGATCTTGGTAGCCTTGCATGCAAAAGTAGACATTTGGCTCTCTCGACCAATGTCCTATTCATTCTTTCAGCCAAGCTTGGCTATTCAACTGAGGTGTCTTTGGATGTCGAATACCGTGCTCTGTGCAATATTCATTGAACATACCCAAGTATTCACCTCCATTATTTCTCCGTGTGCTCTTCAACTTTCTCCCAGTTTCTTTTTTTTGTTAAGTAAGAAAATGTTATAAATATGAGAGCGTCAAAACAGGTGACACGTCCTCTATACAACACTAATAATTACATTAAGTTATGTTATCCGCAAACTCTCTACAAAAGGATTTGCATCAAAAGAAATCGACTCATGGCACCAAAAGAGTAGAGTATGCATAATAATCTCCTTGATCTTCTCTACGTTTCTCCCCGCATTCTCAAAAACTCTAGCATTCCTTTCCAACCATATAGTCCAGCAAATCGCCAATGGGGCCACCTCCCATAAAAAATTCCTCCTTTTTCGTTTATGGAGGGACAAACATCTCATCATCTCTTTTACCGAATTAGGCATCACCCACACCACTTTGAAACAATTAATCACAAAGTCCCAACACTTGCTAGTAAAAGGGCAATATTGCAACAATAAATGGTTGACACTTTCCCCATCCCTTTTACACAAGCAGCACATGTTGACTAAAATATTCCCACGACGCTGGAGGTTGTCGCATGTTAACAAAGCTTCATTTACAGCTTCTTACATAAAAACACCCACCCTTGTAGGGGCTTTAGTCTTCCACACACTCTTCCAGGGGAATGAAACAGTGCTACTCGAGATCTTCTGATAAAAAGGTTTAACTGAGAAAATCCTTGCACTTCCGTCCTTCCCACACAACTAGATCTTGTCTATGTCTATCTACTTTCTGTCTATAAAGCAACTCGAAGAGACGTCTAAGAGAGTCCAACTCCCAATCTTGAAAGTTTCTTCTAAAAGTGGGATTCCAAGTAGCACTCTCTCCATTGAAATGTAACACAGAACTGACTGCTTCCTCCTTATGTGTAGCAAGGCTATAGAACAGGAAAGCCCTCCGAAGCTCTGTACCCCCACACCAATTGTCGCTCCAAAATCTAACTAAGCTTCCAATACCCACATCAAAAGCTATGTATCTCTTCATAATATCCCACTTCCTTCTAATACCTTTCCACACCCCCGCACCATAAGAAGAGTGAACCTCAATTGGATTCCACATATGGTCCCAATTCCATATTTTCTCAACACAATCTTCTTCCAAAGTGAATCTTTTTCGCGCAAAAATCTCCAAAGCCATTTACCCATCAACGCTACATTGAACAATTTAACCTTTTAATCCCCAATTTTAACCTTTCTCCCAGTTTTTTTAAACACATTTAACACTTGATCCTTTGTCTTCAAGGTGTAAGCCTATAACTTTTTAGAGTGATCATCAATGAACGTCACAAAGTAAAGAGAATCACCAAGTGTTCTCGTCTTCATCGAACCACACATTTAGAGTATGCAAGATGAAATACATTTTTCTTCCTAGAAGGAAGACGACTCATAACAGAAAATCTATTTTTCTTACCTGCCAAGCGATGAGAACACCTCATCAATTGTTTATCCTTCACTTCAAATAGGACTTCCTTTTTAGTTTGTGCCGTCATCCCCTTTTCACTCGTGACTGAGCCGCTTATGGAATAACTGAACTGTATCCAGAGACTCAGCTACATTGACCTTGTTTGTGCTTGCTTTTGTTTGCATCATGTAAAGAGTCGAATGTTTCTTACCTTTTGCCACAATCATTGAACCCGTGGTGAGCTTCAGTTATTGCAAAAACGATCATCAAGTCTACATGCAGAGATGAAGAACAAAGATTTGGAACATGCCTAACGTCTCTAAGAAGAAGCTTCATGTCGACTTAAGTCTCTAAGCACTCATCATCAATTCCGATAACTTTAGCCAAATGACTATTATCCATCTTTACACGTCACCAATTCCAGTAATTCGTTCTCCTAACTACCTCTCTTTGGTGGCTGTGGATTATGAAGGTTTTCCTTCTATCAGCTCAGAGGTATTAAAATCTCGTTCATACTTACTGACGGTGGTTTAACATTGATTAGATAGTGAGGTTCAGTTGATCAGATTTCATTTATGTGTAGGAAAAATGATGTTTTGGGATAAGTAGTTTACATTCTATGTCAGCTCAATAGTTGACATATTCTTTTAATTTCTTTTAGACATATTCAAGAATACTTTTCTCTTCGTGGTTATCTCTAAATTGATAATACCATAATTGCATATGAAAACCTGTATTAGAGAGAATTGTGATTTACTTTGCAACTATTTGGCGACCGTTCTGAAGAAATAATGGTCCCCAGCAGCATTGGATGGAGACCAATCAGGGCCGGTGCAATCCAATCCAACAGAAGCAAATTCCTAAAGTGGTCCTCCCATCCTCGATATGAACATTCCCCTCTCCTTTTCTCTTTCAATTTCTAATAATGCTCATAAAGAAAGTGTCGAAGAGCATATAAATATATGGGAGTTGTCAAGACAGATGTTATAAAGAGTTATTATTTTGCTTCGGGTTCCTTAAATAATTATGGTCCGAATACTCTTATTCCTAAACTGATTCTTATACCAAATCATATATGGCTGTAGGTGAGCCGGGTCAACTCTATGACTCGAGGATAGCTGTAAATGAGCTGAGCCGAGCCTCCATTTGCTACTCGACATTTTTTTAAAGTAATTACTACCCATTAAAATTACCGAGCCGAGCTGAGCCTAGGGGTGCTTAACTCGTCTACCTCGCTAGCCGACTTGAAATCCAGTCATCCCGAGTTCGGCTGGCTAACCCTTGGTGAAACCCCCGTCATTCTGAGTTCAGAACCTTTTACCCTCTCCTTTCTGTTCTTAATATATAAGAAAAAGAAGATTGCTGGGAAACTGAGACAAATCTGATTGTGAAATTACGTACTCACAGGAGAGAGATCGACTTTTTCTAGTTGATGAAAAAAGTCTGGTCTTGAAAGTCAAATTATTAGTCTCTTTCTTTATTTTCTATGTTTACTTTCTAAATGACTCGTAGTATCATGGAATTTCTGTGCAACCCAAGCCTTATCCATGTGTGTATATGGGCGAGCCAAGCTTGAATTCAAGAAATACTTTACTCAATTTGGCTCATCTACACCCTTAAAACCATGTCTTCTTAAGCTTGTGCTTCAACGAGTAAATGATTAATTTCTTAAATGAAACTTACATTGTGATTTATCGAGGCCTTAGGAACTTGTTGACAAAAAGAGCCAAATCTGTATTAACCCATTACAAGGGTCACGTGTCAACCTATTAATCTTGTTGAAATCAAATACAAAGCCAAGTGTATTCAGAGAAGCTCTAGCCTATAGGAAAATCCTTACTTCCATTTATATATATATATATATATATATATATATGTCATCTCACTAACCGTTGATGGTTACTATTTATATAATCCATTTGATCAAAATAAAGGGTGCGATTTACTGACTATTGGATAATGCAATCAATTTATAGTATAAAAGTCACGAGTCGAAATGAATAACGACTCCAACCCGATTTAACACGACCCGATCCGTTAATATTATTGGGTCGAAATGGGTTGCCTGCTTCAACCCAAAAAATATCAATGAGTTGAGTTTGGTGGGTTAATGGGTAATGGGTTACAATTGCCAGACCTATTCATAACACACTAATTAAAAGATAAAAAAATTATATTAATATTGATTAATATAGATTACATGCATTTTGTTATGTGATAGTGATAGTAGTAGTAATTGTACATATTTAATCATACTGATAGTAATAGTAATCGCACATATTTAATGACAAATGTTGTATTTAAAAAAATATTTTAAAATTTATAAAAGATTTTATTTATTTATTGTATTGTCTATTAATAATTTTACTTTTTCTTAATCGATAAGTTATAGTAATTTGTTCAGTTTATGTACATCAAACTCACAATATTTACATTATAATTATTTGTTTATTTTATTTATTATCGTTAAAGTTTTTAATCATGATATTAGTTCTACAATAATATATATATATATATATATATATATATATATATATATATATATATATATATAAACAGTCTCTTTAATTTATTTTTTCAGTTTATTTTAATTATGTATAATTTGATTGAAAATATATATGTTGTGTGTTTAATGCACATGTATAAAACTAGTAACCTATTAAACAATAATGGATTATATGATCTATACTTATCCTAAATTCGGCTCATTGGGCCTTAAGCTTTAAAAGCTTGCCTAACTGAATCGTGGTCAGAAATCTGTACTTACAAACTCAGCCCTCATTATATCCCAAGCCCAACATCATCTAGGGCCCTAGGCCAGCCCATTATACAAAACTAGGGGTAATTAGGGTTAGGGGTTGCTATTCCATTAATCGTCGGCTATATATACCAACCCAGTCTCCGTTCCTTATATGTATCTTCCGCCGTCCTCCTCCTCATCCCTATACTCATCCATTCCGTGTTATTTTTTCAGGTTCTGAGTTGTTTTTTCATTATAGTTGTTGGAGTATTTGTTTATTTATTCTAATTATTTATAAAAGTAGTCTTATAAGATGAAATATGAAGTAATTTTTAAATAGTTTTAGTGTAATGGTTTTAATTTTTGGTCTGAGCTATGAGTATTCGATGTTCGATGTCCCGATCTTGTGCTAATTACGATGTTCTTATTTATGTTTCGACGAATTCCGATTAATTTTGGGGCGGTTTAGTCCAATATCCGTAAAACTCACAGGTGAATTCGTTGGAAATCAAGCCGCTTTTTGAATATCCGGTTGAGCTTCTTCATTAGTGGGGAAGATCCCGGTGCATTGGAAGGTGAGCCTTGTCATATCCTATCGCCTTGGGGAGCAGAGTCTCTGCCATTACCTCTTGGGATTGGCCATGAGAATAACATTCCTTTATGTACTTCAATTTTTAATTTTAGAATTTCATCTTGGATTGTATTGGCCAATGAGGAAATCATTTTTAAAAGAACACCATCTTTCGGGACTGATTGGCCTAACGGCCTTGTTGACAAATCTGCAATTCAAAGGCCTTCTTCTTTAATATTTAATAATATTTGAAGTTTAGTTTGTGCTTATGGACGGTCAAGTGCTATTTAGATATACATAAAAACAGCAGTACTTAACTATTATTCATAAGCTAAATTGTTAGCCATCTTGTCTTTTAGGCTTTCGTTTTATTTAGATGAGTGAAGTCAATCAGTGATATGGCTAATATTTTTCTTTGTTTTTCAATTCCTCGTCTGAGCATGATCTGATGCTGTGTTTGTTTGAAATCCTGACAACAATTAGTTGAGTCTTGTTAATGAGGAAAGATGTTGCTTAAATATATTATGATCTTGCTGACGTTATTTTGAACTTTTAGGCAATAGAAGTGGTTAGAAGGTGGATGATTTCTTTGAAAGACATTGTACCTGCAGCGCAGAACAATATAAACACACGGTTCATACTCGTGGATAAAGGGAAAATAACATTAGATGGTCAAAACAAGTCGTGTTTGGCCCTAGTGGCGGATGAGACTGCTGCTGTACATTTTCAGTTTTGGGAAGATGAGTGTGATGCCTTTGAATCAGGAGATATCATCTGTCTGTGTAATGGGATATTCTCTTTCAACCGCAACAATCTTTGTTTGAGGGCAGGGAAGAAAGGGAAGGTAGAAAAGGTTGGGGAGTTTACGTTGGCTTTTGTTGAGACGCCAAACATGAGCGAGATCCGTTGGGTCCCTGATCCAAATAACTATAGTAAGTACCTGCAGGAATCTGTTATTTCTACCCACTCCCGTCTATTTCCTCCGATGACTTGAGAACTCGGTTCTAGAAGAAAAGCCCAATTATCCTTTTTTGAGATGTTTGACTTTCTAAAAAACAAATCAACCTTTTTATGATATTTATTCCAGTCAATTATTACTGACAGAAGGAACCCACTCCTTGTGTTACTATTGAATATTGATCATCTATTTCGAATTTTAAAGTAAATCAAGTAGTTTTTTAGTTTAAAAATAGATTTATAACAAAATTGTTTTTGGTATGTGGACATGAGCTCTTCCATCCAATTCAAGTGGGCTGACACTAATTGAGATAGTAAGTGGGCTCGTAAAGGATTCTGCCTCCTCCTCTGCCTGAGCTCTATGCCTTGATTGTGATTCAACTGCCTCGACCTGAATGATTGATTGTGAGCATTTTTTGATTGAGCGTGAACATTTGGATATAATGTTGCGCTTGGTTATGGAGGACTTGCTCGGGAAGAGGTTCAGGCTCATGGCTCATTTGACGGATTTCTGCGAGTGGCCTCCCTCTGTTGATTGAGTTGTTCTTTGAGATCATTGGAGTTGGCATGCTATTGGTTGATTTGATCTCGCAACTCTCGTTTACTGCCTTGTCATTGGTTGGTAGCATTAGAGACCTCGTTTCCCCCTTCCTCTTGGACTTGTGAACCTTGTATATTCTTTGCGTATGAGAGGGTGTCTCTCTGTGCCTTTATAAGCACTCCCCCACTCAGAGGTGGGAGCCTTTCTTGAGGGTTATCACCCGATGCCATGTGGGCGATGATGCCATAATCAATTGTTGATTGTTGGGTTGATAGCTTGTAGCCTATTGCCTACCACCGTTGTGGGTGATGGCCCTTGTGGTAGTGTGGTTCTTGGCATTTTTGTCATTAAAATAACTTTCTAAGGTGGAAATTGATTGAAAAATTGGATTGAGGCTGAAAAGCTTCGATTTCCCGTAAATGGACTAAACTAATGTGACAAAAATCACTGTTGTGTCGTCCTAATACTTATGAGGATTTCTGGGCTTAGTGTATGGATTTTGTAAGTCCAGTTGGCAATGATATAAGGCTAGAGAGGGTTGAATAGCCTTTTTAAAAGCTTTGAAGGTTGTTTTGAAAACCTTTAAAAAGTTGCAACGGGAAAGATAGGTTTTCAGAAGCTGATGTAATCAACAGATAGTAGTTTTTCTCATTTTTGCTAGTCTTTTTAGCCCTTTGAGTTCCTATAGGTATCTGTCAGCTCTTGATTGATTAATGTCACCTTTAACTTTTTGCACATTTTCTTTCTGAAGGGCTATAAAAGCTACAGTTTATATTTATATATATATATATATATATATATATATATATATATATATATATATATATATATATATATATATATATATATATATATATATATATATATATATATATATATATATATATATATATATATATATATATATATATATATATATTTATAAAAGGCTAAGATGTCTATTACAAATTAATAGTTGGACAAGTCTATCTCTTGACTTAATACATCATTCATTATTTAATTAAGGACAATAAATGTCAAAATAATTTTACTCAATTCTATATATCTATATCTATATCTATATCTATCTATATTTATTTATACAAGTTATAAAAGGCTAAGATGTCCCTTTACAAATTAATAGATGGACAAATCTACCCCTTAACTTAATACATCATCTATTATTTAATTAAGGACAATAAACGTAAAAATAATTTTTACTCAAATCTATATATCTATATCTATATCTATACTACTTATAAAACACTAAGATGGCTCTTATAAATTAATAGATGGACAAGTCTACCTCTTGACTTAATACATCATCCATTTTTTAATTAAGGACAATAAATGTAAAAATAATTTCACTCAAATCTATATATCTATATCTATACTACTTATAAAAAGTTAAGATGTCTCTTACAAATTAATAGATGGAAAAGTCTACCACTTGACTTAATACATCATCCATTATTTAATTAAGGACAATAAACGTAAAAATAATTTTTACTCAATTCAATATATCTATATCTATACTACTTATAATAATATAATTAATTAATATTAATTAATTATTAATTAATACTACTTATAAAAGGCTAATATGTCAGTTAAAATTAATAGATGGACAAGTCTGCCCCTTGACTTAATACATCATCCATTATTTAATTAAGGACAATAAATGTAAAACTAATTTTTACTCAAATCTGTATATCTATATCTATCTATATATATATTTATATTTATACTACTTATAAAAGGCTAAGATGTCTCTTACAAATTAATAGATGGACAAGTCTACCTCTTGACTTAATACATCATCCATTATTTAATTAAGGACATATAAATGTTAAACAATAAATGTAAAACTAATTTTTACTCAAATCTGTATATCTATATCTATCTATATATATATACTACTTATAATATACTACTTATAAAAGGCTAAGATGTCTCTTACAAATTAATAGATGGACAAGTCTACCCCTTGACTTAATACATCATCCATTATTTAATTAAGGACAATCTATACTATTTATCTATACTACTTATAAAAGGTTAAGATGTCTCTTACAAATTAATAGATGGACAAGTTTACCTCTTGACTTAATACATCATCCATTATTTAATTAAGGACAATAAACGTAAAAATAATTTTACTCAAATCTATATTTATATCTATACTACTTATAAAAGGCTAAGATGTCTAAAAATAATTTTACTCAAATCTATATATCTATATCTATATCTATACTACTTATAAAAGGCTAAGATGTCTTTTACAAATTAATAGATGGACAAGTCTACCCCTTAACTTAATACATCATCCATTATTTAATTAGGGATAATAAACGTAAAAATAATTTTACTCAAATCTATATATCTATATCTATATCTATACTCTATACTACTTGTAAAAAGCTAAGATGTTTCTTACAAATTAATAGATGGACAAGTCTATTAATTAAGGGCAATAAACGTAAAAATAATTTTACTCAAATCCATATCTATATCTATATCTATACTTCTATACTACTTATAAAAGATTAAGATGTCTCTTACAAATTAATAGATAGACAAGTCTACCCCTTGACGTTATACATCATCCATTATTTAATCTATATCTATATCTATATTACTTATAAAATGCTAAGATGTCTCTTACAAATTAATTAATGGACAAGTCTACCCATTGACTTAATACATCATCCATTATTTAATTAAGGGCAATAAACGTAAAAATAAATGCTAAGATGTCTCTTACAAATTAATAGATGGACAAAAGTCTACCCCTTGACTTAATACATCATCCATTATTTAATTAAAGGCAATAAACGTAAAAATAATTTTACTCAAATCTATATATCTATATCTATACTACTTATAAAAGGCTAAAATGTCGTTTACAAATTAATAGATGCACAGGTCTACCCCTTGACTTAATATATTATCCATTTTTTAATTAAAGGCATTAAACGTAAAAATAATTTTACTCAAATATCCTTCATCAAACAATCTATATCTATATCTATACTAATTATAAAATGCTAAGATGTCTCTTACAAATTAATAAATGGACAAGTCTACCTCTTGACTTAATACATCATCCATTATTTAATTAAGGACAATAAACGTAAAATTAATTTTACTCAAATCTATATCTATATCTATATCTATACTACATATAAAAGGCTAAGATGTCTCGTACAAATTAATAGATGGACAAATCTACCTCTTGACTTAATACATCATCCATTATTTAATTAAGGAAAATAAACATAAAAATAATTTTACTCAAATCTATATATCTATATCTATATCTATACTACTCAAATCTATAAAAGGCTAAAATGTCTTGTACCCGTTGACTTAATAATTTTACTCAAATATATAAAAGACTAAGATGTTTTGTACAAATTAATAGATGGACAAATCTATCCCTTCACTTAATACATCATCCATTATTTAATTAAGGACAATAATCGTAAAAATAGTTTTACTCAAATATATATATATATATATATATACTACTACTACTTATAAAAGGCTAAGATGTCTCTTACAAATTAATAGATGGACAAGTCTACCCCTTGACTTAATACATCATCCATTATTTAATTAAGGGCAAATAAACTTCAAAATAATTTTACTCACATCTATATCTATATCTATATCTATATCTATCTATATCTATCTATACTATTTATAAAAGGCTAAGATGTCTCGTACAAATTAATAGATGGACAAGTCTACCCCTTGACTTAATACATCATCCATTATTTAATTAAGGACAATAAACGTAAAAATAATTTTACTCAAATCTATATATCTATATCTATACTACTTATAAAAGGCTAAGATGTCTCTTACAAATTAATAGATGGACAAGTCTACCCCTTGACTTAATACATCATCCATTATTTAATTAAGGATAATAAACGTAAAAATAATTTTACTCAAATCTATATATCTATATCTATACTCTATACTACTTATAAAAAGCTAAGATGTTTCTTACAAATTAATAGATGGACAAGTCTATTAATTAAGGGCAATAAACGTAAAAATAATTTTACTCAAATCTATATCTATATCTATATATATACTTCTATACTTTTATACTACTTATAAAAGGTTAAGATGTCTCTTACAAATTAATAGATAGACAAGTCTACCCCTTGACGTTATACATCATCCATTATTTAATCTATATCTATATCTATATTATTACTTATAAAATGCTAAGATGTCTCTTACAAATTAATAAATGGACAAGTCTACCCCTTGACTTAATACATCATCCATTATTTAATTAAGGGCAATAAACGTAAAAATAAATGCTAAGATGTCTCTTACAATTTAATAGATGGACAAATCTACCACTTGACTTAATACATCATCCATTATTTAATTAAGGGCAAGAATCGTAAAAATAATTTTACTCAAATCTATATATCTATATCTATACTACTTATAAAAGGCTAAAATGTCTTTTACAAATTAATAGATGCACAGGTCTACCCCTTGACTTAATATATTATCCATTTTTTAATTAAAGGCAATAAACGTAAAAAATAATTTTACTCAAATATCCTTCATCAAACAATCTATATCTATATCTATACTAATTATAAAAGCTTAAGATGTCTCTTACAAATTAATAGATGGACAAGTCTAACTATTGACTTAATACATCATCCATTATTTAATTAAGGGCAATAAACGTAAAAATAATTTTACTCAAATCTATATCTATATCTATATATATACTACATATAAAAGGCTAAGATGTCTCGTTCAAATTAATAGATGGACAAATCTACCTCTTGACTTAATACATCATCCATTATTTAATTAAGGACAATAAACGTAAAAATAATTTTACTCATATCTATATATCTATATCTATATCTATACTACTCAAATCTATAAAAGGCTAAAATGTCTCGTACCCGTTGACTTAATAATTTTACTCAAATCTATAAAATACTAAGATGTTTTGTACAAATTAATAGATGGACAAATCTACCACTTGACTTAATACATCATCCATTATTTAATTAAGGACAATAAACGTAAAAATAGTTTTACTCAAATCTATATATCTATATCTATATCTATAATACTACTACTTATAAAAGGCTAAGATGTCTTTTACAAATTAATAGATGGACAAGTCTACCCTTTGACTTAATACATCATCCATTATTTAATTAAGGGCAAATAAACGTAAAAATAATTTTACTCACATCTATATCTATATCTATCTATACTACTTATAAAAGACTAAGATGTTTCGTACAAATTAATAGATGGACAAGTCTACCCCTTGACTTAATACATCATCCATTATTTAATTAATGAGAATAAACGTAAAAATAATTTTACTCAAATCTATATATCTATATCTATATCTATACTACTTATAAAAGGTTAAGATGTCTCTTACAAATTAATAGATGGACAAGTCTACCCTTGACTTAATACATCATCCATTATTTAATTAAGGACAATAAACGTAAAAATAATTTTACTCAAATCTATATATCTATATCTATATCTATACTCTATACTACTTATAAAAAGCTAAGATGTTTCTTACAAATTAATAGATGGACAAGTCTATTAATTAAGAGCAATAAACGTAAAAATAATTTTACTCAAATCTATATCTATATCTATATCTATCTATATATATACTTCTATACTTTTATACTACTTATAAAAGGTTAAGATGTCTCTTACAAATTAATAGATAGACAAGTCTACCCTTGGCGTTATACATCATCCATTATTTAATCTATATCTATATTACTTATAAAATGCTAAGATATCTCTTACAAATTAATAAATGGACAAGTCTACCCCTTGACTTAATACATCATCCATTATTTAATTAAGGGCAATAAACGTAAAAATAAATGCTAAGATGTCTCTTACAATTTAATAGATGGACAAATCTACCACTTGACTTAATACATCATCCATTATTTAATTAAAGACAATAAGCGTAAAAATAATTTTACTGAAATCTATATATCTATATCTATACTAATTATAAAAGGTTAAAATGTCTTTTACAAATTAATAGATGCACAAGTCTACCCATTGACTTAATATATTATTTATTTTTTAATTAAAGGCAATAAACGTAAAAATAATTTTACTCAAATATCCTTCATCAAACAATCTATATCTATATCTATATTAATTATAAAAGGCTAAGATGTCTCTTACAAATTAATAGATGGACAAGTCTACCTCTTGACTTAATTCATCATCCATTATTTCATTAAGGGCAATAAACGTAAAAATAATTTTACTCAAATCTATATCTATATTTATATCTATATCTATATTTATACTACATATAAAAGGCTAAGATGTCTCGTACAAATTAATAGATGGACAAATCTACCCCTTGACTTAATACATCACCCATTATTTAATTAAGGACAATAAACGTAAAAATAATTTTACTCAAATGTATATATATATATATATATATATATATATATACTACTCAAATCTATAAAAGGCTAAAATGTCTCGTACACGTTGACTTAATAATTTTACTCAAATAATTTTACTCAAATCTATAAAAGACTAAGATGTTTTGTACAAATTAATAGATGGACAAATCTACCCCTTGACTTAATACATCATCCATTATTTAATTAAGGACAATAAACGTAAAAATAGTTTTACTCAAATCTATATCTATATCTATATCTATATCTATATCTATATCTATATCTATATCTATATCTATATCTATACTACTTATAAAAGGCTAAGATGTCTTTTACAAATTAATAGATGGACAAGTCTACCCCTTGACTTAATACATCATCCATTATTTAATTAAGGGCAAATAAACTTAAAAATAATTTTACTTACATCTATATCATATTTCTCCATTCTATACTACTTATAAAAGGCTAAGATGTCTCGTACAAATTAATAGATGGACAAGTCTACTCCTTGACTTAATACATCATCCATTATTTAATTAAGGACAATAAACGCAAAAATAATTTTACTCAAATCTATATATCTATATCTATACTACTTATAAAAGGCTAAGATGTCTCTTATAAATTAATAGATGGACAAGTTTACCCCTTGACTTAATACATCATCCATTATTTAATTATAGCAAATAAACGTAAAAATAATTTTACTCACATCTATATCTATATATCTATCTATATCTATCTATATCTATCTATACTCCTTATTAAAAGTTAAGATGTAGGGGTGAGCTTTTGATCCGGTTTCGATCCTTTTTTTGTTTGGAAAATTGAGAGAACCAGATCAAATTCAATAGTCCTGGCTCTTAAAAAAATATAGAACCAGACCAACCCAATATGTATGAGAATCCATACATTGGTCCGGTTCAGAACCAATTGAAGATGTACGAGAACCAGACCGAACTAATACGATGCGCATTCGATCTAGAGGATAACTAGATTTTCTAAAAAACAATGATTAATAATCAAATCATGTTCTCCTTCATACAACATTTTGTTGCCTTGTTTTTGTGAAAATAAACTAAAAGGTAAAAACTATTACTTCCAAATTAATAAAGAGAAACGAAAAAGAAAGTTGTTGTAAAAAATTTATTGCAAGTCATCTTCCATCCCTTTATGATTAATTTAATTAATTTATAGGGAATAATCCTTCAAACTAATAATGTTTAATCATAAAAGAGTGCGTAAAATTAATTAATAGGAAGAACAATTTTCCTCCTATTTTATCTTTAATCAAATAAGGAAACTTGGTTGAATTTGAATCAAATTATTATATATTTTCTTTAGATGTAAGTTGATCCCTTTTTATTTTATCTTCTATATCAATATATATATATATATATATATATATATATATATACTATATATAGTATATTATATATAATAAAAATAATAATAAATTACATATTGGTCCGGTTCGTCCATTCTCGCTTTTTGGTTTCTGAACCGAAGATCGACTCCAATTGTCCTGCTTCTCAAAAAATTGCATCCAGATCAATCCAAAGTATTGGGTCGGTCCATTTTTAATTGTCCGTCTATTCCATTGGTCTGCCGTTCTAAAAACTTCGCCTACCCCCTACTAAGATTTTCACAATTAATAGATGGACAAGTCTACCCTTGACTTAATACATCATCCATTATTTAATTATATCTATATCTATATCTATACTACTTATAAAAGGATAAGATATCTCTTACAAATTAATAGATGGACAAGTCTACCCCTTGACTTAATACATCATCCATTATTTAATTAAGAACAATAAACGTAAAAATAATTTTACTCAAATCTATATATCTATATCTATACTACTTATAAAAGGCTAAGATGTTCTTACAAATTAATAGATGGACAAGTCTACCCTTGACTTAATACATCATCCATTATTATTTAATATGACAATAAACTAAAAAATAATTTTTACTCAAATCTATATCTATATCTATTCTATACTACTTATAAAAAGACTAAGATATTCTTACAAATTAATAGATGGACAAGTCTACCCCTTGACTTAATATATCATCCATTATTTAATTAAGGGCAATAAACATAAAATAAATGCTAAGATGTCTCACAAATTAATAGATGGAAAAGTCTACCCCTTGACTTAATACATCATCTATTATTTAATTAAGGCTATAAACATAAAATAATTTTACTCTAATAAATCTTAATCTAATACCTAACAATCTATATACTACTTATTATATAATATAATTAATTATTATTAATTAATTATTATGAATTAATACTTATTATAAAAGGCTAAGATGTCTCTACAAATTAATAGACGGATAAGTCTATCCCTTGACTTAATGCATTCAGGGCGACTCGAATCTCGGTCCGAGGTGGAACCGCAGGTCTGATCGCCTAAATAGGAGGAAACAAGTAAACACAATAACATGCGGATTCAATTTAAGAAAACGACGTGACGCAACATTGAGACGAACACGCCTCGACACCAAAAGGCTTAATTTTAAAAACATTTCGATATAACGCTTAATCAATTAAACCAAGTCATCAAGAACACTACATGCCTGAACCCAAGCTAGCAATTAATTGACAAAAAATAAATAAGAGCTAATAGGATGCTCAGCTTAAG
>CM028380.1:65529217-65550704 GCA_013146195.2 Codonopsis lanceolata | reverse complement strand
CTTGACATTAGGTAGGTGATGGGAAGTAGATGCTTGGCCAATGTGAATGGTGTCGGCGGAGTCTGCGGGCACGATGGGGCATTGGATATGGGGGAGTTCTGGAGGCGAGAGAGGATGAGTCTTGGGTTGGTATGGTTTGGTGGAAGAGGATAGGGTTTATAGGGGAGGGTGGAGGTGGAGTTGGTGGGAATCCGGTTCCATATCGGTGTCGAAATTTTCAACGATGTGGGAGGATTGGGGAATGGGTTCGGTAGAGAACCAGAAAGAGAGGGGGTAGAATAGGAATTTTGGTTTGAAGAGAAGGTTGAGGAGGTTGATGAGAAGGTTGAGGAGGTTGATGAGAAGGGGTGAATAGATCACTCTTGACGAAGTTCGAAGAAGAGAACTTAGCGGCCAGGGTCTAAGGTTGTGGTGTGGTTGAAGAAGTTGGTTGGGATTGGGGTGGTGAGGAAGGTGTGGATGGGTCGGGTGAGTAGTTAAAGGGAGAGGGAGGAGGAGGAGTTGGGGGTTGCAGGCGGCTCCTCACGATTTTGGGCTCACGAGGGATAGACTCCTCAGGAGGTGGTGAATTCCTGAGTGGGTGACTCGGAAAGGAATAGATGAAGGGTTGATAGGTATAGGATGAAGGTTGTGAGTGTTTGTAGTTAGTTGGTGGCGGTAGAGGGGTTGGAATGCAGGTAGCTCTCCTTTTCTTCCTCGGTAGGAATAGGAGACTCAGTAGCTTCATCGGTAAGGTTGGAGGGCTCTTGGGTGGTCTTCAAAGGTTTCTGAAGTTTTCTTCGTTTTGGTTTGGGAGTGCGGGTGGTGGTGAAGTTGGTTGGTTTGGATTGGGTGGTTGAGAGGATGGCTTGGCTTGGGTAGATGGAGGAGAGAATGGCTAGGATTGGCTGGTGCCTTACTGGGCCTTCCTTCATCTCCTACGATCCATTTGGCTGCTCTCTTCGGTTGGAGGTGCCACTTACGGCCTTGTCTTCTTGGCTGCCTGCTTCTTCTATTTTGGACCTTAGCGGCGATTCGCCTCATCGGCCGGGCCTTTGGCCTTTAGATGGAGTCGTGGCCACTTGATCATCAAATTTAGTAGAGGCCTTTTTGTAGGTCTGCTTGCTACATGTGCTTCCATATTGAGCGGGTGACCAATAGGTGCAGGCTTGGCCACTTTCAAGAGGGAGGCGGTAGAAGACCTTTGCGTCCGGCGCTTGTTCGTATTCGGTGTATTCTTGGCGAGGCTGTGAGTTGTTTGTCCTTGGCCACCGTATACAACTCATCTTCTTTCAAGAAGAGTTGATGTTTGATCATCCCTTAAAAAGGGCATTGATCGGTCGACGAAGGCGTTTGCAGTGGGGTTGCTCTTTGCTTTCTCCACCCAGCTGCTGCTCGTCGAAGATGATGAGCGGTTGAGGCAATTTGTAGAAATGACAGCAGTCGGAATCTGTTGGCGATAAACATGTCATGTGCTCCACTCTTGAATAAGGCCACTTGTCAGAAGGTGAATTTGGTGCGATGAGGCGTCGAGAGGAACAAGTTTGAACATCTTCCCTTGTGGCTCAGGAGAGTGTCTACTCCTCATGGCTTCAGGCATGTAAAGCCTCGGCCGAGGTTCTGAAATAACCCTCAAGTAATGCACGCCAATGATGGTGGAAATAGATTTAGCGGTGGCAGAGATGGGGCGGCCTCGAATCCCTGAAGCGATCGGTTCATGAGCTCCATTCGTTGATAAAATTCTTACGCCGGGGAAGATCTGTAGGTTTTTGTCGTTGAGGCGGAAGAGGCGAGAATCCCAGGCGTCCATATCCTCGCAGCTTTGGCCGTATAAATTGATTGACGAGAAGGTCGATACGCATGCCGAGGAATGTATAGCTTTGGGTCCAAGCGACAATGATGTCATGAGGCGGGATAGATGGGATATCTGGAAGGTTGATATTGGGCGGGAGGAATGACATTTTCGAGGTCATAAGCCTTCCAACATTGCGCTTAGATTTTGAAGTTCTTGCTGAAAGAAAACAAAATAAAAGTTAGGGCTTTTCATCTAGACATCTAAACAAGTAGGAATTTCAGTTTTCCAAAATAAATTGAAATTTTTGGCCAAAACACTTGAAACCTAGAATGTTTAGAGAAACCACACTCGAGAAATGCATATGAAGTTTTCATAAGAATGAACAATGAATAAACAAAAGCATATTAGTATTCAAGATTATAAGACAACAATGGCGAATGCGTATAAACTCGAAAATGACCGTTTGAATTCCAAAAGGATTTTAGGTTGATCTTGAAATGCGAGCAGTATAGAAAATTACGAGTAGAGTAGAGAAAGCGTACCATTGTTGAAGATGAGAAGAAGAAACAAGAAGAAGAACGTGAATTTGCGAGAAAGTAGTTACTCGAGAGAGAGAGAAAGTTTACGTTCAAAGGGTTTCGTAAAGTTTGAAATGACGGTTCGAGGACTATTTAAAGGCGAAAATATCGGTTTGGCGGGAACTTAAGATATTTTCTTAAGTACCAAATTTAGTCCTGACCCCTTTTATTGCTTTAGAAACCTCAGAAATAGACTAAGTAAGATACTAACCTTTAGAGTCTTCAGGTAAAGAGAGAACTTACGTCTTCAGATTAGTCTAATCTTGGGTCTCACGGTATGAAAGAAACATTAACAAAATTTTTAAAATTAAGCGATGGGATCAATCATACCAAGATTTCTCCTTAAATAAGCAAACTTGGTGGCATCCGGTGGTTTTGTGAGAATGTCACGCAATTGATGCTCGGTTGGAACATATTCAGGCGTGATGTTACCTTTTTCCACATGATCTTTGAGAAAATGATAACGAATATCAATGTGCTTTGTCTTTGAATGCATCATTGGATTTTTGGGCGAGATAGGCGATGTGTTGTCACACATGATTGGGCGGTTCGGTCTTGATGTTTGTAATCCACTAGTTTGTTTAGCTTCATTAGCTTGAGAGCAACGGTACGCTGCGGCAATATATTACGCCGTGGTTGAGTTTGCCAGCGATCCTTGTTTCTTGCAAGACCGTGAGGCAGTCGTTTCCAGAAATTGACAAGTCAGCTGGTGCTTCTTACGCTTTCGCTTTGCGGTATAATGCATACGAGTATCCAACTAGATTGAAGTTGGATTTTGAATACGGATGCCTAGATTTGTTGTTTTGAAACATATCGATGATACGTTTGGCGTAACAAATGTGACTCCTTTGGATACTTTGAAATCTAGCACAAACACAAGCGGCAAACATAATGTCGGAGTCTACTAGCGATAAGGTAAAGAAGTGAACCTATGATTCCTCGATACTTGGTCATGTTCTCTTGCTTTCCCTTTTCATCTTTGTCAAGATGGCGGTCGGTAGACATTGGAGTTTCAAATCCTTTGGTGAATCAAGACCAAACTTCTTGATTAGTTCCTTTGCATATTTGGTTTGGTGATGAAGATTCCATCGAGTCTGTTGTATCTGCGGTCTAGAAAATAGGTAAGTTCACCCATCATGCTCATCTCGAACTTGCTTTGCATCGGCTTCGAATCTTTTGCGGAGGTTTTGGTTAGTTGATCCAAAGATGATGTAGTCCACATAGATTTGTACCAGAGAATGGCCTTTGTGCTTGAGGATGAATAAAGTAGTGTCGATTCTTCCTCTCACGAATCCTTGTTCAATTAAGAACTTGGATAGAGTTTCATACCAAGCTCTAGGAGCTTGCTTCAGGCAGTAGAGAGCTTTCTTGAGTCGGTAGCGTGGTCCATTTTTGCGAGATGATGACAAATCACGGAGGCTGTTCCATATCTGATTTCTTGAAGATCACCATTCGAGAAAGGCACTCTTAACATCCATCGATACACTTTGAAGTCCATGAGCGAGGCATAAGCTAGAAAGATCGATTGCTTCTAGTCTAGCAACGGGAGCAAAAGTTTCATCAAAGTCAATTCCTTCTTCTGTCGGTAGCAAGCAACCAATCTAGCTTTGTTTACGGTGACATTTCCATCTTCATCTCTTTTATTTGAATACCACAGTGTAGATAGTGGATGATCGATCGGTCTTTGAACTAAGCTCCACACCTTACATCTTTCCCGATTCACTCTTCTTGCATAGCTTCATCCGATTATGATCTTCGATAGCTTCATCAATCTTCTTTGGTTCGAGTTCGATACAAATGCATAAGCAAACAAAGTTTCTTCTCGAACCTTATTTCTCGTGCGAACTCTGTATTGAGATCACCAATGATTTGAGAAATGGGATGATCTCTTGCTTCAATAACGGTTGGAGGAAGATCACTTGGTGGATTCTTCCCTTAAGAATTCAGGAGTTGGTTGAGAAGGAGATTCACCAAAATACAGTTCGAAAGAAATAGAGTCTTCAAAACTTTCATTTTACGGTGAACAAGAAGGATGAGAGATCGTAAAGGTGCTTGGGGTAAAAGCAGAAGAGATGGGTTCGGGGGTCAGCAGATGAGTTGTTATCGGTATCGGTAGAGGTCTCTTCTCTAGGTGAAGGGTTATGATATTTGGATCTGCCGATTGCCGGTTTTCGATAAGGATTGAAGTAGATGTTGTATTTGTACTGTCTCATCATTATCGAATCATTAGCAACGTTCGAGACCATTCTAGGCTCTAACAAGTCATATTCATCAAAAGAAACATGCGTATTCTAAGATTTTTAAGTTAGATTTCTTGAAAATCGAAATGCTTTTGAATGTTTGGAATACCCAGAAAAATTCCTTAAATCGATTTTGCATCAAATTTTCCTCTATACTCTTTTCCATTATAAAGAATAAAACATTCTGATAGAAGATTTTAAGAAATCCAATGTTTGGGGATCTTCCTCTCCATATTTCATATGGAGTTTTATTATGAAACTTGTTTACGAGGGATCTATTTTGGGTAAAGCAAGCGATGTGGCTGCTTACGCCCGAAATATTCGGAAGTTTAATACGCGGCATTGTTCTAGCAGCTTCAATCGGTGTTACGTTCTTAGTTCGGCTACACCATTTTGTTGAGAATGCGGCGGCGAGTTGTGGCCGATCCATGGTCATCGCGGTACTTTCTCACACCATTGTTTTTGAATTCGGTCTGGTTATTAGATCTTATGTCACAAATGTCTTCAAGCTTTTGAGTTTGAAGTCTTCTAAAAATGCGGTGACTAGATCATCGTTTCATCTTTAGATGTCATAGTTTCATCCAAGTGAATCTAGAGTAGTCATCAACTACTACAAGTGTGTACTTGTCTCGAAATCTTGTTGTTGTAATAGGTCCAAAAGATCCATATATGAAGTTGAAGAGGTACGTTTGTTGATAAAAGCAGACTTTCTTTTGAAGGAAGACTTGGAAAGTTTTCCTAGTTGACAAGCTTTACAACTTGTCATGATCGGCGGACAAGTAGGTAGACCTTTGACAAGCCCATTTTTGGAGAGCTTGGAGAGGTGCTTGAAGTTGAGGTGGTGAGGCAGCTTGTGTAGCCAGTGTTGTCACGAACATTGTTGGCTACTAGACACGGTTTGAGAATCTCCCTAGAAGATTTAAGTCCACGACATAGGCGTTTCCTTGTCTATTGCCGGTATTGTGAAACACGATTCACTTGTCTTTGATGAGGCCTTGGTTGGAATTGAATTGGCATAGAAGTCCTTTGTCGCAAAATTGTGATGCTCGAGAAGATTGTGCTTTAAACCACTTACTAGAGAAACTTTGTTGATGGAGAGACTTCCTCTAGTAATTGAGCCATATCAATTGTCTTTCCTCTTGCATTGTCTCAAAATTGTGGGTCCTTTGCTTCACTATATCTATAAGAAGACTTGTTCCAGTCATGTGTCTTGAGCACCCAGCTTGTCTAGGTACGGATGTCTTTGTTTTTGATTCTATAGCCATGAAGCATTCTGTAAAGAGTTAAAGCAAAACAAGGTACCCTTTATTTGGGTCCTAGGATTAGCAACCTTTGCAACCCATACACCTTGACCTTGAGAGAACTAGGTCTCTCGGATCTTGGAGTGAACCTTAGCGGGCATGCGGTGCCGGATGGCCTAAGCAAAGAATGACATAAATGGAAACCTAGAGAAGCTGTTAGAGTCTTCAGCGAAGAGTGCTTATGATCATTCCTTTTCTTGACATTCATTTTAGTTCGACTTGCTTGTTGACGGTAGACTTAATTGGTTTCTTTCGACTCTTCCTAGGTAGGTTACCAAGACTTTAGCTTTAGCTTTTCTGTTGAATACCTTTCGGGAGGATTGGTAGAATACCTTTAAGTTTACCTTCCAGGTAGCAGCTTTGCTGTTTCATGACAAACTTGATAGTTAGGTAGAGGTTTAGTAGGTCTACTGGTCGGCGGAGACTTTGCCTTGGCATAGTCATTGCAGGTAGACTTCACTTTCTCTAAGATCTTCTCGGGTTTCTCATTTGAATCATTCATTTTGGCTTTTCCTTTACGAGCTTTAGGAAACATAAGGAACACAGAGTAACCAAGGCCTTGTTTCCCTATATTTCCAAATGTACGTTTAGAGAAAGATATATCATTTTAAGTTCGGAGGATTCTCCTTTCTCTTTGTGAGAAGAGATTGTCGGAAGAGACACATCTGAATATCTATGCTGTTTATCATTGCTAGATTTTTGGCTTGTAAGGATTTCTTCAAATGCATCCTTGGAACTATTCCGGGAGTCAATTGTCTTTTGCAAGGCAATTTTCTCTAGGTCTAGTCCTTTGATGTGCTCGGTCAATCGACGATCAATTTTGTCATGAAGAAATTTGTTTTCTTCCTTCGATTTGATACTCTCTTGTTGATAGCTATTGAGAGTTTGAATCTCATTTGCCATCAAAGATTTCTCATTTATATGAGTTTCTCACGTTCTTGGCCGATTTAACATAGGCTACTCTAAAGGAATTAAATTCTTCAAGCATATCCCGATTATCCTTGAGAAGTTCTTCCATGAAGCTATCACTTGCCTGGTTTCATTTTTGTCCAAAGGACTTGGTGAAACTACAACTTCATTTTCGAGTCATAGGTAGGACATGAATCATGAGCTATTAAGCATATGTTAGCTTGCTCACAATCCTCTTCCTCCTCTTTCGAATCGGTTCTTTCAAACCATGTAGCAACCTGTTTATCTTCTATGTCTTCACCAACATACCTTTTTGTTTTGAAATTTTCTAAACGAGGGTTTTCGGTATGCTTCAAATTTTGGCTTAGGACATTTTGAGGCAAATGACTGTGTTTCCTACGAGGTTATAACACACAAGCTCTTCCTTAGATGAGCTTTCACCAATCTTCTGAAAGGTTGTTGGTGAGTGTTCTTCCTTCCATATTTTGCAAATTTTTGAAAACGTTTAACAAACATAGCAAATTGTTCATCGGATAAAAAATCATTTTCACTTTGGAAGAAGTAGAAGGTTTGTTTTCAACAATGATTTCTTCTTGGACCATGGTGAGAGACACGATTCGAGCTGTTTGTCTTGCTCTAGAGCTTGATTAACTTCAAGTTCATAAACCTTTAAACTTGCGTAGAGACTACGAAGAGTCATCTCGTTTAAGTTCTTAGATTCTTTCATAGCCGTGGTCTTCACATGCCATAAGCTACCTAGAGAGCCTAGAAACCTCATGTTCATTTCCTTTTTGTCATACGTTTTACCAAGAGAAAAGCAACTATTTATTACCTCAATTGAATCGATCGTATGCTTGTCTCAAGGTTTCCTTAGGATCCTTTTGAAAGAATCAAACTGGCTGGATGTATGTATATTTTACATTTGTCTCTTGTGTCTTGGTCTCCTTCCAAGTATTCTACAAGAGCTTCCCACATCTCTTTCGCAGGTTGTACATCGAATCACTTGTGGGTATGTGCTTGTGTCTAGAGTGGTGATTATGTTGATTGCTTTCTTTGTCAAGTTCAACCGACTTTCTATCGTCCTCTGTCCATTCGATTCTTCTTTTGGAACTTGCGGGGTTCAGCGATGGAGGCTAGAAGATTTGCCTTCATTGGTACATGTTGACTGCGGTGACACATTTCCATAACTGTTGTCAATAGAGTTCATGAATCTCATTACTTTATCCTTCCATACATCAAAATGACCTTCGTCCAATATTGGGACGTGGTTAGCATTAGATGTAGGCGGCATATAGTGTGTTTGTGCCATTATGTCGTATCTCTCAAGAGTTTAATCTTGGAAAAACTTGTTTTCGAAGAGTAAGGCTCGATACCAATTGTGGGTCCCAATGAGCACAATAATAAGCTAGAAGGGGGGTTGAATAGCTTATTAACACTTTAAAACTTTTAAGTAAGTTCCTTGAAAGTTACTTGCAATCTATGAAAAGAATCAAGTAGCGGAAGACCTTCAAGAAAATTGTTCAGTGCTTAGATAAGGACTACTAGGTAGACCTTTTACGATTACTTAAGTTCTCTTGAAATGGATAATATAAACAATGAAACTAAGCTTCAATAAATAGGCAGACGAAGGAAATAACACAAGTATTTTGGGATGGTTCACACTATAATGAGTGCTACGTCCACCACCAAGGCGATCAACCTTGGATTTAAATTGTGCACTATGTTTTCCACTTAGATCAATTACAAAGAATATCCCTAATGGATCGTGTACAAAATATTGACTTGTGTTTGGGTCTAGGGAATTAAATATCGGAAATACAAGATATTTAATTAGATGCGAATATAGTTAATGGAAGTAAACAACAAGAAGAATAAAACAATAAATGTTGAAGAAGCGGCTTCTTGTTGTTGAGAGGACTTCTAGATCTGTTGAGGATCTATTGAATGCTTGGTGAAAGACTTGGAGTTGTGTAGATTGAGCAATTCTTTAAGTGTTCGATTGATTACATGCATTGTCTCTTTGTTCCAGTCTTCAATGGCATTATTTAGCGCGAGTGCATCTCAAAAGAATCCGTTGGAGATAGCGAAGACTTCAACACTCTATTCATAAATGCACATTAAATGCATGGGGTGTCGATCAAGGATTTTCGTCTTCACAGATATCTAGAGCGAGATAATCATTTACGAGATCTTCAAAAGGTGGGCGATTTGGTGTCGGATCTAAGAGATGAAGCGAGAAAGTAGGGGCGATGCCGCTTTTACGCTTTCCTTTTCGAGGCGAAAAAGTATTCTGCTTTTCGGAAAAGTTGCTTTCGGCGGCTTGACATGTCGAGGAAAAGACTTGGATTAATTCAAATAATATATGGGAATAAGTTTGAATTAATCCGACTAGCTAGTTTGGGAGGACACGTAGAAGCGGATCGGTGGACACGAGGTCTACCGATCTTAAGCTTTGAGCGAGTCTTAGGTGAAGGCGAGAAGTGGTCTTCAGATGAACACGAAAAGTCCTACAAAAACTATACAAGGCAAAGTTCTATACGATTGCCACGCTAATCGATCACGCAACCGATTAGCCAGCAAGTATAAAACTAATGTAATGTCTTGATCGGATATAAATTTAACATAAGAATCAACAAAGATCATATACAACCCCTCCAGTTACTACGGAGGAGTCGACCAGAAACAGATCAGAGATGAATCAAGTGTTCAAAATCCATTGTTCAAAATCAATAAGCGGAAGTAGTTTTTTTTTAATGTCGGAATTCCAAAGAAAGATAAATACTGAACGATTGACTCTAGTAGCCCACTGCCATCAACCATCTCATACCAGTTGAAGATAACAAACTACTCACAGATATATACTCAGGATTCCAAGTGAAAGATAATAATGCAACAAGTAAACTCGAGTAATCAATTGTCATCAACCGTCCCATACCAGCTGATGGCAACATATTACTCACAGAATTCCATGATCACATAAGAAATTCATAAATCATAGTTCATAGTTCATAGATCAACTTCACATATCATAATTCATAGATCACTGGTACATCCGGATAACCACGCCATGGGCCAAATGGCGTTCACAAGGATCAAAATTCATAGTTTCATAATTCATAGTGTCATAAAACTCAATTTAGTGATCATGGTAGAATTTCAAGTAATCAAATACATTTCCAAGATTAGGCATCGCCAAAAACATTAATCATACTTTTCATATCAAAGGCGTCTCACATGAAATTCAATAATTATGTGAGAATTAGCAGAGAATCAAATCATGAGTTCGAATGAAGTGTAAGCGACGAAGTTCGAATTCAAATGTCAATTTAAAGTCAGCATACGTTTCAAGAAATACCGATATCAAGGAAGTAATGAGAACCTAACGAATGGTACATAAAAGATTGGAGACCTAAAAAAGGTATAATCCCTTACCTCGAAATGCTTAGCGTGGATGATTCCGCAACACGAACGATCGTCCTAGCTTGCTTGTCCAATTCTAAAATTTCAAGCAACAAGTTACTAACTAGTATTATTCTGCTAATTAAATTCTTACGTTAATACCAAATCATAATTCTAAATGATTAATTATATCCTTAACATATACCTTATATTGACTCTAATTTAAACTCCGGACAGTAATAATTAAAACTCCCAATAGGTATCTTACCAAAAGTATTAACGTATAAATATATATTCTTTATAAAATACAAACTTGTTTGGTACAATAAAGTACTCTTATAAAAAATTATAAATTTTCATTCACCAAAATTCTAACTTAACAGACCCTCCTATTTTGAAAACAAACTTAACCCACGCGTACACACACGTCTTCCAGTACAAACATGTATACTATTTTAATATATATGATATGTTGTAATTACTATCTATATTCATAGCACACACATATACATACATGGTCATCCAATTCTACTACAGGAAATAATAAAGAAAATAACAGCACACTTACTCTTTTAAGATGCAGCCAGAAAAACTGGTTTATTTATTTATGATGGGTAAATTACAAGGGGGATGATTGTTCAACACATGAACCAAAATAGTATTACAATCTGCAGAGAGACTTATGAAGAGAGAAATGAGGGTAGTAAGGCGATGCCCCCTTTGGACAACATGTCCTTCCCTTTTATACTGAAATTTCTTAAAAAAAAATCTTTGGCCAGGTGTCCATGATGAAGTGGAGTCGAGCAGGGCCATGATGGATGGTGGGGCAGAGCGAGCACTAAGAAAGGCACTCCAAATATAATAGGCTTCTTTTTCAAAAATTGGCCGACATAATCTCGTGACTTCAAAAAGAAAGATTCTTCATAATTGCTATTTTTGAAATAATGTTTTGTCCCGTGACTTCAAATATTCTCTTTTCTGCTGACTTGACAGCTACTTTTCTTCAATGGCAGACAAAGGTAAAAATTTATTCCTCCATCCTATCCTTTCTTTTGGATTGTTGCACTTTGGCTTGAGTGATGCCAACCATAGCATCCATGTAGTCTTCCAGAGATGGAGACTCGTCTTCTTCTTCTGGCATTTGTGATTCCCCGGCTAGGATGGCAAAATTTGATCCTGTTGCTGGTGGAGAAATTGGTGTTAATTCTGGTTGGGAAGCAGTAAATTGCTCCTTCATGGATTCTAATACTTTGAGTTGATACTCAATAGGAGTTAGTCCTGGATGTTCTTTTTTAACCATATTCATCATATAGGTGAATACATTTTGAATTTCAGGCTGAGCTGATTGAATCTTTTTAGTGGCTTCTTCAAAAGCTGTTTAAAACTGTTTCTTTTAGTTTAGTAACAGTTTCCTTGGTATTAAAACCTTCCCACCATTTAAAATGGAATGTTCTGTACAGAACTGAGATTTTGAATTCATCAAAGGAAACTTCTAAGTCCCATTTCCAGATCCAAGTGATCTGAAATTCTGTAAAAAACCATAAGGTATTTCTACCTATTGGTGGGTCAGTAGCAGTTTTGCCTTTTAATTTAGGGTGGTAATGATACCACGGAGTAAATTGTTCTGAAATTTCCTTTGGAAGTACTTCCAAAGTAGGGCCAAATCTGTCCCACCATCTAAGGAACCAGGTGGGAAATCCATAATGCTCATGGATTTTTGGATTGATTACAAACAACCAAGTATGCTTACGCACAGGATTTTGGTAATAGAAAGCATAGAACCATGCTTGGATATAATCCCAGTAGTTATATTCTACTGCTTTGTTAATCTTCAAAGTCTTAGGTTTTGAAGGGTCAAGCATACTCCATTGATGGGGATGCAAGATTTTTATAATATAACACTTTGAATGTGTTCTTGAGGGTGTCTTCCCCCCCAGAATCTGCTTTATGGAGGAAATGCTCCATTTGGACAGATTCAGTATCTTCTAGAATAGCTTCGTAAATATAACGAAACTTTGTATTTGGTGCTGGATGATTCTGGTTACCCAGATATCTTTCTTTAATTGACCAGGGATCTTCTTTCCATTGCAAATCTTGGAAAGATAGATCAATAATATTTTCCATATTTTGCTTACGCAAATATGGGACAGGAATAAATTCCTTTTTTATTTCTTTATTTTTAGATGAAGAGTTTGGAGTGGATGTTGTCTTTATGGCTTCCTTTACAGGAATAGTGGGGTACTGAGATTTGTATTTTGACCCCTTAGGGGTATTCCAACCTTTGGCTGGATGCATCCTGCAAAAATTCCCGAGTAAGAAAATCAGGAAGAGAATTATTCTCTCCTTTAATATATTCAATATCAAAATCAAATACAGATAATTCAGATTGCCATCTGGCAAAAATATGTTTTGAAACAATATTTTTAACATCTTTTTTAAGAATATATTTTGCAGCACTGCAATCAATGCGTAATAAGAATTTTTGATTTAATAAATCATCTTGGAATTTACTTATGCATTTCACAATTGAAAGCATTTCTTTTTTAATGGTAGAATAATTTAATTGAGCTTTCTTCCACATACTGGAAGTAAATCGTAATAATTCTTCTTTCCCATTACTGGGATTTTTCTGCTTTAATATGCCACCATAACCAATGTTCGAAGCATCGGTTTCTACTATTTTAAACCAGGCTGGTTGGGCCAAGCATAAACATGGTAATTGTTTCACATGTAATTTAATAATTTGAACAGCTTTAGTATGTTCAATAGTCCATGGACTAGGATTTTTACATAACCTTTTATAAAGAATAGCACTATCTTGGGCTATATTTTTATAAAAATCAGAAATATAATTTAAACTTCCTAAAAATCTCTGAAGTTGGGTTTTATCTTTGATTTCATCAGGAAATTTGGAAGCAAATTCAATACTTCTATCTATTGGTATAATTTTTCCTTGGGCTATATTGAAACCCAAAAATCTAACTTCTGTTTGAAATAATTTCATTTTTGGATAAGATAAAACCAATCCATTCTTTTTAATAATATCTTTTAATATTTTTAAATGTTTAAAGTGCTGATCAATATCAGTGGAAAATACTAAGATGTCATCTATGTAAACAATACAAAAAGTTGAATAAGGTATAAAAATCTCATTCATAATATTCTGAAATTCTGAAGGGGCATTTTTAAGCCCAAAAGGCATTACATTCCATTCGTAATGACCAAATGGCACTGTAAAAGCAGTTTTGTATTTGTCTTTTTCATTAATTTGAATTTGCCAGTATCCTGACTTTAAATCAAATTTAGAAAATATGACTGCTTTATGCAATCTGTCTAATAAATCTTTTTTATTAGGTATAGGGTACCTAATCCATTTTAAAGCATCATTAAGAGGTTTATAATTAACTACTAGTCTAGGTACTCCTCTTTCTTTTTCAGCATTTTTATTAACATAAAAGGATGTACAACTCCAAGGAGAATAACTTTTCCTTATTAAATTCTTTTGTAAAAGATTTTCAATTTCTTTTTTACAAAGTTCTAAATATTCTGATTTCATTTGACTAGGCCTAGCCTTAGTTGGAATCTGATATTTTTCATCAAAATCATTTTTATAAGGAAGAGAGACAATATGTCTTTTCCTTTCCCAAAAAGCATTTGGAATCTCACTACAGACCTCCTTTTTATAAAGATCTGAGATTTCTTGGATTCTATTTTGAATATCTTTTGAATTTAATTTTTCCTTCAAATTCATAATAGTAACTTCTTCTTTTAGAAAATTTAAATGTTTTTCTTTTGAAGAAAGTAAATTTTTTAATTCATTAATCACCTGTTTCGTGGATTTTTAATAAATTCAAAAACTATTTCTTTGTTTTGGATATTAGTATAAATACCCGTTTGATCTATTTTGTGCAAAGGCATAATAGAGTTTAAAAATGGTGTTCCTAAGATCACCGGTTGTTGGATATTTTTAACAAGTAAAAATGATGAAGGGATACAAATACCTTCATTACAAATATGAGCACTTGTAATTTTATATTTAATACCTAACTTGTCACCACTAGCAGAGGTGAGTGACTGGTGAGTTTTTTCAAAATATCTTGTGGGTACAAGACCTTCCTGAATACAGTTTAAGTCAGCCCCACTGTCCACTAAAGCAATAACTTTATCTAAGATATACTCATTACTAATTACAATAGATATGTAAACATACCACTTTTGATTAGTAACTTGATTAATAATTTGAAGAAAATCTTCTGAGATTTTTTTTTTAGCATTATTATCTGGTGATTGCTTTGATTCAACCTCTTTTTCTTTTTGAAAAGAGTTTATAGTAAGATAGTCTATTTGTCTACCTTGAAAATTTACTAATTGTTTGATTTCACTAATCTCTTTTTTGAGATTATTGATTTCTTTCTTAAGATCATTAACATTGATAGGTTGTTGATCTTTTTTCTCAATTCTTTTAAATACTTCTTGGATGGAATAAAAATCTTTTATTCCCTTCATTTTGTTAATATCTTTAACAGCTAATAAGTCTTCGGGATTATTATCCTTTGTGATTAGAGATTTTATAATCTTTTCTTTTAATTCTTGATCTGTTAAATTATCAATCAGATTAAGGATTTTTGATTGGTCACTAGTGAGCACATTAATACTTAAGCCATTCATTTTGACTATAGCTTTCCAATAATCATTATTTTTGGAACATTGCTCTGTAGAACATTGTCCTTTACAATTATCCATTAGTTCATCAGATGAGGACGAACTATTGATATTATTAATTTCTTCATCCTACTGTAATCCTCAGAAAAACTTTCACTATTACTACTAGAATTAAGCAATAATTTGTTTAACTGAATTTTAAGACCTTCATCTAGATCTAAGTTATTTAATTTTTTCTGTGTAGAGCATTTATTTGCAAAATGTCCTACTTTACCACATTTAAAACAAGTTTTAGGACCTGATTTAGATCCTTGTTTTGTTTTAGAGTTTTTATAGTTTTTTCTTTTATAATGTTTCTTAGGATTTCTATAATAATTAGAATCCTCACGAGATTTATATTTATTTCTTTTAAAATATTTTCTGTATTTTTTATGTTTTCTTTTGGGGTAATCAATTTTTGTATCATAAGCAAATTGATGACATAATTCCCCAATTTCTTTTTTACCAGTTATATTTTGCTTTTTTAACTGATATTGTAATTTCATGTCATTACATATTTCTATTCCTACTTGAGTACATGTAGAAATAATATTACCATAGGTAATATAATTGTATGGGATGGTTTCACTATGGTATTGATCCTTTAATTTCTGTCTAACCTTTTCAGAAAATAAAAGAGGTAAACCATCTATAAATTTTGCTTTCCAATGCTCAGCATTGGCATCTGATCTCTGCATTACTTTGGCAATAAAAACATCCTTATACCACCTAAAATGGGTGAGAGATGAGAGAGACATCTTAAATTTTGAAGGATCTCCCCGTCCTTTTCATTTCTTTGAGGGACAACTCCCACAAAATGGTGAATTATAGTTTGGATCAGGGTGTAAACCGCATCTTCACGAACTTCTATCCCCTCTGTTTTTACTGTATTAAAAATTTCTAATTTTTGTTCAAGTGTGATAATATTATCTCACCAACCTTTTATTGTACCGACAAAACCGCAAAGAATCATTTTTGCTTTCGCATCTTTATTGATGCAGCCTACGCATCGTGGCATACATAAGCATTCTGTGTATAAGTTCATATATCTGATATTCAGAATAACCATCTAAATTCCATTCATAAATGGTTCTAGTATTATAAGAATTTTGATTTTGGAATACTCCTTCTTCATAAAGAAGATCTGGTGGAGTTGGTCTTTGGTAATAAAATTTTAATCCTGGTCCAGGAGGTTCATAAGTTAATTTATCACATTGAGCATCAAAGACACTAATGTCAGAAGAAGTGCTTTGACAGTCATCTTCTTCAATTTGTTTGTCTTTATTAAGAACCTGAATACTAAGACCCTTTAATAATAGCCGTTAAATTATCTAAAAACTCATCTCCTAAATTTATATGAAAGTCCTTTTACAGAATAGGAGGTTTTATACTAACAAAGATAAATTGATTAGTATCTCGATGTACTAGCTTCTGTAATAGTTTTAGGAAGATTATCTTCAATTCTATTCAATTGTTTACTAATGGAGTTAAGACATAAATTAGCCCAATTATTTTGTTTAATAATAGGCTGGATCTCCGTTTTAATTAATGGGGAAGCCACAACATAAGGTTCAGCTTCTAATTTCTGATCTTTTCTAGTAATTACTAGATCTTCAGCAGGAGGATGGACTTCAATTTTTATTTCTCCTTTCTTATTAGTCCAATTCTTGTAATAAGAACTAAGTACTTGGATATTTTGTTGAATAGGGTACCACTCATGGAACCACTGAACAAAATAGGTAACCTTTTGGGCTTGTTCTAAAGTCTCGTAATATTTTTTTTTAATAATTTGTTGTTCTTCAAGATTAAAGTCAAGAACCAATTCCTAAAATCTTCATATATTTGATTTTGGAATTCTAAATTAATACTGATTCTTAAAGGTGATTTGGGTGTGAAATCTATTTAAACCCACATATCATTTGTAGAGTTTTCCTCTACTGGTTTGGTAGTATAAATTCCTTGGGGAATTTGGTAATCAGACATTCTAATGCCTTGAATTTCTTCTATATTTGTAGAGGATGTACTAGGTCTACTATTATTGGATTTAATAACAGGACTTTGCCGGTGATGCGTCCAAAATATTTCGGATGCACTGTAGAAGCCCAATCTGAACACCTGGCTTTCAACGTGTCCTTAGATCCTCAAAGCCCAACTCTGCAATAAGAATGAGCAATTGTGAACTAGGCAGGGGCACTCCCTGCAAAGACCCTCCTACAAGAATCGACAAGATTCAAAGAAATGAGAAAACAATTTGGCAGAGTTTTAGCTTGAGAATATGATTGCGCATACCTTTTCCCTTTATTTTCTGGAATTTATAGTTGCCGGAGGGTGTAACTGATCATAACTGCTCTTAACTGCCTTTAACCGTCCACTAATGATTGTGGCATAAGTGGCGGGCGTATTAACTCCTCCATTAACTCCTCAATTAACCATAACGGTTTAAGGGGAGAGTTTCTCGGACGTAACTGTCCTTTATTGAAAACAACTCATGCTCGGACATAGCTGTCCTCAACTGGCAACAATTCTCGCCGTAGAAAGCACAACCAATCATGTTCGTTCCTTAAGTCTACTCGCTAGTTAAGCCCCCAGTTTAGTGACAACTCGCTTGGGTGGAATCAACTCCATGCTCGCTTGCTCGGATGTCGTTGGTCTGCCTGGCACATGACCCCTGACTTGGGCCTATTGGGCCGGGCAGTTCAGTAGCCCCTTACTCCTTGTTTATCGAGTATTCATGCTCGTGACGAGGAGGAACTCACAAAATGATTGAATTTTTCAAATGTGTGATTCAAATAATCTTGGAGCCAAAATCTGAATGAACGGTTACCCAAAAGACGTTTTGAGGAAGCGTTTCTTAAAAGTTAAGCCACCGCCACCAAAAGACAGCCCAATTTTCCACACCGCATTAAATGCCGCCTCGCTCACGCGCCCCTATTCGAGCCCAATGATGGCGTCTTCCAAACGCCGGCTTTGTGAAGTATAAAAGAGCAGAATCCGTTTCTTTTAGAACTTTTATCATCCACAAACTCCTCAAAAAACCCTAAAAGAATTGTTGTTGAATCTGCAAATTGCAATCGAGGGCGAAGATCAGGCTTCAATCTTCAATAACGCTTTCAAGGACGAAATCAAGACCCAGCACTGATATCAGGTACTTCCACACTTTCATTTTCGTTATCCGCATCACATTTCTTTCTTTCCAACCTTGAATTAGGGCTCTTACTGTGTCTAAAAACCTTTTTCAACGAATTAACCCGATTTGTGGGTATAAAAGCCCCTTCTTTGACTTATTTTGCCTCCTCTATCTATTAATTAGCACTGCATCGGAATCGAGAAATTTGTGATCGTGCCCTGCTCACCGATCTCACAACCCGCTTGCCATAAATTTTCATTTTCACTTGTCACCATGTCTATCCCAATCAATGATTAACACACACTTTCGATTCCTCTTCCCCAGTCAGGATGTCTAGCGAGGATACGTGGTCTCCAAATCGAAGGCCAAGGTTACGATCACGGAGCCCCACCAGAAACTCCACCACCCTCAAGTTCAAGCTTCGAGGAATCCGAGCAAGAGGAAACCACATTAATTCCTCGCCGTCGAAGGCGTGCACAACCAGGCGAGCAAGAAACGGACGACGGTTCTCGCAATCCCTCTGAAACTGCGCGAGCAGAGAATCCTCCTTGCCAAAACAGTCAATTACCTGGGCCAAGCCAAACTTCCTTTACTCCTATCACCCCATACTCCCCCCCCTCAATCAGATGGGAGGATTTAAATTCTGAAGAAGAAGTGAGCACTTGGTTCTATTCTTTAGGAATTGACCCCAAGCATTACCGAGTTCGTGCCTTCGATTTGGATATCGACACCAAAGGCCACAACTTCCAAGGAGATAACATGGTCTTCTATTTTGATTTCTTTCTGGTCGGGCTTCGCCTCCCTCTCGATCCATTTGTTGTAGAATTCCTGAACGATTCCAACACTCTTCCTTGCGACTTAACTCTTACCACCGTTAGGTTCTTGATATCCTTTACTGTAGCCTGTCGGTTGCTCGGGTTTGAGCCTGACATGACCTTGTTTCGAAAATTCTTTCTCCTCTCTTTAAATAGAAAATCCGGGCGCATTTTAAGTCGCTCAAACCCCAACTACTTCAAACTCCTTAACGACAGCCCAAACAAGGTGGATGGATGGGACAGCAAGGCTTTACTGGTCAAGTCGAGCATTGGCTGGCCTTTTGCCCCCTACCTCAGCGATTATGGACTCCCCGACCATGATAAAAATGCCTATCGAAATGGTGAACCCAGAATAGCCCGAGCTTTCAGAGCTTTACTTGGAGCGAAAGAAGGACGAACTGGACAAGACTTCGTGCTTGACTGGCGAACTCTTACCTCCGACCTCACTCTTCTTCGACTAGTTGGGATCTCCTACCTGCCCATGGAGAGGATCGAGCCGCGAGTTGTCATTGATCCAGAAATTCCTCACCCTTACTGGGGTCCGTGCCATGGGAAGAAATTCCCTAACGAGTGCGAGGAATGTGCTCGCACTGGAACTCTCTGCAGACCCTTCTTCTCTCTCACTGGTTAACACTGTTATTGCATCTCTTTTCAATAGTCTTGCAAACCTTTACTTTCTTCTCTTTAATGCTTGTTTTATCTTGTACAGATATGAAACAGTTAACCGACGTTAACAAATTTTTGCAAGCTGCCAAGAAGAGCTCGAACAAGCGAGCTAAACACCTCTCAACCCAACCTGCTACTAATCTCCCAACTGTCCCGGCTAACACAAGCCGTGGGACCAAGCGCAATCAACCTGAATCCAGCCAACCTGCCTCAGCTGCTATCCCAATTTCCACTACACAAAGGGTTGACCCAGCCCCTTCGCCTGTCATTAACATAGAACCAAGTCAAAGCCCGAGAAGGACAAGACGCCGAGCGTAGGCTACGGGTCGAAGAAACATCCCATCTCCGCAAATGAGAATTTCCTCATGCCCGACGACAAAAAAGGCCGCCCTTATCGAGAGCTTGCCAACGCGTCTCGATCTCAACAATATCAATATAAACAAACGGAGGGGATTTCAAAGCCACCGCAGCCTTGGATCGATGAAACGACTCATCACGCTGAGTCCAAAAGAAGTATCCGATCAAGCAAGCTCGTCTCCGGCCCCGATCGGGCGAAATGGAATGTGTATGACCGAGGTAATACTTTATCCCTACAGCCTTACTTTCTTTGCATTCTCTCTTTCTTAAGCAAAATCTTTTCTTACAGATTGCCAACAAATCGATTTTAATGTATGAGCGCCTGGTAACCAACCTCACCACCAATGCCACGCTCACCACTGAAAAGAATCAACTGGAGGAGAAGATCAATTCCATCCGAGCTGAACTCAAGAGTACCGAGGAATCCCTTACGAGCAAGGTGACCGAGCTCTCTCAACTCGAGGCCGAGAAAAAAAGCTTTGGAGTCCCAGTTAAACCTCTCCAAAAATCAAGAAACGGCCCCGAACAACATGGTGCGCAAAGAGCTCCGCTCTTGCGAGTGACTTGGAGGCTGCCAACACCATGGTTGCTGATCTTGAGAAGAAGTTGATGGAGACCAGCTCTTTGACGAGCGAAGAGCAAAAGCAAAAAATCATCGAGACTACAAGAATTCCGACGACTTCTCGAGTTGCGTGAAGGCTAAGCATATCCGCTTCTTCCCGCAAGGTATGAACCATATTCGAGATTGCATTTCTTGCAAAGATCGAGATTCGACCGAGGCCTTCAGCAGTGGGGGGCCAATCCATTATTCCATTCGTCTGCTCGGCCAGGCCATGCTCTCGTACCATTCACTGAGGACGAATTGGAATCCTTAGTCAAGCTCGACGCAGTGCGATGCAGAGGGCCTATCACCGTGAATCCCCTCCCTGTGCCAATCCCACCGCAGAAGCACGACCCAAATGCAGTCCCAAGCTCCCTCAACAGATGAGAATGCTCCCACTGCCGAGGACGGCAACCATCCCGAAGCCGCTACCGTAAAAACCAACGAATTGCCAACCCCAACAACCGAAAAACAAAAAATGCCGGCCTCCCACTTAAGACAATGCTGCCCCTCCGGCTGGCCGTCCCAAAAACAATTTATTTTAATGTTTGTAATATTCTACCTGCTTGCTTTGTCTGGCCGTCAATGCTTTCATTTCCTTGTTTTAGCTTTGACTGCTTAACTCTTCTTTCGAGCAAAACCACCTCTCGCCAATAAAAAATCACTACACCACCCCTATTCGTCAATTCAACTCTTTTCATGTGCATAAAGCCCTTTATGCTCGTAAAAGAGAATAATCAATACATGGGAAAACCATTGTCTCGAACACCAACTCTTCTCGTGAGCATAGACAATTTATGCTCAAGAGAGAATAATCGAGATAAAAAGTCAACTCGAACATCAACCCTTTAGACGAGCAAGAACAATCCCATGCCCGCCCAAGAGAATAATCGAGAAAGATAAACACAACTCGAATACCAACTTCCAAATATAAACCTAAAAGCATAATCGAAGTTTCGCCATTATCATTTAATAAAAGGATCAAAGAATTACATATGGCAAGTCAATTACCAATAGTA
>CM028380.1:65443034-65529117 GCA_013146195.2 Codonopsis lanceolata | reverse complement strand
GCTATTAAGGAATGAATTTAGATTTGACATTAGGCTGGAAAAAGAAAAGCATTTCGATTAAATGAGCTAGAAAGAACATGGGCGTATCGAGGATTTCGATCCATGTTTTACGGGGAGCTGCAGGAGTTCACTTGTGGCCATTTTTGAGAGGTAGTACGCCCTCGTGTTTTCCTCCCTTCCTATTGTTCCAACTCCCGGTATTCAATGGGCGAGGACACTCTTGCTAGTGCTCGGTACTTGTCGAGGTTGGATGGTTTACCCGTATTCCCAGAACGCTTCACGCGATGGTAGTCGCGAAGATCAAGATTTGAGTAGCCCCTATCTCGGCGGCGGTTCAGCCTTAGGCTATCAGGCTTCGTACTCGGCGGCGTTGTTCGGCCATGAGGAAATCGGTTTCAAGGCCTTGCGATTTCCGTTCCATACGGTGTAATGAGGAGAATGCCGCTCCGTTTCCATTTTTCTGGACGATCCATCTACGAACAATGTCGAGGCGAGAGGTGGTCGCGTTTTGCGAGGACACTCTTGCTGAGCCTTGCTTCGCTTGTAGAAGGTCCTTGATGCGTGCATCACTTTCCCTTCTCTGCAGAGGCGAAGGAGGCCGGCAATGAAATCGGCCAAGATTTGAGCTCGATAGTTTTCTTGGGAGGTAAACAATTGCGTACTCAAGTCAACTCAATGGCCCCACCATCATCCTTCTGACATCCGGCACGTGTGTAATATTCTAGCGGGGGCAAGTCGGTATAAACCCGATTTCATGGGCTTTGAAATACGGTTTTCTCGCCGTTATCATTGGCGAGAATCACCTTCTCGATGTGCATGTACCTCGTCTCAACTTGGTCGGTGCATGTGATACATAGTAGATGGGTTTGAAGTCCTCCTTCCTCTCGCCAGCTTACAGATGCTATGGCGTATCGGATTCTTAGAGATAGACAAATAGTCTTTCTCTGGTTTGGGCGCAACGAGGGGTAGGCTGAGGTATTTTTGAGCTCGTCAAGCGGTCGCATTCTTTGTCCCATGTGAATTTTCTCTCTTGGGATTTTGAAGAAGGGAGGCTTTTCGGTGATTTTTGAGATGAACCTTCCCAGAGGCTACTATTCTTCCATTCAATTTGTTGAACTGTGCTTGATGCATATTGGGACCTTCATCTCGGCAAGTGCTTTTATTTTCTCGGGAGTTGCCTCGATGCCGCTCATTCACCATGTACCCCAAACTTCCAGATTCTGTATTCTGAAGCAGCAGCGAGATTGAGCTTCATTTGTTCTTTACGAGGTTTGCGAAGGTTTCTACGAGTCGTCTATGTGGCTTTGTTTCCTTCGTTTTAATCACCATATCATCTATGTAGGCCTCCACATTCCTCCCCAAGCGATTGCCGAAGACTTTGTTCACCATTATTTGGTAGGTGGCCCTGCGTTTTTAGGCGAACGGCATCATATTATGCGATAAAGGCGCTGCTTTCGGAGAGGCATGTTCCCTTGTCTCTTTCCACGTCGATCGGTGGTACCACAGTGGCGTCCACGAGCTTAAAATTTTGTATCAGAGATAGAATTGACCGGTTGATCTATCCTCGGTAGTGGATCTGATCCTTCGGGCATGCTTCGTTCGAGTTGGTGAAGTCACGCATCCTCCATTTTCCGTTGTTTTTCTTGACCATCACAACATTTGCAATCCACGTAGGGTAGTGGATTTCTCTTATGATCTCGGCAGAAGAAGTTTGGCTATTTCCTCCTTGATGGCCTCTTGCTTTTCGGGAGAAATATCTCGACTTACGTTGTATAGGTACAAATCTTTGGATTGATGCTTAATTTGTGTCTTGCTACATCCTCGGAATGCCTTCCATATCCTCGGCTTGCCATGCAAGACGTCGATGTTCTCCCTTAAGAACTTCGATTATGGCTCTCCTTTTAAATGATTTCCATTCCCACCTTTATTTTAAAGTCGGGGTAGTTGAAGTTTATGATAACTTCTTCTACATCTTCCATAGGTTGTATGATTGGATGATCTCGAACATCGAGGCTTTTCGATTTCGATTTTTTCGGTCTCGGCACTTTTCGGCGTTCCTTCTTCGAGGCGGGCCAACTTCCTTGGCTTGCTTTGATTGCTACGGGGTGGAGCTTTCCCGTCGAGCCCTACAGCTCGTTTGGCGGCTTGATTCATCTTCTCTTCCCTCGGCCTCCTCGGCCTTTTCAATCTTTTTCCGCCTCTTTTTTCTCGCTGATCGGGTACTTTCTAAAGTAATACGAGCATCATTCTTAAGGACCCCTACTCGAGCGAGGTCATGTACTCGGACTTCGTGATGGGCCATTGATGCCACCATTCGAAATTTGGCACAGGAAGGCGCGTAGAGATGGCGTTATGCGGAGAGGAGATCGGGGCGAGAAAGTGACTTCCTCGCTTACGGTGGTATCCCTCGCCCGGTGACTATGAGTCCCACTGTTCCTTTTGGCGAGTGACCTTGTGGCTGTGAAGCCCTCCGGTTGGACTCGGCTCGGGAATGAGGTGGGTATCGCCAGAGCCCTAGTGCCGGCACTTATAATACATCACATCTCTTCCCGCCCACATGTATCTATCAAGACCCGTTTAACTAAGGCATTTGTGAATGACGATTTGCGAGAGTTAACGGGTTTTATTTATAATCGTTGACCGCTTGACTCGGTGTCCACGAATACCATTTAGTTCTCAACCATCCGTCCATGATGTTTTTTCGCATTCGAGGCGATTGATGACATTCTTCAGCGTATTGATACTGAGTTTCTTCCGAGGATGGTATTTACCATGCGGGTTGTCGGTATGCATTTCGCCCAGGAGCCCTCGGTCGGGCGCAATATGAACCTCTCTTGCCACAAACCTTCTATCTCCTGCGTTTATCACCCTACGTATTGCTCTTTTTGAAATATGCACTCCTCAAGTAATATGGCCAATCTCGTTATGGAAGGCTGCATCTTTTTAGGGGCGTGGCCCTTTGATTTCGCCCCTCCACGAGGTGACCTCGTGGGGAGTGGTGAATTCTTATGTTAAATTTATATCGATCGTATCTTTGTTTTCTGCTGAAGAGATTCAATGTATAGAACTTTCGGCCACCGCTCTTTTCCTTTATCTCGCCGGTGAATGCAGCCTCTCCTCCTCCCTTCTTTTCGCCTTGTGAGTTGGCGTCCTCTGCCGAAGACCTTTGGTGCGGAAGGGGCGTCAGTTTCTTTGTGGTGGGGGGTTGTTCTCGGAGGGCTGGTGATCTCGCCGATTGTGTCTTCGGCTCGCAATCCTACGGCCCGCTCGTCTTATGTTAAATTTATATTGTCAAGTTAAATTTATATCGCCAACTGGTTTTATATATGGCTAATCGGGCCGTGAATCGATAAAAGCGTATCCCCTTTTACGCTTCATCGGTCTCGAGATCGGAGAGACCTTTCGCCCTGCCTTTTTGAAGATTCGAAATGTTCTCGTGGACCTCTAGTTATGCTTGTGATGCGTCTGGTCCTCTCAAGATCAAAGCATGTCCTTTGGTCGCTCATATGTTATTTGAAAGCTTTAAATCTGACATTGAAGGCCAAAATTACTTTCGAATCGAGGAATCGAACACTTTTAAAGAATTCTCGATGTTAAAGTCTCCCTATCGCTTCATCTCTCGATACATTACTTTAGATCTCAATATCGCTCTCTCCAGCGGATCTCGAAATGTCCTCGATTAATCTGATGAAGCTCTTCAACATTTATTGAAATTCCTATTGACTTGACCCCACATTTAATGCGGAAGAATTAAATATCTTCTCAACGGTGAAGACACTCTTTTCTAGACAAACACAAGAATTGAAGGCTGAGAACAAAATTCGAATCAATCGAACACTTAAAAATTGCTCACGATCTCTGAGAACTCCAAGTCTTTCGGCTCTAAGCATTCAATAGATCCTCAGCAGATCTAGTCAAGTCCTCGTCAACAAGAAGGCTGCTTCCTTGACATTTATTGTTTATTCTTCTTGTTGTTTACTTCCATTAACATTACGCAGTGTGAATTAAACCATCTCTCTTGTATACTGAGATATTTAATTCCCTAGACAAACACAAGTCAATATTTTGTACACGATCCATTAGGGATATTCTTTGTAATTAAAAGATCTAAGATGGAAAACTGGTAGACCCATATGCACAATTTAAATCAAGGTTGGCCCTTGGTGGTGGTGAAAAAGGCATTGAATCATTCTTTCAACGGATCTTAGTTTCTTTGTTTACTTCAATCTCAGTGAGAACTTAAGTAATCAAAGAATTACTAGGTAGTAACGTAAAAGGTCTTAAAGGACTTACATTTCTTGAAAGTCTTCGCTACATTCTTTTCATAGATCCTTTCTACTTAAAGTTTTTAAAGTGTTAATAAGATCTAGCTTATTATTGTCAACAACAAGAACGCTCATTGGGACCACGGGAATATCGGGATTTGGTCAGACTTCTTTGAAGCGTGCCATGTGCGCCCGATGCAGTTTCTCCAACCTCTTGTTTCACGCTACACGGTGCTGTCTCGCTTTTGGGAGAGCACTGCAGGCGAACTTTTTCAAAAATGCCCTTAAAGTCATCCCAACGAGGTGATAGAGTCGGGTGCTAACCCGTTGTACCCTGTTGAGCACACTTCTTGAAGGTCAGCGAACACCAAACACCATATGTCGTCGATCAGTTACGATGATCATTTTCAACTCGAACCCCGACACGTGGTCGAGGCGTTGTGTTACATGTAATCCTCAAAGTGTGGAATCTTTACTTTCGAAGGAACTTCCACCTCTCTTATCTGCTTAATAAATGGCCCCCTAATTTTCTTGAGGACCGAGTTAACCCCAGAGCTCTGCCGAGCTTCCAATTTTTCCATCCATGCCCTAATCTCGGCACCTGTCATCGGCCTTTCGCCCTGTGCCGACCCCACGGCTTGTGTGGGGATGCAGTTAGCCCCTTTTTCTGCCTGTGGTACCTCGGGCTCTTCCTCGATCATATTTCTCACAGGGGACCCCAAACGAGCCTCCTTTGCAATTTGGCGAGACGGATGCCGAGACCTTGAGGGGGCTTTGTTCGAGGCGAGCATAGGCCGAGACACTCCTTCCTCGCTATGGGCTTGACCATTATCCGTCTCGGCGGGGAATCTCGAGGCGAGAATGAACACTGCCTGGATCCTCGCCGCCACCTCTTCCCAAGTCTCGATTTGACATTGGTGGTAAACTTTGCCTTTTTGGCTTTTGTGGTTTCCACCCTCTGCCAAACCGAGTTGAATCGCGTCGGGGTGCTTTGTACGTTGATTATGGGCTCAGGTTCCGGGGCCCGGGCTTTTTGTCTTAGCTCGTGCATCTTAGTCTCGGCTTCCTGTATTTTTGTGCACAAGGTCTTTTGGTGCTCCCAATACGCATACTCCTGTTCGGCCTCTTCTTGGGCCGTTGGTCTATTTGTTTTACCACGCGGTTCATCCTTGTTGGCCCTGGGAGACTCGACCTCTCGGAGGTCGGCGTCAGTGTCTTTATTTTTGTTCGAGAGCCGTTTGTGCAGAGCGATCCTTCTTTGGTCCCTGGCCGACACCTCGGGTAGCGAGGCGCCGGAGTTCTCCCCTGCGTCCCTCATCGTGTTGTGCTCGGCCTGCTCCTTTTCTGGGTGGGTGGATGCAGCGGGGGTTACGTTCTTTGAGGCTTGCTTCTTGGATTTTACCATCCTTCCTCGTCTGTGGACGCTGTGGCTGAGAAAAGTCGTTTCCCGGCAATGGAACCAAACTGATCACGCAAAATGTGTGGTGATCTTGTCTTGACGTCCACGTGTGAGCGAGGATGAGGTGGCAGCTTCTTGTTCGTCCACGGTTAACTTTAATGTAAATAATAAACAGTTAAGGTGTCGGGTTGGCAGACTATAACCCTCCGGCGTATGAATCAGTTTTCCGGTAGAGTGTTGGTAATAAATGAGCCGTGATAATTGTTTGATAGGGAGCTGTGATAAGAGAGTTATATTATCGCTGAAATTCCTTGCTTTGCCCTGAATATGGGCTCTCATATTTATACCTGAAGTTGATGGTGACGTGGCAGTTTGTTATTGGGGAGCATAAAGCTGCCGTTATTAAATGTGTTGAGGGCTTAGTCGGGAATGAGTGAACTGTGCATTTGTCAGAGAGTTGGTATTGGCGTGCAGCGATTTTCTCGGGCCTAGGGAAATGGTTTGTCGGGGTGAATGATTGATCTGAGGCCGAGGCCGAGTGGTTTCTGTGACGAAAGCTTTTGTTATTCGTCGAGGTTGAGGATTTATGAAGACTGATTTGGTGGCGGGGCCGAGGGAGCCCGTGATCTGTCAGGTCAGTCGTGGCTGGGCTCGCCGTAGTGCCGAGGGTCGTGATGCCGAGGCTGGAGTGATTTATCTTGGGGTGAGTGGTCCTGTCCTCGCAACGTGTGGCCCTGCAGGTGGGACCCTCTTTATGCCGAGGGTCGGGTCCTTTTCATGCCGAGGGTTAATCCCTCGATTTCAATCCTTTCAACGGTCTTACGGATATTGTTTGTAAGTCGAATCATTTTACCCGATTCACTGTGTGTTAGTGGGTTGAGCTGTGAGAGAATGAAACTCTGTCTTACAAATTAAGATCCATAAGACGATCTTACAAGAAACGTACTCTTTAAAGAAAACGATATACATATCTTTTTCTTGAATTTTATTTATGCAATTCTTTTTGGGGACAAACTAAAAGGAAAAGTGAGATTCTTTGGGGATAGAGGGAATATATATATTTTCTTGCTTTTTATACAAAACCCGTTTTCTCAAACTCAGGGGGTTAAACTTAAAAAAAGAAAAATAAAAAAGAAGCTATCATTATAAATGTATATATATCAATAATATTAGAGTTACCATCAATATTACCACTTTATACTTCCAAATAAAATTGATACTCCTATACGTGGTATGTAAATGCGTACATATATGGATGTATATATTCTGTTAAATGGAGTACATATTTCACTTAAGAAAGTATATTGTAAGGGCAAAATAGATATTTCATATTTTGATATTGTTTTTACCTTTCTTGGTCCTAAAGTTTAGATGTATTTTTGGAAACAAAATATTCATAGTATTTTGGTTTTCTTGGTCCTAAAGTTTAGGTGCATTTTTGGAAACAAAATATTCATAGTATTTTGGTTTTCTTGGTCCTAAAGTTTAGGAGTATTTTTGGACACAAAATCTTGGCAATACTACTTTCCTAAAAATGTGTCTAAGAGTCCCTATTTGTTTGATAAGAAAATTTAGGGAATTAAGGTAGTTTTTTGATTACCAATTCTAACTCAATCCTTTAGCAAATTGGAGTTTGTTTTCTTTAATGTGTAGGTCTTCTCCTCATATAAAAAGAGGCACGGGCAGAGGCAGAAAAGATGGAAGCAGAGAGTGCAGAGCATAGAGAGCAGCATATTCAGACATCCAGATCTGAGAGATATCAGATCATATAGAAAATTCAGAAAGTTGTTTTGCTGAAGTTTGAATGCAGTTCCAGATGCAGCTATATCTGGAACTACATTGACCTGCTGGCTGTTTGTCTTCCTAGATTTTCTAGGAAGTTGATTTTTTTAATCCCACGTTTTCTGTACCCTTGTTTCTGTGGGCTTTGCTCTCCAAAACTTGTTATCTTGTGAGAGTTTTTGCTTTTGTAATTTCACATTCTATTTTGTAAAACAATTCATCTTGTTTAGTGAAATCTTTTTGGCCATAAGGCTAGGTTTACAAGCATAAGGCTTGTAGATTGTTTGGCAAATGTTTGTGTTTTATTCCTTCTTTATTATTAAAGTCTTTCGCTGTTATTTATATTCTGACCAATGCACCTTCCAGTGTAGTTTCTGTACAAGCTACATTAGGAACTACATTAACAGTTTTGTGAATTCTAACTAATATTGATTTTTACAATTGGTATCAGAGCCTTCTCTTGACGCCACTAAAAGTTGATTCTGGTTGTAGTCATGATGGATTCTCAATATGACAATTTTGTTCGTCCTCCTACCTTAACGAATACGAATTACTCAAATTCAAATGTTGAGGAATTTGATTTTGATAAGAGCCAATGGCTCTTTTAACAACCAAGTTTAAAAATATTTTGAAGGCTAAAGGAAAAAATAGGTCTCCATCTTCAAACTCCAAAACTATTTTCAAACATGAGTATATTAAGTTAATTTGTTCCCAAAGAAGACTCCTTCCAAGCCTCTGAAAAATCTTTTACCAAGCATTTTGCTAAAAAGTCTATATCTAGTGGAAAAAATATTGATTCTATTCAATGTAAGACTTGTTAAGGGTTCTGTCATTATGCTAATCATTGTGCTAATACTTTACGTAAAAAAAAGTTTGCTAGTATTTGGTGATCTTGAGACAAATGCACAAGTTTCGTGCTGTTGGATATTGAGACACTTCGGCTCAAAAAGTACGATTCTCGCAAGTTCGAAATTGTGGATGTGATTCGGGATGCGCCAATACGCTTCGGATGCAGCTACATCACAAGGTGCATTGGTCAGAAATTTTGAGGATGCTGAAACAGAAATTGAACAACCTGAAATTAGTGTTCTAAACTCCCCACCTATCTCCGCCTAGGCGCTAGGCCCCTCTCTACCGCCGCGACTTTCTTAGTTGCCGCCTAATCGACCAAGTCGACACCTACGCCAAACCTTGCCGACCTTAATTTATTTTTGTAACTTTAATTTTGTGGCATGCGGTGACCGAAGAAGGAAGGGGGAGTGGTAATGGTGAGGCAGAGAGGGAGGTAGAAAGAAAAGAGGTTTGATTTTGTGGATATTCGGTGAGATGAGAGAGGTGATAGATTAAAGGGTTAGATATAGGAGGAAAGAGATTGGAGGATGAAAAATTGAGGAGAGTCGGTCTGCCGGAGAGAGAGAGAGAGAGAAGGAAAAAAAAAAGAAAGGAAGAAAAAAGGGTTGTCGGTCTGCCAAATAGATAGAAGAAATAAGAAGAAAAAAAGATGAAGAAGAAGGGAGCTGTTTCGAGACTCAGAATTTAGAATGAGAAGAGATTGGGGAGGATATGCTAGACTGTGGGTTATAGGGGCAGTAGGTAGGTGGAGCAATATTTTTTTTTTAGTTCTAAACTTGGCTGGTTTATTGCTTTGGGGTTGTTGAGAATTGAGATTAATGGTAGGTTTGTATATTTTTGTTCATTTTACAATATAGACAAGTGTTTGATAAAATGACAAACATTAAAAACAAATTGTAGTCAATGTATTTGATCTTTGATGTAAATTATCAAAAAAAAAAAATGGTAATTATGCCTTAATTCTAGGCCCCACCTCGGTCCCGATTACGCCCCGACTAGTCCCCTAGATGCTAGCTAGGCGCTAGTGTGTCACCTAGCGGCCGCCTAATGATTTTTAGAACCTTGCCTAAAATACATTCTAATGTGACTGATCGCAACCAAGATATTCACATTCATATTCAGAAAGTTCATCCTTCTTCTCAAGGGATAGGTAATGTTGTGGCGACCCGACCCGGGCCCGAGGTGGAACCGAGGGTCGGACCGCCCAAATAGGGGGGAAACAAGTAAACATATAAACATGCTAGGACTCAATTAAAGAAAACGACGTGACGCAACATTAGAGACGTAGCACGCCTCGGCACCAAAAGGCCGGTATTTTTAAAACTTTTCAAACCTGATATAACAGTTAAGCAATTAAACCAAGTCATCGGCGACACTACATGCCGGAACCCAAGCTAACAGTTTATGGACAGGAATTAAATAAGAGCTAATAGGATGCTCAGCGGAAGACTTATACGTAGTGAACTACTAAACATGATAACCAAAGCTCGGCTTACACAATGCCGGCATTAAAGGGGTTACAAGTACTACAAGTGTTAAAACTACTAGCAGCTAATAAAAGTAACAAGTTCAAGTTCTATACATATTCCCAAGCATAGTCTAATTGACTTGCTTAAACCCATCGTCCTTGCAAAATATAAAAGGAAGGAAGAGGACATCTAAACCACCTCTTCAACTGCAACGTCGGACCAAAAGAGGAACAAGGCACGAACACCGCAAGGCTCAACGGGAAGGACCTGTTTTGCTAAGATCTAAAGCAGTAAAAGGGGAAAGGGTAAGTCATAAAGACTTGTAAGCTATGAATCATGCATGTCATGGCAATATGCAACATACAAGGCAAGATATCATCACATAAGCATAGAGATCATATATCCAAGATGCACATTGTTTCACATAGGTGCTCGTAATTAAATCACATAGGATAAGGATATATGGAGAGCCGGGCCGCTACGTAGTTCCTGCATACAAGCATTATCTGGAATGTGAGGTGTCAGATGTGTGTAAGTACATCGACCTTCCGAGGAGATGCCCGGGATAGACACACCAATGATGCTCTAATGGTTACACAAGGGGCTACTTCCCACCGTGGGCCACAAGTGGAGGCGTGTGTGAACAAAGACGGGTATGCCACCGGACTCATGCAAATGCCAACTAGTGTTTACTTAACAAATTCTCAAGTAGTGAACGAGGTCGACAAGAGCGATCTCGTTCATGACAAGTAATTATTCTCATCAATAATCAAGTAGGATTGAGTTCGACAAGAGCGAACTCAACATGTCAAATAGGCATTCTATTATATGACATCTAAAATCAAGCATGGTAATCAATCCAAGTTCAAGAGTCTAGAATTATTATTCTTAGTGAAACGTGTTTAGAACGTCGCAGGGATTGATCATTGAGCCGGTATTGTTCAATAGCTCGCTATTTTTGACTCCGTTGAGTCGTCTCTAAAAATTCATCCAATAGAGTTTAAATGCTAAATGCATCCTAAACCCTTTTCTAAGTTCTCGTATAGGATAGACTAGGCCATTAATCCACTTAACAACCATAGTCAAGAATTATCATTAATTCATAATTCATGGAACCTTCGAATCATTATTTTTAAAAGTTATTAAAATTCATTAGTCCAAGAACAATAGTTATTTCTAAGGAGGCATAGAACACTTTTAATTCTAAGCATATGGCCAAGTCAATAGGATGAACAATTCATAGTTTATGGGATCCTAAAATCACATTCTCTAAGAGTTGTCAAAAGTCATTAGTCCAAGAACAATAGTTGTTCCTAAGGAGGCATAGAACACATTTAATTCTAGGCATAGGACTAAATTAACAAGATGAACAATTCATAGCTTATGAAACCCTAGAAATCACAATCTCTAAGAGTTGTCAAAATTCATTAGTCCAAGAACAATAGTTGTTCCTAAGGAGGCATAGAACACATTTAATTCTAGGCATAGGACTAAATTAACAAGATGAACATGTCATTCAAAAATCTCATAAGATCAAATCATCATCAAACATGGCTTGGACATGGTAGGAGCATGGGAATCATAAGAAGAGGGGGACATGGCAATTCTAGCATACAACCTAAAGGGAATCAATAACTTACCTTACACCCAAGGAAAAGATGGGATGAGCACAAATTAATCGGATGGGATCGAGCTCCTCGTCGATAGCTTCACTTTGGTGGTCTCGGTTTGGCAATCGGAGGTCGGGAGCTCAAGTTATGGGAGAAACACACACTAATCTCCCCTCACCAACACACACAAGAGCTTGGGGGAAGAGAGAGAAGAAATGATCTGAAATGGAGGGATTAATGTTGATCACAAAGTGGGAGGATTTTATATGGCATGCAATAGGTGAGTGGAACTCCACATGTCACCAAGAGAGGGCTTGAAAATCCACTTGTCAAGTGGAGGGGGATTTAGGTTAGTGTTAATCCCACTTAATTAGGGTCTAATAGGGAGGTTTAGGGTCAATTAGGATGGGGGGTTAAGGGTCTAATTGGTCATAAATCAGATTGCAAGAGAAAAATTCCCGTAGGTGGAACCAGCACTTGAGGCGGCCGCATCACATGTAGCCAGGCGGGCGCCTGGCCCTATTTCCAGCTTATGTCCATTTTGCAATGCTCTCAGCACTGTCCCGCGAGCTGGTGATCAGAATTCGATGCGAGCGCATGGTCCAGCCCTTGAACTTGGTCTAAACATGTCCTAAATGGTCCCAAACTCATGGGCAACCATTCTAAGGTCTAACCCAACTCAAAACAAGTCGGAAACACACCCGAACAACATCCGGAACAAGGTAGAACAAGGCTCGAATCATGCGACGAATGGTTAACGAATCAAACACGAATCAAACACCAATAAAACTAGGATAACTTGGGAATGGAAAAGGCTTGTTTAAACATGGTTATGACCTGAATACAAGGCCGAGAACTCAACGAACACTTCGCACGACGAAATACAAGCAATACGAGCAACGAGGGAAATCGCTAAGGCCAAAACAAAGCAAGAAAGTTTATAAACTTCCAAACAAGCTTACTATGATCAAGATGAGCGTTCTAAGACACATATGAAAGGTAATAGAACCCCAAAACGTCTTGGTTAAGCGCTAACATGCTAAGGCGAACACTCAAAGCACAAACGGCAAGGTATGCAATGCATAGAAGACATTCAAGCGACTATGAACGTAACAATGCTAATGCAAGCATGACATGAACAAAATAAAGTCTCTAACATGTTAAGGCATCGTTAAGCATGTTATAAAGGTATTAAGCCTCTAGTAGGACTTAGTTAAATACTAAGGTGATACACGAAGCAGTTTTAACAAAGCATGCATCGTATAGAAGGCATACAAGCAACTACGATCATGGTTGACCTAATGCGAGTATGGTATGAAAAATATGGACTTTAAAACATGTTAAGGCACATAATGAACATATTAATCAAGTATAGAAGGCATGTTACACAAGTAGGGTTTGGGTTCTCACAAATGTACATGATGGTATGTCTACTAGGAAGAAAGGTAAGGTTGAATATAGGAAATTAGCTTGCTTATCCTCTCTTTAATGTAAAGATTTTCATGCATCATGTTATGTGTCTACTATTGAACCAAAGAATGTGAATAAAGCCTTAAAAGATGACTGTTGGATCAATGCTATGCGAGAAGGGCTTGATCAATTTTCAAAAAATAATTTGGGTTCTTGGTTTAGTAAAAAACGGAACTGTGTTGAGGCAACTTTTATGAACCAAATGATCAAAGATTGTGGACTACACAGTGATGTGTTAACCTTATATTGTGATAACACCAGTGCAATCAGTATAGTAAAAAATCCAGTTCAACACTCTAGAACAAAATACATTGACATAAGACACCACTTTATTAGAGACATGGTTGAACAAGAGATTATTTGCATTGAACATGTTGGGACAAAAAATCAATTGACTGATATATTTACTAAGAGTCTTAATTTTGAAGAGATTTTCCAATCTAATGAAATCTATTGGTATGCGTGACATATGATTTTACACTTAGTTAATTATAAGAAAAGGAAAAAAAATTAGTCATAATTGTATTTTGTCTTTAGAGGGCACTCTAGATGATTTGACTCACATGTTTGTGCCTTTTGTTGTTGCCTGGGAATTGCATTCAAAATCAATTGTGATTTTTTTGTTATGATTCTCTCTCTCTCTCTCTCTCTCTCCCTGTTTTTGAGCAAGTTTGAAGTTCACAAATAAAAGAGCTACCTTAAAGTACAAGGGTTGTAGCATCTTATCTTGGTACTATGAAATTTTGGTTCTCATAGGTTGATCTTGAGAAAAATGGATACCCTTGGAAAAATGTGAAAGCTACCTAATTAAAGGAAAAGAGCTACCTATGAACAAGGTTTGTTGTCATTCTCTCTTGGGACTATGAATCTTTGGATTTCATGGGTTGATCTTGTACAAAATGATTTCCCTTGGTAAATAGTGTGAAAGGTTCCAAGTGACATGTTTTTATAGCTTGAAATAAAGTAGGGTTATATTCCTAGGGAAATAAAGTACCTATGGATTTTATTTATGATAAAATTTGTGGGAGAGAAGTATGTTTGAGAAAAGAAAAGATGCAAAAATTACACAAAAATTTATTATTGATAAATACACCTCCCAATGCAGCTGCATCAGGAACTACATTGCTTTGATCTGGTCTTTATCACTTGTGTGTGAGTGCATTTTTTATTCTTTTGCCTAGCTTTTTGTAATCATGTTTTATGCATAAAATTTTAGGACATGCATTATTGGTAAGAATATCAGCTTAGTGAAATTTTGTTCTAAAATAAACTGTACAAATCAATTTCTAAAAAAATTCATGTTGAAAAATATTTAGTGGATGTCTAGTTTTTGTGTGGAACTAAGAGGTATTGAATCTGGACATGAGGTGCTCAGTTATTGCTAGAGGTGTGATCAAGTCATGGTGAACACTTAATTTTGTTTTTCAAAATTTTGAATTTTTGAGAATTCCCAAAAGATTGTTTCTCCCTCTTCCTTCTTCGGTCAAATAGGGGGAGAGAGAGGTCAAGTGTTCCTATTTCTGGTGATGATGATGAATCTGATTCCTTGTAGATTCATCATTGTGATTGTTTCTCTCATAAAACGTTTCATGTTTGTTTTGTATGCATGTGATTGCATCATTGGTATATTCTGATTTATGCTTAGTAAATGATTTCTGATTTTATACCTTGCACAAATTCAGAGAGAGATGAGATTTACTAACCAATGCAGGTTAGATGGTTTGATTGATGTTGAATAAACATTTGTCATTTGATTTGACCAGAAAGGTTCAACAAAATGGGAGATTGTAAGGGCAAAATAGACATGTCCTATTTTGATATTGTTTTTACCTTTCTTGGTCCTAAAGTTTAGGTGCATTTTTGGAAACAAAATATTCATAGTGTTTTGATTTTCTTGGTCCTAAAGTTTAGGTGCATTTTTTGGAAACAAAATATTCATAGTATTTTGGTTTTCTTGATCCTAAAGTTTAGGAGTATTTTTGGACACAAAATCTTGGCAATATTCCTTTCTTAAAAATGTGTCTAAGAGTCTCTATTTGTTTGGTAAGAAAATCTAGGGAATTAAGGTAGTTTATTTGATTACCAATTATAACTCAATCATTTAGCAAATTAGAGTTTGTTTCCTTTAATATGTAGGTCTCCTCCTCATATAAAAAGAGGCATGGGCAGAGGCAGAAAAGATGAAAGCAGAGAGTGCAGAATATAGAGAGCAGCATATTCAGACATCTAGAGCTGAGAGATATCAGATCATACAGAATATTCAAAAAGCTGCATTGCTGAAATTTGAATGCAGTTCCCGTTGCAGCTACATCCGAAACTACATTAACCTGCTGGCTATTTGTCTTCCTAGATTTTCTAGGTAGTTGATTTTTTAATCCCACGTTTTTTGTACCTTTGTTTCTGTGGGTTTTGCTCTCTAAGACTTGTTGTCTTGTGAGAGTTTTTAGTTTTGTGATTTCACATTCTATTTTGTAAAACAATTCATCTTGTTTAGTGAAATCTTTTTTACTATAAGGTTGGGTCTACAAGAATAAGGCTTGTAGATTGTTTAGTAAACGTTTGTATTTTATTCCTGCTTTATTATTAAAGTCTTCCGCTGTTATTTATATTCTGACCAATGCATTTTTCAGTGTAACTTCTGTACAAGTTACATTAAGAACTGCATTGACAGTTTTGTGAATCCTAACTACTATTGATTCTTACACATATGTTTGACAATCGGTAGAACAAAGTTGGATCACAGTGTTTCCCAAATTTTATGTCTTCTCATAGTCAAAACGAGGTAAATGTATAAATTGTTAACACGAAAGACTTACGGGCGACAAATTTGTTAGTTGTGCAAATTACTAGTCAGAAATTGGAAAAAAGTAAATAATTATTCTATTTGACTAAACACACATATCAAGAAAAAAAACCAATTAACTCAATTATAGTTTTTTTCTTTTTAAAAGATAATGTCCACGTGACTCATATTTACAGTAGGAAGGCAAAGTAATAGTGCTAAAGAGGTAAAAGAATGTTTCAAAAATGAAAGTTTAGAAATAAGATAATTTTTTTTTTGAAACAAAACGAAAAAAGAAAAAAATTATAATTATTTAAGAATGGATAGAGCATTTATTAAATGACACTCGTATCACTATGGCGGCCCTGCGGTGAATTGGTGATCGAACCGTAAAACGAAAGAGCTTTCATGCCAAGGCTCGATTCAGATGTTGTTTATCAGAATATGTTTATAAGTTATGATTTACAATAAGTTGTTTTTAAAACATTTGATTTCAATTATAGTAAGATAAGTCATATGTCATATACAAGTCATTTAAATGACACGTAAGGTCATAAGTTCTAAATAATAAGCATTGTGCTTATTTCTACCTTTAAAAAACACGTGAGTCCTCTTCTTTATTTAAATTTTAATATTTCAAGATTACCCTTCTTACTAATACTAATAATAACAATAATAATTAAAGGTAATCGTAACAACAACAACAACAACAACAACAACAACAACAACAACAACAACAACAACAACAACAACAACAACAACAACAATAATAATAATAATAATAATAATAATAATAATAATAATAATAATAATAATAATAATAATAATAATAATAGTAAAAGTAATATTAATATTAATAAACTAATAATAATAAAGGTAATATTAATAATAAAAATCAATAATAATAAGTAATAATAATATAAATAAACGTAACATTAATATTAATATAATATAATAATTACTAATAATTATAAAATTAATATTAATGTTAATAAAATAATAATAATAAATAAATAAAATAATAATGACAATAATAATAATTATTAATAATAATAAAATTACTATTTATATTAAACAATAATAAAAAGGTAATAATAATAATAAAATAAATAGTAATGATAATTATTAATATTAATAATAAGAATAAAAGTAATAATATTTTTTAAAAATAAAAATAATAGTAATAAAAATAAAAATAAAAGTAATAATAATAATAATAATGATGATGATGATGATGATGATGATGATAAAAATAATAATTAAAAAATAAACAAATAAAATTGTCTTCTTTTTAGTCTGTCCCAAATAATCATCTTCTTTGAAAATTTCATTTTTAAGACATCACTTTTACTACTTTATCTTTAATTTTTTCTTCTTACTTTAATTTTGGGCTACATATTCATGGGACTTAAAAGAAACCACACAGTATCCTTATATTAATAATCCAGTCAAATGAGTTTTATTAAACTGTGTATTAAATCAACCTAAACGATAATTTTGAAACAAAATAAGTAATAAGTTATGGATACATATCATTTGTTTTGGCGAACTAAATCACGAACTATGCTGTCTGTGCTCAACATACTTGAGCCGAGCGGTGGAGATGACACAGCTGACCCACGTTAACATATGTCGTAGGCCTAGTAGCATCTAGCTTTAGTAGATAGGCCGGCCTAATACAATTGGACTTCAATAATTTCGTTGGATTGGGCCTCTGAACGAAGTTACATTGACATTTGCTAACCAGTTGGACATTAGCTAGAGGAAGTATGAGTTAAGTTGACAAATTGTTTCCCTCTCAATCTAGACAACTGTGGTACTGGTCACTACTACATTGAAGACAACCATGAATATACCGTATATTTGGGGACCCTCCGCCACTAAACATCCATCGGCATTACCACCGCCAGCCATTCGGAGGTCCATTCGCTCCCTCCGGTCATAATCCATAATGGGTCCATGCACATACAATCGATCACATGACATGGCATTTTCTTTGACTATTTCGCACCAAAAGCTAATCATATGCAGCTTTACATTCATTCATTCAACTGTGCTATATATGCCCAATATAACAAACTTGTGTGTGCAAGAATCTGTGTTTCTGAGTTGGGGTTATGGGCAAGTGGGCTGTGTGCTCACAGTTCATACCACTAGGTCAGGGCATGTGACTATGTGAGCCAAGCAACCATTTTCCTCAAATTTCAAGGCTGGGAGTTTTGCAGAGCTAGGGTAAGTTTAATGCTTTTTGAGTCTCATCCTCTCTCTGAATGAGATATATACTTGCATTTCGATACTCAAAATCGTTGCGTCTAGTTTAGTTCAAAACCGTCTACTTAATTTGATAATCCTATGTCCCTAAATGAGTGTTATTTCTTGGGTTTTTAAGATTTTTTTTAAATTAATTTTCGTAAATGTCTTGTGCGAGTTGAACATAAGGCAAATCGAGCTACTCAGGAACTCAGAGATAGCCGAGATACGTCCCAACTGATTCAATATGAACTTTTGTTTTAATTTCCTAAATCTAACCAAATCTCCCAAAGAAACCCATAGGAGAAGTGAGTGCTCTAACCAGTAAAGTAAACACTAAATCTCAATCAATATGAACTTCTTAAACCACAAACAAGTCACACATTGTTATTGGTTAGTATAGTCTTGTAGTGGCAAATAATGTCCTCTAAACATATCTTGGACAACTAAACCAAGGTTATCCCATGTGGTTCTTTTACCAAATTTCAGTTAAAGCATTTAATAATTGAGTATAAAAAATATCTAATGATTCTTTTTCATCCTACCTGGCTCTGGCCACCACCAAATGCATGAATCAAACAGTTTTACGGATTTTAATTCGTAAGAAAGAGCTCCACTTTCTCACAGTTCAACCCAACAACAAGCGGTGGGTCGAGTGTACATGATCCGTTTTACAAAAATTAACGAAAATACTGTCTTACCTTAATTTTTTGTGGTATATATTTACCTCAACTCTATCACAGTCTCAATTTCATATAGTCAGCTCCACATAAAATCATGATTTTACCACTATTTGCTTTGGTCCAATACCTTGTAAGCACCAAAATTTTCTTATTACTCCAAAATTTCATATGGAACAGATAATAAAAAAGAAAAAAAAGGGGAAAAATGAACAACATTAGCATTAGATACATACAACTATTAGCTTAATACAACTGTGGACTGGGCCCACCCATCTCATCAAAGTCCACCAACCCACTTAGCCTTTTTACCCACCCATTGACCATCTCATCTTTCCTCCAATCCCCTCCCTTCCTTTCTATTCATTCTTTAGGTATGATTTTCATGATGAGCTCCTCTGAAAAATCTTCCAGGCAGAATCACAACAGTTGCAAAATCATCATACTAATATTAGATTCCATTATTTGTGTTAGCCCACCCCCATAGGCCATTTCATATTCTTCCATTTGGGCCTTCTCGTGGGCCCACTGTGCCCATAACAAGTCCTTTTCATCTCCATTCCTTCTGCTGCTTCTCCTCTCAATTCCCCCCTGGACTTGGAGGAGAAATTGCTGTACACCATTTTTTTCCCCCTAGAGAGAGAAAATATCCCCATTATATAGGGAAAGAGAGAGAGAAGCCTGAAAATCTGGGATTTCCTCCTTTTTCCTTTTTTTTTTAATTTAATTTTGTTTTTGTTTTTTATATTTATATATTTTTAAATACTTTGGGCACATTCCAAGTGGCCTAAAGAAGTCAAATCCACGAGGTCACATCCTCAGATCTGTTATCCTTGGTGGAACTCGTACTGGTACCTCATCTGGTTGACATCTCCGCACATATTCATATCCTGTTCCATTTCCAACCACACAGTTCAATTCTATTTTAGTATACAATAATTGATCACTTAAAACAAACTTAAAGACTAAATATTACTCCCCCCCTCCCCCCGTCCAGTCATGTTTAAATTTAATTTTATTAAGAAAATAAAATTTTTAGTAGTAATTAATAATAAAATAACATTTTTATTCTTTAATTTTTTAAAAATAACATTTTAAATGAAATATCATATTGAAATATTCATCCGGAAACCGAGGACGTAGCACCTTGAAAATGGACTCAGATGTGTACAATAATCATTCAAAACTTAAAAAAAAAAAAAACACTTTTATTTCTTTAATCTTATTTTTTCTACCTATTTTAATTATGACCACATAAATAAGAATATTAAAAAAAACTACATATTATATTTATATTTATAATACAATCAATTACTTATTCTAAAACGATGTATCGTGTAAAAGAAAACAATAACTTAGGAACGAAGAAAGTACTAGTTAATGTGTGAGTATTCAAATATTTTTAAAGTCAAATTTCTTAATTTTAATTAAAAAAACTAAAAATAAATACTCCTATGACAGATATTTCTACTTAAAATCTATATTTAAGATTATAAATCTAATATAACTCCCAACATTAATTATAACATTGACTAATAATCAATCACTATACTAGGTGATAGAGATTGGCTCCCTATATATGGGCTTTTTTTCTCGTGCGCATGTTTTGAAAAATTTACACCCTTTGCATCTCGTGCACTGTCAATAATCATGCCATTCAATAAAGGTGTGGTTAAACAATTGTCAATATGAATATAAACATTTTTTAAAAATTGTTAAATGCTTTCATTTATGAAATTAGAAATAAATAATACTCCGTTCGTATCTAAATAAGTGTTTTTTTTAATATCGATCTTCTTATCTCTACGTGAGTGTTCATTTTTCGCGCAAGTTTATAAATTGCACCTTCCGCATATATTATGTCTTTGTTTTAACTTCTAATGAAATATGTGAACATTAAGGTTGAATATATATCGGGTAGATTTGAAATTAAAAATATTAATTTTTCTTAACGGGTACAAAGTACTAAGAAGATATGGATACAACATAGTGAGAGATAAGGGTCTTATCTAGCACATACTCCAAACCGTTTATTAAGTACCAAATATCAAAATATTCGATGTATTAAATATATCCGACATTAATCTGACGACCGAACGACTTAATATAATTGTGTTATTAAAAACATCAAAAGTCAATCTCCTTAATTTTATTTCAAAAACTAGAGATAGACACTCATTTTGGGGAGAGATAGTAATGCAATGGAGGATGTTTTATTTAACTTTAATATACTATCTATTTTCATTAAGAGAACTATTACTCCAAACTACGTGTTAAAATTTTGAAAAAAAATATTACAAAAAATATGTCAAATTTTGATTTGAACTACAGTTATTTAGACTCAAAAAGTTCAATAAGACAATAATTTAGAAATAAAGAGAATAATAATTAAGTATGTAAAAGACACTTGTTAAAAATTAAAATAAAAAGAAATAGAAATAAGTAGCTAGGTGAACTGTGAACATCACGACAACCTGGTTTAATTCAGGTTGGACCATTGAACCACCTAATCAATGTTTTCCCCCTAACCATATCATCAAGTGATACTTTGCGAAAATCAAGATTCAAAAACAAAGAAAAGCAAACATTAACTTCGGTATATTTTTAATTTTTTACGAGTCCGGATCCTCTATTCCAAAATTGTATTTCATTTTCTATTCCACCGTCGGAATCTTGCCACGTGTTAATAAGAAATAAACAAAATCAATTACTAAGTTGATTGTGTTTCCATAACAATAAAAATCCGTGAAATCTAGCTCAATATTTTGTGAAGATTTCTTATTAACACGGGGCAAGAATCCGACGGTGGAATAAGAGATAAAATACAATTTTGAATAGAGGATCCGAACTCTTTTTGAGTATTAAAAACGTAATTTTTTAATATTAAAAAACAAGTAGGATAATAAGCAAAAGGCTAAATTTGACTATTCATCGGTTCAGAACCGAACCGAGTAATAATATCCTAGTTTGGTTCCTAACTTCTAAGTAAACCGAATTCGTTAAGGTTCGAAAAAATCTGGTTTTGTACGAAATTAAATGTTCTATACCTAAACTTATCTTATTTGGACCACTCACCTCAGTCCTATGATATTTTTTTATAAAACGGATCTTTTTTATTTGATTTATTTTTTATTGGTGGATTGAGCTATGAGAGAGTGATGCTCCGTCTTACAAAAGACTTACTCTTATAATATTACATATATAGAAATCATTATATTATATATGTCTGATTTGAGGAGGCAGAAAAATGATAGTGGATAGATAAATCATAAATGGGAAAAAGTCACAGCTTAGAAACACTATTGGTAGTCTACAGCAATTAAGGTAATAACTCCATCAAAATAGCAAGCTGGAAACAGGAAAAGGAGTATTAGAAAATTGGCTTACCATGTGATGTTGATGGTGATGGTTTGAAGTAGAAAAATATTGATAGTGGGCTTGACCCTGACCCTGATCCTGACCCGGGCTTGATATGGACGAGCCATCTGGCGTTGCAGGCTCGTCCTCCTCTGCTTCGCATTCCAGGTTTACCCCAAACAGCCTCACTGATCTTTTTGCGTTCCCCCTAATTGGTGTTCTTGTTGGGCTTTTATTATGCACATTTGACCCTGCACATCAACCCACGTGCACCAATGTTTATTTCTCTACAAAATACCTAAATTATTATTTCGAATACTAAATTATACTCCAACTTTTTAGAGTTTAATAATTAATAATAGCATATTTTTTTCTTTATTTTTTTCAAAACCATAAAAAAAATCAAATAGTCCCAAGTAACTACTAGAAAGTGTTTTCACACGCATTATAAAAAGTAAACTTAGAGGTATCACCCAAGGCGTCAGCATATGTGAGTGCCTCGTGCCGATCCCTTCCTGGAAAAAAAAAACTTAGAGGTATCAAAAATTACCAATTTTCTAACACAAAATAATATTCCCTCCATCCCTAAATTATCGTCCTGAAACTACACATTAAACCAATATAAATAATCAAATCAATTACTTTTTCTTAAACTGTGCGTCGGGTCAACCCAGACGATTAATTAGGGATGGAGGGAGTATAAATGTATGTTTTATCTTGAGTTGACATCATGTACAATTGTACATAGACTCCATTTAATTATAATTTGAATTAAAATGTGAAGTCATTGCGATAACATTGAAAATGTTACATTATTTTGTGTACAAAATTTATCACTTAATTGAAGGATTTAGCATTTGTCGCCTACATTGTAAGTATATACACACACATGAGTGTGTGTATGTGAAATAATTTCTCCGTTTCACCAAAAAAAAAAAAAAGATTTAGAAAGTCTAATAATTAAAGAATGTATAATTATCATTAAAGTTGATGATAATTACGAAATATGTGAGTAAAATTAACGTGTTTATATCAAATGTGGAGACGGAAGAGTGAAGTAAAAAAATGTGAAGATTGCGGACATTAATTTTGAAAATACACTCTTTTAAGTCAAGAAGTAATAAATAAAATAAATAAATAAATAAATAAACAATGAAAGTAATAAATTTGTAAGAAAGGGAAAAATAAAAACAAGATAGGGTTTATCCCAACTGTGGAATGTAGTGCAAAAGGAAAGACAAATTGAGATACCTGCATGAAGATAGTCAGGTTGGTATGGAATGCAAGGCCCATTGCCAACAACACCCACACCGGGGTGCGTAGGATAAGCTTGCGCATTATAGAACAGCCTGGTCCACGCACTATTTCCACCACCACCTGCAGCCACCGTAACAGCCCCCTGCGCCACCAACCCCCCACTATCGTGGGGGATGGCCACAGTACGCCTCCTCCACCCAATAAACAATCTATCACCACTGGTTCTATGCCGCTCGAACAAAACGACGTCACCTGCGTCTAAACGCTTTTCTTTAACAAAACGGCTCCACCCTTTAGTCAACACATAGCTTTGGCTACTATTCCAGTAAGAGTAACGGAATCTCCAAGATTTGCCCAACTCGTCCTCGAAACTCAGTAACAAACCCTTTTCAACCGAGTCACCGCCAAGTGGGAAGTATTTCTCGGCGTGCTGTTTTGGGATGACTAAGCGGTTGAGTTTGCCGACGTCGCTGGGTGTTAGTGGCTTCTCGAACATGGGTTCTTTTGGTGGTTCTTCTTGATCTTCTTCTTTGTTGTTGTTATTGTTTTCTTGGAGGAATTCTTCTAATTGGTCGTCGTCGTTGTCGTCTTCTTGGTTGAGGTTGAAGTTGAAGGTGGAGTTATGAGGGCGGTAGATGGTGTTGTGTGGTGGGTTGTGGTGGTAGAGGGGGGAAATGAGGGTTTTCGGAGAGGGGAGTTCCATGGTGGGGAGCTGTTGTGTAGTCCACCAGAGTGTTTCTGGAAGGTCAGATGAGAAGTGGTTCAATGACATATTATTATAGAGAGAGAGAGAGAGAGAGAGTCAACAAATGTGGAAACTGTGGGGGAAAGGAGGTGGAGGGAGTTGAGGTGTGGGGGGCGCTAAGAGGCGTGATGATTATGGTATTGATGTGGAAACTGAGGGAACTGTTTGATGTTAGCTACTAGAAATGACAAGTAGAGCGAGAGAGAGCGAGAGAGAGAGAGAGAGAGCGAGAGAGAGAGAGAGAGAATGCAAGTACAACATTACAATAGAACTTTAAGGTTTTAGGTGATGGAAAAAAGAAATTCAATCATTCTTTTCACTGAAAATTTTCTTACTCAACCATTCCCACAAGAACACTTTTACAAACCATTTTAGAATGCATCTCAAATAAAACATTTTTACTATTTCACGGTTGCATCCATGATTTTCTTAAAAATAGTAACTTTTCAGTGTCGATGTAATTATTCATTTTTCCTTATTAGTCAGTTTTAAAAATGTACTCTTCTATCTAAAAAATTTCTCTTTTTAATAATTTTTTTTTTTACTATTTTAAGCTCATTTTTAAAAATAGACCAGTACTTTTTAATAAAGCAATTAAGTTGCGTTATTATTAGGTTTAAATTGTAATTTGATCACCTTACTTTTATATTTTTTTGAATTAAATAGACTATTTTTTTTCTTTTCAATTTAGTCATTATCGTTAGCTATATATCACACGATGCACTTTCATCACTCTTTCCAATTTTTTGGATGAAAAGCTTTAAACATCTATAAAAACCCAAAAATACCCTTAACCACATCACGTGCTACGTACCCATGTGAATTTCTCACCCTTCAGCCTTAGCTTAAAATGCATGTCTTCAGGGGAAATAAAGATTGAAGAAAGGTATTGAGGCATCTTCATAACAAATGGAAGCAGCTTCATAGTAGATCGAAATCAAGTTCCTGCCCTAATTCGTTTATCACTTTAGAAAAGCAACAGAGCCATGAGGCAGGGGAGCTCGCATTCCAGTTCAAGTAAAGATAAAGGAACTCGATTTCCAGTTTAAGTAAAGGTAAAAGTGCTCGATTTCCAGTTCAAGTATGTTCAAATGATTTGATTTTAAAAAAGGTATTGTGACTGCGATAATAGGGATCATATGTGGACATCACCGACCAACGAATATCCTTGTAGAGGTTTTTTGGTCGCCCAAACTAGAAGGTATGTGATTTTCTAATAACGATGAATTTATGTTTTGATGTGGTTCGAAAAATTGAACTAGTATGATTGTGTAATTGATTAATTTATGTTATAGTGTAATTAGGGGTTTTAGTTGAAATTTCTAGAATGAATTTAGGTGTTTATTGAATAATTTAATTTCGAGAAGTAATTCAATCGCATTGTAATGACACTTTGTTTCTTAGGTACATACCAACACTTTAATATATCGACTTTTCTTTGTTTAGATACCTTCCATCTATGCTAACAGAATGGTTTATTGTTTGGTTCCTAAAAGAATTAATGATGAAAAAAAAGGTGTAATTTGTTTGCATGGTATGCCTATTCAATGACTCAAAGAGCATGAGAGTTGCTCAATGATTTTATGAACAAAGAGGTTGAGATGAAGACAACGTCAACCGAACTTGCGAGTAAAAAAAGAATATATCAAATTTAAAAAAGGAGGTTTGGAGATTGAAAGAAAAGAATGATATTTTGAAGTCAAAGTTGGCTACTAATGGTTTAATGGATTCACTTAGTGTATAAAAATGCCAAAATCATTCTCCAACTCATGTTGGCTTAGATTGAATTCCATATTTTACTAGTTAATGATAGTTGTAATGTTATGCGGTAGTATATGTTGGGACAATGTCATGGTACTTGGTATGTACTATGTAGAATTATGTTAATGGAAGTTATTTGAAGTCACCTACATATGTACCAATATGTAGAATTCCATATTCTTATGTTTTCACTGAAAAAGTAAACAAAAGTACTTGGCATGAGTGGTAAACAAAGTACTTATGTACCAATAAACAAAGTGTCATTAAATCACATCATAGCTTGTCTATAATCATTCCATTACAAGTACCAAAACAAAACATTCAAGACCCTGATATACATTTCTTGTGTTTTCACTAAAAAAATAAACAAAGGTATTGACAAAAATAGAGTACTTGACTTGAGTTGTAAACAAAGTACCAAAAAACAAAGTGTCATTATATCAACATAATAGCTTGTAATTTGCTTTTCATTACAAGTACCAAAAAAATGGCCATCATATACAACCTAGCCAAAACTAGCTAACCCCATGTTTTACATGCCATCGTTCACCAACTATTAGTAAAAGTTTACATTTACATGCCATCAGTGGCATAAAATAACCCCACCAGTGGGCAATCACCAAACATAAGCAAAAAAAATGTCACCTGTTTTAGTTCCCATCATTGTTAAGTAGCAAGAAATTGCATATTAATATCTAAGCAATATATCTAATCAATCTCTATTGTGATTCCATTCAACTCCTTGTTCTTCCTCCCCCATATATTTAGCTTACTCATTTTTGACCTTATGATTTGTTGCCATTTCTCTACTTTAACTCTTTTGATTATTTGCGAGACTTGTTGATTTACAGTTTAAGTTCCCACTTCTTGACTCACTATTGTATTTCTCACTTGTTGACTTACAACTTCAGCAGTTCTTTGTTGTTGACTCACTGCTGCGCTTGTAACTTGCTGACTCATAGCTTATGTTGGTATTACATCACTCCTAATTCTAACAAGCTTGTCATCTCTTTTAACTGGTTAACCCTTGGGTAAACTTCTAAAGCTTATATGGTTTGATTGCTAGATAATTTCAAAGACAACAAGAAGTTAATACAAAACCCAACAATTTAAAGACAAGAAAAAAAATACATTTCAAATACCTGAGTGGATTGAGTTAATTGGAGCATGTGCATGGAATTTCACATCCATCTGAGTTGGAGTAGGTGTATTGAATTCCAGATCCATCTGAGTTGAAGCTGCAGTGTGTTCCCACTCCTATTGTAATGACATAATATACATATATGTCAAGACAACTTAAAGACTAGAAAAACATAAATTATAAAAATTATGCATTTAATATTCCTGAGTTGATTGAGTTGCATTTGGTGGATTGAATTGGGCATTTATCTCAGTTGCATGACTTGTAGAAGTTATAGTTTGTTCTCCTCCCTGTTATGACAATTTCAAAAAATGTTAAGACAATATCAACAAACAAGGGAAGAGAGCTTATGAAGATATGTAATGCATAAAATGTACCATATGGGATTGAGTTACAGTAGGAGGAGATGTATTAGTTGCATTAGGTGTAGTCTGCTCCCCTCCTTGTAACCACAATTTCAAATACATTAGTTTCAGTAGGTGTAGTCTTCTCCCCTACTTGTTACAAATTAATTTATATTAACCATTTATCCGAGGAGTCCCAAGATTAGTTTCCAACTTCTTTTGGGGCAACCTCTCTTATAGTGCCCCATCCTACGGTACATACTTTACATTCATTACCCTCCTCTCCTTGACAAGCGTGGATGACCTTGATTTGACCGACATAGTTGACCCTTTTTTTCTTCATGTGCAGTTCAAACCAGCATCTTCTAAGTCCAACAAGCATTTTCCTATTTGGAGCAACTAACAAAGGTTTTTTTGCCTGACTTTGACCACTCATCTTTACCACTGATTGGTCTCAGAGAATGTGCATAAGCTTTCAAGAAATGCAGTCTTAACTCTTAAGGTATCAATCATCCAAGTATTTTTCTGGCCTATTACCTTCTTGGAGGATGGCAACTATAACATGGGTATAAGGAATACCACTGAGTTATCATTTTCTACAACTGCAAGTCCACTAGTCAATGTTAACCACATAACCTTTTTTTCTATAGACCACCTCAAACTCCTCATCCCCATTGTAGATGAAGTTTCAAAAGTTCACTTCCTCTTTGTTTTTCTCCAAAATTTTCTTGATTGCAGGACATTAATTATCATAATGCTTCATCATCCACTTACTCCTTTTCTCCAACTTAGCCATGTTATTTTCTACATTGTCAACCTTCATTTCAATCTTGAAGAAGGCCTACAAAATTGCCCTAGGTCCCTCTTCATAAAACCATAATATACCGCCTCATCTATTTCATTTTCTCCAATTCTTTTTGCATTTGATTTTCATTACTTGCATACACAGCCCAAATAGCCTTTCTCCCCTTGAAATCCTTCTTCTAGTCGATATAAATGTGCCTTGTACAATTTATGTGCTCAACAAAAGGCAGCTCATGTACTGCATCCATAAGGCCCTTCTGTTGAATAGTTATTATAGCCCATGCATCCATTACCACTCCCTATATCCAAGTCATCTTTTAACATATGAATAAACCACTTCTAAGACTTTTTGTTCTCAATCTACAACACATCAAATGCCACATGAAACATCTGATTAATTGTTGGTATCCCTCCCTATAGCAAAGCGTAATTCGCCTTTACAAATCCTTTTCAAAAAACATCCATCAAGCCCATGACACGCCGACACCCATTTAAAAACACCTTCTTCAATGCACCAAAACATATGTAAGTCTTTGAAAAATATTCTTTTTTGGTGGTTGGATGAACCCATTTCTCAATCTTCACAATACTACTTTCATTTGTTCTTTTTAACTTTTTTCTGTAATATTAAAGTTTGGCATAGTGGCCATAAAGTGATCTCATCTCTTCACTAATAACTCTAGCCCTAGCTCTTAAGCACATACACATACTAATAGTCAACTTATAATTGTCCAACACATCTTTCTTAAACAGTTTGAACTTTCATTTAGGGTTATTCAAAAAAAATTGTTGATACATTTTTGCTAGCCAACCAACTGAACAATATCTACTCTTATATACCATGCGACATCGATGGACTGGACAAATAGTTTTAATCTGAAACGTTGTTTCATCCAGTAGTGTTTGCCCATACTTTCCCAAGTACAAACATCTAAATTCACACACTTCACATGGACCATTTTCTTATCATTTACCAGAAATTTCATATCATAATACTCATTCACACAACTGTAATCCCTAATTGCATCCCTAAAGTCGTATAAACGACTCACCTTGGTCGTGTAAACTACTCAATTTGGTAGTTTTAACCACTTACCTTATTCATTTAAACGGCTCACTTGGTTGTTTAAACAACTCATTTTTATATCTTGGTCGTTTAAACGACTCAATTGGTCATCTAAACTATACTCATCTTTTGTACCTTGCATTGTCGTTTAAACGACTCATTTTCTGTAGCTTATATTGTCATTAAAATAATTCATCTTTATAGCTCAGTAGTTTAACTCACTCATCTTTGTCGTTTAAACAACCAATCAAGGGTATATTAGACATTTTTGCTTTTATAAATGACAAAATACCCTTTCTAGCCAAGAAAAGCCAGACATAATCTGGTTGTGTATTTTTGCCGTTTTAATTACTCTATCTTTCTTGTCATTAATTCCAAGTCAATCATGACGGTCATTTTAGGAATACTTATTGAATCTGAATTTGTAGAAGCAAATTTACGTTTATCATCCATTGGTTTATAAAAAGTAGTTATTTAGTCCCATAACATTTGTTAACTTGCAAATAATAGTTTGTTTTTGAAGATATAAGAGAGGGAATGTGAACATGAGCTTATCTCACCTATATAACAATTAAAGCCATTTTCATCGTACATACAATTCTCTTGGATAACTAATTAAAAATCTCCGTTCATAGTATTATACTATTATAATTAATTTTTTAGCTCCATTCTTTTTCAAACAATTGTGTTCCTAAATGAAGATTTGGACTTGTTTATAAACAAGATGGAAGTCCTGATTAAATATGCAAAGAAAACCAACAAGGACAAAGTAATTACAGTGATTCTAATTAACACCATGGAACACAAATTGAAAATATGTGCCAATAAGACCTTCAAAAGTCTACAGATTCATTTAGTCAATATCAAGAACATTTATTTCCTCCCATATGGATATGGTCTTCACAAGTCACATACAAATTTGGAATTATTAAAAAGCGTATGGGGGGTTAATGTAATTCATGAAAACTAGCCAACCAAATGGGTAGAACATGAAAGTTGAGAAAGAAAGAGACTCCAAAGGAAGGAAGAATTTGAGTGATAGTGTAACAGTAACGTTAGTGGGTGTCTGGGTGAGGTAATGAATCAAGAAAGGGAGCCATCCTTGACTGACAAAGAGTGAGTGACCAATCTAACGGCTGCTCCTGCAGAATGATTTTTCCAGAAATTCAGTGATTGGGCAGATTTCATTTTTATCTGACCTGTGAAATATGACATTACAGAAAACAAAATATAAGCTGTCCTGTCCTTGAGAATTGAGGCCTTAGGCCTGAGGGTGTCGTTCCCAAAATATCATTACCATTAGACTTCGTGTTTTTCAGGGTTTTTTTTTTTTTGTCAGATGGCCAGGAAATTATTCTCTTATTTAATATTTTTTTAGTTAAATTCTTTGTTTTAATTTCCAATAAAAATTGATGTGTCTCTCTCTCTCTCTCTATATATATATATATAAATCAATTTTTCCTACAATTGACTCAAAAATGAGCAACGGGTTTGACCTGTTAATATTTTTGGATTGATATAAGTTATCAGTTTTGACCCAAAAATATTAGCGAATTGGGTTAAATCGGATTGGATAAATTAATGAGTTGTAGGAGTGAAGTTCGATATCATGACCAATAGGATCGATGTATAAGTAGCTTGAAGTATATTTTCTTACAAGCTTTAGTATTAGTGCTAAATCAAATCTCTAAGATATGATTATTACACGTTAGATTAAATGTGTTTTTTTAAAGTAATTATATGAACATTCTAAATCATCATCAAAATCATAATCAGTTAGATTAAATGTGTTTTTTAAAGTAATTATTGTTCAAATATCAATTTGTTTAAAAAAATCAAAAAAAATCCTATATATATGATTTATTTGCGATTTGATGCTTCTTTTTGCTCAAAAGATAATTAATTGTTGATGATTGACAAATGACAAGAAAGAAAACCATAAAAAAAATGTGTTTAATGGAGGAATGAAATTGTTGGATGATTAAATTAGAAGCTCTAAAATTTAGGTGTATTCATGTACAGTATGGGGAATAAGAAGTAGTATTTCTCACGTGCATGGCTGCATTATGAATAGTGTTTGGCTATTTCTAGTACATAACGTATGGGCACATATATATGAGTGGAAAATTTAAAAAAAATAAAATAAAAAATCACAGATCTTTCCCTTTCCAACAAGCAGAGATGAGATAAGAAATGTAAAAAATTGAAGACTTCCATTCTTGCATTGTTGTTTCAATCCTCTCCTCACACACACACACACACACACACACACACAAAGAGACAGACAGATTTGGACCTCCCCTAGCTATTAGCTATGTCTCTGTCACATATTTGAGGTCCTATAATTAGTTTAGTTAATATTCTGTGTGTTTTGTTCTATGTTTGAGACAAAAACCACCTCAATTTCCAGGTAGATTCAGACACCCTTTTTTCTTCTATATAAAGTTTGGACACTTGCTTGTTATTTTAAGTAAGTCTTGGGAACAATGAAATCCATTATGGAGGTTGTTGGACTCTCTGTATTGTATAAATCCAACTATACACCGTACACAAATGATAAATTAATAATTGAGTAACAGAAATCATTAACTGTGGCCGATGTATATATACAACACTAGTACTACAATAAGACAATATCAAATGTTTTTGTTAGGATTACTTAGGAAGTGAATATTGTCGAAAAATGGCATTTCCCAAGAGAAGTTTTTAAAAAGTTTTGATATGTTTAAACTAAGTTAAAGTTGTTGTTTGGTTATATATATACAGACTACAGAGACGTACACCTACAAGTTGGGGAAGGAATCTATCTGCTCTGTAATCTGGCAATCTCGATCTCCTTATGGAGATGTTGGAGCAAACAGACAACCCCCATGACATATTTGAGGAAAGTGATGACTATTGAAACTCTCACATCTATAACTATTACTAAAACAGAAGCCGCTACTGCCACGTGGCGGCTTTCTGTTTAAAGCTAAAAGTTTTAAAGGAATTTAGTGTTGCCACGTGTTACATTCGAAATGGTAAAAAAATCAAAATTAATTAATTTAAGATAAAAATAAAAAATCTAATTAGATAAGATAAAAATCCTAAAATTGATTTGATAAGCTAGAATTAGGATATGGTTTAACGAGTACATTAATGATAGAGATTTAGGATTTTGTTTTTATTTATTTTTTAAATATCGTTTAATTAAACTAGATTTTATCTCATATAATTTATACAAGTTAATTAAACTATTACTAAAACAGAAAACGTTACTGCCACGTGGCGGCTTTCTATTTAAAACTAAAAGTTTTAAAGGAATTTAGTGTTGCCAAGTTAATTAAACTATTACTAAAATAGAAGCCGCTATTGCCACGTGGCGGCTTTATGTTTAAAGCTAAATTTTTTAAAGGAATTTAGTGTTGCCACGTGTCACCTTCGAAATGGTAAAAAAATCAAAATTAATTAGTTTAATATAAAAATAAAAAATCTAATTAGATAAGATAAAAATCCTAAAATTGATTTGATAAGATAGATTTAGGATATGGTTTAACGAGTACATTAATGATAGAGATTTATGATTTTTTTTAATATCGTTTAATTAAACTAGATTTTATCCTATGTAATTTATACAAGTTTAATTTGACTGAAACTTTTCAATTTTCATCTCTTTTCATTTTCCTACTATTTAATTTATACAAATTATCCACTGGATAATTTTATGTTATTTTTTTTCTACTAATCTATATTTATTAATCATTAATTAATAATCCATCATTTAGCTATTATTAAATCAGAAGTCATTGTTACTACATGACGACTTACTCTTGAATTTTTAAAGTGTTAAAGGATTTATGTGCTTTGACGTGATACATTCTTGTGAAGTTGAAAAAAAAAATTCTTTTCTTTTGTGCCGAAAATTAAAACCGGATTGATTTTAAAATCGGTACCTCCATTATATATGGTAAAAGTTTATTATTATTATTTTTTTGCTGCCAAAATCGGTTAGTACGGGATTGATTTTATCACATTTGATTTAGACGCGTTTCAATTGATTAGGACTCTAAATTTTCAAAGTAAAAGTGTTTTTTTTTTGTTGATAGATTTTAATATTTCAATTACATATTCATATGATCAATTTTGAATATTTACCTTATTTTTCGTTTCTTTCTAATTATTCTAATTAAAAAAATTTAATTTTTTATTACAAGCTTAGAAAATTATCTCATTATAAAAAACTTTTGCACACAAAAAAACTATTAAAATCATGCATAAGATACTATATATTTTTTTCCTGCCAAAAATTAAAACCGGATAGATTTTAAAACTAGTGCCTCCTTTATACATTGCAAAAGTTTTTTTTTTTTACCAATCTTTGCTGTCAAAATCGGTTAATACAAGATATATTTTATTACATTTGATTTAAACGAGTTTCACCTAATTAGCACTCTAAATTTTAATGGTAAAAGTTTTTTTTGCGGGTAGATTTTATCAATTTTCTTAGGTTTTAATCTTTCAATTACATATTCATATGATCAATTATGAATATTTACCTTATTTTTGTTTTTTTTTTCAAATTATTCTAATTAAAAAAATTAATTATTTTTTACAAGTTTAGAAAATCATCTTATTATAAACAACTTTTGCGAAAAAGAACTATTAAAACTGTGTATACGATACTAGATAGATTTTGAAACAGGTGTCTCCTTTATACATGATAAAAGTTTTTGTTTTTTTAACCATTTGTTGATGTTAAAATCGGTTAATACCATATATGTTTTATCACATTTGATTTTAAAGCGGTTCACTTGATTATAACTCTAATTTTTTATGGTAAAAGTTTTTTTGCGGATAGATTTTTTTCACATTTGATTTAAACGTGTTTTAATTGTTTAAAACTCTTCAATTCTCATGGTAATTTGTTTTTTTTTTTACCATTTTTCTTCTTTGAAATCGGTTTCTCCGGATATATTTTTATAACATTTGATTTAGACAAGTTTCAGTTGGTAGAAGTTTTTAAATTTTTATTATTTTACCAAAACTCGGTCAATTTAAAATAGATTTTATCTAATTTGATTAAACATGTTCCACCAAAATTACAAATAACCACTGCAAAATACTTCCCATCCATCAAACACCTTCTTGATGAGTCTGTCTTCATGGTACTTCCCCTCCCCTCCCTAAGAATATTTGTTCGATTTTATGATTCATATAAATTTTCAGTTTGATGATTCGGTGTGATCTCACGACTTTTTTAAAATTTATTAATTATGTGAACATCTTACTGTTGTTGGTTCACTCAAATAGTTTGCATATTTTATCTACAAAATTACGTTTCAGAAACAACACTAAATCAACCGTGCATCGCACGGATAATAACCTAGTTATTCTAATATTAATTAATTATTTTCTTATCCGGAGTTCCTCATTTCCCAAGTAGAAAAAACCACCTGCTTTCTAAAGCTCCGTTTGTTTTACGAAAAATGATTTTCGAAAAATGAAAATATTTTATTTTCAGGTGTTTAATCAATTATTTGAAAATATGCTATAAAAAATTACGGGTGTTTGACAAACACATGGAAAATGTTATGAAAAATATTATATGAATAAATACAAAAAATATGTTTTAATATTAATACACATATTGAATATAAGATAGTGTTGAACTTAAAGTAATTTTTCTTTAGTAGCTCTTAATTTATCATTAGTGATATCAAATTAATAAGGTCCATCTTTTTTTAATTTCACAATTATAAATAAAAAATTGAATTTTTTATATGAAAAAAAATGTTTTAAAATAGAAAATAGACAATGTTTAAGATGTCCCTAGAAAATGTTACGGAAAACTATATATGAATAAATACAAAAAATATATTATAATATTAATGCACATGATTGAATATAAGATAGTGTTGAACTTTAAGCAATTTTTCTTTAGTAACTCTCAATTTATCATTAGTAGTGTCAAATTAAGGTATATTTTTTCAATCTCACAATTACAAATAAAAAATTTGATAATTGATATGAAAAAAATGTTTTAAAATTGAAAATTGATCAATGTTTAGGATGTCCTTAAATTATATAGTTGATACTAACTTTATGACGTAGTGCGTACTTATTAAAATTATGATTTATAAATAGTGTGCACAAACTTCATTTATATTTCTAAAAAATTTATTTGTTGAGTAAAATATTGTATGAGTAAGTAAATATCTGCAATTGTGAAAGAGGACAGAGGCACCACATTTGGAAAATGACTTACGAAAAATAAATTCGTTTTTCAAAAAAGAAGTCTTCATTTTTCGTTGATTCGAAAAACATTTTACGTGATTGTATTTTCCTAAAGTTATCAAATACTAAAAAATAAATAAAACATTTTCTAAAAATCATTTTCTGTGAAACAAACGGAGCATTACTAACTCCTTAATTTAAGTGCGAATTACATCTATGTATGAACTATTCTTGCTTGTTGCTCTCTCTCTCTCACACACACATTACGAGTTGAGATTTCATGTAAACAAAAAGTACTTCTCGTCTTTGTTTGTACCATCAATCAATATGCCTTAATATATCTCATGACCAATTTTCAAATTTGCTTACCGCACAAAGGGTGGGGCACCAATTATCTTTTACCTGATTGAAGTGAATATTTTCATTTTCGGTTAAAATAAAATAAGTTTACATTGATGTCCGTTATCCATTTGTCCTTAAATTATGATGTGGCAAAATCCTCAGCTTGGGCCGTCTATGCTTCGGGTAGGATATCTGGGCTTGAATCTGCTTCCTGGAACCCGGATGAGAGCAAAGAAAACCTGAGTGGGCGTCTGAGCGGGGCCTCGCGAAACCCTTCCGGCGTGAGAGTAAGTGTCGTGTGTAAGACAGAAAACCAGAACTCAAGGAAGATTCAGAGTGTCTGAAAGCGTGTACTTTTGTGATGTCTGGTGGAGGAGTATTTATTGGCCCTTTTGTGGTTGAATCCGAGTAGGATTTGGTTTCTTTAATCAACTTGTTCAACAAGAAGTGAAACTTTAGATTTCATGGTGATATGCGGCTGGTCGCGTGATATCAGGAATAGATAAGGCAAGTGTCCTGCCTACATATGGTAACTTTTAGCCGTGTCTTGGCGGGCAAGCTACTGGTGTCTTCTGCTCGATTTGGATTGGACGGGCAGGGCCCTGCCCGCCTGTATGACGACTGATGCTTTGAAGCGAATATATCACCGGGCAAGGCCACAGTCGGACAGGCGAGGGGCATGCCCGACGAGTTGGATCGGAATATCATGCTTCGCCGCTAGATCTTTGCTCTACTCATGCTTGTGGACCCGTGGGCCTTATAATGTTTGTGTTCGTGACCGGCACGTGAGGATGACACGTGTTTTGCCTGTGACCAGGTTTGGGCTGGGCGCATCAAATTATTATCTTGTTTGAGTTAGTAAACAGATTAAAAAAAAAAAGAATTGACTTAATTACTAATATTAGTATTATAGAATCTTGAATCCTTTAAATTTACTTAAAAGCATTAAAGTTAAAACAATTTGTTTAAAACATGAGATGTTAAAACCATTAAACTATTTTACTTAGACTTATATCAAGTCTATCCTATCTACTAAAAACCTTCAGCAGATAGGTACCCATTGATGTTTATACAGCAGATACCCTTTTAGACTTTGTTGAAGCAGTCCTCTTACTTGTTTTATCTTATCTGCTTAAACATAAGTTATCAACAGCTGCTAGCTGTTGATAGCTAGTAGCTGCTGACAACGTGTATGCTCTGAAAAATTGTTCTGAAAAATATTTAAGACTTTAAAGTCTTCAAGCTTTTGCTAAAAAAGATTTCAAAACAGTATCTATGAAAAACGCGTGACCTTCATTCTTAAAATCTTTAAATCATTATTGGCCAACACATTTTTAAACATAAAAGTATAAAACTACTCATATAAGACTTTTATGTCTATATTAAATTCTCTACAGTATTTTATATCTTCTAGCTAACCACCTTATTTCTTATCTTATGTTAGGAGATATCATCTAAAATCATCTACAAAGATTTCTGTGCATTTAATGAAAGATTTTCCCATCATCATGTCTTCAAGAAATTCAAGTTTCAATGTGGCTCTCTCAAACGGTTCTAAACTTGAAGATCTATATAAAACGTTTGAAGAAAGGATTGAAGAGATAATTAGTGCATCAGAAGATACAAGATGGACTGGTTGAAGCAATCATTCTTTGCTTACATGATATTCTCTCTTTAATTTGCTTCAATCCAGGATTGGACACTCAACATAACTTCAAACAATTGTTTACTTGATGTGTACCAGTCCTTAAACACTTACTAGATAATCTTTCACATATTATTCTTTTTTAGTTCTTGTTTAGACAATCATTGTATTTCAACCCTTACTTCTTTACAAGCTTTAAGGAATATTTGATTGTTGCATGAGTTTGATTGTTTCTCAATCATACTCCTCAAACAATGGTTTTTGTTATACGCAGATCCGTTAGTAATCATTTAAAATTTCAATATATTTAGTGCACTTCAAAAATCTAAGTTTGACCAACTTGGTAGTGGACGTAGCAGTTTACACTATGAACCACTCATAAATATTATGTCTTTTATCTTCCAGCTGATAGAATTGTTTCTCTCACTTAAACAACTTCAATTTACTTAAGTGTCAGTTAGTTATATTATTGAATCATTTACTTAATTATTTTTATATATTGTCTTTCAGTTCATTTCGTATATTACGTGATCTGCTTAAAACCTTTACCACTTAAACATGTGTCAACAAGCTGACATAAAGTATTTTTGTTCATCAGCTGATAGAACAGTTTGTCTATTAGCTAATAACTTATTATTTTCGCTGCCAGTTTTAAAATTTTTCAAAATAACTCTTAAAGTTTTTAAAAGGCTATTCACCCCCTCTAACTTTGTTTCGTTTCCTACTGGACTTACAAGTAAAATGTGTAATTTATTTCAAAACTCATGTGTATGTGGTAACGTGACCCATAATTAAAGTAGGAAGAAAAATGTTATGGTAAGATAGTAAAAATGTTATCCTAAAGATAAAAATTAAAAAATAAATAATCTCCAAAAAAATGTTATATATATAATAAATATATATTGACCAATTTCTCCTAAAAAATATATTGTTGAAGTGAAGGGAAATTGTTTGTTTATAGATACTTTATAGATTAAGTTTTATGTGGTTGAGAATTATCAAGTACACACGTGAAAATATATTGACCAATTTCTCCTAAAAAATATATTGTTGAAGTGAAGGGAAATTGTTTGTTTATAGATACTATATAGATTAAGTTTAATTAGTAGAGATTCGATTTTGTTAAGTGCAATGTAACAATACCATTGTCCAAATATGTCCCCAAGACTAAGAACTGTGAACCACAATCCAAAGGTTGATACGAATCTGCATTCATCCTGACAAAATGATTATTAAACACTAATCTACAATTAAATAAATACTTAAAACCAAATATTTGCACATTAAAATATCAGTCTATCTGGATTTATTCTTCTCAATAATTAATTAATGTAAATAGCATGACATCCCGTGAAGGTTCATTGAAGAGCAGGCAAAAAGTACACCATCCGTTCTGGGTAAAAAATCACTATTTAATTTTGAGATGTTTCACTTAAAGAATTCATTTTTAAAAATTAAGACATATAAGTGTCATTTTATTATTAATGAGCTATTAAAAATGTTATTTTTTAAAAAAAATTGACTTCAAACGAGGATTTTTTTATCTGAAACAGAGAGAGTACAAGTTAGTCGGTGGTATCTTTTATATGATTATTTCTACTTAAAGGAAATTAGTGTGTTAATTTAATAATGACCACTAGGGTTCTTGGGATTAACTATCTCTATTATGTTAATGATTCTTTGTTATTTCTTTCTTTTTCTAAAAAATTTTAAGTGTTTATCTTGACTATGGCATAGAAAGTGTATGTGTTTAATTAATTATTTATTTTGTATAATTTAATTTTTTTAATATGTATTTTAAATTTCAGTATTTTTTAGTATTTAACTTGAAGTAGTGTTGAGGGGTCAGTAGTTACTTTCAACTTTCAACTTTCAACTTTCAACTTTCAAGTGGTGATTATTTTTCATTGGGATATTCGCCCTCATCTATTCCAACTTAACGGGTTGACCCCTAAACTAAAAAAGCTTATAAGAGCATCATCAATGTGTATATTCTTAATACAACTTTTTAACTGGGTCCCACTGTCACCTACACATTTTTCTCTTCTTATATATTTAAGAATAAATCTTCCAATTGTATACTATTCTTACACAACTTCTTATACAAAAAATATTAAATTTAACACCATCCCAAATAAAATAAAAAACCCTTCCCCTTCCCCCACAAGCCCCCGCCCGCCCACCCTTTTCGACAAATAGGAACTTCCTATTGAGAAAGTTATATATCTATCTCTCTCCTAAGTGGACACTTAGGTGGCCACTAGCTCAACTTTCAAAACACTAAGAAGTGCATTTACATAACGTTGGGGATGCTCTGATAAACCCTCGTAAACTACCAAAACTTGACACTTAACCTATTTTGTCCAATTTTCCATTTTCGTGTAGGACAAATTAAGGGGTACAATTGTTAATGAGAAAAAATAACTTTCTCCCACCTCTCCTAATCCTTCATGAAATTAAGTGATGAGCGATTTCAAGTACTAATTAAGTACGTACTTGATCGGTAGAGGGCTTCATGTCTAGCCGTTGGATTTGTAGACTCACTTATCTCTAAGCCAAGAAGGAGGCCGACAAATTGTCCCTCTTCAAACTTTAAATCCACGAGTCTTTTCCAAACAATTCACCTTCGTTTGATTCGATGAAAATTTGAACTAAATAGCTTAACTATTTAAGTTCTTGAAGTGTTTTGACGTTTACTCTTGACCTTATTTGTTCTGGCGGTGACTCGTTAGTCGTTACTTCAAAGTAGCTTAGGGGAATTTACCGTAATTTTTCCAATAATTGGAAAAGAACAAACAATCAAAGGGATCATATTTGTCCACATTTTTTTTTACAATTATATATGGATATTCTTCTAGGAATATGCATATGCCTAAAAGTGTTGATAAATCCATAACTCATTTCTTCATTTTTCTACACTAGATCTAATTAATAGCATGCATTTTTTCCAAGACCAATTGAATTTCGTGAAGCTATTTCATCATCCAAACGGAAAATATCTTAAATTACCTTGGTAATTTTTTTTGTATATCCTTAATGACAAAAATTTAGGTAAGACGATATTACTTTTATTTTTTGTTAGATGGATTCTCGTAACACGACTCATCGCGCGTTCTGAATCGAATGAAACTTCATCTTACAATTAAGATCCGTAAAAGCATGCTATGCGAGGATCGACTAACTCAATTATAATTATTTATTCATATAGTTATCTAGGGAACCCCAATGAATAGGTTTCTTCAGGTAATGAAAATTTGGGGGGTGGGGGGGGGGACCTTAAATGAAGGAGAAGGACCATGGACCACCATCCAATTTTATAGCAGCTGCAATCAACACGCAGGAATATTGAAGCCGTGATGTTAGACTCTTTTATAATAGTGAGAGCTGCTGGGTCTAATTCTACAGAGATGCTTTCTATGTATACAGTACACCTTCTTTTTGGACTTTTAACATATCTGTTTCAAAACCATACAACCCATAATTCTATCTACATATTCTCAGGGGGGCGTATGATTAATTAGATAGTGATATATATATAGCGTGTGTGGATAACGCCTGCTTTGACAGCTACTCATCTTTGCATCCCAATCAATCTTGTACTCGACTCTATAGGAAAGAGATCAGGGGAGAGGGTAGTACTTTGTTTTGACACGATTTCTTGCAATATCCAGTGCACTGCAAAGAGAGTAATACTTGGTTTTACCACCATTTTTCTGGGTTAGTATTTATTTGTAAGAATTTTGTTTGTTTATAACATGATCCAAATTATTTAAATTAATAAAGAGATTTTTTCATTTTTATTTTGGTTCAAAGGAGGGCCAAAACCAAAAAGCCCTAAAACAAACTTGCATTAGGCATAATTACTTCCCCACATGCCAGGACACTCTCCTTGGATTCCTTGGAGGCTCACTCAAAAGGATAATGCTAGGGTCACTCTCATCTTGCACTAAAATATAGATACTCTATGATGTGACATACTCTCATTGGTTGAACATTTTGTGGGTCCCAACATTCTAGCCAATGAGAGTGTGCCACCCATTTTTTGGTACAAAATGAGGGTGGCCCAAACATTACCCCACTCAAAATATCAACCCTATCCACTTCGGTTCTCCATCTTTTCACTAAATCATAGGTATTCTTACTTGGTTCAATTCCCGCATATTATTCGTATCAAATAATCATAGGTATTAAAATTTAATATAATAATAATTTTGAAAATAAAAATATCTCCAACACATATAATGAATGTAAAAAAATTAAAATACTAATGAATAATAATTTACCAAAATATATCACGAGATAAATATATAATCAAATGAAGGGTATCAAATTTGGTCGTACCACATTTAATTTTGATATTTTTTACTTTAATCATATAAGAGTCTAATACTGTTATCATTGAACTTGGCATAATTAGTCATGCCAGCAATTCATGTACGTTGGAAATGACAATTCAATCAATAATGAGAGATTTTAGCATTAAAAAAAATATTTTTGAAATAAAATTACAAACCCCAAAGGAAATTGTCTACGAAAAGGAACAAGACACCATAAGTTGGGAAATTTTAATAATCTTAAAACTGAATGACAACATTAAACAACAAAAACCAAAAGTTATAATAATAAATTAACAATGTACAAAGGAAGCATGAAGCCACGTCTCCTCTTTTTTTTCTGGCTGTCTGGCCTGCCTATAATATGGTCCTTTGATAAATCGATTCATCACTCACACAGTCACACTCTTATCAGATGGCGTGCATATCGACCCCACCCTTTTGGACCCTCACCAGATACCTGACCAACCTCTCACAGCTCCACATGCCATTTTATCGCTTTAATGTTATTCAAGATGACTCGTTCAATCCAATTTAATTTGGTGTTCAACTCAACTCAACTCAACTCAACTCAGTTAACTCTTTTTTTCATTGCCGGGTTCAAGAAGCTTAGTTTCACACTCGCCTTATATGAACATTAACTTCCAAGTTTGATACAATCGGATTAAGTAGATAGATCGGAGAACAAACTCAAAGAACGGCCCCCTTTGAAGTGGTGTTCTCTCTCACATTAGTGTGTAGGGGTGTAAATGGTTCAACTTGGTTCGACTTGGAACAAATTATGAGCTGAACCGCATACCATTGGTTTGAGAAAAATCAAACCAGAGCTAAACCGTTTGAAGTCTTCGAAATTGAACCGAACCGAACTATGATAGTTCGACTTGGCCGTGGCGTCGATTGGTTTGGTTTCATTTCTATTTTAATATATAAAGAGTTCTACTTATTCAAAATTTAAGTAAACCAAAAATATTATAAAAACACGTTAAAAAAAGACTAAAAAATTAAATATAATACAATTATATTCATAAACTCACTTTTTAAAAAATTGTACAAACTTTCAAATAAAAGGATTAACATTTTTAATTCTTATAATCAATAAATTGAATCCAATATAATAAAAATACAATAACGTACATGATATTTAAAACGTTTATGTAAATTCAAAAAGTCTAAAGGTAAATTCCTAAATACTAATATTAGCCTTATAGTTTATATAGTATAAAAATATGAATAGTATAAGAGTACTAAAGTATAAAGGTTTGGAATTCTAAAGAATTTGTTGTTGTTTGCTCTGGTTTGACTTGGTGGTTCTGGCCGATGAGTTCGACTTGGTGGTTCATGGGTTTCTCTTGACTCGACTCGACATGTCAAGCCACAAACCAAACCAAACCGCTGAACTTCCCCAAAATCTCAAAACCACCAAACCAAACCCAAAACCAAACCAAACCGCATGGTTCGACTTCGACTCGAATTGACACCCCTATTAGTGTGTATTGAGGGCTACTCTACCCCGTTCTTAAATAATCGTTATATTTGATCGTGCACGTGCACACGCGCACACACACACACATACACAAACATATATATAATGACAGTCGTGTCTTAAAATAATAAAATCTCGTCAAAATACTATTTTCTAATTTAGAAATTAATCTATTTTTTCCATGACAACTTTGCTTTGAAAATTGAGACCCAAATTGATTATATTTAACAAGTCTTGCCTTGAAAATATAATAACATGAATGATAATTTAATGACCTAAAACTATTGGAATCCATTGAATGTGAAAAAGTGTTCAAGCTATGTGAAGGACGGTTCATTCTCCTTCCTTTTTTCGATTTCTTTCTCTCTCCACTACTTTCATTCTCGTTACTTTTTCCATCTTATTGACAACCTAATCTAACTTCCCTTAATTAATTGCAATTCACCAAAACTAACTTAATTATGTTCTTCGAATTCACCCATATACTCAGGTGGGAATTGTCATATGATGTCGGTTGATTCTACGGCCCTAACCATGTTTTATGTCACCCTGATATACCTCCAATTTTTATGTGCGTGGATTCTTTTACGATGCTTAAGCTTTTCAGTCTCAATGAGGGAGTCTAACTACTTTCACCGATTTCAAAATTGAGATCGTGATCGTTAATTCCAACATCTATCGAGTTGATTAACTATCAATGATTAGTTAATAATAAAGTATGCTTGTTATTACATTTGTGTTAAATCATTTACGTATTTCATGCATGATTCAAGCCATGCTTTACCTTTCTCCGTTTCAAGTTTTTTTTAGAGTGTGAAATTTATGTTACTATTGTTATAGATAAAAGTATGCTAGTATCGGGGTTGAGCACTTCCCCTTAGTGATGTGACATACTCAACATAATTTTTACAGGGACTCAAGTGTTTATAGTTTTCTGCTTATTGTGTAATCTTTCTCAGATGTGTTTGTTTGTGAACTATGAATCTTTTTATAGATATTTGACTGTATAACATACATGATGATCAGTAAAAAAAAAACAATACCGTGGCCAAACAAATTTGGATTAATTTGTAGGATAATTAAGGATATGTCATGCTAAATTTTATCTTTCCTATATAATGATGTTTTGTTCTTTTTTTTTTTTTGTCTTTAACCAAATGAATGACATATTTAAAGAATGACATATCTACTTTATCCATATGAAACTTAGATGTGTAAAAAAGATTTTAAAATTGTAATTATAATAAAAATTCAATTAAATTATAATTAAACAAATCATATAAATTAGAAGTACACACGATTAGTAATAATATATTGACATAACTGATAATGCATGTAGAAAAGGAGATTAATATCTAAAATATTTGTCTCTTTCATCATATTCAAAATTCTTATAACAAAAAAAAAAGAACTAAATCAAAAATACACAAGTATTTTTTTTAAAAAAATTATATATTATATCAATAATTATAATTGAGTCAATTTGTTTTTTTAATTTGTGTTTCAAGACAAACATTACAATTATTTAGCACCGAAGAGCTTATTAAATAGTCAATGTTTTTTGGTACTTGCATCATACTATGAAAACCTATTACTCCTATTTATGAGGATTTAAATTTTTGTCTTAGTTATTGAATATACAAAAATAAGTTCTTGAACATACACGTCTCTAATTTTTAAATCATAAACAAATCAAAATTTGTATTTAGTAAACCATTTTCTTTGTCATTTTTTTCTTTATTGTTTTGTTTTTTTAATTTTGTTTTGCTTGAGTATAATTTATTTAAAAAATATATTATATGTCCGTGCGTTTAATGCACGGGTGTAAACCTAGTTAAGAACACATAATTGACTCTATTATAAATTTTACTTCCTCCATCTCAAAATTATTATTATCAAGTTTATTTTAGCACATACAGTAATATTTTGTATAGTGTGTAGTTTATTTTAAAGTTAATGTGTTTGTGGTTCATAATTAAAGTATGAAAAAAATAAGAATAAAATAATTTTAAAAAATATTATCCTAAAAAGAAAACTTTTAAACCAGACAATTTTGTTTGGGACAAACAAAAAGATGAGAAGATCAATAATTTTGGAACGAATGGAGTAGGATAATGTGCAATTTTTTTTATAACACATGTGCGGTGTGGGGTCATATTACATTTATAAAAAAAGTAAGAGTAAACTGATAAAAGAAAATTAAATAAGAAAGTTTAGAATCATGACCTTATTTTAGAACGAACGAAAAAAAATGATAATTATTTAGGACTTGTTTGGTAACAATTTCGTTTCTAATATTTTTGTTTCTATTTCTAATTTTTTTGTGAAAAAATAGAAATAAAATATGTTTGACAATCATTTATATTTATGAGAAACTAGAAACATTTCTCATTTTTCCTCAAAATTTAGAAATGGAAAAAAAAATCGTTTCTCCTTTAAAAGAAACTAGTACTCTTGTCTGTGCCGATGACACAACACCAGTTTGTGAATTTATCAATAATTGAAGCAGATAATGTGGAAATGAATTAATATTTACTTATAATTTGTCTAAGTTAATTATGATAACAGTTTTAAAAAAACAAATATTTCAAATTACAAAACTTACGATTTTTTTAAAATTTATTTGTATACGAAATTGCGGACCAAAAAAATATTAAATTGATTAAGTTAATTACGATAAAAATTAAAAAGAAAAAAATTAAAATAGAAATATTCAAAACTTAGACATAAATTAAATTAGAATTCAATTTCAAAAAATAAATTGATTAAGTTAATTACGATAACAGTTAAAAAGAAAAAAAATATTTCAAATTACAAAACTTACTAATTTTTTTTGCATAAAAATTTTTAATTAATTAAAATATCGAAAAGGAAAGGACGTGAGTTTTGTGGAGGAAGGATTAGCAGCCACCAACAGTGAATAGTGGGGGGAGTTGGAGAGAGAGATGGGATAGTTGCTCAACCGCCGTTCACACATATGAACTCGAGGAGTGATAATGACCGTAGGATCTCAGTAAAGGAATCAATCTCAACCCCTAAACAGCTTTAGTCAATTGCACATGTGCGACTATGAGCTATTGTATTATAGATTACGATAACAATTAAAAAGAAAAAAATTAAAATAGAAATATTCAAAACTTAGACATAAATTGAATCGAAATTCAATTTCAAAAAATAAATTGATTAAGTTAATTACGATAACAATTAAAAAGAAAAAAAAACAAATATTTCAAATTACAAAACTTACTTTTTTTTTTTTTGCATAAAATTGATTAATTAATTAAAATATCGAAAAGAAAAGGGACGTGAGTTTGGTAGAAGAAGGATTAGTGGCCACCAACCGTGAATAGTGGGGGGAGTTGGAGAGAAAGAGAGGGGGTAGTTGCTCAACCGTCGTTCACACATTTGAACTCGGGGAGTGGTAATGACCGTAGGATCTCAGTAAAGGAATCAATCTTAGCCCCTAAATAACTTTAGTTAATTACACATGTGCGACTATAAGCTATATTGTATTATAGATGATTTTTTTTAGAAACTTGGAAGAGTCAATGTCGGTCAACTTAAATGAGGTCGGGCTTTCGAACTTTGCCATGATAAATTTTCAACCCTAATTTTCCTCCATGTGTGTGTGTGTGTATATATATATATATATATATATATATATATATATATATATATATATATTTATGCGATCTCCGACGCATAATGAACTCTGTTACACAAGGGGTGTCTCCCACCACCGCTAAGCCCGAAAATTACAACTTATAACTCGTTAACCCACCTGACCCAACCTGAAAATTATTCAATTCAACTCGATTCGTCCCCAAAAAAGTAACGCGTTGGGTCGGTATCAGGTTAAAGCTGGTCATGCCCGTTACCCTATTTTCACCCAATAGGTTTTACTCTATAAATGCATGGTTATTGAGAAAAAAATTGAGGGTAAGACGAGGTGAATTGGTACAACTTGACCTGATTTAACCTGAATCATTTCGACCAGTTTGATATTCATATTCTAATGAGTTTCGACCCGTTTTGAATTGGACAAAATATACTATTATGGAAGTTGTAATGTGTTAATTTTTTTAAAAAATATATAATTTTGTGAAAGGAAATAAAAATGTTTATAAAAAATAATTAGCTTTTGTTTCTTTTTCATAATAGAAATAGAAACAACTATCAAATGTATTTTAGTTTTTTATCCAAAATAAAAAAATAAATAAAAATAAAATAAAACAAAAACATGTAAAACAAAAAAAAAAATGTTATCGAACACTGCCTTAGGAAAGGAGGGAGTACAACTCTTACGGCCGTGTTTGACTTTGCTTTTGATGATTTCAACTATGTAATTTTGAGTGATCTTTGTAATAATTATGAAAAAAGAATAAGAAAAAAAAGTAGGATATACTCCATCCATCCGTTCTACCAAAAGCGTTCACGTTTGAAAAGTTTAATTATTAAAAAATATATAATTAATATTAAAATTAGTAATAATTACAAAAATACTTGAGTATAATTAACATGTTAATAACAAATGTGTGAGGTAAAGTTGAAATCTTTTAGAACGGGTAAATATAGTTTTTGAAAAGTTGACTCTTTACGTGGAATGTCCCAAATAATATGATAGATTCGTTACTCGTAATGGAAAAAGTAGCTAACACCTGTAGAATCATAAAGAGAAAAAAAAATCAAAATTACATATCATACTATTAATCACTACAATTCTGAAAGACAGACTAAATGTGTATCATTTTGATCTCCTTTAACTGTTTTCTCAAACATTTTATATTTGTTGTGCAAGTGTGCACCAGCGAAAGGAGTCTAGATTTTCTGTACCACTTGTGTGTACCACTGGTATACCACTTTTCATTTCAACCATTGGTTGAAATGAAATGATTGGGATGTAATGGTGGAGATTAAAAGTGGTATACCAGTGATACACACAAGTGATACAGGAGATCTGAACTCCCCGCGAAAGGTACTATAGAGATGTTTTAGCTGATGAGGGAAACTGGGTTTTTGTCCCACGTGGCATGGGATGACATTGGACTTTTGCATGGTGTTAGATGTGGGACCATTGAGATAGAGTGTCCAACTAGAGGTCCAATTGTGGTCCTTCATTTGGTAGCCATAATTAGGCCCATCATCTCATGAGCCATGACTCACCCTGATTGTGAGGGTCCTGAGGCTGAGGCCTGAGGGGTGAAAATGACTGAAATGTAACTAAGAAGGAACTAGTTACATGCCTTCTTGAAAACTCATTTCTATATGGTCGGCTCCAAATCTGAAAAATAAATAAAAAAAAATTAAAAAAAGGGAAACAAGAAAAAAGAAAAGAAAAGGTGCCTGGTATACATAAGAGTTTTTTGGTTAGTTTGAACTTAAAAAGAGATAAAATCTTGAGAGAATAAATATTTATGAGAGTGTTTGGTTTAAATGTTTTTTTCATTTTGCTTTGATTTTGTTGTTTATATATATAAGTGGCTAAGGATAATATAGTCATTTTACAATCAAAAGTGACGTATTAAATATTTAATAAGTGTTGGGTATAACTTTGTTATATTATAAACATAGAGATGTAAGTCTCTCTGTCCATCTTTTTAAAATACTCCGGTCTTAACTTACTATTTTTTTTAGTATAACAAACTCAGTGTTTTCTGATATTGAAAAAAAAAATACATATCATCGATCTTTAAATTATTGTCATGTTTCATTCGACACATAGATTAAAAAACAATTAACTTGATGATTATTAATATTTGTATAATATGTAGTTTTTTAATGTCCAAGTGCATGTGACTCTTCTTTTTGTAGACCTTTCTCCTAAAGGGATCGATAATTAAAATATGAGGAAAAAGTACGGATAAAATGGTTTCCTAAAAATGAAACTTTACAAAAAAGACAATTTTTTAGACGGATAAAAAAATAAACAAGACAATAATTCATGGACGAACATTATAGAAAAATATTTGTTAGAATTTAATTGAAAAACACATAATTTGACTAAAAATATTAAACCAGAACAATAATTCAGAGTATGTTGAATGCTTGTAAATGTCCAATCTTCTTGACTCTTAAAAGTAATCGATCAAATGCTCTCAGTTGATGATAAAATTAAGTGCATTAGTGGTCCCTGAACTATCAAAAATTTAAAAAACTCACTATATAATGCAAATACATGTAGTGATCAAAATTGGTTTTTTGGTTGAGTTGGATTCTGTTAAAATTTTGTCCGTTAAGAACCTTAATGATGAATTTATTTTAAAAGTAAATATAAATATAAAAATACACACAAATGCATTGTTAAAATTCTAAAAATCCAACAATGAGATCCATACAAATTTTGTCCCATCTCAAACAACCATTGATCAATTACAATTTCAAAATGAAATTCCATAACTTGGTCCCAAAATTAGATAAAAATTAAAATGAGACCCATAGCAAGAGGTAAGAGCATCCTTAATGTTAAAATTTAGATCAACTTCTTAACTAGGTCCCACTGTCAACTATACATTTTTATCTTCTTACTCACTTAAGAATATATCTTCTTATTGTATAATATTCTTACACAAAAAATATTAAATTTAACATCATACCAATAAATACAAAACGCAACCCCACCCCCACCCCACTCAGCCGACCCCCCTCCCTCTCACAGCTCCATTCCCGAAACAAACTTCCTATTGAGGAAGTGAACCTCTCTTTCTCTCTTCTAATAGCTCTCTTCTCTCTCCTAATTGGCATCTAATAGCCACTCACTCCATTTTTCAAGACATAAGAATTGGGTCTAAACTTACAATGGGAATGCTCTAAGATGACAAAAGAAAGAAGCCTAATTTCCATGATGGCGACTTTTGCGGTCACCACAATAGAAGCCGACTAAAAATTTGTGAGAGTTTTTGTTAGAACGAGAGGTTTTAGTTTACTTTTATTGAAGTTACTACATTAAGAGAAATAAAAAAAAGAGTAAAATCAATAAATGAGAAAATACAAAATTTAGAAAAAGAAATCCACAAAACGCCACCTAAATGTAAGGAATCGGAACCATATATTCGGTGTTGGAATAAAATTGTTAATTAACCTCTCTATTAAATGTTTGGATAAGATATGATTTTTTTGGGATAAGTATCGGCTATGATTTAGTTTTTTACTCAATCTTACTTATGTAAATTATTTACGGCTAGAACTAGATTTATGGGCTGTAACTAAATTTAATTCTTATTGTAATTACTTAAATCAATTTAATTTTTATAAAGCATGAATTTTATTTTTTTTATTTTTTCCAACCTAGATTTAATGTTTTACAAATATTTAGTTTGTAGTTTATTAATTGATTGTTATTGAAATCAATTGAATCTCAATTTACTTTTTGTCTAACCTAGATTTTAAAAATAAATAAAATTGTTCGTAAGTTTGTTAATTATTTTTTGTAATTTTATATATTTGTATTTTAATTTCTTTCTTTAACAAGAATTTGTGCTAAGTTTCCATTATTGGTGTGAAATCTTTGTGATTTCGAATAGTCTTTTGTTAATTCAATATGTCTCATTTCATTTATTTTATGGTTTTTGTTTGTTGATATTTTCATTTTTAAGTTTATTTCAATTAAGTGTTGGGTTATGTGTGTGAGAGAGAGAGAGAGAATGATTTTAGATGTTTAATTATACTCTTTTTGGATAAGTTACAAATTTTACAGCCAATAAAATGTGTTAATTCTTTAGTTGTTGGGATATCATGTTTTCTTTATATAGTGTATATTGATCCGACCCTTACAAAATTTAAATCATAGTGTGTATAATGATCCGACCCTTACCAAATATATATTAATTTATTCGCATCATGCTCGCTTTATACATTGATCATGTCCATACTGACATCGTGCCTATGACACGAGCACAAAATCTAATATAATTTGAAGAGATAAACTTTTATTTTGGGACAAAATTGTAGAAAAATTCTTTTTGAAATAGCAATTTAATCGATGGTTGTTTGAGCCCTCATAAACACTTATGTATTTTGTTGTTCGATTTTCAAAATTTCTAGTGTTTTGTTTTTGATTTTCTTATAAAAAATCATTTTTATGGTATAGAGCATGGAAGAAAAAAAAAAGTTAATGAACACCCCTAACTTTCTATTTATACAACATAACTCCATAACATTTAATTTAGGGTAAAATTTTCATTTACTAACGGTGTAGAGTCATAAAATTATGACACGTGTCATTCACAATTTTTGCCTTAATTATTTTTTAGATTTGATCAACCACATATTTTTTTTCAAAGATCGCTTTTGAAAAAGATTCCACACCACCTGTGCATGAAAATTTAATCTTTAATTTATACAAATTGACCCCTCTAATCTCACATAAGGGGCCACTTTAACTTCATCCAACTAAAAGACTATCAACGTTCCAAAACGACCAAGTTTAGTCCTTGGCGTGCTTTTACTTTTTGAACAGAGACTAGACTCTCAGATTATTTAAAAGTACATGAACCGTTGGTGCATTTAATCCTTGATAATATTATTAACTATAGAAATAAATTTCTAAGAATAAGAAAAAGAGAAACAAAAGTTTGTTGTTATGCGAAATACTTCATTTGCTTCGGGTAAATAATTTATTATTTTATTTTAGGATGCTTTATTTTAAAAGTTCACTTTTAAAAATTAAAACATACAAATATCATTTTATTATTATTTGACTACTAAAAATGTTATTTTTTAAAAAAATTTAACTTTTAAACGGAAATTCTTTCTTTGGAACGGAGGGAGTATTTCTTTGTAGTAATGGCTTTCTTTATTCTTTTTTCAACAAGTGGAAAAAAAATTGGGGCTAATTAACGATGATCATATCTGCTCCTCTTTTCTATGTCAATTTTTTTTCTTAATTCCTTCAATATATATATATATATATATATATATATATATATATATATATATAACACCAAAAATGTTAAATTCGAGTAGGCGGAAAGATTGACCTAGACCAAGTATCTATTGAAAATATTTCCTGAGCAAGACGCACCAAATGTGACATTTCAATAAAATATAAATATGGTCGTGAGCAAATTGAAGTTTATAACTATGTCATGCTTGAGGTTTCCACTCTAAAAGTTCATCGACGTTATTCCTAACCCAAATAACTACGGCAAAAACATGAGTAAAACAGTCTTACAAAGATTTTTCATAGGAAATCTGCTCAATAACTAAATATGACCCAACTTTTTAGTGTGTTTTCTCACAAGATTTGCTTGATTTGATTCCCATTCTATGAATTCTAACCTAAAACTTTCACGTGGACGCTTCAACTAGCGAAGCTCTAATAATTTTCTTTAGATTTCTATTTTTCATGAGTTCATTTACAAGAAATATATCAATTCTTCGTAAAATCCTTACACTCGTATTAATTAATGAAGTTATTTTGATTGGTTTTCAAACATAATTTTATTCATGATGCATACAAGTTGAACCGAAACACTTGAATCAACTTGAGAGCAAGTGATTTAAAAGTTTTACTAACAAGCCTTCGGAATGGTCCTATTTGGATTTTTAAAGAACCACTAGAATTAGAAGACTTTCGGCTATTTTCTTTCACCGCCATGCACGTATGAGCCACTAGATTATTCAGCCAACTATTGTCCGTAGACCAAAACTTTTCCAAATCTCTCTCTCTCTCTCTTTCTCTCTCTATCTATATGTATATTCCTAGAGTTATCAAAATGGTTGAGTTCGTTGGGTTGACCCATCCCGCCACTTAAAAATGATGGTTTGGATTGGAAAATATGAATCCATTAGAAGGTGGGTCAAATAGGTTGAGCCCGCGGTGGGTTGCGGGTTGAGGTGGGTTGGGGTGGGTCGGGGCGGGTTGGCCCGCCATTTACTAGTTTCAAATTTCAATTAACCAAGTCATAAGTTTGAAATAATTAGTTTAAATCATTTTTCGCTCAAAATGTAAGATTATTTTTTATATCTGAAATATTAGTAAATGATTTTGAATTTATTCAAAAAATGACACTTATAACAACTAAAGATGTCAGAATAAGGTATATTAACCACAATATTTATAGAAAAATGATTATAAGAACATACAAAAAGATTAATGATAAAATAGATTCTTACTTCTATTTTTTTCTCATTTTGTACTATAAATATTAGAGAAAGTTGTTAGAAAACACTATTAAAAATATAATAGTAGAAAATATAATTATTTTTATTGAATTGTGACATTTTTTGTGTTATTTATGAGTAGTTTTATTATTTAGATTAATTGAGAAAAAAGGTGGGTTGGCCCGCCTAACCCACAACCCAAGATGGGTTGGGTTGGGTTGACAATTTCCCGGCCCACCACATTTTATGGGTTGGCCCGCCCCACCCCACTAAATGATGGGTTATAGCGGGTTGTGGGTTGATCCGCCCAGCCAACCCACCTTGACAGCTTTACATATTCCATAAATCTCACGTGTAAATTGAACCTTTTACCTGAAGAAAGCAAAAAACTAATTTCTTGGTTGTCTTAATGTTTGCCGTGGGAGACATTAATTTGTACAGTCAAATTGTGCCGTACAGTTAGCCATTTATAATTTCAATGGAGACTAGTATTCTCCCTCCAAAAAATCTGAATTTGTTTTCATTATAATGTCCTTAGGTCAATCACGTCATTTACGACTCTACAACCAAAATGTATGAAAATAAATAATTTTACATAACACATGGAATTGATTCAAACATTTACATGGAACAATTTGTCCCAAAAAATAGTCTCATTTCTAGTGATAATAATAATTTAAAGAAAAAAGATAAGTTACAATTAAAAATATTTTCTTATTTAAAAAAAATGATTTTTAAGTAAATTATTGCTACAATTGCCATGACTTTTGTTACAAAGGGCATGTGGATATATTCATGAAAGTAAAAGTGAGCTGTCCCACTCTTAGCCTAACTTTGAAGAGAGGGGGAGACTGGAGAGAGTTGAGGATGACATATATAGCATTGGATCTATCATAGCACTTCTCCATATTCTACTCAACATTTATTGTAATTGTGAGATGTACTATTGAGACATACTACCTATTCAAGGTACAACCTTTTCTTTTTCAAACCTTTTCTTTTTCAAACCTTTTATTATCTTCTTCTTTTTTTCCAGGACATTTTCAAACATGTTCTTCACTAGGAATTACAAATTTTTCAGGCTGTGGTAGTACTTAGAGATCCATTTTGCAATGATTTTGACCTCCCTTTCTCTCACTTCTTTAAGCCACTGTGGATCTTCACTTGTTGAGTACCTTAGGTCCACATGATGTGCCCCTGTTTCATTTGTAAATATAAAAAATTATAACAATATTGCTTGGTATACAACTACACCTACCAAAGTTGTCACTTATCACTAGTGTTACAATTTACAATTGTATTTTAAGAAAGCCAAAGTTGAAAAGTCAATTTTGTCTTCCTTAAAACAAGTTGTAATGTTCGATGAGAAAAACAAAGTTAAAAAGTCAATTTTGTCTTTTTAAAACAAGTTGTAATGTTATTGGTATGCCTTACGTACGTGTAATTATAATGATTAAAAAAGAATGAGTTATATATGGAATATTGATTACTGACCTTCTTTTGCAATAATGGCAACAATGCTCTTGGATATATTTTCTAGCACCCTGTTAAATGCCAAGAAAACAAGTTTACAAGTGCCAATACATGTAACTACTGCTGAACACTTAGTTGCCTTGTCCCTTCCATACATGCGTTAAAAAACTCCTTGAGTATTTAATTTTTTGTAATGAGGAGGTCGTATTAACATATTTGATACAAAATCTCTACTATTTGATTAGTGAAAAAACGATTGATCAAGTGAGATTTTGAATACTCTCTCTCTTTTATAAGTTATTGTCCTCTTTGATTTGACACGTCGTTTAAGAAAAAATAATTTATTGTATTATAAATATTGATGAAATCTGTTGTTTTCTTTAACGCCTTTGAGTATGTGATCATAATTAAAATAAGTACAAAAAATAAGGGTAAAGTGGTAAAAAGATTTTCCTAAAAGGAATTTTTTGAAAAATGACAATTATTTTATAACGAACGAAAAAAAAAAGAATGATAATTTGAAAACTAGGGAATACAATACGAAAACTTTGCATTTTCACAATACTCTTTTGTAGCACTAAGAGAGAGAGAGAGAGAGAGAGAGAGAGAGAGAGAGATGGATAGATACCCTCCACCACTCCAAGGGTCTCTTAGGCCATTGAAGAAGATAATATTGCTTCCAAACCGCTTCAATACTCTCTTGATATCCTGTCCCAATCCCAAGTAGCCACACCATAATTAAACCAAGAATGACCAATATTATTTGGGACCAAAAAGGACAAATCAATTCCCAAGCTTAAGATTTATGGAAAAATTGTTTGACGTATATACATACTTGGCCACCAAATTCTGTAAGAATCCAGTTGGGCCTGGGCTTGACATTTAAATTTTCTTCACAGTAACGGGCTCTTTCGTTGTAGTCCCACTCTGATGCAGGAAATATGCTGTCCTTATTGTTTCCACCAGTTGGCATTACCATTTCTGTACAGGCCTACCTCAATCAAATCAATTTATTAGCCCAAGTCATTTCCATATAATCACATGTATTATATGTATCCACACATCATAATAAATAGTAGGGGTTTCATAAAATTGGTTTTTTTTAAAACCAAATTATCGTCCTCCTTTCCTTTTTCGTTCCAAAAATAATCTACTTTGAAACTTGGAACCGAACATCACTTTTACCACTGGTTTGGTTTTTTCACCATACTTTAATTATATAAATTATTTTTAATGAAATTAACCTAACATTAAAAATAACAATAAAAATAAGATTTTAATTTGGAATTAACATCAAAATTAGGAAATAGACCTACTAACAACAAATTAATAAATTAAACAGTATCACATTAAATTCTATGTACATTTAAATCATTTTCAAACAATGAAAAAATAATATAAAATCAAGATTTTGTTTGGTTTAATATGCGTCTATTATATATATATTTATATATTATATATATATAAATATATTTAAAGTGTTTGTTTAAATCAAAAAGCCAATAAAGTAAGGTACAACATCCTTTATATGAAAAACCAAAAACCAAAAACCAAAATATAGGTTGGCTTGGTTTGGTTTTTTTTAAACACCGTGAAACCGAACTATTCATTAATAAATATTTGATTGTCCTCATTTCATCCTTTTATGAAATATACATAAAAATATGAATACTAATTTTCGGTTTTTTTTAACAAATAATTATTTTCATGTTTTAATTTTAAAAAAATATTTTTCACATTAAATTCTATGTACATTTAATCATTTTCAAATGATAAAACATGTACTTCGTAGACTTAAAACAGTAGTACAGTACAATTTATGTCTTTTATGATTAGAACTTGGTAGGCAATTAGAAGAGTAGCTATAGGCTTTACTCGGGCATTAGTTCTAATACAATAATACAATTTTTTGTATGTTCCTTGTCAAAGATTGACGGAAGGGAACGGAGATAGATTTAGAAGAAAAGAGGGTAAAGGGATATATAATCAGAACTGCATGGGGGTGAGAGTGGAATTAAGCTAGTATAGTGTATACATATATGGAGTAACAGGTAACTACTTTTGGCGATGTTACTTTTTAAGGCAGGTGAAACTGAGAAAATACCTGCCATGTCCATCCACCAAGGCCGTGAGGATCGGAGTCATCGTCTAGATCGAAACATGAGACTCCCCCCGAATAGTTGTAGTAGATGTTGGCTGCGCGGTACAACTTTGCAAAAGTGTCATTCCCGAGGGTTGGATCGTCAATTGCCTTGCACATCTATGTATATTATACAAAAAGAGGTTAAGGAAACTTCCGTTAACACCAATTAGAATCAATTAATTTTTACAATTAATCATTTGTTTCTTAATTTGTGTATGTTATCAAGCGAGATGGAACAATTATTTAGGAACGGACCGAGTATGCATGATTTTCTAAATTGCTCCTGATCATTGCATTCAAGCTAAAATTCAAAAAGATCATTTCAATCCTTCAAAATTAAGGGATTTTGTGAAAATAACATTTGAAAGGAAATTGCAGAAAACTACTATGAACTATTTCACATTTGCGGGGTAGCCCCTTGAGCTTTGTAATCAGATAACTTCCATAAACTAATAAGCCGAAGACTAGATAAGACAACTTTCAAAAAGACATCATTACCCTTATTATTTTTATTTCAACCACTCCCTTAGCATTTGGTACGAAACCCTTCCCCTTGGACTTCAAATTTTTTACGACTTGATGAGTCATTTAAAAAAGAAAACCTGAAACCTTTTATTTTATAAAGCTCCATCTCAATTATCGGCTCCTTACCCTACCCTCCCCCATAATCTCACACCATCTCTCTTTCGCTCTCTCCTTTGTGCCCACACATGTCGATTTACTTATACGACAATACTTGATACAACATATGCTAAATGCTTAATACAACACATACAAGTAATAAAAATACTATATTACCCTTATGGATTTAAGTGGCAAATACAATTTTTTGTCATCTCCAAAGCTGATTCTTCTTAAAATCAATCAATCTAAGTTGTATTAAAAAATGTTCATGAGAGTCATCTTTCTAGGCCAGCTGTTCATGAAGAACAACCATCTTTTGGAGAACACCATCCGCATTAGTTGATGTTCTTCATGAACAGCTGGCCCAGAAAGATGATGTTCTTCCTTGAAAGCCATCCCAAAAGATGACTCTCAAGGAAGAACATCATCTTTCTAGACCGGCTGTTCATGAAAACATCAACTAATCTGTGTTATATTAAAAAAAAATGTTCATGAGAGCCATCTTTTAGAGATGACTGTTCTTCATGAACAGTCGGCCCAGAAAGATGGCTCTCATGAACATTTTTTTAATACAACTCAAATTAGTTGATGTTCTTCATGAACAAGCCAGGCAAGAAAGATGATGTTCTTCATGAACAAGCCAGGCAAGAAAGATGATGTTCTTCCTTGAGAGCCATCTTTCTGGGATGACTTTCAAGGAAAAACTGTAAGATATATTTTTTGCGGGTTAAGAAAATCCTTATATGGTCAATTGTGAGAATCACAGTTAATTTGGAATTACTAAATTACAATAAATTTGGTTTGTAAAAAGGGTAAGTTTCTTAAATAAACTCTACCTTGATGGACGGTTGAGATAAAAACCCTAATATGAATTTGGTCTTCCCTTTGCCTATAAAAGAGATGTAATACCCATCATATTCATCTATTACGTTAAATCAACTCATTAGGGTTTTAGGCCAAAAGGGAGAAATCATATTTCGTCTTTGTTTCTGTATTATACTGCAGGATTTCAGAGAAAGGGCAAATTACTAAAAGCAACATGTCTTCATCAAGTATTTTGATTAAAGGCATTTTGCATGCCATTGTGATTATCATAAAGTTCAAGATCTAAGGCTTAAGATTAATAATTTTACAAGAACATCATCTTTTTGGATCGGCTGCTGATGAAGAATATCAACTAATCTGGGTTGTATTTTAAAAAAACAATGTTTATGAGAGCTATCTTTCTGGGGCGAGAGATGGTTGTTCTTCATGAACACCCGGCCCAGAAAGATGACTCTTATGAACATTTTTTAATACAATCAAGATTAATTGATTTTAAGAAAAATCGACTTTTGGAGATGGCAACAAATTGTATTTGCCACTTAAATCCATAAGGATAAAATAATACTTTTATCACTTGCACATGATGTATTAAACATTTAACGTGTAATGTATTAAGTATTGCCATACTTATATATAGAGTTGTCAAAATTGAACTCGGTCCAGCCCACCCGACTTTTCAAGGGCCTGAGCCTCAATTTAGAATGCCCGAAAAAGTCGGGCCTCTTTGGCCCGACCCGCTAGGCCCGGTCTTAAGAAAAAGTTCAACCCGACCCGATCATAAAGTTAAACACTTAAATTTAATTACAAAATTAAAGACTAAAATATAAATCTAAAAAGAACAAACTATCATACATTCATTTAGACTATTTTTTTTCTTTTGTTTAGATAAATTTATGACACAGTATGATCTATTTCCAAATCATTGTTCTCTTTTTGGTTGAAACTCATATTCTAAATTGATGGAAGTGAAACTTACAAATATGAAATTGAGTTGATCTTCCAAGTTTCAATCTCGTTTAGTATGATTGTGGTTAATTAGTAATTTTATCGAAACTTGTCTATTTAATTGAATATCTCTATATGATATTAGCTAATAAAAAGTCTCATTAGTATAAACTTGATAAAAAAAATAAATTTTAAATGCTAGATTGTGTCGGGCGAATCAAAAAATGAACATTTGCTAGTTAGTATGATTTTGCAAACTAGAACCCGAAAAACTTTGTCTATCTTCAAAAAACACATATTAAAAAATTGGGAACAGTATGATGAACTTCAATTTTGTTATAATTTTTTTGAAAAAAATACACTTCAAGTTGCACATGTATTTTTTCTTTGGTCTGTAACATTATAGTTTTTTCTAGTTTTTGTTTCGTTTAATTGTTAAAGTTACTACATTTGTTCATATTTGCTTTGTAATTGTGTAAGTTAAACTAGTAAGTATATGTGTTTTGAACTTTTGATGTGTTATATAACTTTTATTAGCTAATTTGTGAGTTTTTTTAATAAAAAATATATTTATTTTTTTGGCCCATAGGCCCGAAGTGCGCATGGGTCAAACTTGAGTTCTATGAGGCCCGTCATTATTTCGGCCCGGCTCACCGTTAAGCGGGCCCGATGGGCTTGGGCCGGGCCGCCGATTGACAGCTCTACTTATATACATCGAACTCAGGCAAGGTGTGACACTGATTTGTTCGTTCTAGTCTGGCTCCTTACCCTACCCTTCGCCCATAATCTCTCTCTCTCTCTCTCTCTCCCTCCCTCCGTTGTGCCCACACATGTTGGTTTACTTATATGGCACTCGGGCAAGGTGTGATTTGTCGTTCTAGTCTGTCTCCTTGATGAGTTTTCCGTTCTCTTAGTTTCCTGCTAAAGAGAAATCTCATTTTTCAAAAACAAATTTGCTACTGATTAAACTCTGCTTAACTGCATGATATTTTCAAGCCTCCCAATAGTGGCATTAAACAGAAAAAAAGTAGTGCTATTGATTTAAAATTAAAAAACTAAACTAAACCCTAAACCCATCGACTCGATTAAACCAATACCATTGAAATCTTTCATAACTCGGTTGTAACGATTATTCCCTAATCGATTGCGAACATATTCTTCTCTATGTTGCGTTAGTCCTTATCAGGTAAAAATATATGGCACGACCAAGAAAGTACCTGTTTGATTGGATAAGCCGGCATGGGATTAAGAAAATTGGAAGGAGTTGGATAATCCGTCATTGATGTATAAGTATATGCCGTATACAGCCAACTTTCCAAATAACCTGCACTAATATAGTTTCTGCCACAGAAAAAAAGAAAAAGAAAAAGAAGAACTTAGAATAATTAATAATCGTATTACCCGTATGGGACTGTCATTTTCCATAGCCCTAGCTTTTCCTAGTTTAAATGCTCAGACCACGACTCTTTTAACATCTCTAACTGATAAGATCGTTAATAACTGAAATAAAGGAAAAAAACATCTTACTTGCATATGTGAAATGATTGTCGTAGCAACTCTAGCCCCCTTGACGTTTTTGCAGTGTCTTCGATTTCTTGCCACGACCCTTTAATCACTTTGTAGCAATTCTTGCTCTCGCTCTGATATATATTCAAATCAAAACATTTTATTAATCTGTAAAAAAATAAATCTTTGATCATGATTATTAAAGTCCCTTACTTTCAAGTAAATGATTCGTAAGAACATTTATAAATTGAACAAATTTAGTTTGTTTAAAAATTTCTCCTAATCATTGACTAAATTCCTTCAAATCAATCACAAGTCACAACTATTCAACATTCAATTGATTAAATAAATATATTTATGATATCATAGAAATAAAACAATATTATCATAATATCAATATATCATCTATCACAAATTCATAAATCACAATTCACAACAATCATAAATTAAAATATCTTACGATATGATTATCGATGTGTATCATATATGACAACGTATGCTATGATGCATTATTCTTATTTTACGATACAATGACGTATCTTACAATAATACAATAATGTATCTCGTGATACGTTATTGTTTTATAATTTAGACATGCACAAATTGAACAATATTATAGTTTTTAAAATTCTTTTTTTTCTCTTAAAGTCTGGATATAAATATAATATTGTGTAATATTTCAGTTTAAATAGTTGAAAACATAATTTTTGAGTCTTAATTATAATAGTTAGAATTATTATAGATTTGTCAAAAGTTTAATGAATATTCTTATATCTACATATAATTCCTACTTTCTAAATATGTATTTTTTAGAATTTCAAATGAAATATCTAAAGTTTTTGTTGTCATATGCATAAAGTTTCGTACGTTACACAAAACGTATCTCGATATGTATCGTGAAACAAATATATTCAGATACACGATACATATCGCAATGTATTAACTTCGTATAATATAATTAGAAAACCGAACCGGTCATTGGTCCGGTTCAACGTCCAACTTATCCAAACCGTGTGCAATTCTGATAGCTATATGGCTTAAAGCAATTATTAACCAACTAATCAACAGCCGTCTATTTTTGTTTTATACATTAACAGTTTCTGTCCGTGTAAATCCTTATCTCTCCATCTCTCCATCTATAATGTCTTTTAGCTGAAAAATAACAATTAATAGGTGGATATATATATATATATATATATATATATATATATATATATATATATATATAGAGAGAGAGAGAGAGAGAGAGGGAGAAAGAGAGAGACCCTGAAGTCTTGGGTGATTATATTGTTGAAGCTGTAAGGAGAAGTGATATTCTGAAAATTGAGGATTGGTGCTGAAGAAGCCAATGCTCCAATGGTGACATGTGGATATTTCAGCCTGAACCATGCCGCCAACACTGCAAATTCCAAAACCCATTATAATTTAAGAGTAAGTCTCATGTATGATTATTTTATAGATTTTAATTCGTAAAACGAAACCTCAATCTTCATAACTTAACCCATCAATACAGTGCATGGGTTGGGTAAAAGAATATATCTTACAAAAACTATCATAAGACCATCTTACCCAAGTTTTTATCATAATTTAATTAATTTATCATAGACTACAAATAACACTCACTTTTGTTCTTAAAATTTTGTCATGTTTGACTTTTTTTGAGCTAAAGTGATTGTATTTAAATAAAAATTTGATATATATATATATATATATATATATATATATATATATATATATATATATATATATATATAATTTTAAATTATTTTCAAAATCATATTACAATTTATTCGTATTTTATGAATTTGAAAAAAGAAACAAAAATGGATCAAAATTTTATTTAAAAAACAGTCACTTAGACTAACAAACAACAATTTAGGATTGAAGAGAGTAATTATTTTCAACCCTAGATTAAAGTAATTAATTATTTATTGAATAACTAACTTACTCCCTCCATAGGAGCCTCCAAACACTATGACAGGGGAGTCAGTTGCAGTCAAATTCTGTTTGAGATCAATAATTAGGGAAGCATAATCAGCCAATGCCTGTGTTGAGCTCAAAAACCCAAGTGTACTTGCATTCTTGTATGCCTTCTGTTTACTCCCACCATATGGAATTGATTTTCCATAGAATCTGTGCTATATATTTCACACATTTAACAAGAAAAAAAAACAAAACAAAACAATTTAGTATTACAACGATAACGTGTCTGTCTTTCTTATGGTGAATTTTGAAGGAAAATTGAATTACCTCAATAAAAACTAGTAGAGCTTTAAAATGTGGAGCTTTCTCAAACATAAAGCCAGTGTTTTGAGTGAACCATTCGATGTTTCCTTCGTTACCCGTGTAGACGAAGATGGGAGCCTTCTTCTTGGCACCACCCCAATATGTGTCATTGATTAAGTATCTTTGTTGAAAGGTTTGGTAACTCTGTGGGTTAAAATTGAAATGGTCAAGTATTTGGGTGAAGTATTTTTCTTCATAAAGGTCATGACTTTGGGTAGAAGCTGAGAGCCTTTCGGCTGGTCGAATGATTGAAAAGGGAAATCTATGAGGTTTAATGTTCTTTGCAAATGATAAACCATATGGGAAGATGAAAAGGATTGTGTATAGCAAGTGTAAGAACCTAATTGCCATTATGCTTTCGTAAGTTTCTATGTCCCTTCTATGCTTTGCACAGAGAGATAAGCAGATCTGATATACTCCCTATAGTTTGTGGACTGAGGGAGAGAGAGAGAGAGTCTCTAAAATCTCTCCAAATTGGTCCTGAAACATGGAAGAATGAGTCAGTGCGGAGGATAAGTTGTTGTTAGTCAAGGTTAGATAAGCATTTTATTGGACTAGAAAGTAGTGACTCTTTTGCTGTAAAGGGAATATTAGAAAAGTTAAAGAGAGATCCAAGGAGAAAGTTTCAAGCTAGGGGTTAATATAGTCATTTCAGTCTCTAGCATAAGAATCCAATTGAACATACCATATTACCATGTACATGTTCTGACCATCCAACGTTTTCTTTTGCAGTCTTCCTAAATAATGTTTCACCTTGTGCCACGGATAAAAACAAAAAGATTTAATTAATTTTTTGGGGATGACTTTACAAAAATCATTGGTTTGGTCCATATACTAAAAAATAATTCATTTGATCTTATATGTTGATGTTTACCATCAGATTGTCCATCACCCCATTACCGTTCAACTTTCAGTCAAATTGTTTTTCAAAATGCTAAAAATAACCTTACCATCTTTGATGTTGTTAACCTGTCTTTCTCAACACAAAAAGTTAAAAGAACATCAATGTACAACAATGATCAATGTTGGATATTGATCCTATAAAAGCATTTGAGAACATCATCCTAAATTGGGAAATTCCACGCACAATAACTTCTTCCAATTCTTTTACTTTACAGATCAATCTCTCTGAAATTACTCACCAACCCCCAGCTTTCTTTTTTTCTTCAAAATTTGTACATCAACCACGTTTCCAATCAACTGCTTCAGCAACAATTATGTACGCCATAAAATTAGGCTTACACGGCGGCAAAAGTTCAGTGAGAAGCGGATCATTCAATTTGGGGGATTGAAGGAGGGTGAAAGATGAGATGTTGGCGGGGAAGGAGGCAAAGGAGGAGGAGATGGGGGAGGGGGAGGGGAGGGATTTGCATAATTTGCTTGAATAGAGAAAATGTACTGGGCATATGTTCTTCTGGTTTTATTTTCAGGTTTTGCTATTTCATTTAACGCAAAGGAAGAAAGTAAGGGTAATTTGGACATTTTCAAACAAATATAGACGAAAATATTAATGGTAATTGGGAATCAGATGGTAAACATCAATATGTAAGATCAAACAAATTATTTTTTTAGTACAGAGACCAAATAAATTATTTTTGTAAAGTCAATGGACCAAAAAATTAATTAAATCAAACAAAAACTTAAGTGAGGTAGTATTACGGATATTTTTTATAAGACATTTTTTTACTCGATCCACACTATATTAATGAGTTAAGTTATAAAAGAGTGATAAGATCCGTGAGACAAAGACCTATCCCATAGATAAATAGATATGTGCAACAGTTGCCACTATTATCTCGTGCCTTAAAAAAAATCTTGCTTTTCTTTGGCTCTAAATTGTATATTCCTTTCACCAGGGTCGGTCCTGAACTTTTGGGGGTTCAAAAAGAAAATAAGGGTCCCTTAAAAATATAAGCATAAGAATTTTAGACGAATAATTTATTTGACTTTTTATCATTTGAAGTATTGAAAATGGATAATATCCAAACATATAAGAAAATAAGTATTAAATAATTACTGAAAGTTGTTATTCTTCATTCGATAAAATAAATTGCAATAAAAAGAATATACACAATCAATTGTTTTCTTTTATTTATGTTTTGACTTCTGGATGGATATTTTTTTGGTAACATGTGTTATACACTATAAATTCAAGTAAAAAAACAAGAATTAAATAGATATAAGCAATACAAATGATAGTAACATAACAATAAAATTTGATTTTGCTTGAAATATTGATATTATATACCCAATCAATTGTTATTTTTTATGACCCAGATAAAAAATTGATGCCCAACTAACTTTTTTTTATAAGTAAATTTAGTGAATGCAAAATAAAATTAAAGTTCAATAACTTTGTCGGATCCAAATACAAAATCTTTATCTTTATATAGTAACTCTTTATTTATTAGGTTCCAGAGTAATTAAAACATATATAAGTGGTTTTGAAGTTGGTAATAAATAAAAAAATATTTAACCACAACCATTATACTTACAATACAAGGGGATTATAAAGATGAAAGATTGTGAAAATTATAAGCATATTTTTAAAAAGTTGATTATTATGTAAAACATATCAAAATAGTAGAGGTAAACTTGATCCGGTTCGCTCCCATTTTTTGGGAAAAAAAAAGAGAAAATTGGAACCAGACCAATAGTCTGGTTCTCAAAAAATTTAGAACCAGAACCAACCCAATATGTATAAGAACCAAAACATTGGTCCGGTCCAGAACCAAAACAATGGTCTAGTCCAGAACCAACCAAAGATGTATGCGAATCAGGACCGGACCAATATTATGATTTTTTACTTTTTAACTATTTAATACAAATACATAATAAAATTTTTGAAGGTTAAAACTTCATAAAAAAAATTAAAAAACTTTCGATAAAAGTACATTCAACAATTAAAAATGTCGAACATATAAACTCATAGCATAACAAACCGTAGAAACAAAATAATAAAAGAATACCAACTAAAAAGTAGAATAAAGAAAGTATTATGAATTATATATAATAATAATAATAAACAACATATTGGTTCGGTTCGGTCCGGTTCCGTGTTTTTTTAGTTCGAGAACCGGGACCAACCCAAATGTCCGATTTTATGAAAATTGACCAAACCAAAGTATTGGTCCGGTCCAGTTTTGATTGGTTCGGTCCGGTTCTATTGGCTCGGTCCGGTTGCGAAAAAATTCTGCACACCCCTACAAAATAGCATAGGAGACTATTTAACTAAATCGTGGAAGCATATGATATAATATGCATATAAAAAAATTTACTACTTGACCGTAGACTCAAAATATAAAAAAAAATTACAAAATTAGCAACAAAAGGCTCGAACACAAGACATTCCACTTCCTTGACACTTTTACACAATTATCCAACCAATTGAGTTGAAAAACAATTTGTTTACTAATTTTACATTCTTTATAATATATCTAAATGAACCTAGCGTATACTTATATAAAATTGGGTCCTCTTACATTGGGGACCATGTTCAATCGATCACTTTGAACTCCCCCAAAACCGGGCCTGCCTTTCACCATTTTGATTTTTGTTATCTTTGGCTCTAAATTGTTTTTTCTAACATACTTTTTCATAGGTGTCTTGGGTAAATAAGATTGAGCAGGTCTTCTATAAGACAGTCTTACGAATCTTAATTCATAAGAATGTGTCTCACTCTCTCACATCTCAATTCACAAATACACTAAAAATAAGATAAAGAGGATCCGTTTTACAAAAAATATCCGTAAGACCATCTCACCTAAGTTTTTGCTAATAAGATTTTACTAAGATCTTTTTCCTAATTAATAAAGGCAAATATCTTATACTTTCTCCGTTTCGGATAAAGAGTTTTCGTTTGAGAGTTAAACTTTTTAAGAAGATGATATTTTTAGTAGCTCATTAGAAATAAACTAACATTTATATGTCTTAATTTTTTAAAATAAACTCTTTAAATGAAACATTTAAAAATAAAATAGTAAACTCTTTACCCGAAATAAAGAGAGTATTTAGTTAGCATGATTTAGGGGATTTATTCCGATTATAGTAATTTAGAGATATGCACTTTGTTGACTTTCATAACAAACTTGTTAGAGATTTTATTGATTTTGTAAGTAGTGTAATGATGTGGGTAAACACCACAAAATATTATGTATAGGTAAGAGCATCTCCAATAGGCTTTTGATAAAGCTTTGCTTCAATGTACAAATCGGTTGAAATGATCAAGTGGCGTAGGACGAATCCTAGGTGGTTAATAAGAGCAACACAATAATAACACCCGATAACATATTTTATTTACCTTGTTTTCTATTTTTTTATATTTTTTTAACCTTCTAAAAAATAATTTAATCCAATAATTACCATTTATACAATCTTTTAAAAACTTCAAACCTCTCTCATCTCAATTAATAAACCTAACTACCACCATATTTTTTAATTTTTTATTCATATTTTTCAACACAATTGGAATAAAATATTTATATTTTATATTATATATTCTATGAAAAAAATATATTATATTTTAATTATTTCAATTATTTTCATCTAAAAATATATGTCAATCTAAGGGTCAATTTATGTTTATAAGTACATTATAGTTATTATTATTTTATCCTCTCATATATTTCGAACACGAGACAAATGATTTTCTTTGGTTAAAAAGAATTTACAATTAATTCATAAATTTCATATAAAATATAAACATTTTTTTCATTTTGATTAATAGATCAAGTTTACGATAATAATATAAAATGTATATCAGTAACTTGCAACGATAGGAAAATTAAGAAGAAAAATGTAATATAATTAAGTTTCAAGAGCGAAATACAATGTATTTATTAACTTGATCATATCTAATAAATTAACATAAAGTAACAAAATTAACAAAAAAATTTAAAACAGAACAATGCATAAGCTGTCCAAAGTCCAAACATTGCCTTCCATGAAAACACAAAGGAGGATTATAATAGAAAATAGAAAATATTGCAATACCCAAAACAACTTAAAAAACACGATTCTACCTTGAAGAAAATCATTGCTTTCTTAATCTGAAGTAGATCATTAGAATTAAAGTTACAATGAAACTAAACATGCATATTACCATCGACACAATTCTTGCTATGGTAAGGAGATAAATTGCCTGCAAAAATCTTCATCAGTTACCATTACATAATCGGTACTTCTACTACTACATCTACTATCAAGCTCACATTGTATAAAAATCATACCACTTGGAACACATAAAACCTTACACATACAGATCAATGGTCACCTTGTCTACCAAAATTATTCCAAAGATGCTCGATCAAATCAAGCTTAAGCTGGTTGTTCACACTTCTATCTCGCACTTGATTTATTCGAGAACTAATAAATGCACCCAAACACAGTCGGATCATGCTGAAGTAGTTCATCTGGCATTGTTTAACCCACTACAGGTCTCCATCGTTCAATATTTGTTTGACATTTATATTCGATTATCATATTATGCAGAATAATGCAGCAATACATAATATTACTTAAAGTTCGTTGGTCCCAAAATCTTACCGGGCCCCTAGTAATAGCCCATTTAGCCTGCAAAACCCCAAATGTCCTCTCAACGTCCTTTCTACAAGCCTCATGTTGTTGTGCAAAATGTTTTTCCTTTTCAGTTCGAGGGCGCTTGATGGTTTGGATTAGTGTAGCGAAGTGAGGGTATATATAATATGTGAGATAGTATGACACGTAGTATACATTACCATTTATTTTGTAAGGGGCGTATGGTGTTTGACGTTGAATGAATCTGTCGAAGATTGGGGATTGATCAAGCACATATATATATCATTGTATGTTCCCGGTGTACCGAAAAACGCATGCCAAATCCAAAGATCCTGGGATGCTACAGCTTCAAGAATCATGGTCGGCTTTCGGTGTGGCTAGTGAACTGACCATGCCAAGCCGTGGGGCAGTTGCGCCACTCCCAGTGCATGCAGTCTAATCAACCAATCATGCCTGGAAAAGCACGATTTTTATTTTTTCCATGAGTCGGGCGATGTCACTTTCATTTGGAGCTCGCAAATACCGCTCTGAGTACATGCTAACAATTGTCTTACAGAATAGACGAACGGTTTCTATAGATTTAGTCTCTGCAATGACAAGGGCCTCATCCTCACGGTCAATTAGGCTCCCATATGCAAGAATCCACAAAGCAGTCGTCATTTTCTGGATAGATGAGAATCCCAGTTTCCCGGTACAGTCATAACGTTGCTGGAAATATGGTTGGGCAATCTCAATGTCTACTCGAATTCTGTGAAACAACTATAAGCGCATTCTAAATCGGCGCCGGAACATGCGTGCTGGGAAAATCGGATCATCAGCAAAATAATTTTTGACAAGGTCGTCGTGTGCTTTCACACGGTCTCAGCTTATAAATGTGCGTCGGTATACTTGAGGTTGCTCGGGCTCATGCTCAAATTCTTCAGCTTCATCGACAACGTGCATGAGCATCTCTAGGTTCTGCATTTGTTGTTGATGGAATGCTTCAAATTGATTGCTTATTTGCATATCGAAAGGCCAAAATGGAGGATTTGCCATGAAGGTAGTAGAAAATTATATTTGTCAAAACGGAGGATTTGCCTTGATAGCAAAGCCTGCAAAAACACAAGTGAAATATTACCACCTGAAGAGGAATAACCAAACAATTGACATTGTATAGTAAGCCAGGTGGTGTGGTTCATGACAGATTCAATTCGACAATCCTACCGTCCTCCTAAGAGAAAATATGTATTCAGTAATGAAAAAGCGAAGAAGATGCATCAAGTTTTTAACAAGTGCTTCTAGATGTACTAGCGAAATCACATGGTTCAATTTTAAAACCTTAACAGGGTGCATATTCCTGTGTTGAGGCAATCTCAGACAGGCCAATAGCTAACTACTTTCTGCCAGTTAAAGAATCATTGCAAAAGTCCAACATAAAGATAAATGAGCAGAAAACTGTCTAAGATCAGATCATCTCCAGGTCCAGGTCTTGACTTACCTCATTTACAAAACTACATAAAATGGAGGAGATATCACAAAAGCAAACCTTGCTTCCACAAAAACAAATGACACATTACTACCTATCGACATACTATAAAGGAAAGAACAATTCATGTTCTAGAAACAAGTAAATACAACTAGTGAGATCTTAGTGGAAGCATATGCTAGAAGGTGAAATGAATCCTCCTCGAAAAGAAAAGAGTCCAAGATTTTGTTGGGCATGTATTCATAGATAGTAAATTAGATTTCAAAACCGTGATGCAATAGTTAAGCACCCTTAAAGATATACATAACTCACCAGAGTTCGATAAATAAAAAAAATACTGGTATGCCAGACTAATAAAAATAATACCGTCTGAAGTTACATGCTCTCAGAATTAGATAATTGTATTAGGGAAACGAAAAGGAGTGACTGAACTAATGATACCAAGGAAACATTTTTGTTATTACCTAGTACAATATTATTGCAATACTCGCCTATTCAAATCGGTTATCTAATTCTGATGTGGGCATCAGTATTTCAAATTAGTAACACAACTACATAATTTAAGTACCAGAACAGCAAGCCAGGGGGCCACAACATTTGAGAGTAATAACTTATTAATGGCAAGGCTACCATCAGGTTCAAGTTTTGGAACATCAAAAAGCTATGTTGGCTCAACTAATATCTAGTTCATGGACCAAAATATTTTGATTAAAGGTGAAAGTGCATCAGTACCATCAATAACTAAAGCTGATGTAGAGCATCTTTCAAAGAATAGAGGCAATGCCATGCTACGCTACAAGGAGAAGAAAAAAACACGAAGGTATTCTTGTCATTATCTTACATTTAACTTGGTACTAAAAGATGGCATGTAGCCGAGCCGAGCTTTGATGCTCGAGCTCCATTCTTTTACTTGTAATTGCGCTTGTGCCAAAGAGCCTTGATTCAAGCTCTCAATTTCTTCACGAACCAGCTAAGAACACCATACTTGACCCCAAGTCTAACAACATACCTTCTTTGAGTTCAACATGGACTCTTTTGTACCTTGAGCCTAAAATCATGTTTGAGCTCGACTCAAGCCCAACACAAGTCAAGCTGAGCTTGGGCATAGGTTTATTAAATGCCCTACTTGTACTATTTTCCTTTGCAAGGTCACAAATTAGCACCTTCTTATAACAGCTGTGTGGTGTAGGTATGATAAGCACATATGGTATGAGTCTGAGGAAGGCAAGAGTTGATACTAGAAAGCGGGTTAAGGGCCGATTTGTCAAGGCTAATAAAGTTTGAATAATTGCTTTTTCTCTCTCTCATTTGAATAATTGCTTTTGGTTGAAAGATTCCAGTTAAGGTTTTGTGGGAGCCAATAATTCATACCCATTCCACCAAATTGTTCTTTTGTGTTAATTTCGTGTGTGATTGTGGCTGTTAAGGAGAGATCTGGCCAGCCTTCTTGCAATTTAAAATTGTTTTGGATAGCTTGGTTTTTTGGGATGTTTTCATGTATTAGAACCATAAGTGACATAGCTGGAAGAGCTAGAGTCATGCTAGTCCTTCCCAACGCACTCCTGGATGCATTTTTTATCTTATGGATTTTCACTTCTCTTTCAAAGACACTAGAACAGCTACAGGTCTCATTTCTCGCTCACTTTTTATTAAAATGAGGTTTAACAAATCATTTAAGCCAAAGCTTTTACGTAGAACAACAAAAAAATGGTGCACACCCATCAAACAAGGGCACCCCAACAAAGCATTTGTGTACAACAACAAAACAATGGTGCACACCCATCAAGCGAGGGCACCCCAACAAAGCATTTACGTACAACAACAAAACAATAGTGCACACCCATCAAACGAGGGCACCCCAACAAGCATTTTAGTTATGCAACTTACCTCTGCTCAAATATTAGCGTGTGAAGTCCTTCCGGTCCTGTGTGGGAATTCTAGTTGTTTACGATTAGCAGAATCACGTTCAGCTTCAGCCTAAAATACAAATCATATTCACAGCACATAAGCTTATACATTATATAAGCTTGAGTATATCAACCATGCAAAGTCCTGAGTAGTATACATACCTCAATCTTGTTTTATAAAAAACGACCATAACACCTTGAACATGGACACTTTTTACATATTTCAAGTTGATTCAAATTTCATGTTATTCCGTTAACCGTCAATAGAATATAAATTCCATCAGTGCTAGATCATCTATCTAATTCGATGAAGACTAAGCCAATAATGTAATGGGATTTTGCGAGAAATGAGAAATTAAATAAAAAATGCTCAGAGATAGAAATGGCCCCACGTCTGAATATATCGACTATAAAATTTTCAACACCATCCCTAAATTTTGGTATGGTCATGTCTCTTAAATGCATCTAGCTTGTATCCATTCTTAATAAAAATCTAAACAAAACTCAGTAAAATACTCACCAAGAGTTGCACAAGTATGAAGAATGCCAGTGACACTTTTCATACCCAGTAATTCTGAAAGTGTTGCTTTAAGTCTGTTTATAAGACGCATGTCGCCATCCACATTTGCAGTAGACTTTTGGACTCTTAAACTAATGTATATGCACTTGAAGTGTGATCTCATATTGATGGCTAGAGGATAATTTATTCCACATCTAGCTTGGCCTCAATGAAGTAAAGGTCATACAATTATGTGGTAGAACATAACTTAAAAGTTTTACGAGAATAGGGAAGGCTATGCATCACACACTTCTCAAATAGTTCTGCTGCAATGATATGGATTTGACATTTCTCGCTATACAGGCTTCTAGCATTCACATAACATTCAGATTTAAGTTTCGAAATCCTAAAGCTATGCTCCATAGACTTCAGGCGCTTTAAGTAACTGGTCAGACACTTAACACTTAATGGGTCTGAAAAATTGATTGGGTACTTTAAGCATACTTAGTTATCCCCCTATAACTGCCGCAAACTTGTCGATTAATTGAAGGAGATATGGTCCGAGTAAAGCACTCAAGCTAGGTCTGTTAATACATGAATGATACATCAAACTTGAAATTATGTTCAAACTCGAGTCAACATGTGAAAACCCATTAAAAACAAAATACTTCAAGAAGTGAATTAGCAACAACTTCTCCAAAGAATCCAAATGTTGAAGCTTTTCGCATTACTGTCCACAAAAAATTTGAACAGGGCATGTGACCATTTTCAAAAGAAAAGGAGTGTTTTGCACTAAAATGATGTGAAAATAGATTATTCTAAGAGAAATTCCCTAAAGTAGTTGTTCTTGCTAGTTTGAAGCATTTCATTTAATGAGTCCTATTAGAAAAACTAAGCTTTTTAATTTTTCTTGTACTAAAATTTTCTCCTCATTACATTAGTTAAAGATTAAGAAGAGTAATTTTGTTCTTAAAGTTTAAGGTATATATGACAAATAAATGTTATCCTTAATCTGTTTTGACCTTCAAAGGGGAATTTTTAATCAGACAGGAGGAACTAATAAGTTCTGTAGGTAGCACCAAACTCATTAGATTATAAAATGTTGGAGATGGGCTGCACTCAAAGGGGTTATACTACCTAGCATTTGACATGTTTACCTGGCCAAGTTCTGGGTCTTGAACAACTATATCTCCTTCTTAAGGTCCTTAAGTATCTTATGCTCAATTGTAGATGCAAAGGCTTCAGCTACAAATGGAAATGGCTCGACAAAGTGCACAAATGATGATCAGTATGGGTGTGGGTTCCTGAATGCAGCTCCGCCCCGCACCCTGGATGGTCCAGACGCAGTGCGGATGCGGTGACATCCATCGCCTCCTGCTCCACCCTCCCTTGTCTAAGGGAGGACGAAATCAAAAAGCGGGAGGAGTTGTCGAATAAGCGCGTTGAATGCGCCTCGGTTGCCTTTAGTGGATTTTGATCAAATATGAGAGCTTTGGGTTTCCCGCATCAAGTTATCCCTTTTTTTAGGGGATACCAAGATATGGGAATGCATCACCATTCTATTCCCATTCTCCCTTGTTTAGGGGAAAACGTGAAAGTGCAAGGAAGAAATGTTGCAGCGCCCCCACTATGGATTTTATGAAAATAGCCTTATGGCCTATCTCGATCACTATGAGTGCTTGGGTTTTCTACGTCAAGTTATCCCTTGTTTGGGATACCAGACATAGGAATACATCACCTTTCCATTCTCATTCTCTTTTTTAGGGAGAACGTGAAAGTGCAAAGAAAGATGTCATGAGGCCCCACCGATCCAAAATGTTTTAGAGTCGCCATCTTTATTTTAAGGAATAAATAAAGCAAACCAAAAAAGAAAACCGAGATAATGAAAACGGGTTCGAGGCTAAGTTACGAGTTGGGAAGGTGCTAGGCACCCAACTCGCCCTTTCGGTCTTAAACGGTTTTTGGCTAAAGTATGCTTGTTGTTATATTAATTTAATGATAAACAAAACATTAATCGCCTACAAATACATCCATTATGTCTACATTAATTTACGCACTTGCAACCGCCTCTTTTACAAATAATCACAAATATAATTGAAAATATTTGGCCATAATAATGCTACATTTAGTATTATTTCCTAACTAAATCCCAAAGATAACCTTATATATTTACATTGGACCGATTGAAATAATACTTTTATAAGTAAAGACTTTAATGAATAAATAAAGCAAATAATTACAAATATATCCGAAAATATTTGACCATGACATAACGGTTATATTTAGTATTATTTCCTAACTAAATCGGCAAAGACAACCGCTATATATCTACTATATATTGATTGGGCCGGATTGGAAATAATACTTTTACAAAATGAAAGACTTTAAAATAAAACTTACAGCCTTAGGGTGTGCTCGCTCCCTCGAGAGAGAGTCTTTTTTTTTTTTTGTTGTGTGTTGTGTGTTGTGTGAATTTGGGCGTGGATCGCTCGAAAGTTACTTTCGCCTAGGGTTTGGGTAGGGTAACCGTTGTTTTGGTTGTTTGTTGGCTTGAGGTAAAATCGCGTAATAACGCTTATTTCGCTCGATTTGGCCTTTTAAATCGGGCAGAGCAACCGCTTCTTTCCACGATTTTTGGACCGGGAAATAGGGTGGATACCTAGTCGGGGGCTAAGGTTCACTTCTACCGTTGGTTTTGTGTTTGGAGGAGGTTTGGCAGAGTTTCGAGGCTTTTGAGGTGATCGCCACTATCTCACTTCGCTCTCTATTTCTCCAGCGTAACGATAACGCGGAGAATTTTATCGAAGGAATTCTCTTTTTGAAATGAGGAGCCGAGAGCCTCTATTTATAGGCTGAACTGAGGACTCGGAAGGAATTAAAATTCCTTCTTCACGCTTCATCCGTTTGTACACAACGCAGGAGAATTTGTATTTTACGGCAAATGAAGGTGCACTGTTTGAAGAAACTGGGCGTAATCAACTAAACTGGGCGCCATGCCCATGAAATTTGGGCGCCATGCCCAATTTTGGGGTTGGCCATGCCCATTTTGAAACTTTGCTCTTTTTGTGCACTTTTGGTCCCTGCAGTTCGTCCTTTTGCGCATCCTGCTTTGTCCTTTTGCACTTTTGACCCTGTAACTTGACATTTGTTAATGTTTTAACAGGTCTTGATATTTTATGTCATGTCACATACGGGGTACGAAATTGGGGTGTCAGAGCCCCTCAACGATGGAGTCTACGGGTAACCCGCAGCTTACTGAGTAGACGAACATCGTTGATAAGAATAGACTCTCCAATTTCGTTCAATTGTAAAACGAGGGAGAAAGATGCAGCAGGTAGCAGTTATAATGCAGCAATTTATATCATGAAACAAACCTCCATATCCTAGACATTTTTAGTCAGTTATAGCAGGTTATCGCAGTTTTTAAGCAGATATGCAAATTAAGTGCTCTGATGGTCGGACCTACTATAGTAGGCTGCCTACGTATCCCTTAATAAAAGGAATCAGACCAAACGTAGTTCGGCCTCAAGCCGAAACAAACAAACAACTAGGATATTGTGCTCTTTTTTGGGTCAAACCCGTCCGAGAGCACAAACGAAGAAAAGATTTTCATGTTTTTCGAAAAGCCGTATTCTTCGGTCCGAAAACCGTTGTTAAATACGGTATGAAGATTTTTGTGTATTTCGAAAACCATATTTCACCCGAAAATACATGTCGTTGAAATACGTTAAAAGCATTTTCAAAATCATGTCTGGCTGGCCATATATCCGGTTTCCAAACATAATAAGAAAACTTCAAATTTTCGAAAACTGTACTCGACCGATAAACTGTCGTCGAATACGACAAAGGGAATTTTCTTCAAAATTTCGAAAACTGTATCCAACCGATCAAAATCCGTCGTTGGATACGACAGAGAGATTTTTCTTTTCTTCTTCCTCTTTTTTTTTTCTTTTTGAATATTCCTCTTTTTTCTCTCTTTTTTTTTTTGAACAAAACCTTTTGAAAAAAGATTTTTCTTTTATTTATGAAAGTATAATAAGAAAACCTTACCTTTCTTACCTTTTTATGCTTTTGACTGCTGCTGCTGGTTCAACAAACTTGACCATTCCTGGAGTTCTGGGGTTCCATGCTGAGGGTCTCTTTTTTTTCTTTTTCTCTCTTTTTTTTTTTGACTTTTTTTTTCCTCTGACTCTTTTTTTTGATTGATTTTTCTCTTCTTTTCTCTTTTTTTTTTCAAAAAGAAAATGGGGCTTACCTTTTGTCGCTGAATTTTCTGACTTTTTGCTTGTCTGGCGGCTGACTTGCTGGGGATATGAGCTTTCCTTGCTTTTTGGATGAAAGGCCATCAGATGCGGTTAACAAAATTGCTTTTGTTAACTTTCTGTTAAGTCTTAGGGGCCACTTTGCAACTCTGAAATTTTGAGGACTTAAGTGTTGATTCTGAGTTGCTTTGAGGGGGAAAAGTGAAAATCTCACTTTTCTTCCCTTATTCTCTCACGGGATGAAGGAAGGAATTTCATTTCCTTCTCTCTGCCTGCTCCTCATTCCTCCATTGCCGACGGAGCGAGTCTTCTGTCATTTTTTCTCATTTTCTTTCCTTTTCTCAATTTTCTTCCGCAAAAAATTTTGTTTTTTTGTTTATATGGCTTCTTCCTCTAGATCCCGAAAAGGAAAGGCACCGATGAACCCAGAATCTGGCGAGGAAAGGAAGGAACTTCCTCCCTTGGTTCGGAATCACGTCAACTATTATTATTCAAAACATGACTGGGGTAATTTGGTGCGAGATTGGTACAAGCACGTCTCAAATCTCCCGATCCCGATGTGAGTATAACTTTCTTCCACCCATTTGGTTAATTTTTCAGATCTGCTCAATTTCGTCTTTGTTTTGGACTTTTGAGTATATATATGCAGCTTGTGATGTTTATGCATGTGATTTATGGGCTAAAATGATGCAATTTTGGTAATAATGCATGAAATTTGGACAATTTATTTTTGCGATGCACAAATTGAACTAGTAGTCACTATTTGACCCTACTATGCATGATTTATAATGTTAATGCAAATAAGGCTATATGATGCATGTTTTAGATCTAAAAATATTTTTACATGGCATATATTCACAATACGGAATTTTCGGAATGAAATGCAAATTTTTCCGGACACATTTTTCGGATACATTTTCGGATATATGCAAGACAAAACAGATATATTTTATGTACCGGAACTTATTTTTTATGCATGCTGATGCTGTAGGGATATAAGAAATGCCCAGGAGATATTCTTTTTCTGTGATGGGTGGCATTTTTATTTTCTTTTTAGCGCATTCCTAATACAACTTATTAAATAATAAATGCAAATAATGGATGCATGTACTACTTTATTTGATGCAAATGTGGTGCTGAATATGCATGAGATGCTTTTTTTTATGTGAATGCATGGTTAATTTATTTTTTTACATAAATGTGAAAAGTAAAAAAAAAATGTAACATGTATATTTAAATGCAAAGTATATATTCTATTTTTTTTTTTTTTTTTTTTTTGTTTTTTTAACACCTAAAATATTAACATGTATATTTATGTGCAACAACGATTTTTATGTACAAATGTTTCTTTTTTTTTTCTTTCTTTTTTTTTTTAAAAAAACTAATGTGTTAAATATGCAAGAAGAAGAGGTTCGTGAGAAACTTACCTTTATTTTCCTTCTCTTTTCTTTCTTTTCAGGAGCGCAGGACTTTGGACAAGGTCTGAGCTACTTGTGCCAAGGTGTCTGATATTTACCATTTAATGCCTGCACCAGCCCAGTTTTAGTGGAGGAAACAGGCTTTGGGGTCTTCATGCGGGCCTTTACTCCCTTCCGCAGCTTATAGGCCATTTTGATGTCTTCGCTGAATTTACGGTGGGACACCACCCACACCTTTCATCTCAGCTGGGGAGAGATCACCATGACTCCATGTGACTTCGCTGCCATCACCGGCATATCCACCAGTATTGGGCAGCCTTTGGCACCTGATTACACCCTCCGTGAGCGTCATGACGAGGTGGAGGACCTTTTGGGATTTGTGCCTACGTACAAAACAACGGACGAGGTGACTATTCTCAGTGTAAAGGGGTGGCTTCTAGAGAATGCCTGAGGTGTTGATCTTGGGATAAGCGTCGCTGTGACTCGTGTTGCCGGGGCGTTTTTATTCTTCTTCCCGGGACATCCCTTTTTGCTAATGCATCCACCTCCACTTTGAGGGTTTCTCTGCTGGGCGCCTTCGAGGCCCTGGATCATGTGATTGACTATGACGGGGCAAAGGTGGCGGGCTGCCGAGCTCTATGTCTCCATGGATAGGTTGAGTCGGAATGACTCAATTGTCATGACCGGTTTTGCTCCTGCTTGGGAGGTATATTTCTCTTCCCCTTTCTTTTTTACGTCGGCATTATTATTATTTTTTTTTCTTTTTTTTGACTTTTGCTCTCTTTCCTTTTTTTTTTTCGGTCGGTGTGGGCTTATTCTATCTTCGACTTTGTACGGGCCCATGCGGCGCGTTTATGGGACCGCCTTACTTGGCCAAATTTGTGAATGCCAATCGGAAAAAGAAGGATGTCGAGGGCCATTTTATTGAGTCATTGGGGCGGACGTAGCGAGCTCGACTTCGGGTTCGGTGCACTGGTCCCTTGGTGGCGAGAATCGATAGGGCCATACGAGGTGACTTTGATATTGAGTTGTTGCGGATTTTGATGGTGTCAATCATGTGTGCGATTCTTTGTACATGGGTGAGCGGGTCAACCGCCAACATGTTACGTTTCGATACCTCGGTGGCACCCTGCACCTCGTAATCGTCCCACTTATTCCCAACCGGTATCGTTATTTGTCCAAATATGTGATGCACGGTGATTTTCGGTCATAGCATATGAGGACTTTTCGAGGATGATGCTCCATCCTCCCTCCTCCTCCTCCGTGATTGGGAGGCGTGCATCCTTTGGTGATTGGGCCGGGTCTTCTCATTCCACTCTGGATGCGCGGTTGGAGTTTTCCATGCCCGATGATGCCTTTTCATCTTTTTGATATCGGCGAGACAATAGGCTCATAGAGGAGGTCCTTCCCGATGTTGAGATCCCTGAGGAGTATCGTGTCCCCGATCATGCCCGCACGGTATATTCATCATCATTTTTTTTTATTGACTGATACTCTCTTTTTTTATTTGTCTGATGCTCTTTTTTTTTTTATTTGTCTTCTCAGGTCAAAGTGTCCACGTACAAGAGACTGCTGCGGGGCTTTGTTAGCATCAACAAACTTTATCGCGGCCCGATGGATGATTTTTCTTGTCGAACAATGATGCTATCGCGGCGAACTAGCGGCGTCAATGATGATGATGATGATGATGATCGAGTCGCGCCGAGGGCGATCGGATCGCGGACACGATGGCACGGTGGGCCCTCGAGTCGGGGAGGTGGCTTTGGCGAGGCAGAGCATCTTTTGGCTATTAGCTTCTTTTCCTACACATATTAGCTTTTCTCTTTTCCCCTTTTTTTTTATTAGCTAAGATCTGTACAAACATGAGTTATGAAATGCAATATAATTTTAAATGACATGATAAAATAAAATGCACATTAAAATACATGCAGAAAATAAAGCTATACCGACTCCTAAGGGTAATGGCACGCCATATTTTAGAAATGAATTTAAAAAGAATACACCTTTGGCTTTGAGGAGGCTTTTCTGGCGATTTGCGGGTAGAGGAAGAGGCAGCCGCCTCCTCCTGTGCGAGAGAGTATAATTGCAGCCATCTACTAATGTGTAGGTCTCTTTTTGATAGCTGGCTAAACCTTCGTGATCGAGGCAGGCGATTGATGATTTGGAAAAACCAGAACACCAGCCGATTTATGAAGCAGTTATTGAACAAACTGGGCATGGCACACATCAAAACTGGGCGCCATGCCCAATTTTTATATGGGTGGCGCCTATTTTTGCCTTCCTGGAAGATTTTCTGGCCACTGTTCATTACTGTTCATCCTTTGTTTATCGATTTTTGACTTTGCCTATAAAAGGGACGGCCGACGATTGTGAATTCTCACATTTGTTATCTTTCAGTCTGCCTTCACTTCTTTAAAGTTTCTTCCTCTCCTCAGTTGCTTTTCTCTCGTCAGAGAAAATATTCTATCTTTGCCCAAATGGCTGCTCCTTATCACACACCTTTGGAAATAGAGATCTACGAAAATGCCCTCGATCTCTGGATTCTCGCCCCGAGACGAAAGTGGTTGGTTTGATCACATTTTTAGCTTCGGTGCCTTCTATCACGGAGAAATGTTGTGATCAAGCTGGGACATGTTAAGAGGGGCATCAGGTTCGGTCTCATCAGGATCATCTTTTCAATTTCGGGATGAACGGGATGTGCCCGGCTTTTGAGGAGTTTTGTGCAATGCTGGGAGTAGCTGCCACTCATCGTATTGCCGTGCCTTCGCCTCGGAGGCGTCCTTACATGGCGATTAGGGAACTATTCCGCACCACTCGAGATGCCACCCCGGGTTTCTATAACGGGTTGAACTTTGACTTGACTGTTCTTCCTCAAGCTTTTACAGAGTTCAGGGAGAATGATGTGGATTATCTGAGGCGTCGGTTGAAAGATCTTTTCTTGTGCCTTGTGGGGAGATATTTGCTGGTGGGCCATCAGGGGTTTATTGACGTGCGAGTCGTGGATCTTGCTTTGCAGGCACGTGATCGCCGGGCCAATATTGTCCCAGTAATCTTGGCTGAAACTTTGGGTGATGCGGATGCTTTCGCCTTAGGTGGTGATGAACTTTTCCTATTGGCGGTCCCATTTTGATTCACATGTGGCTAGAAGAGCACTTTCGGTGTGTGATGGCTCTGCACCTTTCGGGCGATATATGATCCAGGGGCTCTATGGTTTCGTGGCGCTTCCCTCAAATAATTATTCCATAAATTAATTAATACTGCTATGGTGGGCCAGAGATTTCTTTCAGAGAGGCTCCACGGATATATCCTGGGTGATTCACCACTGGGAAATTCGGCGCTTCATTTTGCATTCCGCTGGCTACGCCCAAGTTGTTATGTTGGGCATCAGGAGGACCTCTTTCTATAGAGCTGATAGAATATTACGTCAGTTTGGGCTGGAACAGATCATTCCAGACACGACTCGCCCTGTATTCTTGGAGATGGAAAATAACAGGACTCTGGATTTTGACTTTCAGAGGATGTGGCATCTTGACTTTGATAGGCTTCAGGTGGCCTATCTGTTTTCTGATTATATATTTTTGTCCCATGAGTACCTGTCCTGGATAATGGTGGCTGTGGAGGGGTCTTCTCGCGAGATTCGGCGGAGACTGAGAAACTTGTTCGGCCGTCATGTCGCTACAGGTATTGATGCTCGCCTTATGGAGATAGGCGAAGAGATTGAAAGCTCAGGCCTGGTCATCCCTCAAGACTTGCAGGAAGATTTCAGGTGGGTACACAATCTTGGCACTCCGGTGGCTTTTGGACCAAATGAAGCAGGTCCCAGTAATTGGGAACCGGAGGCTGCTCCTCCTCCTGAAGCTGAATGGGGCACTGGTTTCAGGTATGCGGATTGTTGGTCCCAAAATAGGCTCAATCTAGGCTAGAAGGGGGGGGGGGTTGAATAGCCTAGTTATGTTTTTATAAAACTTTTCTTTTAAGAACACTTCTTAAGAATTTATGAAAGGATTGAATAGAAGTGCTTAGGCAGCGGAACAGATCAGATTTTGAGATTATCAAGGGTGCTGTTAAGGTAGCGCAGAATCTGGAACAGTTAAACACAAGCAGTTAAAGTGAGAGATAAGAAGAGTTTGAAGCGCACGAGGAATTTGAAGTGGTTAAATGCGTGAATAGTACTACATCCACTACCAAAGTGGTTAGCTTTGGATTTTAAAAGTGCACTTGTTTATCCACTAGGTTTATGATTTAGATCTCTAATGGATCGTGTACAAAATTAGTTTTTAACCAAGTGTATAAAGGTGAGAGAGACAATCAATGAATAATTGTTCTCCACACGTGCGAGAATTAAAAAGCAGTTTAAAGACAAACGATGAATGAAGAGAGAGAATTTAAGATGGCAGATCTGCAGCTTCAGAAAGTTTGGTGAAGTGTTAGCCCTTGTCCTTTGATCTCTTGAATGCTTGAGTGATGAAGATGAAGCCTGAGAGTTTTAATGCGCAAGAGTTATTTTCAGATCTTCAACACTTGAATATATACCAGGAAGAGATCTTTTGACCGTTGGATTAAAATCAGAGTTAAATCAGTCCAACGTTCCTTTGCATTGAATGCAATTCGGCGCTTTGGGTGAAGAAACATCCACAGTCATCAGAGATGCAGTGTGCAGAGAAGACATTACTAAGCGAGTAATGTTTCGTGATGCGAGCTTTGCGGCTTGGAAAGTCTTCTTAGCCAAAGCGGGTAATGTCTTGATCTTGATTTCGAGGATCTGATCACGGTTGTCATCATGCAGAGTTGACTTCTTGAAAAATAATCTGGTGAAGACATGATGACTAGATATTTTCAAAAATATCTAAATAGGTGTACACGTGTCATTGTTTCTTGATTTTGGCCAATTTTGATTTTCCGGTATTTGAGCAGACTTCAAAGTCTGTGGTCAGAGCTGAGGCTATTTTGTAGAAGCTTTGTTGGGCGCTAAGAACTAACACTTAGAAACTATTCTAAATAAAGTGATTCTAAGACAGTTGCCACACTAATCGGTACGCAGACCTTTTAGCCTACTGTACAATAGAATCAGAAGATGACTCAACCAAATCTAATCATAGGAATCAACAATCTCCTCCTATTTGGTTGATGTCATCATCTCAGCTACGAGCAGACTTTGAATCATGCACTGAGATAATAGTATGTCTTAAGGAAGTTTTTATTAAGAGCAGACATACCTCTCAGAGCAGAAGTCTTAGTAGAGAGATAGCTAGACTAAGTACTTACAGGATAAAAACACTAAGACAAAGTACTTAAGAAGAGCAAGGTTTAAATCTATGAGATAAGTATGCATGCAGGATATAAAGATTTAAACGCGAAGTTTAAATTGAGCAGATATATCAGAAAGAAGCAATTTAAACTTTGAAAGAAACTTGAGACATCTGTGATTAAACAAGCTGTTTAAACAGCAGAAGTTTTGGCAAAACAGCATGGTTTAACAACAGAAATACAGAACAAAATACCAACAGAATCAAAATAGGTTGGGCTGAGTGCGTCTTCGTTCTAAGTAGTCTCCAACCCAGATTCGGATTCTGTCATTCAGACGTTCTCGGAGTCGGTTCTGTTCCTCAATCAGGGCTTGATTCAAGAAGTGAGTAGCTCTCTCCTCCCTGATGGCACCAACCCTACGCTGTTCAGCAGCATCTGCTCTGGCATCGGCTTCTTCGACTAGGCGAAGATTGGTGAAGTCAGCAACCTCCCTTCGGCTAAGAATCGCCCTAGCCATCCCTGTTTTGAGCTCATTGAAAAGGCCACGGATGCTGATTTGTTGAGAGTGCAGCATCCCGATCAGAGCAGCTTGTTGATCTTGAACTAGGAACCTGTGAGTTGTGAAGGCCTGAGCAGTGTCGTTCACTAGTTGATCAACAATCTTCCCTATGTCAAAGATAGTGGCATGAGTAGCATTGAGGCCGTAGTTGAGCACATCAATCTGCTGTGCCATAGAAGAAACTGTCCTGTTGAGCTGAGCTAGTTGGTCGTTGTTTGCTCGAAGAAGCTCCAGAATGGCAGGATCAGTAGCATGGGTAGGTAGAGAAGGGTTAAGGTTAACTGAAATATGGCTGGTGGAAGGTTGTGGAGCAGGGTTTGGAGAAGAGGAAGATGAAGCAGGGTTTTGGAGAGAAGGGGTTTGGAATCAACCTCAATGTCGAGTCGGGCTGGCTGCAGGAGAAGTGAAGAAGAGGAGGAAGAGGATGCTTAAGAGGTAAGAAGGGAAGGGATAGTCGGGTAGAAGAATGAAGTTAGGAGAGGAAGAAGAAGGATAGAGAAGGTCGATATGGAGGAGAAGTCAAAGAAAGGAGTGAGTGGCGAGAGGAGAGGATGGAGGAAAAAGAATTTGGTAGAGATCGGAAGAGAGATGGAGATGGGGGTAAGATCTTGAGATAGGGGAAGATTTCGGGTAGAAATGCGGTTTGGTAAAGAAGAGTAGAGATGTGAGGGGCAAGAGGAGAAAAGTGGTCGGGCATAGAGAAGGAAGGAGAGGAGGTAGGTGAGGAGGCGAGTTTGAAGAAAGCGGGTATAATGGCTAAAGAGGTGTACGGAAGAATGGTGGAGATGGGTTCGAGGTGAATGGGGTGGAGAAGGGATAGAGTCTTGAGATGGAGAGGGTGATAGAGCCGCGAGACTTCTTGTCTGCGTTTTCTTCAGCTTGGGAGCGAGGGAAAATGCTCCTCCTCGGCAGCGAGGGTTGAAGAGGCAGGTGAAGAAGGAGTAGCGAGCTCCTCCCCAGCGTGGCGAGGCTGTTGAAGAAGTAAGTGGAGGGAGGAAGAGGATATGGGAGAGGAAGGTGGGATGAAGAGAATGAAAGGTTCGAAGGCTCGGGCGTTTGACTTGCGCTTGCGAGACGGAGGAAACGACATCGGGATCGATAGTCTCGGGCCTGGTGGGCGAGGATCAAACGGCGGAACTTTTTCTTGCGTCGGCGAGGAGGTCAGCGGGATTGGCGGCGGCATCGAAGAAGAAGTTTTCCTCTTCTTGGGAGGCAGCACTCGATGGCGAAGAGATCTTCTTACGTTTGAGAGTTGAGGAAGGCGAGGGCGGCGATCTTGGAGGAGCGGCCTTGGCCCGGCCTCTTTGGATGACTTCTTGGCTAGGCTGGCAGCCCGTGAGAGAGTCTATGGTAGTCTCGGGGATTGATTTGATAATCTTGAGTGGTGGGGATTGAGCATGGACAATGGCGAGAGGAGGAAGCACTGGCTGAGCTCTCTTTTCATTAGGAGCTTGTGAGTGTTGATTATGAAAGTCTTTGGTGAATTGGATGGATAGCGATTTTCTTCATCTCAAAAGCGAGTATGGGCGAGTGTTGGCAGAATGAGGCAGTTGAGAGAGGCGAACAAGGGCCGCCTGGCGAAGACTTACGGGCGGCAACAGCGGCATCCAAAGCATGTCAAATATTTGGGCCAGTTGAGTCTTTTGTTCAAGATAGCCCAGCAGAGGTGTATTCAATGATACGATGTCATGGCGTCATGGGTGCCGTTCTTGAAGATCATACTCTTTGTCAAGCAGATGGGTAGAAAGTAGGCATCATCTTGAAACAGAACTCCTCTTGACTTAGCGGTAGCTTCCTTGGAGTCTTCATGCCGCATGTAGGACCATGCGGTAGCAAACCGATGAGTGGAAGTAGGTCGTCGAATTCCACGCCAATAATTTTGGCGGTGCAGGCAGTGATAGTGGCTGATGTTGTTCGAACAACAGCGGTGATGCCAGTCATTTAGAGCGACTTCGGAAAAATTCTTCCCACGATTAAGTAGTAAAGTCAACATCACCTAGCATAAGCGATTAGCGAGAATCGGGCGGGTTCGTCATCTACGATTTTAACCCGACGCTGGAAGCACGAGCAGAAGGTTAAATCAATACATCCGGATGATACATAGTTGAGGGCAATTTTGGAATGTCAGTCGATGTTAGAGGTTTGTGTAGGAATGGCCGAGGCGAAGAAGTACGGCCTAAGAAATCACGAGAACAAGAAATTAGGGCAAGAACTTAAGATTTCAAGCGAAGCATTAA
>CM028380.1:65341893-65442934 GCA_013146195.2 Codonopsis lanceolata | reverse complement strand
TATCAATCGCATGGGGTTGATCTCTTGGATGGTAATGCTTGTGGGATCTTAATTGAGAGCCACCTTAACTTTTCATGTTGTTCTCAAGCTTTTTCCATAATTCATTTTCTTTGCTCGGGAGGATCAAAGTTTAAGTTTTGGGGTATGATGAGCCCCAGATTTCTATGAATTTTCAGGGAATTTCTTTATTTTGTGCTATTTTGAGTTAATTATGCTTTGGAAATATTATCATTTGTGTATTTGTGCTTAATGTAGGTTTTCATGCATAATTGAGCTTTTACATGGTGATTAGCATGAAGTTCGAGGCAATTCCGAGCTTAAAAGTAAAATTGGAAATAATTTCCCAACGTCCGATTAAGACCGTTAAAGAGAACCAAGGCAATTGAGGGCTAGGAGGTAATATAGCTAGCGAGGACCAATATGAGAAGCGGGGAGGGAAGGACCTTGTGTAATTCCGAAGCTAGGGCAGGGGTAAGTGTTGAAAGAGAAGGGGAGGACGGCGCCATTTCCAGAATCGGCATGTCTTGTCGCCTCCCGGGTGCCATCCCCGCCTTATCCAAGGCTGACCAGCGTCTCCCTTCATGGATCAAGTCCACTCGACCCATTCCAACCCATGGCCCACGTCCCTGCTCGCTATTTCACCCGCTTCCTCTCATATCAGTCGACCGCTTCACTGGAGCAACGAGGCCCACTGGTTCAGCCCTTAGCCCCACAGGTCTTGACTTCTCTTTTCTTTCCAATTAAGCCCCCCAAATATTCTATTCTCTCTCCTATCTTGCCCATGACTCCTTTGTGCCTCATTTAATCTGCGGCTTCATTTTGAAAAAGGCAAGTCCCTATGGCGGGACATTGTTCCCAAAATGGGGCACCAGCCCCATTTTCTTCCAAAATTATTCCAAGCCTCCATTGCTTGATCACCATTAAAGATTTGGAGCTTCAAATCAAGAGCCAACGAAACATCTACAAATGACTTCAACCCCGGAAACGCGATTTGTTCAGTTTAATTCTTCCTATCTCTATTTCATGATTGTTGTTATGATTTATTGGGTTGATTAAATTTGTAAATGTTGAATTGGTTTATGCTTCAATTATCTATGGAATGTAGTTATTTTTCTATGTCAAATGTAGTGATTTAATTTAATCTATCTTTTTATTTAGTACACTTTCATGTTGAGTTATTATTTTGTGACCTTAATGCTTTTAATTATTTGGTCAATGATTAAGCGATTTTAGAAATATTTAGGATCATGAGAGCTACCTTTATATTTGGGACCAATCAATTTAATAGTTGGTGTTTTGTGACACACAGTTAGCCATTAGCGAGGAGTAGGTTTGACAGCGATCGAACCACCTTAGCCATTCACGAGGTGGGAGGTTAGGGTTGACTATAAGATCTGAGAGAGCCGTAGTTAATAATTTTATTTGTCAGGATATCAACATGAATTGTAGAAAAAATAGAGAGTTTCATTTTGCGAAGTATTATCCATGTAGCTTAGTTGTGTGTCTTTCTTGCTTTATTAAGCGTAGCGAACCATTAGATAATCATTATAATGATAGGATACCTGAAAGCTTCTTCCTGACCAGAAAATCACAATAGTAATTTGCGTGGTGTGAGGCCAAAGAAAGGAATCGTGCGTAGATAGTCTTTGGATGCTTGTTTAGACATGCGGTTATTTTCTCCCATATATGTTATGTGTTGCGATGATGAGCCCGTAGCAAGGTTGAGTGATAAGCTAGATTTGCTATAAAGGCGAAAGTCGTAGTAAATAAAATAGTGCGTCATTAGAGGACTTGAGTTAAAAGAAAAGCAAAAGACGGTTAAACACCCAGCTAGACTAGAAATAATGCACTCCTATATTTTTTATCTTGATTTGTTGTTGCCAAACCATACCATGATAGATTAGATTTAATTACTTTATAGGTTGTTTATATTTTTAGATTTTAATTCATTTTCTTTTCGCTCAAATATAATTAGTTAGTCTAATTTTGGTACTTAGTTGGAGTGAGAATTACGTGCATTTCATGTGGGATCGATAACTCGTACTTAGGTACACTTTATTACTTGATACGGCCGAGCATTCTTGCCCGAGTTGCGTTTTTGCGCACATCACCCTCACCTCACTTAATAAAAGATTCAAGCAATTTAGTGAGTACGAATTTTTTTGGCTTTTTGTTTGATTTGAAGAAGTGGACAGATGATTCAAGTTTGAAAAGTTCTTACAAAAATCTTTCAAATATTTTGACACATAATGGACAAGTTGATGTGGACGAGGATGATTTGTTTATGGAGTTGCAACTTATTAAACATATTTTGCCATCAGAAATAGGAGGACCTATCCAAGTGTTGAATTATTTGAAATGGAATAATGGTTGTTTTCCAAACACGGAAATTGCTTACCGAATTCTATTAACTATTTCGGTTACGGTTGCATTTGGGGAAAGAAGTTTTTCGAAGTTGAAGTTGATAAAGGACTATCTTCGGAACACAATGTCTCAAGAACGCTTGAATGGGCTAGCTATGATATCTATTAAGAAGAACATGGTTGAAAAAATTGATTATTCTACTTTGATTACTAATTTTGCTTCTAAATGTTCTAGAAGAGTGGCATTTAAGTAGTACTTTGTAAATGTCTTGTGTTATGTCCATAACTTTGAAATGAAGTGGTTTTTTTTTAATTATCTTTTATATTTCTTTGGTTGTTTCTTTAGTTTTTTAAAAAACAAAAGAAAAAAAATTGCTACAAAGAAAAGGCCCCGTTTAAGATGATCGCCTTAGGCCCCCGATTTCATAGGGCCAGCCCTGCCTGCAAACAAATTCAACTCAAACATCAAAGTGACACAATACAAATGTCACTTTAACCAAGAGCCGCAAATACAAATACCAACAACCGGTGATGGAGCATTCAACTAGTAACACTATCAAATCGTAACATAATAACAACTCAAAGTGTGTACGACGGAGTAGCAAAACAAATACGAATCATCGATTCCAAATGACGTGAACAACTAATAAACGATAACAAGCTCAAATCCAAACTTGGTAAGAACAATATCAATCAGATCTTTCTAATAACAAGAATCGAATGGTTAATAGGTTGACTCTCTTACCTCAAATTCGAGACAATCCAAATACTCAACCAGCTAACACGCCTCAATCTAAGCATATAACACAATTGAATGATTTATGAACCAACTTTAAGTACTATAATTTCAACAATGAACATTAATTATTATTACTACAATTATAATTTGCAATTTTCAAAATAAGCACAAAATCTGATTCTGAAACTAGGTGAAGACGATCTCGTTGTCAATCTCTTTTCTTCTTCGAAGTTCTTGGTGCAGATTCAGAGACTTTTCATCGTCGTCTCTTTTGTCACTTTGAAGAGTAGAAGAGATATCCTTTTTATATTCATCGTTGTCAAGATGATCGTTGAGATTTTGAAGATAAAATTTCTATCTGTTAGAGATGTTGTATGTTGAAATCCACTGGATAGAGATGTGTTGTTAATTTGGACCTTTGATCCAGATGGATAAAGGCTTTATCTTCAAGATCTGAAATGGATGCCCGGGCTACGATCGTCATTGATAGCTCTCAAAAGTGAGTCTCATCGGCGTCGATGCTGTTTGTTTAAATGATCGTCCAATAAAGTAGATGCTTTTTGGATCACATGAGAGAAGTAAAAGATCTTGCAGTATCAATGGTGTCATGCTTCAAAGACTTTGATGTTTTCTTTTGAAGCTTAGGCACTTTTTGTCTTTGTCTTGATCTGCTGCAGTCTTGACTTCTCTGAAGCACGTGCAGAGTAAAGTCTGCTGGTATGATGTTCAAGGGTGAGTCTATCTTTGAAAGAATGAATGTTGTTCGTTGATGTGAACATTCAAACCGTAACAGGTCTGCTGGTGGGTCTTCAAGGTGTCTTCGAGATGCACTTGACAGGTTTGCCTGCTCTTCCTTCTCCCTACAGCTAGCTCTAGAACCAAGATGATCTTCACGAGCAGTGGACTACCTTAAAACAAATCGTTGTTGATGATTTGTACGCCGTCTAGGAGAATCATGTCAAGACGACGAGAAAATGTAGAAAGTCTACATTGCTAAAAAGGGTAGGCTGACATGAGCACGATCAAGGGGTTCAGGGAGAGGCATGCTAGATGGTTGTTGAGGAAATTCTTCATATAAGAGGAATCCTCGAAACAAACCAAACAACTTTTAGGGAATAGAAAGAATAATTCCAAGTTGTTGAGAGAGAGAGGCTTGATCTATCACTAAGAATTCTCCTAAGTAATATTTTGGAAGAAAAGGATTTTGTATCAGTGTCTATCATAGTGTTTGGAGATAGTTTGCAAGTTATATATAGGAAGGAGGGAAGTCTCTATTTATACTTGCTGAGGCAAGACTAAGGACCGGTCATAAAGGTGAACTAATAAGGTGAATGGTCCTTTCATCTACCCACTGTGAAGTCATAAAGACTTGTGTGAGAGATGAGTCAATTCCTAGATATCCGGTAAATTGTTCTCCTTGGAAAGCCCAAAAGAAAATTGAAAAGACAAGTCATCTTTCTTGAGAAGATAAAAAGGTTTTTGATTGGTCAAAACAACTTTTCAGTAAGATTTGACAAAACAATGTTTCATAAACAGTTTTGAAGAAATCGTTTTACCTTTTTAAACATTTTGACCTTTACCGAGAATCTAAGGAATTTGTCATTATGCTTTAAGAAGTAGTCAATTTCGAAAAGCTTAGCCTCAACCTTTGTAGAAATTGCAAAGATACCCATGTGTTTTGCACAATGTCTACTGAGGTGTAAACTCCTATAAGTCAGCACACCGAACTGAGCTTATGAAGTTCATTGCATCAAGAAAGATCATCGAAGAAGGAGAATTGATGTTGCAAATACACAGCAGATCAAAGATAACTTTGAATAAAAGACATCAATTCAGATTGGTAATGTATATCATACTTAAAGGAATCAAAGAACATAGTATGATAAACAATTACTCAAGTATTTATATTTGCAGAGAAAAACAAAGATGAACAGAGCATACAAATATAAATGATGTGCAGTGAAGATTTATTCCTAAATATCAGAGAGTGGGAAAGATGAAATAGATATTAGTTATAAATCAAAGTACCCAGTAAGAAGAAGAGTTGACTGTGACAAAAGAGTAGAGATTGCAATTCAGTCAGGTAGAGAGATAGTCGAAGGTAGCTAGATGATCTTGAAAAAATATGTATTCCTGAATGAAAATCATGAAGATCATCATTAACACTTTACGAGCTTTAGAAAGCTCTAGAGACAATAAAAAGATACATGAATAAGTATTTCAATCAGATCATAAAGAAGAGGAGGGAAAGAACATGATCTTGAATAACTTAATCCTCCTGGGTCTCGTGCATAGAGAATAAGGAACACCGGACTTGGAATGTACATGACGTGTGTCAAATCGTCAAAATTAATTTTCCTCCTTCCTTAATAACGAGTATAAAGTAAGTCGGGATCGTATCCACAGGAACGTTGAAATTATTCCTTTTAGAATTTTATTGAAATAATAGAACACAAACTTAGATTTTAAATTAACTAAAAATAAATTTAAAGACTAATGAACTGAAAATAAACAACTGTAATTAAGCTATCAGATTAACACTTAATTTAATTCAATAAAATAAAATCCAGCCAATGAACCAATTTCGTCTCGCATTTTATTTTTGATCATAGATGCAAAAATATCTTGTTAGATTACGAATAAACCGGTTATAAGTGTTGACAAACGCCTAACATTCAATCTCTCCTAACCGTATTGATAATCAAGAGACGCTCGTTAATTACCATCTAACCGAGTTACAACCTCCGAGACGCTCGTAAGATTTAATAACTTGGTTGCATTAAGAAGAGAGAGACCCGATTCAAAGCCATGCATATTGAAGCAATAACATGTAACAATGATTATGCTTGTGATGCCTAAAAGGTGTCCAATTATGCTTGTGATGCCTAAAAGGTGTATTACTTGCCACTTTGTTAAGACTGAGGACAATTACGGATCAACAATGTTAACTAGCTTTAGAATATTATGTTAATTAATATTCTGGCCATTAAACATTAATTAGACACAATAATCCTCCAACGTGTAAAATGGAGAACAAACAAATATTTGAAAACTAAACAAGAAATAACTCAATTAGATCTCACATAAATAAAATGCTTGAGACTTAATTTCTCATTGACTGGAAGAAGAACTTTAGCTACTCAACATGATTTTAAAACAACTTATAAAAATAACAAAAGTTGTTTGTTCCCAGCAAGTAATGAATCTCAAAGAAGATGACAATTTCCTTACACTTCTCTCCTAACAATTGTTAGTGATTTCTCTATCTCTCAAGTTACTGTCTGAAACCTCTTACTCTCTTGGCCGAAAATTCCCCCTGGATCTGTACAGCCATCCAGCAATAAATATCACTTTACTCTCCCACTAAAACCACTACTCGGTAGTTTTAAAACTACTGATAACTTCCTAAAACCACCCATTACTTCCAAATCAGGATTCCCTTTAATACATAAACAGAATCATAAAGAAGTAATGATTTTCTAACCGCCCAAGACGGCTCGAAAATTCAAAGAACTTGACAACGCACTCGAAATTTGAACAAAGACATGCCCATGTGACATCCTGCATTTCCATTTGCTTGAAATCCTGCATTTTCTTCTTAACTTCCCTCTGTTTCAGCTCCCTGCACACCTACAAACATAACCAGCACAAAACCAACCAAAAGTGTAATATTTACTCTAAAATAAATCATAAAATCGGCTAATTCTATCACACTTTCGTGCTCCCATCAGTACCTTTATTGACAGTCACGTTCAGATCAATGTAGACGTCTTCCAGAATGAGCCTTTAGGAATCTGAGCTATTGTGTCTGTAGTAGATGTTACTTAAGGAATGATTTCATTTACAACATTTTTAGAGAATTTTTGTTCAAATTTCTTTAGTGGTTGACTACTGATATTACTTTGAAATATAGACTAAGTTCCCAGAAACTAAATATCATAAAACAGATGGATCAATCAAAGTTTCATGATATAGAGTTTTTGACTCTTAATCTTTTTCATAAGATGAATCAGAGAAAAAAAAATTCCTTCACAGTAGTGTTGCAGAATTTTAACTAAGAAATTTTCTCTCGAGAAGGTGTTAGATTGATAACAATCGTTAGCCTTATGTCAAGAGAATTTGAATGTCAAATTCCATTATTATGAAGCATCCATCAAAGTTTTTATACATCTGAAAAAGAAATTATTCATAGTGCCAATGGATATATGAATATATATGTCTTATGAATAAGTTCTTACAATCATCAAGGTGAAAGTATCTTTCTCAAATGATTTTTGAAAAACAAAGAATATTTAAATATAAACTGGTTTTCAAAAAATTTCAATGAAATTCTTGTCAAAAGTTTTGAAAAAAAAATTTGACATGCATTTGGAATGAGCTTTTGAGGATCAAACTCTCAGGTGGTTAGACCTGGCATAAAGCTTGATGAGCTTGGCTCTGATACCAATTGTTGGTCCGCAATAAAGCTCAAATAGGCTAGAGGGAGGGGGTGAATAGCCTATGATACCACATTAAAAACTTTTCTTTTGATATGCATGAAGTATAGGTTTTAGTGGTATAGACGGTAGACTTGTCGAGCATATCTGTTGTCGGCTTAGAATTGAACAGAACAGACCAGAAGACTTGCTCTCATCAAAGTTATGAACTCTGCTGGTGAACCGTCAGTAAAACAAAAACCTGTTTAGAAAGAGTTTAAGCAGCGGAAATATTTAGGCTTAGGTTTTAAGAAGTCTTAAGTAGCTGTACACGATTATATGATCAGAACAACAGCATACTTAATCCTTCTTCCAAAATGCAGGTTTTAGGAAGTCATTGAAATGTGGCTTTTCAAAAGATAAGTCAGTTTATTAAAAGCACATAGAGAGATAAAGATTGGAAGATGAATAATTGAAAGAACATCTGAATTTATTCAAGGATAAATTACAGATTACATCAACCTAGACTCTCTATGAAAATTTATGTTCTCATCTTCATCAATCCCCTAATCTTGTACTTAATCGTTTATAGACAAACTCTTAAGTACAAAGGACAATAGGAGACCATATGAGAAACATTAGTGAGAAGACACTATGGTTATTCGTTCAGATAATAAATATCTAAACGAATGAGTGCAAAGCACTCGACCTCCTAAGATGATTGATTATTACACAATCAACAAAATTTGTATCGAAATACAAATCTGAAGATATGAATGTAATATGTACAGACAGCTCTTCATCTTCCTTGGGCAACATCTGGGTTCAATCTTCAAATTGATCAACGACTTGACCTTTAGCTTTAGAAATAGATTTCTGAAGCTTCAGCTAAAGGCTGAGTTCTTCAAAGAAGGATGAAGAACTCAAATCAAGAACTGGGTTCTTGACCAAGACGAGAATCTTGACTGTAGATGATCTATGATCTCTCTTCTCTTCTTCAAGGTAGTTCTTCCTAGCAACTCACATGAGGTGATTTGCTAAGGTCTGTGTAAGCTCACTGCATCCAGGATGTAGAAATCTGAGATGCGTTGGTGAAGACGATCTCATTGTCGATCTCTTTTCTTCTTCGAAGTTCTTGGTGCAAATTCAGAGACTTTTCATCGTCGTCTCTTTCGTCACTTTGAAGAGTAGAAGAGATATCCTTTTTATATTCATCGTTGTCAAGATGATCGTTGAGATTTTGAAGATAAAATTTCTATCCGTTAGAGATGTTGTATGTTGAAATGGATAGAGATGTGTTGTTCAATTGGACCTTTGGCCGATGGATAAAGGCTTTGTCTTCAAGATCCTGAGCTGGATGCCCGTCAGACTGTCATTGGTAGCTCTCTAAAAAGTGAGCCTGACGTCTGATGCACTGTTTAAATGATATGTCCAATAAAGTATATGCTTTTTCATATCACATGAGAGAGAAAAGATCTTGCAGTATCAATGGTGTCATGCTTCAAAGACTTTGATGTTTTCTTTTGAAGCTTGGGCACTTTTTGTCTTTGTCTTGATCTGCTGCAGTCTTGACTTCTCTGAAGCACGTGCAGAGTAAAGTCTACTGGTATGATGTTCAAAGGTGAGTGATTGTTGTCTTATTTTAATTATTTCCTTGCAAGTGGACAAGACTATTGTAGAATAATTTTGGGAAGCAAGGGTCTAACCACAGAGACAAGAAGATCACAGATAGTACGATTTATCGGTAGCAAATTATTAAACTAAGGGGGTTTTTATATTGATTTTATTCTAACTAATTATTATTCTAGTGTTTAACTAATTAGCAGCAATTACAGGTTATGAAGATCTTATGGTGGATGGAAATCTAGGATTAGGGTTTCACTTGTATCTCCTCTATGCTTATTTTAATAAAAATATCATTCAATCTCTTGGGTTCGTTCACAAAATATAGATATAGCCTGTTGAATTACCGTTCAGTCTCCATCTTCAAATAATCCATCCATTCTATATCCTAGGCACAAGAACATATGATCTAACGGTCACTTAGGTCATATATGGAACATGACCCTAACTTATCACTCTCATGCATCGATAGGTTCAATTTATTGTGATGGTGAGCCAGTGTACGACATATGCACATTGATCATGCAGTTATCCGCACCTCTAGGCCTTTATTATTCACGATTACATTCATTTGTTCAAAGTGAAATAATATATGGATTGATAAACACAACAATAAACAAGAATCGAATGAATAAACATATAAATTAAAGCATAGATTCGATACAAGTTACCTCCCAACTCTTAGATTAATAGATGATTAGTTCATCCTTGAAGATGAATAGCACATGGAGATGATATAATACATGAATCGATCTTCAATCCTTATAATTACAACAACTAATTATGTTATACACACTAAATCCTATTCTAAAGCTATAGAAAACTACTTTCTAGCCGTCCTAAAGCCTTGGCTACCGGCCTCTATTTATACCATGGAGTTGTAGGGGGATTAGATCTCTTGGCTTGAAGTGAAAACCCAAAAAATTGTGTTCTGACCACCTTGCGGTCGCAAGGTATAAGGCACCTTGCGTCCGCAAGGTCCTTGATATTCCGGGCTTCGAGACTCTGACTTTCTGCCTACCTTGCGACCGCAAGGTGTCCAGTCCTGGTTTCTGCTCTTTAATCTTCAATTTACACTTTGGCCCCTTTTTGGAATTTTCACCAAAAAGCCTTATAATCTGTATACTTTCACCTAAAACCTTGAAACTTATAAAATCACTGAAAAACACACATCAGTACCCAAAAGCCTCGTGGAATTGCTCAATTTAAGTCATAGAAGTATATGAAATCGACGTATAAAATACATCAATAAGTGAGTCTATCTTTGAAAGAATGACTGGTGTTCGTTGATGTGAACATTCAAACCGTAATAGGTCTGCTGGTGGGTCTTCAAGGTGTCTTCGAGATGCACTTGACAGGTTTGCTGGTGAGGAATCCTTTGAGACTTTGTCACTGTAGCACGTCTGTTGGTGGCGAGTCTTCAGGGTGTCCTTTAGTGCATTCAACAAGTCTGCTGGTGACGAGTTTTACGAAGAGCCTTTTGAGACTTCAGCAAGTCTGCTGGTGGTTGTGCATATGAGGTGCTGTTCTATTCAATCATCTATGAAGAGGTTAGGACTAGACTAGGACGACCTAATATAAGACCTATGTGTTGTCAAACAAGCTGCCACACTAACCAGTACGCATGACCTTTTAGCCACTTGTTAGGACACACAGTAATGGAACAAGCAAATCAAAATATTAGGGATATGCCACAAGATAATTTGATTATCAAGAAGCATATTCCAACAATTAGTCTGTTCAGGATACACAACACTAGATGGACACACGTTATTAGCATGAGAATTTAATCCACAAATAGTACATGCTTCTTGAATTTGTGTTATTTTTTGTAAAAAAAATCAATTTGAGCTTTTATTTTATCTATTTGAGCTTGAGTATCTGAACTTTCTTGAACTTGAAATAAACTTCTACTTTTACCTCTCGTACTTTTCTGTTGAGAATTTGCACTTAACATTTCAAACAAATTTTCTAACTCAGTTGGTGTCATTCTATTAATAGAACCACTAGCTGCACTATCAAGCATAGTTTGCAAGGCAAGCGAAAGAACATGATAAAACTGAGTTACTAACACATTTTGAGATGGATTATGATGGGGACACATGATAAGTAAGTTTTTAAATCTATCACATGCTTCATGGAATGTCTCTTCTGGTTCAGTTTGAAAAGACATAATTTGCTTTCTATATTCGAAAGAGATGCATGGTGATAAAACTTACTCATAAACAAATCATATAATTGAGCCCATGTATAAACACTTCTAGGTGCTAGATTCATAAACCATCTTCTCACTACATCTTTTAATGCACATTGAAAGTATCTCATTTTTATTTGATCTTCTGTCAGGCCTCCTAATGAGAAATTTTCAATCATAAAACTATATTCTTTAACAAAAGTTACTGGATCTTCAGATGGCAATCCATGGAATGAAGACCTTTAAGTAACATGTAAAACTATATGGTGTTGCAAAATGACCATTTTAAGTTCAAAGTTTCTCACCACTTCAGGTAAAACTAAACATGATGGTGTTGCATTCAACATGGGTCGACCATAATCATTTATAGTTCTTTGATTGATTATCATTTCCATATTCCTATCAGCAGGTTCCTCCCTTCGTTGATTTATATTTACCGGATGAACCGGATTTTCAGGATTTTGATTATTGATATTATCCATTGGAGGATCAAACAGAGGATCCTCTCTATTTATGTGTCCTTGATTAACATGTGGATTATCGAAATTGTCAGGGTCTTCCTGATTCTTACCAAGATTATTTTTATTTTGATTTAACTCTACCAGCTTGGGATTTAGAGATCTACGGCCGTGCATAAAATTAAACGCAAATAAAAACAAATAAAACTAAAAATAAAAATATTTTTGTATTTTTCTTTTATAAAAATTGAATTTAAAAACAACGCTACCAACAAACTAACTAAGAAAACTAGCTTGTCCCCGGCAACGGCGCCAAAAACTTGATCGTGTCTTATTTTAATTCATTGCAAATGCACAAGACTATTGTAGAATAGTATGGTAGCAAGGGTCGAACCACAGAGACAAGAAGAATATAAGTAGCAAGTATACCGGTAGCAATTAAACTAAGGGGGTTTTTATTTTGTTTAAATCTAATTTATTCTACTAAAACAGGAAATCTAATTAACAAACTAAACAGCAATTACAGTTATGAAGATCTATATGGAGGAGGGAAATCTAGGATTGGAGATTCACTTGTATCTACTCTATTGCTTTTTAAGTATAGTATCAATCAATAACTTGGGTTCGTTCACAAAAGATAGATATAGATTGTCAAATTATAATTCAGTCTTCATCCTAAATAATTCATCCAATCTATATCCTAAGAACAAGAACATATAAATCATATCTGTCACTTAGGTTATATATATGAATCTGACCCTAACTTATCACTCTCGTGCATCGATAAGGTCAATTTATCACGATGGTGAGCCAGTGTACGACATATGCATTTGGTCGTGCAGCTATCTGCACCTCTAGGCCTTTACTACTTGCGATTCCATTCATTTGGTCAAAGCTAGACAGTAAAGGGGTTGATAATCATCATGATCAACAAGAATTGAATGAATAAAAATATATTAAGCAATAGATTCGATACAAGTTACCTCTCAATTCTTAGATTAATGGACGATTAGTTCATCTTTAAAGATGAACTGAACATCGGAATGAAGGAATACATGAATCGATCTTCAAAACACTAATTACAACTACTAAACTATGTATTACAAACTAAAATCGATGTTAGAACCGTCTTCTAATTATTTATGGACATCCCTTTGCTTTGGCTACCGTCTTCTATATATATCAAGGTGTTTTAGGGGGAGGAGGAGGTTCAATCAAAGTGAAACACCCGTAAAGGTGGTTTCTGGGTACCTTGCGGTCGCAAGGGTCTTGATCTGAATGGGCTGCACGCTGGATACCTTGCGGGGGCAAGGCCTAGGGGGCTTACGGCCGCAAGGTGTCCAGATGTCTTCTTTTGACTTTTTTTTCAATAATTACACTTTGCACCCTTCCTCGAAATCTTCAACAAAAGCTTTGTAAATCTTGTATTTTCACCTAAAACTCTGAAACTCACAATATAGCTCAAAACACATATTAGTAGCCAAAAGCCTCGTGGAATTGCTATTTCTAAATCATAAAAGTACCTGATAAAGACGTATAAAATACGTCTATCAGCACCCACTGCTCGGAACGTGGTCAAAGCCTTATCCTCTGAATTCATTTTCACCCGATGGTATCTTGAATGTGCATCGATAGAGCTCAGAAACTCAAACCCCACAATAGCATCCACTAGCTTATCGATGCGGGGAAGGGGATAGCAATCTTTCGGGCAGGCTTTATTGAGGTCGGTGAAGTCCATACACATTCTACATTTGCCATTTGACTTCTTCACCATGACCACATTGACCAACCATGTCGGGTAGTGGATTTCCTCGATTATGTGTGCTCGAAGCAATTTTTCCACTTCCTCCTTGATTGCCTTATCCTTCTCTGAGGAGAACTACCTAGGACGTTGCTGAACAGGCCTGTAAATTGGATCCACGCTGAGACGATGCACTGCCACTGTGGGTTCCCGGGAAATGCACGCGCGCCCCGCACGCCCTTGGATAGGGGTGCGCGTACGTGCGGATGCGGGACACCACTGCTCTCATTTCATCCTCCCTTGTTTAGGGGAAGACAAAATTAAAAGTGCGAGAGGAATGATGTCTAAGATAGCGCATTTGAATACGCCTTGGTAACTTCAGTGAATTTTGGTCCAATATGGGAGCTTTGGAGTTTTCTACATCAAGTTATCCATTTTTTAGGGGATACCAGGATATAGAAATACATCACCCTTTCATTCTCATTCTCCCTTTTTTTAGGGGAAAACGGGAAAGTGCAAGAAAGGAGTGTTGCGAGGCCCCACTATGGATTTTATAAAAATAGTCTTATGACCTATTTCGGATCACTATGGGTGCTTTGGGTTTTCTATATCAAGTTATCCTTTTTTAGGGGATACCAGGATATAGGAATGCATCACATTTTCATTCTCATTCTCCCTTTTTTATGGGAAAACGGAAAAGTGCAAGAAAAGATGTTACGATGCCCCACTGGATCCAAAATGTTTTATAGAGTCGCCATCTATATTTTGAGGAAGAAATAAAGAAAAACCAAAAAAGAAAACCAGAGATTGTAAAAACGGGTTCGGAGGCTAAGTTACGAGTTGGGAAGGTGCTAGGCACCCAACTCGCCCTTTCGGTCTCAAGAATAGTTTTTGGCTAAAATATGCTTTTTGTTATATTTATATAGCAAATAAATAAAGCATTAAAAGACATGAAATAAAACAAATACATCCACGGCTACATTATTTACGGACTTGCAGCCGTCTCTTTACAAATAGTTACAAATATACTTAAAAATATTTGGCCATAATAATGGACTCTTTTTAGTGCTATTTCCTAACTGAATCCGGGCAGCACAACTGCTCATATTTTTACATTAGGTCGGATGGAAAGTAGCACTTTCACAAATAAGAATCTTAAAACTTACCAATTAGCGGACTAGGGTGTGCTCGCTCTGTCCTTCAGGGAGAGGGAGTCTTTTTTTTAATGAAGTGGTGCGGAGATTCGGGTAGAATGAATGCTTCCGAAAGTTACTTTTGGCCTCGGGATCCGGGCGAGTAACTTCTTAGGATTGATTGATTGGTTGCTTGAGGGAGGCGAAAATCGGGCAGAATAACGACTTATTTCTGGCTGATTTGGCCTTTCAATTCGGGCAGAGCAACTGCTCTTTCCGAGGTTTTTGGACCGGGAAAATAGGGTGGAAACCTAGCTAGGGGGCCTAAGGCTCACTTTGACCGGTTGGTTTTGAATTTGGAGGAGATTTGGAAGGGTTTCGAGGCTTTAGAGAAGGATCACTCACTATCTCACTTCGCTCTCTATTTCTTCAGCGTAACAACGACGCGGAGAATTTTGGGGAAGGAAAGGTTTTTCCGGAGTGTCTGAAAGTGAACCCCGAAGGCTCTAATTATAGCCTGGGAAGAGGACACCGAATGGATTTCTTTTTCTCTCTTCAGGCTTCAGCCAATTGTACAGAACGCCGAAAGATTTGGACATTACGCGAATTGTAGCTGTCCTGTAGCAGTTTGGGATTCCCTGTGGCTTGAACTGGGCGCCACCCATAAGCAAACTAGGCGCCACCCCCATTTCTTCCATGGGTGGCGCCAGCTTTGGCTTTCTTGTTCCTTTTCTGGCACTCTGGCCCCCTGCATTTCACTGTTTTGCGCATCCTGCTTTGTCTTTTTGCATTTTCTACCCTGTAACTTGACATTTGTTAAGTTTTAACAGGTCTTGATATTTTATGTCATGTCAAATACCAGGGGTACGAAATTGGGGTGTCTATATGCACCTCTTCACTGACACCTCTCATGCCCTCTGGTCGCCAGGTGAACACATCCAAACTGCTTTGGAGCTGCTGGATCAAATTGGCACGGGCCTCAACGGAAAGAGCCTTGCCTATCTTTATCTTCTGCTCGGGATAGGCAAGATTGATCACCATTTCCTCAAGTTTATCTTGTGCTGTGAACTCAGACTCGTCGTGTACTTGAAGAATGTCACATTTCCAGCTTTTTTCCTCCTTGGCCTGGGTTTCCACCTTATCTATCTGGTCCACGACCAAACATTCTTCAAGCTCCTCTCGTCAACTCCATCGCCGGTAAGGACAAGTATCGTCCTTTGGTAACCGCTCTTCGACCACGACCATGCCTTCAGCCTGCTCGACTTGTCCCCCCGATTCCATCATCGGTAAAAGACAAGTGTTATCCACTATTAAGCGTTGCTCGCCCTACGCAGAACTTAATTTCATCGATCATGGCAATTGGAAGTGGCCCTACGGTCGTGTGAGACTTTTCCTTATGGCTGATGGTGATTTTCTGGTCCTCATTCTCTAGAGTCAACTTTTGCTTTTTCCTTTGGTTGTCCCTGACATACTCCAGTACTGCTCGCGACTGGCTCTTGAGGACTCCCACCCCTTGATCAGTATAAAATTTTGCTCACTGGTGAGGAATAGATGCCACCATCTGGAACTTGGTCATGCTTGGTACCCCTAAAATGATGTTGTAGGGGGATTTTAAGTCAATCACCATGAAAGTGATTTTTTCCACTCTGGAGCGACATCCCTCACCAATAAAAACTTCCAATTCAATTGTGCCTTTGACTGACACCTTGTGGTTGGTGAAGCCATCCAAAGTTCCCACATATGGTTTGAATCGATCATCCTTCAACTCCAAACCCTGAAAATAAGAGTAATACATGACATCCATGCACACCCTTGAATCCACCAGAATCCTGTGCACCACCCATCCATCGACCAAGGCTGAAACGATCAAGGATTGTTCCCCGGCCATGCTACTTGCCAACTCCCTGCGAGTAAACTGAATGAACTCTTCCCCTGCCTGCAAAGTGGTAGGGCAATCCACCACCTTTGACATGGAGTATATCTGCTTACCCAGCTGCGTGAGAGTGGGCTCCTCATCTAGAATCACATTTATCACACCCCGAACTAGAGGTGCATCTCTGCGAGGGGCATTTCCCCGGTTGTTTCCATCCTGATTGAAGCGGTCCAACCTCCCCTTGTTAATCAACTTCTGAATGGCCTTTTTGAGCATCCAACATTTCCCTGTGGTGTGCCCATAATCATCATGATAAACACACCTCTTTGATCGGTCCCTGGTGTCAGCAGTCTCTGCACTCATGCGCGGTGCCCAGGGAAGCGCATCCCAAATTTCATACATAATATCTTTTCGCAATGTATTGAGCGGGGTGAGGTTGTTTTCCCGAAGAAATTCTTTGGGGCGATCATACCGCGACTTGCTTCTTTTATAACCCCCCCCTATATTCTAGTCGTTACTCTTGCCATTATTGTCATTTCCCTCGGCATCCATGCTTTCCTTCTTATTTTCCTTTTTTGCGGTCTCCCCCGCACACCACTTCTGAGTCCGTATCAACATTTATGCGTCTTGGGCTCCCTCATACTTAGCTCTTACCTCAGGCCGCTTTTTCCTTTGAGCAAGCCTGTTTCAAAACATAAAGTCACCTCCTGCTCGGACAGGTCAGACACTTGCTCGAGCATCTTTGTGAATCTTTCCAAGTAGCTGGAAGTAGACTCGTGGCCCCTCTGCTTGATTTTAGACAAGTCTGCCCTTGTCTTTACAATCACCCCCAAAGTCCCGAAATCAGCCATGAATTTTGCCCGCAAATCCGCCCAATTGTTAATCAAACTGCGGGGAAGAGCTCCCATCCATGCCAAAACCTTTCTTTGTAGCGAGCCCACAAATGCTCGAATCTTCAATACCTCGTCCGAGGTCACCAAGCCAATATGAGACTCAAAGGACATCAATCAGTCCCTTGCTTTGGTCTTCCACGTGTACTCCTTGATGTTGGGAAAGATGAGTCCCTGAGCTGGAGGGAATTCTCTATCCATGGGACCAGAGGGCTGGCTACAGTGCCTAAAAAATTTCCATCCTAGGCCTTGCCTTGTTCCCACGCCTCCATGCGATGCTTCATTTCTTCAAATTCCTGAGCACTTATTGCAGCGGCAAACCACCGGCGGACTGAAGCTGCACATTAGGCACAAATGGGACCTGTGGGGGACCCATGACTCCCATAGCCTAACCTATGACCACGGCATGTGCCACTTGTGCATGTGAGCCTCCCGCGACCTGATGTGTTTGATATGGGGCTGCCCCTACCCTATGTTGTTGTTGGCTGTTAGGGGAGGGGGGCAATTCATGCCTTCCCCTGGATTGTCGCGGTGAATGTATCCAAAAATACGCAGATATTGGGCTTGTAACAACTGGATATCTGGCTTTCAAAAAAGTAACAATAACCGTGAACTAGGCAGGGGCTTACCCTGCAAATGCACTCCAATGTGACAATTAGCTTACGCACAATTGAGAAATCAATTTGACAGAGTTTTAGTTTGTGTTAATGTGAACGTACTCTTTCCTTCTGAAAAAAAAAAAAAAAGATATAGGGCCAGCCTTGAAGGTTGGGAGTTAGACATTGAAAACATGAGCATGAAAGGTGGGCACGTCGTCACGTCCGAAACGTGGGGGCTGGTTTCCTGACATTAACTCCTCACATTCAAGACGGTCATTTCCAAGTAACTGAATCGGGATGAACGCGCTCGCTTAGACCTTTTGCATGCTCGCTACACACTTGGCCCCCAGACTTCAGGCAGGAGACTACTTGCTCGTTATGTCTAAGCGACCAGAGATCCTTCCCTACTCGCTTATGGGTTAAGCTCGGGCTGTGGTGAATGCACGTGATTCGCTCGTGACCATGGATACGACATGCTAGACACGTGACCAATGCTTGGGCCTTCTGAGTAAGGCAGTTCAATCTCATTTAAACTTTTATTTACCGGTTTACCGTCATACACAAGGGTTTTAATAAAAACTATAAGAATGAATTTCTATCTATGTAGATTTCTCCAACATTAATTTTTGTTAATTCTTTAAATTTTGTATTCTTCTTTATTTTGCTTCATTTGAATGTAATTAAAAAGGATATATGTATCGATCGTGTAAATCTAGAAGTTAATTAATGTTTGATGTAAGTTAGACGAGTGGAGTCATCCCAAAAAGTGGATTGCCCGAGTTCACGTGACGTGACCAATGAAGTACTTAACTCGCCTTGGCTAGGTTATTGTGAGATGAAATCATGAAACAACAATTTTAACCCACATCCACATGCAATCAGTATAAGAACTTGAAGATGGCATTCTCTTTCTCTATATTTTTTGAGTTTGAAAATGGTGGATCAACACCAGTCACCAGAAAAAGTAAGATTTTGAAAAATAGCCCCAAAATGAATTGCTAACACTACCAATATATCTCAAGGATTCAACTTCATCTGCCAAACTCTGTGTGTGTGTGTGTGTGAGAGAGAAAGAGAAAAGTGTTTTAGGATCACAATCCAAATATCAGGGCTAATTCACAATTCGAATACACCATGGTCTACATTGTACAAGAGGATTCATAAATAACTTCCAGCAATTTCCCCATCCATTTATACCAGCAGAAACTGCAATTATTGGTCAAACAATCCTTCCATCTAGCCAAAATTCATGGCCGAAATTGCAATTACACCAAACCATTGGTCCATTTGGGTATAGCTTCATATGTTAGTGGAACCAACAAATAGTAACTTCAACAATCGAATCCCTTTGATTTCTTCAAATAAGTGTCACTGCATGCTTCACATTGACATCAGCTCTGAGTATTGTCCTTCACTGGGCTATCATGAGCTACATTATTGATCCAAATGTCACTCACATCATTTCCACTGCTGCTTCCAACACCATCCTCCTTGACATATTTCTGCACTACATAAATCATCAACTGATTGAGAAACTCGTAAGTTGCGTAATCATTTTCCTTAACATCAGTAGATCATTTATGTAGCTAATCAGCAGTACATCCTTTACTATTGGATTATCAGTGTGATGATTGTAGCCAGAGAATTCAACCAGAAAAGGTAAACATATACAGAAAAGAAAACCATGCAAATGCTTGACTGCAGAATAAAAATTCTCACAAGTGAAGTGACAACCCCCTCTGCATTCCCTACTGCCACATTCACAGCCTGCTGGTCGGGAACTCCGGCATTTATACTGGAACCAGTGACTGGAACTGAAGTCTGAAATGCACAATGAGAAGATCATCACAGTTAGGTATTTGCTTCTCCACCTCTCTTAGACTTCGTAAAACCCTCAAAAATACAGAGGCAAAAGCCCATAGTAATCACTGACCTCACAAACCATCGATTCACCCTGCATAGCATTTGAAAATTCAGGGGCTTTATCAGGTAAAGTTTCACATGCATTAGAATCCATTTCCAACACTGCCACGCCATTAACAACATTTACTGAAGCTACATTGCTAGTAAGAGCGTTGGAGCCCTGATCAGCCTCACCAGCATTTACCTGAAATTTAACTCAAATTGCTGAATACAACTTCTATGATCAGGCTTCAACAATTGATAGTTACCATTTTTAACACAAGTTGCTTTTATTTCCTAGAAAGATCCTAACAAGTGACAAACATTTTCAAGAAAAACTTCTAATGGCAACCCTATTCCTCTGACATCTTTAACCTGCTTGTCACCATTCCTAAAACAGAAAAGAAACATTAGGGTTAACAAACATAAACCACCTAGAGTGCTTTATGCCAAGGCCCAAGACTACAAACAAGCCAAGCCGCGCCAAACACTTAAAAATTTGAACTTGGCTGGTCAACATTGTGGAGCTTGAAAAAGGGCTCAAGCTTGGTCATGCGAGCCTTCAATTGAGCCTAAATTGTGTGTCTGTGCGTTTATCAAACTGAGTCCAATCTAAACTCAAGTAGCTTACGCTACTTTCGGCAAAGGTAATTATACAACTTGCCACTAGAGTCTCAATTTGAATGATTTAAGAAACAAATATCATAATTCAACACAAGGGACATAGAAATGCCAGTACTTACCTGCAACTCCCTTGATTTTAATGTTGAAGCGATAGAAGGAAGCTGGTCGATTTCCCAGCCAAGAACCTTACAAATAGCCTGCCCGTATGCTCTATGTGCTCTCCTTTTCTTAGTCTTAGCTATAGTAACCGAATGCTGAATCAATGCCAAACAATCCTTAAACCTCTTCCCAAATTTCTCTCCAGCGCCACCGCAAACCAGACAACAAAAGTCACCCCCACCGCCACAATTCTTCTTTAAATAACTCTTCACTTCACTCTCCTCCGTCAACAAATTCAAGAAAAACGTGTACTCATTTTCGCAGGCCACATCATCCTCCATAATATCATCCTCATCACTCTCATCGTCCTCACCGTCGCTGTCGGCATTGCTCGAAAAAAACTCCTGGGCAGCCTTTAATGCCTTTTGCTGCACTTGATTCCAGTTATGTCTAGCTAATTCTTCCGGGGACGGTAAATGGACAGTAGGGTTCGGTTTTAATTTCAATTCGGGCCAACCGCATGCAGTTCTCGGGGGCGAATCGGACGGAGGGTCAACCGGCCATTCAATGCCGGACGAGATGTTGCTGTTGTGGGCTATTCCGCTTCGTTTCCCACGGCGGGTTTTGCCGGGTTTCTTGAAATGTGTGGAGTTGGAAGGCTGAAGCGGGCCGGATGAGTGGTCGGCGGTTGTTCTCGTGGGACCTTGGTGCCAAAGAGAATGGAGGTAGAGGACCTCGTCTCTCAGTCTTTGTTCCAAGTATGGATCCATTGAAGAAATCTAGGGCTTCAAGTTTTGGGAAATGGAAGATTATTCCTAAATTGGAAGAGGAGCGAGATGATGTGACATAGTGCAATTCCTGTTCTGTCCTTCGTCTCAAAAGCGAATCTCAATGTTAAAATTTTATATCAACTTCTTATACAACTTATTAACTGGGTCCTACTGTCACCTACACATTTTTCTATTCTTAGAGCAGCTCCAACGCAAGCTTCCTAAAATGGCTTCCAATTTGGAAGTTGTTGAATTGCAATGGGAACACTTCCCAAATTTTTTCCAAAGCTGATGTGGAGCTGAGGTGATGGAGAGAGATTAAATTTTCTTCCAAATCAAGAAGGAGGCCAAATGGGAGGAAGAAGGCGCGCAGGGGAGGAAGGTGGGCGTCACACACGGCTTGTGTGTGGCGCATGCGCCACGGCGAGTGGCGGGCGGCAGCGAGGCAGGTGGGGGCCCGGCTACATTTTTGCAGTCCGTTTGATTAATTAAATTTTTTTTTTTTAATAAAAGGCAACTTTACGAATTTTGTGCCGGGGGGTTGGTGGGTGGGGGGTTTGGGATTTTAATTGTGTATTAAATTTTGGTATTAAATTTTGTACTTAAATTTTGGTATTAAATTTTGGGATTTTAATTGTGTATTAAATTTTAGTCTTAAATTTTATTTGTCTTTTATTTAATTTTTTTATTTAACTTTAATTAGTAACTAATTATTAATGTTTTTATGTAACTTTTAATTATTAATGTTTTTATGTAACTTTTAATTATTAATGTTTTTATGTTACTTGTAATTATTAATGTTTTTATGTTACTTTTAATTATTAATGTTTTTATGTAACTTTTAATTATTAATGTTTTTAAAATAGCCGTTTTAAAGTAGCCGTTGTAAAAGTAGCCGTTGTAAAGTAGCCGTTGTAAAATAGCTGTTTTAAAGTAGCCGTTGTTGAGAAGTATATATAGATAAGGGGGTGTCATATTCTTCTACCAATACATACAAATCATCAACATACGACTAAAGATGTCTAATTCTTCCTCTTCTTCTACCAATAGCTCTAACACAAGCAGTCATACCGAATAATCCAACGAATCCAACATGTCTGAAGGTGAAAAAATATATTTGGAGATAATTGCATTACAACAACAAATAGAAGAAACGGAGAGAGCCAACAACAGGAGGCGTCGCCAAAGGAAAAAGAGGAGGTATATAGATCGAAAGCGTGTAGCGGGAAATACTCAACTTGTCAATGACTACTTCTCATCTCAGCCATTGTATCCCGATCATATATTTCGGCGACGCTTCCGAATGCATCGAAACTTATTCATTCAGATAGTTAATGCATTGGAGAATCATTCAAGTTATTTTCGACAGAGGTCTGATGCAGTAGGAAAGGTAGGTCTCTCACCACTTCAAAAATGCACGGCAGCTGTCCGTCAATTGGCTTATGGAGTTCCGGCCGATCATCTCGACGAGTACCTCCGATTAGCAGAAACAACCGCCATCGAGTGCATGTTCAACTTCTGTCGATGTATCATTGAATTATTCGGAGGTCAATACTTGAGAAGACCAAATGCTAATGATACTCAACGTCTACTTCAAATGCACGAGCAAAGGCATGGCTTTCCAGGTATGTTAGGAAGTCTTGATTGTATCTTACTGGGAATGGAAAAATTGTCCGGTCGCTTGCTTGCAGGTCAATATGCAAGAGTCATGGGAAGCCACTTGGTGTGCTCGAAGCAGTTGCGTCGGCAGATTTATGGATATGGCATGCATTTTTTGGGGTCGCAGGTTCTCGTAATGATCTGAATGTGTTATATGAATCACCTTTGTTCAATAACGTACTCGAAGGAAATGCACCACCGTGCAATTTTGAAGTGAATGGCAAACAGTATACAAAAGGATACTACCTAACCGATGGAATTTATCCGGATTGGGCTACTTTTGTTAAGAGTTTTTCGTGCCCGTCGGATGCTAAGTGAAAGAAATTCAAAGAGATGCAAGAGGCTGCAAGAAAAGATGTCGAACGAGCATTTGGAGTACTCCAATCAAGATGGACAATTATCAAAGGTCCTAGCAGGTTTTGGTATAGAGATAACTTGAAAGAAATAATGCTCACATGCATTATTTTACATAACATGATTGTGGAGGCTGAGGGTGATCACATTACGAATTGGGCTGATGATACTGTATATGACTCTCCACAAGTAAATCATGGGCCAACACAAGCATTTGAAGAATATATGCAACGAAATTCAGAGGTACGAGATAGAAACACCCATCATGAACTTCGATCCAACTTGGTTGAGCATATATGGCGTCGTTACGGTGACGTTTTTATGTAATTTTAATTATTGAACTGTAATTTTAATTTTAAGTTTTTTTTTTATGTAATTTTAAGTATTTATCTTTTATGTAACTTTATGATTATGTAATTTTTTTCAATTTTAACGTTTTATGTAATTTTCTATTTATGTTATTTTAATCGTCGTGTATAATATGTAATTTATTGATAATTTATGAATTAAAATATAAATTATTTAAATTGTGAGTAATAGTATTATTTATAAATTAATTAATGTCATTATTTATAATTTAATTATTGATTTGTTTGAGAAATATAAAAATAAGATTGAAGTGTAAAGTTAATGATGTGGCAGTGGGACCCAACTAAGAAGATGTATAAGAAGATTAGCATTGGGAAGATATATTCTTAAATGGAATAAGAAGAGAAAAATGTGTATGTGGCAGTGGGACCCGACTAAGAAGATGGTATAAGAAGCTTTGCATTGGAGATGCTCTTACACACTTAAAAATAAATCTTCCTATTGTATACTATTTTTACACAATTTCTTACACAAAAAATATTAAATTTAACATCAACCCAAATAAAATAAAAATCTCTTCCCCCCTTCCCCCCCCCCACACACAACAGCCGACAAACCTTGCCCACCTCCCTTCTTTTGCAGGTTCTTAGTGAAGAAGTGAACCTCTCTTTCTCTCTCCTAATGACATTTACTCTCTTCTTCTCTCTCCTAATGTCCACTATGCACTATTTTCTAAGCTATAAGAAGCTCCCAAAAGAAACAATGGGGATGCTCTAACGCAATGTCAGCTTCTTATGGAAAAAAGATACTGTAATATGAAGTTACATAAAGATATGGTAAAATTGTTTTTTATTTTTATATATTTTTTATTTCATAATTTTAATATCAGAGAAAGTTGTTAAAAATATATTTAATATATAATTATAGAAAATATTTTTTTAATGAATTGTGAGATTTTTGGGTTTGGCCAACAACCTATTTGTTTATCTTTTGGTCAATTTCACATTTTACCCTTACGCATGAGTTAAATTCGAGTTTGCAATTTAAGAAGTTTCACAATGGATGACTTTTATCAAAACTCTTAACCATTTGTAGAGTTTTTTACTCACCCTTGATCCCACGATGGATACCCTATAACACATTATTCCTTTAAAACCAACTAAGAGCGTCCACAATGGAGCATTTTATCAACACTCCAAAAGTAGTTTTGGAGTCTTTTTGTTGAACTCAACCGCACAATGGACTCTCAATTCCACACTCAATCCCTATACCCCGGCAAATGGATTGCAACAGATCGGGGGGCTCGTAGCGTAAACAGTTGCTCTTCGTTCCCTCACTTCTCTCTCTTCCCAACTGTCTTCTTCGTTCTCTCTCTTCCCAACCGTCTTCTTAATGTCACGCCTTTAGGAACTTTTGGTATTTCTTTGTATTACTAATGTTTCTGCATAATATGATTATAGCTAATACTGCAATATAGCCATTACAGAGTGTAGGGCTTTATTAGTCATAAGTACAATTTTTTAAGGATGAAGCCACAACAGATCACTACTAACAAATAATTTTTTACCTAATTGTTATATATTTGTGAAGGCGTCTGTTTTTTTATTTTATTTTGGTGGACGTGAATGCATCTATTGACTAGGAAATTGATTGGAGTGTCTGGTTTGTTTGTATTGTGGTGTGAACAAATCCATTCGCTGAGGCAAATGCTGAGGACTCGAGCGCTGGGTCAAAGTAATACGTTCATATACGTATGCAGTAGCGCAATGGTAGGAAAAGCATGACGACTGACCAGGGTTTGAAGAAAGAGTTCAGCTACAATAAGATACTTAAGGACTTTAAGAAGGAGATACAGTTGTTCAAGACCCATAACTTGGCCAGGTAAACATGTCAAATGCTAGGTAGTATAACCCCTTTGAGTGTAGCCCATCTCCAACATTTTATAATCTATTGAGTTTGGTGCTGCCTACAGAACTTATTAGTTCCTCCCGTCTGATTAAAAATTCCCCTTTGAAGGTCAAAACTAATTAAGGATAACATTTATTTGTCATATATACCTTAAACTTTAAGACCAAAATTACTCTTCTTAATCTTTAACTAATGTAATGAGGTTAAAATTTTAGTACAATAAAAATTAAAAAGCTTAGTTTTTCTAATAGGACTCATTAAATGAAATGATTTAAACTAGCAAGAACAACTACTTTAGGGAATTTTTCTTAGAATAATCTATTTTCACATCATTTTAGTGCAAAACACTCTTTTTCTTTTGAAAATGGTCACATGCCCTGTTCAAATTTTTTGTGGACAACAATGTGAAAAGCTTCAGCATTTGGATTCTTTGGAGAAGTTGCTAATTCACTTCTTGAAGTATTTTGTTTTTAATGGGTTTTCACATGTTGACTCAAGTTCGAACATAATTTCAAGTTTGATGTATCATTCATGTATAAACAGACCTAGCTTGAGTGCTTTACTTGGACCATATCTCCTTCAATTAATCGACAAGTTTGCGGCAGTTATAGGGGGATAACTAAGTATGCTTCATGAGGGTACCAATTTTAGTTTGTTAATACATTTTAGAGCTGCACATCAAAATATTTCGAAATCGTGGAATAAATATAGATACATAACCTGCTCGATTCTGTAAAAAGGTGTTAGGTGGCTGTCAAAAAAATGTTTCTCTTTTGCAGCTTTACTCCCATGACCTACCCAAAGCTGCAAAAACAGTAATTTTAAAACTTGACTAATCCATGGACTGAATTATATGTATAAATATCAGCAATAGCCCTCCAACCCCACCCCACCCCATAAAAAGGAAGAACTCTGCTAAAGTACAAAGTTTTAAGATGGCAATATGGACTTCCTCCTACAAACAGAACACAGTGTGTTAAGCCATGCTACACATTATGCCTTGTTTGGTGTTTATTGTGTTTGGTCCAATACCTTGTGTTTGGTGTTTATTGTTGCCCATAAATACCCATTTACAGCTATTACATAATTTGTATAGATAAACACCAAACATATTTTGACTTAAGCATCTGTGGGATGAGCACACATAATAGGCATCCATGAGAAAGCAATAACAACAACTTAGAAATGTTTACATACCCACAAATGAAAAATAATGAAATTAAAAACCATTCAGTAATTTACAAGGGAAAAAGGCTACCTTCTCGGGTCGTGTTTCTACTTTGAAATGGATCAAGCCTAAACAGAGCAGAAAAACAATAAAAGCATGCTAAGTAGTTGTCAGCCTCACTAGTTCTGAATGCAAATTGACTATGGGTCACATTCTCTTGGTGGTGGAGATTATTTCCATACGGGGAGGTTATGTGTAAAAGTACTTCTGATATTCAGCTTAGAAATATTATTTAGGGAAGAAAAGAAATGCAATGTAATGTAATGAGTTTTGTTTCAGTTCGTACAACTGAGTGCAGTACTTCTTGGAAACCAAGAGTAGTCATTGAACACAACCCCAAAGGATGTCTAACTTGTTATCGAGAATATTTTAGGGAGGCTCAAAGTGTAATGGAGGGACATGCTTGTATTGGCACATCTGCTCCAGATGAAAAGCTGATACGAGGGATCATACACTAGTAAATGCAATTTGTCATTATCAAAGTTTGCAAATAAATTATCTCTCTTAAGGCAATTTTATGACATAATTTTAGCTGGTATATATGCTTGGCAGAAGCATTTTTACAAATAGTAACTTGTCATTATCCTATATTGCTTAGAGTTAGAGCATATCTACTGAGCAGGGCCCAATCATTTTTTCAGACCCATTAAGGGTTAAGTGTCTGACCAGTTACTTAAAGCGCCTGAAGTCTATGGAGCATAGCTTTAGGATTTCAAAACTTAAATCTGAATGTTATGTGAATGCTAGAAACATGTATAACGAGAAATGTCAAATCCATATCCTTGTAGCAGAACTATTTGAGAAGTGTGTGATGCATAGCCTTCCCTGTTCTAGTAAAACTTTTAAGTTGTGCTCTACCGCATAATTGTGTGACCTTTACTTCATTGAGGCCAAGCTAGATGTGGAATAAATTATCTTCTAGCCATCAATATGAGATCACATTTCAAGTGCATATACATTAGTTTAAGAGTCCAAAAGTCTACTGCAAATGTGGATGACGGCATGCGTCTTATAAACAGACTTAAAGCAGCACTTTCATAATTACTGGGTATGAAAAGTGTCACTGGCATTCTTCATACTTGTGCAACTCTCGGTGAGTATTTTACTGAGTTTTGTATAGATTTTTGATTAAGAATGGATACAAGCTAGATGCATTTAAGAGACATGATCGTACCACAATTTAGGGATGGTGTTGAAAATTTTATTGTCGATATATTCAGACGTGGGGCCATTTCTATCCCGGAGCATTTTTTATTTAATTTCTCATTTCTCGCAAAATCCTATTACATTATTGGCTTAGTCTTCATCGAATTAGATAGATGATCTAGCACTGATGGAATTTATATTCTATTGACGGTTAACGGAATAACATGAAATTTGAATCAACTTGAAATATGTAAAAAGTGTCCATGTTCAAGGTGTTATGGTCGTTTTTATAAAACAATTAATTGAGGTATGTATACTATTCAGGTCTTTGTATGGTTGATGTACTCAAGCTTATATAATGTATAAGCTTATGTGATGTGAATATGATTTGTATTTTAGGCTGAAGCTGAACGTAATTTTGTAAATCGTAAGCAACTCGAGTTCCCACACAGGACTGGCAGGACTTCACACGCTAATATTCAAGCAGAGGTAAGCTGTATAACTAAAATGCCTGTTAGGGTGCTCTCGTTTGATGCGTGTGCACTATTGTTTTGTTGTTGTACGTAAATGCTTTGTTGGGGTGCCCTCACTTGATGGGTGTGCACCATTGTTTTGTTGTTGTACATAAATGCTTTGTTGGGGTGCCCTCTTTTGATGGGTGTGCACCATTTTTTGTTGTTCTACGTAAAAGCTTTGGCTTAATTAAATGATTTGTTAAACCTCATTTTAATAAAAAGTGAGTGAAAAATGAGACCTGTAGCTGTTCTAGTGTCTTTGAAAGAGAAGTGAAAATCCATAAGATAAAAAAATACATCCAGGAATGCGTTGGGAAGGACTAGCATGACTCTAGCTCTTCCAGCTATGTCACTTATGGTTCTGATACATGAAAACATCCCCCAAAACCAAGTTGTCCAAAACAATTTTAAATTGCAAGAAGGCTGGTCGGATCTCTCCTTAAAGCGCAATTACAAGTAAAAGAATGGAGCTCGAGCATCAAAGCTCGACTCGGCTACATGCCATCTTTTAGTACCAGGTTAAATTTAAGATAATGACAAGAATACCTTCGTGTTTTTTTCTTCTCCTTGTAGCATAGCATGGCATTGCCTCTATTCTTTGAAAGACGTTTTACATCAGCTTTAGTTATTGATGGTACTGCTGCACTTTCACCTTTAATCAAAATATTTTGGTCCATGAATTGGATATTAGTTGAGCCACCATAGTTTTTTGATGTTCCAAAACTTGAACCTGATGGTAGCCTTGCCATTAATAATTTATTACTCTCAGATGTTGTGGCCCCTTGGCTTGCTGTTTTGGTACTTAAATTATGTAGTTGTGTTACTGATTTGAAATACTGATGCCCACCTCGGAATTAGATAACTGATTTGAATAGGCGAGTATTGCAATAATATTATACTAGGTAATAACAAAAAATGTTTCCTTGGTATCTTTAGTTCAGTCATTCCTTTTCGTTTCCCTAATACAATTATCTAATTGTGAGAGCACGTAACTTCAGACGGTATTATTTTTATTAGTCTGGCATACCAATATTTTTTTATTTATCGAACTCTGGTGAGTTATGTATATCTTTAAGGGTGCTTAACTATTGCATCACAGTTTTGAAATCTGATTTACTATCTATGAATACATGCCCAACAAAATCTTGGACTCGTTTCTTTTCGGTGAGGATTAATTTCACCTTCTAGCATATGCTTCCACTAAGATCTCACTAGTTGTATTTACTTGTTTCTAGAACATGAATTGTTCTTTCCTTTATAGTATGTCGATAGGTAGTAATGTGTCATTTGTTTTTGTGGAAGCAAGGTTTGCTTTTGTGATATCTCCTCCCTTTTTATGTAGTTTTGTAAATGAGGCAAGTCAAGACCTGGACCTGGAGATGATCTGATCCAAGACAATTTTCTGCTTATTTATCTTTGTGTTGGACTTTTGCAATGATTCTTTAACCGACATAAAGCAATTAGCTATTGGCCTGTCTGAGATTGCCTCAACACAGGAATATGCATCCTGTTAAGGTTTTAAAATTGAACCATGTGATTTCGCTAGTACATCTAGAAGCATTTGTTAAAAACTTGATGCATCTTCTTCGTTTTTCATTACTGAATACATACTTTCTCTTAGGAGGACGGTAGGATTGTTGAATTGAATATGTCATGAACAACACCACCTGGCTTACTATACAATGTCAATTGTTTGGTTATTCCTCTTCAGATAGTAATATTTCACTTGTGTTTTTGCAGGCTTTGCTATCAAGGCAAATCCTCGTTTTGACAAATATAATTTTCTACTACCTTCATGGCAAATCCTCCGTTTTGGCCTTTCGATATGCAAATAAGCAATCAATTTGAAGCATTCCATCAACAACAAATGCAGAACCTAGAGATGCTCATGCACGTTGTCAATGAAGCTAAAGAATCTGAGCCTGAGCCCGAGCAACCTCAAGTATATCGACACACATTTATAAGCCGAGATCGTAAGCACACGACGACCTTGTCAAAAAATATTTTACCGATGATTCGATTTTCCCAGCACGTATGTTTCGGCACCGATTTAGAATGCGCTTACAGTTGTTTCACAAATTTTGAGCAGACATTGAGATTGCCCAACCATATTTCCAGCAACGTTATGACTGTACCGAGAAATTGGGATTCTCATCTATCCAGAAAATGACGGCTGCTTCGCGGATTCTTGCATATGGGAGCCCAATTGATCGTGAGGATGAGGCCCTTACCATTGTAGAGACTACAGCTATAGAAACCGTTCGTCTATTATGTGAGGCAATTGTTAGCATGTACTCAGAGCGGTATTTGCGAGTTCCAAATGAAAGTGACATCGCCCGACTCATGGAAGAAAATAAAAATCGTGGTTTTCCAGGCATGATTGGTTCATTAGATTGCATGCATTGGGAGTGGCGCAACTTCCCCACAGCTTAGCATGGTCAGTTCACTGGCCACACCTGAAAGCTGACCATGATTCTTGAAGTTGTAGCATCCCAGGATCTTTGGATTTGGCATGCGTTTTTCGGTACACCAGAACATACAATGATATATTTGTGTTTGATCAATCCCCAATCTTTGACAGATTCATTCAATGTCAAACACCATACACCCCATACGAAATAAATGGTAATGTATACTACGTGCCATACTATCTCACAGATTATATATACCCTCACTTCGCTACACTAATCCAAACCATCAAGCACCCTCGAACTGAAAAGGAAAAACATTTTGCGCAACAACAGGAGGCTTGTAGAAAGGACGTTGATGGGACATTTGGGGTTTTGCAGGCTAAATGGGCTATTACCAGGGGCCCGATAAAATTTTGGGACCAACGAACTTTAAGTAATATTATGTATTGTTGCATTATTCTGCATAATTTGATAATCGAAGATGAACGTCAAACAAATATTGAACGATGAAGATCTGTGAGTGAGTGAAACAATGCTAGATGAACTATTTCAGCATGATCCGACTATGTTGGGTGCATTTATTAGTGCTCAAATAAATCAAGTGCGAGATAGAAGTGTGAACAACCAGCTTAGGCTTGATTTGATCGAGCATCTTTGGAATAATTTTGGTAGATAAGGTGACCATTGATCTGTATGTGTAAGGTTTTATGTGTACCAAGTGGTATGATTTATATACAATGTGAGCTTGGTAGTAGCTGTAGCAGTAGGAGTACCGGTTATGTAATGGTAAATGATGAAGATTTTTGCAGGTAATTTTATCTGCTTACCATAGCAAGAATCGTGTCGATGGTAATATACATGTTCAGTTTCATTGTAACTTTAATTATAATGATCTACTTCAGATTAAGAAAGCAATGATTTTCTTCAAAGCAGAATCGTATTTTCTAAGTTGTTTTAGGTATTGCAATATTTTCTATTTTCTATTATAATCCCCCTTTGTGTTTTCATGGAAGGCAATGTTTGGACTTTGGACAACTTATGCTTTGTTCTGTTTTATTTTTTTTTTGTTAATTTTGTTATCTTATGTTAGTCTATTAGATATGATCAACTTAATAAATACATTGTATTTCGCTTTATATTACATGTTTCTTCTTAATTTTCCTATCGTTTCAAGTTACTGATATACATTTTACATTATTATCGTAAACTTGATCTATTAATCAAAATGAAAAATGCCTATATTTTATATGAAATTTATGAATTAATTGTAAATTCTTTTTAACCTAAGAAAATCATTCGTCTCGTGTTCGAAATATATGAGAGAATAAAATAATAATAACTATAATGTACTTATAAACATAAATTGACCCTTAGATTGACATATATTTTTAGATGAAAATAATTGAAATAATTAAAATATAATATTTTTTTTTCATAGAATATATAATATAAAATATAAATATTTTATTTCAATTGTGTTGAAAAATAGGAATAAAAAAATTGAAAAATATGGTGGTAGTTAGGTTTGTTAGTTGAGATGAGAGATGTTTGAAGTTTTTAGAGGATTGTATAAATGTTTATTATTGGAGTGAATTATTTTTTAAAAGGTTGAAAAAGTGTAAAAAAACAGAAAACGAAGTGAGTAAAGTGTGGTATTGGATGTTATTGTTGTAGTTGCTCTAAACATCTATATATATATATATATATATAAAGCCTAGGTAGTCTAAAAATAGTAATTTTTCGCCAAAAATTGCATCCCTAAAATAGTAACCCCTATTTATAACAAACATTTAATGAATCTTATAATTAAATAATACAAATTTAATTGTATTCATTGCTTTATTATCCAAACACAACCTTTTATGCGAGTCCAGATCTGTACTCCCTTTTATGCATACAACCGTTAGTTTTCTATTGTTGCCAAATAAACTTCAGAAAAATCATGGATGACTTTGCGCAAGAAATTTCACTGAAAGGAATTACAAATACTCACAATTAATTCTAACTAAATGATTAATCTGTATATGTATATATATATATATATATATATATATATATATATATATATATATATGATTTTATTTATGAATTTTTTTTGTCTACTTCACCAGATTAAAAGTTATTAAAACAAATACTTTCAATGAAATCGTAAAAACTCACAATTCATTTTAACTACATGAAATATATAAATATTTTTTTGTCTATTTCATTGGATCAAAATTATTAAAAGAAATATTATGAATAAAATTACAAATACTCATTATTGTTTTTAAATATATGACTGACCAACAAAAATATATAGATTTGAAATTTTGTTGTCCATTTCATCATATTGAAATTTTAAAAATCATCAAAAGTTCATATAAAACATGAATGCACATGATTAATTATAAATGACTGACAGATCTAAAAAATATATTCATTTGAAATAAATAAAATTTAACAAATACTTCAAGTAACAAGAACTATATAATGGTAAATAACAAAACGAAACAAACAATATTGCAAGATAATTTTTCCTCTGACAAAGAGGAAATGTTTCAGAAGTACAAAGTTACCTCTCTTTAAAAAAAATTGAACCGACCATTTAATCATGAACGAATTGTTTTGTCGTTGTGTTCGAAAAGTAATCGGATTTACATCAAATTGTAGAGTGCCAAAGTAATCTCACTTGGAAAGTTACCTTGATGATCCCCTTTTATAGAATTCTATATTTTCGAGGATAGAGATCGAATGGGGAGAGGGATAATGAGTAAAGGGAGTGAAGAAGAAAAACTAAAATAAGAGTTGGATCCATAAGTTGAGTTAATAGTTTGTTTTTTCTTTAAGCGAGTGAGAGGGGGTTGTTGAATAAAATATCATAATAATTGTATCAAGACAAGAGTATATATATATATATATATATACTCTAAAACAATGCCTTTTAATCGTTTTAATATATAGTGTGGAGTGGGGCAAGTAACAAAGCCAAGAGATTAAATTTGTCTTTTAATTCTTATTGATTATTGATATTGAAATAAGCCATAAACAAGCTTAAGTTAGCGATTACAAATATAATTATTGAAATAATTTCAATCAATCAATCGTCAATTAAATTTGTTTATAGTAACTTTTGTCATTCAATTAATATGTGCTCGGGTTATGAAACACGGACCCATTTTATATTTTTTGTATTTTAAGGGTTTGAAAAGAATATGGTGAAAATTGGGTCGGTCTTTTGATGATATTCAACTGTTCGCCTTGCTTTTTTAATCGAAAGTTTTTTAAAAAAAACATTTTTGATAAAACGAGAATACCTTTTAATGAATCGGATTTTACACGCTGCAGCATCGCTTCATACATTGTCATGCATGATTCAAAATTGTGTAATTGTCATTCTCATTCTCTTCCATACGGTGCATCACGATTTTAAATCGATGCCTCATGTTCAAACTGGTCTATTTCCAATTCATAGCAATGCATTACGATTCTAAATTAATGCATCGTGAATCTAAATCGACGTATCGCTACTTAAAATCCATACAATGTGATACACATTTTTTTGTATTTTCATTTTAATTATTTATTTAATTTTCATAAATTGCAGTTATTCCAATTTATTTATTTTATTATTGTTAATCAACTAACACATATATTTCTTTATTTTCATATTAATTTTTTAATCAAATGAATCAAATGATATTTTTCTATTCATTGAAATAATCTCTTCTTTTAGTTTTTGTTTTTGTCTTCATTTCGCTTGATTATAATTTAACTGAGTATAATTTGATTGAAATATATATATATATATCCGTGAGTTAAACGCACGGGTATAAAACTTATTGCTCTAAACTTATAGGGACTCTTAATGAAATAGTAACTTTTTTTTTTGTCTCTAAGGCTCCGTTTGTTTCAGGGAAAACGTTTTCCGGAAAACGTTTTCCGGAAAATGATTTCCGGAAAATGAAATCATTCTATTTTCATTGTTTGGTAAGTCTTATGAAAATGTTGTGGAAAACATTTTCCGGTGTTTAAACTTTGTGAAAATGTGTTGGAAATCATTTTTTACAATATCATTTGTATATAATACTCAATAAGAACTAAACATAAATTTTCACCAAGTTATCAACTCTCCAAATACTAGCTATTTTACAAACGCACGCGATAATGACCATAAAATGACAAAGATATTTTTGGATAATTTTTGATATGTATCGCTGCACAAAGCATAAAATTTCACATTACTCAAAAATACTTACCAAAAGTCTAATTAAGATGTGTACAAAACATTGTGTCCCTTATGATGATCATGTTCAAATACTAACAAAATATTACCAAAACTCTAATAATTGTTTTAAAAATAAACCATCATCCAAAGCTTTCTTGTCCTTCAACAACAAAACATAAAACTAGTATCCATGCCACTCTTGGGTCATGAATTTTCAATCCATTTCCTGAAGGTTCTCACTTTTTACCATAAATCCTCTGCCAAATCCTTGTTGATAATCGGATGATCAAACACGAACCAAGAAACACTTAAGCATTTTCATAACCTCTTTGTAGAGATCTTCTCGTGTTCACTTGCTCATCTTAAAGTTTCTTGATTGCTAACGCAACCTCTCCAAGTTGTTCAACTACTTTGTTATCATATGTAGAATCCCCATCCTCATGACACCTTTTCCAGATGGGGCCTTGACTTTGACGACGTGCACTTGAAGCTTCTTTGCTTTTTGTGACCTCTTCAAACTCATTTCCATAAAATGATTTAAATGATTCCGGAAAATCAAAAGATTTCATTTTCGGTGTTTGGTAATCTTTAAAAAATATGTGAGAAACATTTACTGGGTGTTTGGCAAACACACTGAAATATACTTGAAAACAATATATGAATAAATAAAAAAATAGAAAATAGAAAAATGGACAATTTTTTATGATGTCCCTAGAAAATCAATAAGGACCATCTTTTTAAATAAGGTTCATCTTTTTAATCTCACAATTACAAATAATTTTTTGCTAATTGATATGAAAAACGCTCTAAAATCGAAAATAGACAATGTTTAGGATGTCCCTAGAAAATGTTACGGAAAACTATATATGAATAAATACAAAAAACATATTCTAATATTAATGCATATATTGAATATAAAATAGTGTTGAGCTTTAAGTAATTTTCTTTACTAATTCTCAATTTATCATTAATGGTGTCAAATCAATGTCAATTTTTTTCGATCTCACAATTACAAATAAAAATTTGATAATTGATATGAAAAAAAACTTTTAAAATAGAAAATTGATAATGGTTAGGATGTCCCTAAATAATATAGTTGACACTAATTTTAGAACGTAGTAAACATTTATTAAAATTATAATTTATAAAGAGTGTCCACAAACTTTATTTATATTTTTAAACCATTTATTTGTTGAGTAAAATGTTGTGTGGAAGTAAATATGTGCAATTGTGAAAGGCGGATGGTACCGAACGTTTGGAAAATGACTTACGGAAAATGAATCAAGTAAGTCATTTCAGAAAAAAACCTTCATTTTCCGGTTGACTCGGAAAACCTTTTACGTTATTTGTATTTTCCTAATGTTACCAAACACCGGAAAATGAGGAAAACGTTTTCCGGAAGTCATTTTCCGTGAAACAAACGGAGCCTAACTCTCTTCCGTGCGTGTTGCCCTTGTTTTTTTGTTGTTGACTTATATTTCTTTAATGGAGATTGTAGTAAAATAATAGTAGTAATTAGTTTTGTCAACATATGTTTTTTTAGATAAAAGTAATTGAATTTTTTAAAACATAAAATTATTTCAATATAATATAAAAAAACTCCATCAGTTTATGGAAAAGTTATTATTAAGTTAATAAGTTTTATTTGGTGTTTAAAAAATAATATTTTCTTTTACTACAATAGGAGAGATGTTTAGATAATAATAAAACTGTATTTTAAACATAAATTTCCTTTTAAACTGACATATATTTTGAGATAAAGGTAATTTTAAAATCTCTCCGTATTCAAATAATCATCTCTTTGATTCGGCACATCGTTTAAAAAAATTAATTGACTATATTATAAATATTGGTGTAATGTGTGGTTTCCTTTAATTATACTAGATTCTTCTTCTTACATTTCCTACCTTAACCTACTGATATACATATATTATTTTTTTACATTATTATCGTACGACATTATTATTGTAAACTTGATCTATTGATCAAACTGAAAGATGTTTATTTTTTCAATTTTATATGAAATTTGTGTATTAATTGCGAATTATTTTCAACAAAAGAAAATCATTTGTCTTGTGTTTGTAATATATGAGAGGATAAAATAATAATAATAATAATAATAATAATAATAATAATAATAATAATAATAATAATAATAATAATAATAATAATAATAATAATTTATTATAAACATTAATTGGCCCTTAAAATAACATATATTTTTAGATGAAAGTAGTCAAAATAATTAAAAAATACAATATATTTTTCATGGAATATATAATATAAAATATAAATATTTCATTCCAATGAGCAATTGTTTTAAAAAACCGGATATGATCGAATAATTGGTCTAGTCCCGATTTTGAGTTTTATAATTTGGTTTTGGAAGCGGATCGGATCAATACATGGAACTGGACCGAACCAATATATATATATATATATATATATATATATATATATATATATTATTTTTACTTACAAAATGCAAACCATAGTTGTAAAATATAAATAGTTTGTTTGTAAATTTGTACTGCATTTTTTTTTCTCTTGTGCCGTTGTGTTGTAAAATATATAGTTTACTATTATCATTATTTTTTTTATCAACATGTTTGTATTCTAATTATTATACTATTGTTGAGCGTTTAAATATTTAACTGAATGATTGTAGTTTATTATTTGTTTGTAGTAGTTTAATACGAAAAATAAAGTTAGTGTTAAGAGACTTAAAAATTGAAAGGGCTTATAATTGAAAAAAAATAGAATTGGACCAATGTATTGGGTCTCATGCATATTTGGTTCGTCTGATTTGTTTTTTTTAATCTGACTATTGGTCTGGTTACGATTTTCTAATTTTTTATAACAATATGGATCAACCCGGACCAATCTCATCCTTACCAATTGTGTTGGAAAAATAGAAATAAAAAGATGAAAAATATGGTGATAGTTAAGTTTGTTAGTTGTTAATTGTTATGAAGGAGATTTGAAGTTTTTTTTTTTAAAAGTGCATAAACTGTGATTATTGGAGTCAATTTTTTTTAAAGCGTTAAAAAAATTGTAAAAAAAACAAAAGAAAACGCACGCGGCAGTTATAGGTACATCAGTGGAGATCTCTAATTACATCATCACAGACACGCAGAGCAAACCCCACGCCTGAACTGCAATCACATCACTTCTTCCCGCAGATTGGCGGGAAAATCTGAAAAACCTAGTAATTGCCCAGCATTTCATACTTTTCTCTACTCCGTAATCCATTAACACAGCACTTACAGGTCCTTAGAGCACCATCACCATGCCTCTGTGATTTAATGTTAATGCGCAATCCTAGCATACATTACCTCCCCACAAAAACCTAGGTCAATAGCATTCCTTTCGTTCAATGGCTACTTCTACCCTCAAGGTTGTTGCAGAGTACGCAAAGTCAAATCGTTCATCATGCAAGAAATGCACGAAGACGATTGCGGCAGCCGCTCTGAGATTGGGTTTAGCTACCAAAGACCCAAGAGGGTTCGACAATATCAAATGGCATCACTTGCATTGCTTCCCATTGAATTCGAACCCTCTCCCTTCTGTCGACTCTATCAAAGGCTTTCCACAGCTCAAGGTTATTTTTCTACTCTTCCTGCCTTATTATTGGTTAGTTGATTTTATTCGGCAATAATATATAACATGCATTGTAGTCTTTCGATTTTATATTTTGTTGCGTTTTGTCAAATTTGTAGCATGTCTTGCTTCTAATATGGAGGAAACCATTTTGATGATGTAAACTGTTATTTGAGCTAAGTGAAAAATTAGAGTAATTAGAGTAACTCCGTAGATACCCAATTTGGATACCCATTTTTGAATGTCCATGATGTGTTTGTTTAAGTGTAGTCAAGTTAATGGATCCCGTAAATTTGTAGATTTTACTAAACCATTCTCAGTCTTCTACGTTATGGGATGTACAAGATTAAACCACTTGAAAAATTATGTATATGCATTGATGAAACCGGTAATTAGGCCTTAAGAAGATAATGCAATATTTTGTTGTTTGTCTTGAACTGAGCTGTGCTATTCCTTTTGCAGAGTACTGATCAAGAAACACTCAAGAAATTGATGAGTGAAGAGAATCAATCAACTCATAAGGTATGTGCTAAATTAAAGTCACATTTACGTACAGTCGTACACAATGGATGTCTTTGGTTTGGAGCTTCCTAATTGATTGTTATCATAATTAACTGAATATCAATTTAGTTTTCGAAAAGTTCATATTGGGTAAAATATTTCTGAGCACTATTTCTTCTGATGTCAACGTTTCTTTGTTTAGCTTCTTTATAGATAAATTACTTTTTTGCAGTGATTAAATATATGTAATTGTTTGTATTAAAAAGTGATCAACCTGAAGAAGCACCTCCAAAAAGTTTAATTTGATTGTTAAGGAGCAGAAGCACAAATCTGCAAGCCGAATGGTGCCTGTATACCAAGTCCATGTCCAGTCTAGGTTATTGGGTCCTAAGAATCTATATATTTTAAATGGAACACCGATTTTCTCTCAGGGCATCATGTTGCATAGATTGTGGTTTGGTTGGTTATTATGTTTCAACAACTTTGACATTGTGCATATTGGTTTGAATTAGTTTTTGAGTTATTCAATATCAAAAGTTTATGTATTAGGGTGATGTATTGGGTTTGTATTTAGTGTTCTTTCAGTTCATGAAGGTTGTAAGTTTGTAGGTTTCTGATGGAGACGTCAATATATCTGAAGGGATGAAAGAAAGGACCCCCAAGCGCTTGAAGGTACTAAACATAATTTCTGACCATCACCTGCCCACATAGATTTATTTTCCTCATTTCTAGTGATCCTGGCTTCCAATGTTTCATTCACAGTTAGGCCAAAATGAGCAAACTGAGCTGGGTAAAAGAAAGTCAAAGAAAGAGAAGGTAGAAAGATGCACTATTTCAACAGTTATAGAATTATTGCAGCTTAATCTATCCTGTGAGGATTTGTTTTACGGGGATATATAAGAATAAGACCTCTTGGTTTGTGGCAAATGGATTTAATTCAGAAAAGAATGTGGAATAGCTATGGATGATGTATATTTATGCAGCAATCTGGAACAAATGTGGAAGGCAAAAATCTCAGTGTGTTTAAGATATTAGATCTGGAAGTTTCTACAGATTTGTTTTCTTTGGTCTAAAGTCTTGGCATGTCCTTTTATTTTCCCAAAGAGGTTGTGGAAGTCTAACAGTTTGTGGTCACAATATTTCATTGTGGGATTCTAAGTCAAAAACTGAGTCTTTTTTTGCTGATGTTTACTCTTATCTTTATAAGTATGTGAACAAACAGAGTTTGTGATTCTCACATTCAGCACATATAATAGTTTTTCTCATTTTATGTGATCCTGGCTCTCATTGTTCCATTAACAGTCAGATCAAGACACAGAAGCTGAGATAGAGGAAATAAACAGAATGAAACCAAAGGTAAGGAAATGCACTGTTCAGATCAGATGGCTACAGTATCTTTACACATCAATTTTCTATCATTTGTACTTGTGTGTCTGTTAGTTTTGATTTGTTTTACTATAATTTTTGCTTACATATGATATTTTATAATCTATCTATGGTAACATGCAGGCTATTTCTTAACATCGCAATGCTAGACATGCTTTTTCAAGGGGTTCTCATATTAGATCTCTCAGTTAACATGCAAAAATTGTTGCAACTACTGTTTCCAAAAGTCTTCTCTTCAAATTAAAGTTGGATACTAAGGCCTCCAGGCATTAATTTTCAAAGAATTTAAAGTGCTACCCCCACCTCTCCCCTTTTTTTCTATTTGAAAAATTTTGTTCACTTTGACATTGCAAGCATTTTATAAATTGTTTCTGTTGTAGGTACCTCACTGCAATGATTTTGCAGTTTTTTTTGAAAAAAGATGTATGGATCTGATTGTAATTTTTAGAAAAACTCTTGTTAATCTGTAGACAACCAAATCTGAGTGTTGGTGCTTCCTTCCTTCCATGGGCATTCCACCTGATATAAATAGTATTGACTGTTCTAATATATTGTCCAACATACGTGCTTCCTTCCTTTTAAGGCATTCCGCCTGATATAAATAGGCATTGACTGTTCTAACCTAAGGTATCTATGTTCTATATAATACATAATATTGTCACCATGAAGCAATATCACATTGTTCAAAGCTTGCACTTGGCTAATTATTCTTGCTTTTGGGTTGCTGGTAAGAATTCTCGATCATCCTGTTTGCTTTTTGACTATCTGAATGTAGGAACTCAACCTTTTGATTATTATAATTATAATGAGTGGGAGATTTTGTTGATTTTCCTTGTTGTTTTGCATTCTCTAGATATCTGATACAGGTAAGGGGGGATGTAAGCTGGTGATAACCTTTTCAATTTCTGATATCAAGAACAGTTACAAGGTATGCTCATTTAGCAACTTTTATTCCCTTTTTGTGACATCTAGGATATTGTTGGTGTTTGTCAAAGTATTTCCTAATTGAGGCTCTGTTTGTTTCACGGAAAATCATTTCCAAAAAAATGATTTCCGGAAAATGAAATGATTTCATTTTCAGGTGTTTGGTAAATTTTTTGAAAATATGCTAGAAAACATTTATGGGTGTTTGGCAAACACACGGAAAATGTTACGGAAAACAATAAATGAATAGATACAAAAAATATGTTTTAATATTAATGCACATATTGAATATATGATAGTGTTGAACTTTAAGTAATTTTTCTTTAGTAGCCCTCAATTTATCATTAGTGGTGTTAAATCAATAAGGTCTATCTTTTTTAATCTCACAATTACAAATAAAAAATTTGATAATTGATATGAAAAAAAACATTTTAAAATAGAAAATGGACTATGTTTAGGATGTCCCTGGAAAATGTTACGAAAAACTATATATGAATAAATACAAAAAAATATTATAAGATAGTGTTGAACTTGAAGTAATTTTTATTTAGTAACCCTCAATTTATCATTAGTGGTGTTAAATCAAGGTATATTTTTTTTCAATCTCACAATTACAAATTTTTTTTTTTTAATAATTGATATGAAAAAAACGTTTTAAAATAGAAAATTGACAATGTTTAGGATGACCCAAAATAATATAGTTGATACTAATTTTAGGACGTAGTGAGTGTTTATTAAAATTATAATTTATAAATAGTGTGCACAAACTTTCATTTATATTTCTAAACAATTTATTTGTTGAGTGAAATATTGTGGATGTAAGTAAATATGTGCAATTGTGAAAGGGAGCGGAGTGTGCTCGAACATTTGGAAAATGACTTATGGAAAATGAATCCGTAAGTCATTTTCCGAAAAGAAGCTTTCATTTTTCGTTGACTTGGAAAACCTTTTACGTTGACTACATTTTTCTAAGGTTACCAAACATTGGAAAATAAGGAAAACGTTTTCCGGAAGTTATTTCCCGTGAAACAAACGGAGCCTGACACTGTTTCATTACTGTTGTATCTTCGTTGCGATTATGTATTGAAATTTTTTCTACCTCTTACTTCGATTAATATTGTTTTCCTGATATAGGATGCTAAATTGTTGCCCAAATGGAAGGCATTCCAGACTATTATATTTCTTGAACGGGTGAGTCTGTTAGGTTGATATTGTATAATTGGCATATGAGGTATAGGCTTTCCACTCTAATGTAAGTTCTTCCATGTAAGCAAGATTGCTTAGAAAATGTTGTTTCTCTCCGTTTTGAGAATTTGGTATTATTATTTTCTGGACCCATCACATGAATAAAACTGATTTCCATGCTGAAAATTGTTGTCATTTTTTCTTTCATTCCTTGTGTGTCATCCTGCTTTTTGGTTGTTAATGTATGTTTCTTATCTTTTGATCTTTAATGAAATGATAGCGTTTTGACGTAGCATGTTACAAGTAGTACATTTACATCTTTGTAGGATGATGGCCTTCAAGATTCGAGCAAAATTGCTGCATTTGATTTTGATGGATGTCTAGCGAAAACATCTGTGAAAAGGTATAACAATCTGTATTGTTTCAGATGAATAGTGTTATGTCTATAATAAAGTTTGCTGAGTATGGTAAAATTTGTAACAACTGTGGACCTAATGCAATTGCACATAGTTAATAGCATATTGTCAGTCAAATTATCCATCAGCCAAGGCCTAATTGGTTCCTAGCAGTATTCTTGATTGGATTTCCATTGTAACATAATATCATGACCCCAAGGGGTGGGAGAGATGGCAAGGGCATTCAAGCAATCAACTTGAGGTCCTTGGTTCCAATCCCATACCAACAAGGGGTCACACTTACCTATAAAACATAATATCATATCTTCACACAACAAAATGTAGATAAAATCATCAGAGATTTATCCAGAAAATTGCACATTCTATTTAAATGATGAAACGATAGTTTCTCTTTATCGCCACCCTGCTATTTCACATAAGGTTTCTTTTTTCAAGCTGCCTAGGCCCTAAATTGTATTTCATGCTGTCTTCTTTTTTCTGAACTGTCACCGTCATAGTGTAATGAGAGGTGATGAACATAGTTGGATTGGCAACCTAATGTTATTTTGCGAACTTCAGAGTAGGTGCAGATGCTTGGTCTCTAATGTATCCTTCAATTCCAGAGAAGCTGCAGAGCTTGTACAAAAATGGCTACAAGCTGGTTTGTCCCTTTACTAGAGCTATTTGAACTTTCTATTATTGTTTTAAAGATGCTGCTTTTGCATGATATTGGATTTGTGGTCTTGTTTAATTGAGTAGAGGTGATTGATAAACGTCCTCATTATATTTTCTTTATCAATATACTTGTATCATTGTCTAACCAGGTTATCTTCACGAATGAGTCAAACATTGACCGTTGGAAGAATAAGAGACAGGTAGCTGTGGATTCAAAAATTGGAAGACTCAACGGTTTCATTGAGCTTGTGAAGGTCCCAGTTCAGGTGAGTCAGTCTGGTCCCTGTATATATCTAATCCAGTCATATACTGTATCTGTCCCAATAAAGAGTCCTTTTTTTTTTTTTTGTAAGGCAAAACGCATATTTGGGCCACCTAATTTTTCAAGAACTTGCAATGCGGCCACCAAAAGGTTAAAATTGTTATTCTTGCCACCGTACAAAAGTTATGATGCAAGTGAGCCCTTTTTTTGACAGACATTAACCGAAGACGTTAAGTTTGAGTAAAATTTCTATTTTACCCATGGAAATGGACAATTGTACCAGTTGTTTAAGTTCAACTAAAACGGAGGTGTTCATCATTCAATATGTATATAAATATACATATATACACAATATAATACTATCACATAATTATAATATATTCCCTCCGTTCCGGGCAAAGAGGCCACTATTCCATTTTTGGATGTTTCACTCAAAGAGTCTACTTTCAAAGTTTATGCTATAAAATTTTTAATTTCCAAAAATACCCTTCTTTTTAAATTCTATTCAGATTAGAATTAAACGGTTAAATTAACAAAATAGTATTCCTCTTTTTGATCCCTAGGGGTGGAAGAGATGGCAAGGCCACTCAAACAATGACCTTGAGGTCCTTGGTTCCGATGCCCATACCAACACAAGGGATCACACTTACCTATAAAAAAAAATAGTATTCACCTTTTTAATTATATTCATATTAAAATAAAAAAAGCTATATTGACAAAATATTATTAGCCAGAAATTACATCTGGCAGCTGGGAAATTTTCCGGCGACCTGAAGATTTTCACCGTAACTTTTTTTCACCAGAAATTACCTCAAACTTTCAGAATATTTTTTGCTACCAAAAAATTTCGTTGGAATTTTTATTCACCGGATATTGCCTGTTGCCGGATTTTCTTTTTCTGGTGACCGGAAAACTTAACTGGAAAGTTTTGCTATATGAATTTGAGTAAAATTCAGCACCTTCCTTGAGATAAACAGTTGACATTGCAAAATCAATTATGCTCAGCAAAAAGCTGGAACAAAAAGTAACTAAAGAAAAACCATATAACAGTATACTACTGCTATACTCACCTAGTACATTTGTTCCCTTTGCAGCATACAAATCTGATTAAACTCAAGTATATTTGTGAACTTTGATTACAAGAGTAATACTCCATAGAGTATCAATATCAGTTGGAGTAACAATACTATGCTCACCTAGTACAACCAAGAAACTAGTGTTATTAGTAGCAATCTGAGATGAGATTCTACAACAAAAGCTTATTACACCAGAAGTATACACTAAAAACAGTGTTCTAACCCACAGGAAACAAGGTATTAAGTCATGGTTGTAGATGTTGGAAGGATGCCTCCACCAGTCTAAGCTCACATTGCAGTTGAGAGGGAAGGTTTCCTTCTCTAATCATTTGATTTTTACCAAGATGTGGCTCTTTGTAATGATTTCCTCCATAGCTTTTTATCACTTCAATCATGCAAGTGCAAGCCTGAAGTGACAAGAAGATTTTATTTAAACTTGTTGATGGCATTTCATCAAAAGATTTCTCCACAGCTAATACAAGTTCATCAATATTCTTCGGTGCTTCCCGATATTGTAATGATTGAATAGATTGAAAAAACCCAAGGTCAAGAACTTTTAAATCAGGGCTATTCGGAGGTTGAAATTTCAGCCGAATATCAAATCCCTCACTCTTTGCAGCCTCAACGAACTCTGGATCAAATGGATCTATATGTGGTTTGGCATCGTCTTGTTGTATGTAAATTGTACTAACTGGGCTGCACCGCGGCCACTTCTCTCGTATTGCCAGTAAAACTTTATTTATCAAACAGGAGCTTATGACATCTTTAGTTACCTGGAAAATGGGTTTAGTCTCTAGTGTACCAGCTGCACGGTTTCGACTCCTTCGCTGGGCACCTTTTTGAAATGTGAAACGGAATATGCCTATCTTTCCAGAGAACACTTCATTTCCATCATGATCAAACCGAGGCCTCGCTACTGCTGCTAGAAGCATAACCTTCACAATGAACAGCTTACTTTTGCATGTTCGATATGGATTACTTTCTAATGGATGAAGATAGTATCTTTCTGATGTTCTGGTAAGAAAAAAATCACTTTTCATCAATATAGACAGTGTCGAACATATCTTTAAATGTTGGATTGATCTGGAGACTTGAAGGCTCTAGCATTGATAAACAAAAACGAAGTCTAGCCTCTTTGTTTTGAGTGGTTATTTGAGGCTTTATTGGATTTGAGTGTGATCTTATTTCTCCTTTTTTGAGCTGCCGATAAAGATTTGTAGTGCTCGTCTTAAGGCCACTGCTAATGAGCGAAGGCTTGTCCGATGATGTAGATCAACTATTAACATGTCGCTGAGCTCAATACTCATAGGATTTGGATAAACTCGTCTTGAAAACTTTCGTGATACATCTACCTTAGAGAGATCTTGGACATTTGCACTTCCACGTTTCCAAATTCGTCCAACTGTTTTGGTGCACACGAAAATACAACAGCAACTTGGGTAATCAATCCCCTTTTCAGCTGAGCATTTTCACTTTGCATCAAAAGTGCATCAAAGATAGATTGACGTTCCTCATTCGTTAGCTTTCTCCTTGGATTAGGGGTTGGAAGATTCCTATACAGGTTCTGCATTTCTTGAATATCCCTCAACTGTTCTTCCATCACAATAGTTATGTGCTAGAATTTTTTCAGTTACAAAAACGAAGTAAGCACCTGAGACACAATTAAAGTTACTTTTAGCATGAAAGTATATGACTGAAATGCAATGCTTGCAAGTGTAAGCATATGCTTTTAAATAGTTATTTGACTGGATGAGATGAAATGATTAATATGTTTGAAAGTTGAAACATCTAAAAACATGAGTGAAATGACTGGATGATATAACTATTGTGAAATCGAATCCAGTGTAAGCATTTGAACGTTTGAAATGCGTTTAATCCAGTAAGCGAATAGTTAAATACTCCAGGTGGCTTGCAAAAAAAAGAATTGGATGAGCATTGTCTCGGCAAAATGATGCACATGTCCAGTTAATTTCTGTGCCCAAGCTGAGAGCAAATGTAAAGGTCAGTCTCTAAACCATCAATTGTATGATTGTATCATGCTATTAGATGTTCCTTTAGTTTTTAGTTTTATTTGTTTATTTATTTATTTTTATTTTAGATGAAAATTAGGCTTCTGCTAGCAGGTCAGGTTTTGTTTATACATTTACTTTTGTTTCGTCAATTAGATTAGGAGGGAATATGGGGAGGTTCAGGATATTGCAATTTACCCTCAATTGACAGGATTTTTGCATCACCCCTTCTAGTCTTTACCACACACAACTATCTGAAACTCTCATAGGCTCAAATTCATTTTATGGATGTATAGTTTTCATGAAAAATTAGGTTAGCTTATATTAGCTGCTTGAGCACGTTGCTAGCTTTGAAAGTGTGCAGTAGATCCAGGTGTTCCAGCATCCATTCTGATGCTGGCTAATCTTTTACTTTGATGTGTGATGCTAGGAGCCTAGGATAACCTTGACATTCTATTGCACTTTTGACTCTGGCAGGTTGATGGGGGAAAGGTTTGTGCTTTCTACCATGGCCCTGCTGAGAATTCTCAGGTTGCTAACCATAGGATGGCATTAAAGAAATTTCCTAGTAGGAAGAAGTGGTCAAAAGAAGAGAAGGAAAACATTGCAAGGGGAATTAAAGAGCAATACCGATAAACGTTACTCAAAGGGAGTACCATCCTCAATAGTTAACTATAGTTATATGTTTAAATGCGTTTAATCCAGTGTAATGACTGGATGATATGACTGGATCCTCAATACGTTTAACTTTTAAATATGTTTATGGATGATATAACTATTGCGTAAGCATATGACTAGAAAAACAAAGCTTATGACTAATCATTTCATCTCATCTCCCATCTAGAAACATACTGACATCTTAATTGAAGTTCCTTTTAGCATGAAAGCATTCAAAACGCACACCAATTAGCATGAAAGCATTCAAATCACACACCAAGGAATACAAGAACATCAATCTTACACAATGAAAACTGTATCAAGGACTGAAATGAAAACCGGCAATACCAATGTCTTAACCGACTCAAGACTAAATGAGCTCACAATTTTTGTGTAAATTCAACATGCAAATTTAAACTCAAGCTTGAAAACTCTGACTTCGTTAATTGTGAATCTCTATTGCGAATCCATGTGCTCCACAAATCTCAAAGTACTTTTTTTAAGGGTTTTTGAGTATCCTAAGACTGAAATTGCATAATTGAACAAATCAAAATTGAAAAGGATTCATTGAAAACCACTAAATTGAACAATGCCTGTAAATCAAAAAGAAGGACAAATACAAATCAAACAGCCCTAAACTGGAGAATTCCAGGTGTGTTCTACAGTAGACAAGGATGAATACAAATTGAACACCATTTGGGGCTGCTACAATGTAGAAGTGAGCCATGCTTTAGATCGATCGGCGGCGAAGACGAGGGGTGCACCATCATTCTGCATGAGCTCGAATTAGGGTGGGGTTGGAAAGAGAATGGAAGGGGAGGTGAGGGGAAGCGGAGAGCGAGATATATATATATATATATATATATATATATATATATATTGATATGTAAGTGTGACTCCTTGTTGGTATGGAGATTGGGACCAAAGACCTCAAGGTCTTTGCCTTTGCCTGAATAAGAAATCCCAGTGTACATTTCAATAATTTTCTACATTTAGTGAACAAGAAATCCCTGAATCTTCAATACCAAAGCCTCTAGATTTATTAAACCAAGAAAAAAACTCAAATAAACCTTTTTTTGTTAAAGAAAGAATAAAAATAAACCTTAGATTCAATGAACCCAAAAAAAATTCTAGATCTATCCAGCAGTAAGAAGATGGATTTGGGAAAAACAGAGGGGATGTGATCAACGAACTCGCACAAGCCTCTTCACTAAAGATTCATCAATCGATGGCTGCCATCGTGGTTTAGGAATCGGGAAATTTCGAAAACCCAACTACTAAATTACAAATTTACAATTGAGATGATTACACATCTAAAATGTCAGATATTAGTAGAACAACAAGCTTGGAGTGAGGGGACCCGAGGTAAGAACTGAGACCTCCAATGGCTTCAACCTCACCTCCTCCAGTGCTCGATGAGAGCGTTGGTGGGTTCTCATGGCTCTATGGACCTGACATCGCTTCTTGCTTGTAGTCAAAGAGGGAAAGATTTGTGCATTTGAATTGCAGTAGGACTAAGGATTAACTGTTTACTTGCGGGGGAGCAATTGGGAAAATTGATACGCACTAACAAATGCCTCTCTGCAGGTCTTCATCGCTTGTGGATACAATTCAGGTCAACATGAGGACCCCTTTCGTAAACCTAAACCTGGGATGTGGCACATTATGGAGCAACAGTTAAACTCTGGCATTCAAATTGATATGGATCAGTAATTCTCCTCTTGCACTTGCCATCTCTATTTTCGTCTAAGAGTTTAAAATATCTGCTTCAAGTAGTTCCCATTGGCGATTGCCCATAACTATCTTACTGATTTCCTGTTAATCTGTTTATTTGATGCTATTGTACATAAAAACTCTGGATGTAGATCCTTTTATGTTGGTGATGCGGCAGGAAGACCAGATGATCACAGTGATGCTGATATCAAGTTTGCACAGGTAATTCTAGTCTTGGAAGTCACTGGGAGTGGCATTAATTGATCTTCCCATCCTAGATGTCAAGTGTACAGTATACACTTTCTTTACCAGATGTTCACTTAAGTTAATGTTTCAGAATTCCCATAATTTCTTCTCTTTGTGTTAGACAACTTTGTAGCCTGTGTCAGTTATTCTTGATTGCATGATCCAAATACAGTAGTAGAGAAGGCCAAAGGGACCATTTGAGGCATTGCACTGGTTGAATTTTTCACCTATTTTTGGCCAAATAAGTTGTCTTTACGGAACTACTTCTTTATGTGGTTGCAGGCCATTGGATTGAAGTTCTACGTTCCTGAGGAATATTTCACCGTGTAAAGAACAGACTTTCTGAGAATCTGATTGATGAATCTCCATTATGTCATTTAACCTGGTGTATATAGTTTTGGTAAGCAGAAGGATGTGATTCATGAAATTTCTGATTATTTCATGTCAAATTGTCAACCCTTGTTTTGTTTTGAATGAAATCTCTCTCTCTCACACATGTTTTGTGGGATGGGCGGAGTCCACCAAACTAATCTTTGCTTGATCCTAAAATTAAGGGTGCTATATAGCAAGGAAGATCCATGATGAAGTTCAATTCTCCCACTTAATTAAAAAATCTGCGTACTAATAATCCACACATGCACGGCTAAGCAGCCAGCAGCCTCTTCATTTTGGTCTCACTATATTTATCTGAACTTCCAGACTTTTATCCCATCTAAAATTAGTATCCTCTTATCTTCTTTAAATTTCATCTGAAACCCGTTTATTTTTCTTCCCCATTCCATCTCTTTTCTCTCATCGGCCATGTCTGCCCAGTTTGTATCCCCTCTCATTTTTACACTCAAAAACCTCAAATTGAGTTGCACTTATTACCTATTCACTTCCATTGTTTCCTCGACATTTTTTCGTTTTGTTTGGGACCGATAAACCTTTGCAGCTCAAATATCAGATAGTGGGGAGAAGCACCCAAGCTTGTCTGTCATTCAACATCACATCTATTCATCATCAGCATTCAGTCAATGGTGGGGAGAATTTAGGGCTTAAACTGACTCTCGGCAAAAAATCAATGCTTGAAAGTCAAATTTTTAAAGAAAATAATATTTTTAGTAGTTTGTTAGTAATAAAATAACATTTTTATGCCTTAATTTTTAAAAGTGATTTTTTTAAGTGAAACATCTCAAAATAAAATAATGAATTTTTTGCTCAAAAAAAAGGGAGCATGATATTTGGACATGGCTCGTGCCAGAGTTTCCTAAATATATTAACATGTTAAAAGATAATTAAATTCCTCAAGAAGTGGTTTCAGACATGACTTATAGTCGACCGAGCATTCACTTATTTTAACACCCAGTGACACACAGTTGACAATAAACCATGGCTAACAGCCTCAACACAGAGCAAAAACTTCATTACTTTCTACCAATCTCTCCCTCCACTATTGCATGTCTTGTCAAAACAATCTCCTTCACAAGATTCTTATACGTAAAGGGTCTCACAGCTGCGCGTAGGAACTGGCCAGGAGGAATTCTACTCTTCTTCACTGTCCTTGTATAAGGACCATAACCGCGTTGCTTCCATTCTTCTTGACTAACTTTTGCATCACTATATCTCATTGTCGTCTCATCCCCTTCATCTCTGGGTTTTTTGCTCTGTCGCTCTTCAGCTGCCCTAATCTGCTTCTCATATACCTTTGTAGTTAACTCCACACTTCGTTTTGCAAGTCCTTCCATAGCTTCATTGCTATTAATAGCCTTCTTATATTCCTCATCCCAATCCACCTTATCATCTTCTGACTCCAAGTCTTCGTCTTCATCGTCATCAGCCTCATCTTCTTCTCCTCCTAGTTCATCATCCTCACTACCTTCTGCTTCCAAGATTATATCATCTCCATCATCATCACCACCATCATCCTCAATCCAATCCATTATCTCAGTCACACCAGTATTACGACCTCGATAATCATCATGGTCATCCGGGGCATCACAGCCCAACTCCTCTTCCTCTAACTTAGCTTTCCATTCCTTAGTATACGGATGCAATATTTCAATCGGATGATTCCCCAGCAAAAACATCCAACACTTGGACTTCTTCTCATCACTCAACTTCTCATAAGCCTTGACCACATCATCCACAAACGCCTTTGGATTCACCTTTACAATCTTACACAACCCACCAAAATAAGTACACAACTCAACCCTCCCATCATCATTCTCCAACTCAAACTTGAAATCATTTTCTGTTTCTGGATTAAGTAAAGGCGTCATGGCTCTGAAAAATTCATCCTGAGGTTCAAACCTACATTGGCAAACTGGCCTCTTCGTGTATATAATATCAGGCCTGATCCAAGCCGCACATTGTGTAATCGAAGATCTAGTTTTATTCCCAAACCTGCCCATCAGACTCCACTTATCCAACCTTTGGTTCCCAGCCTCAACCACAACTTCACTAACCAAAGTCCATTGCTCCCATGGCAACTCCGAAACTCTCCATCTTGGATGCCTTACAAACACCCAAAAGTACCTAAACCCAACACTCTTATCCATCGAATTCAACCTATTCCCAAAATTTTGAGTCATTTCAAACTGCTCAATCTCTTCCCACCCTTCTTGATCCCTAACTTCACCAATCAAAGTCACATTTTCATCTGAAAATTTCCCGCGAATCGGTTCACCCAAAACCACCCCACGCCACGAATACGGCCCAAATTCACCATACTTGTACCAATCATGAGGGTGCTTAATATTCGGATCATCTTTATCCATAAACCTAACCATTCGATCATACCCCAAACCAATCATTTGAAGCTCTTCTTCGGAGAAATTGTTAGGGTAGTTACCGTGAGGATTTTTCAGCCTGTAAAATAGGTTCTCGGCGTACCTCTTGCTTTTCCGGCGAATGTTTCGCTTGACTTCACGCCGGACATCGGCGTTACCAAGGATGCGTCCAGTGGATGGCTCCCCGGGTTTCTTCTTGCTTCTGCCGGCGAATGCACGGAAGTCTGGCCGGGGGGCGGCATTTTGGGAGTAAAATGGAGAATTAAGGTTATGAGAGTGTGCCCGAATGGAGAGGGATTTCGGGTATCTTGAGGGGTGAATTGGGGTTAGGGTTTTGCGGAGAGGGATTGGGAATTTTGGGAGAAATGAAGATTTGAAAGAGGAGGGGTTTAGGGTTTTTGGGAGTGTTGGGTTTTGAGTGAGCATTTTGAGTGGAACAAAAACAAAAAGTGAAGAGATGGGCAGATAAGGCTGTGGCCTGTGGGAGACGAATATTGTCACTGCTGGAACCTGAGTGAGTTGAAGCTACAGAATTCGGGTTGTTTGGGTTTTGAGCTAGCACCAAATATCTTGGCCGGAGGATACACATATGATCTGTTTAGCTGTTTGGTTAATTAGGAGAAGTTCCTACACTTGAGGAGTGAAGAGGCAATAACAATCCTAAATCTAGAGGTTTGTTTATGAGCGATACTATTCGGCCCCCAAAACCTAACCTTCCTATTTTACCCTCCTTAATCCAAACACTCTCCCTCCCTCCCATCGTCTTCCTCCTCCATCCTCCGTCCTTCTTCCCACCCATCATCTTCTTCCCTTTTCCCTCCATGTCCCTCCTTTTTCCTTCCCCCACATATTAGCATGTTCTTCCCTTTCCCCCCCCCCCCAACCCGTTGCACATTCTTCCCTACCATTGTCTCATATTCCCTTCTTCCTCCACCCACTTCGTCCTCCTCCCTTCTTCCATTCTGTCTCTTCCATTTTCCCTTCCTCCTCCGGTGGACACATGCCCCTACCTCCCTTCTTTCCCCGTCTTTTTTTTTTTTTCGATTTAACTTAGGTTGTTCGGTCATGATCGACCGAATAACCTTGTACTGTTCGGGCACAAGGTTGTTCGGTTGACCAGAGCCAAACAACACAAGGTTTTCCGGTCGACTATAGCCGAACATCACAAGGTGTAGAAACTGATAAAGTTTAGGAATAATTGCATAGCCTTTCCATTGAATAAATCACCTATTTATAGGGGGATTTACAATTAGGGTTACACTAGGAGTAGGATACAAGAAACCTATACAAGGAAGGTAACACAATTAGGAAAGAACTCTACAAGGTAATTACCACTAATTACACATTACAAATCAACAAGAATAATTAAAAGATATTATTCTCTAACATGCCCCGCAAGATGGACGTCCAGAAGAGAGACCAATCTTGTGAAGTAAGTGATGAAACCGTTGGCGAGCAAGAGGCTTGGTCAAAGCATCGAGTTGATCACCGAGAGATGACAAACTCGCATAAGCCCATCCCGAACTTGTTCGAATGAAATGAAAGTCCGAGCCACATGCTTCACGCGAGTATGAAAACCTGTTAGAGCAAAGACTCGTAGCGCCCACATTGTCACGATAAATGGTGGTTGAGTCGAGGCGAGGCACCGAGTTCGCTAAGAAGAGACAATCCACTGACTACCATGGGCCGGTATTCGACTTCGGTCGAGGCGAGCTACGATGCGTTGTTTCTTGGAGCTCAGGAGATCGGGTTCTTTGCCAAGATAGACAATGTAAGCACCGGTGGATGTGTAGTCATCCTTGTTGCCCGGCCGATCGGGCATGGAGAAGCAGAGGAGATCTGGCGATGAAAGAAGGATGCCCGCATCAATTGTGCCACGAGATAGAAGAACTCGTTTGACCGCAATCCAATGCTCGGCTTCGGCCTACGATGAACCGGGAGAGTTTGTTGAAGGCAACATCGTGCCGAGTGAGAGACAGATATCTTGAAGATCGCCGACCATTGCTCGAAATTGCTTGACGAGAGAAGTGCCTGTGAAGAGTCAAGGTAGGCGAGGTAGCAGGCGTAGCTACTGGCGAGCATCGGTCATGCGAGCAAGGAGATCGTATATACCTCGGGAGAGCGTAAGACCACTTGGCGCTTAACAACTTCAACCCCAAGAAAGTAGTGAAGATCACCAAGGTCCTCGAGAGAGAAGCGAGTAGCGAGCATAGAGATGAAAGTCTCGAACCCCGGCCGGGTTGTGACAATGATGTCATCCACATATACAAGGAGATAGATGATGGTGCCTCGGATGCGAAGGATGAATGATGTGTCGCCCACCGAAGTTTTGGAAGCCGAGGCAAGAAACCGACGCAGCCATTATACCATGCTCGGGAGCAGCTGAGACCATAAATAGCCTTGCGAAGTCGGCGCACATGTTGAGGTTTGTCCTTATCGGTGAACCGAGGCGGTTGAGCCATGAATACCTCCTCGGACAGACAGTTGCCTTGAAGAAAGGCATTGTTCACATCCGGCTGACGAAGATCCCATCCTTGACAAAGCGGCCGGTGAAAGAACAAGACGAATTGGTCGGTTTAACCACCGGCCGAAAGTCTTGTGGTAGTCAACCCTCGTCGGTGAAATCCCTTGGCTACTAGCGAGCTTTGTAGCGATCAACAGCCATCAAGATGTCTCTTGATACGGTAGATCCACTTACATACCAACTATATTGCATGAAAGCATCTCCAAGGGACTAGATCCCAAGTTCCATTGCATGCAAGGGCATCAAACTCTTCGGACATGGCCCGACGCCACTTCACATCCTCGAGAGCCCGAGTAACACATGCTGGTTCACTGCTCATCGCTACCGAGCCGAAAGACTCATTTTGATCTTTGGTTTGAAGATGTTGTTCTTGGAGCGAGTGACTATGGAGGATGTGTCAGGCATGGAGCGGAGGCAAGAGCAGAGCAGCGGCATGGGAACCAATGTAGCGGGCACATGACTTGCGGGTGATCCTCTGCACTGATGCTGGTTGCCAGGAGGATGGAGCAAGCACGGGGCGAGGAGGCGTGGGCAATGGTATCCTCTGCATGGCAGAGTGGGAGGTTGGTCGCTGGGCGGAGATTAACCAAGATTAACAATTCGATTAGTGGCGTGAGCCAGACGGAGAAGGGCGGCGGCCAAATGTGCATGAGGGACCGAAGCTCATGAGGGTAGCCAGACTCACTATCATAGGTGTCGCGCGAAAGCGTGGCCGGGGGTGGACACGGGAAAGGTGGACTCGACAAAGCGAACATGACGCGATATGTATACTTGGTGGTGCTGCTCGATCATACAGAGATAGGCACTACGAGTGAGCAGTAACCAAGGAAGACACATGGAGTGGAGCGAGCATCGAAGTTTGTGGGCGGAGTAAGGATGAAGCCAAGGATAACAGAGACAACCAAAGGCGAAGCTTGGCGTAGTTCTACAGAGAGCCAAAAAGTTTATGGTAGGGAACCGGCGAGGGTGGGTGTAGTAGTCTATTTATGAGATAGGTCGCGGTTTGGAAAGCAAACGACCGGAAGGCGGCGGAAAGAAGACGAGAGAGGAGAGACCCGCCTCAACAATGTGGCGATGGCAACGCCCGAGAACCCATTGTGTTCGGGGTGTGAGGCGAGGTAAGGTGAGAGATGCCATGGGCGGACAGTGGCGGCCAAGCCGAGTCCGGCAAGCCCCATATACTCGCCGCCATTGTCCGAGTAAAGGGTGACTATGGTTGTTTTAAAATAATTTTCCACTAAGGCTTTAAATTTGGGAAAGATGGTGGTAACCTCGGATTTGAGTCCGAGCGGGTAAAGCCGATGTAATGGGTAAAGTGATCAACAAAAATCACATAGTATTTGAACCCATCAATAGGGAAGGGGGAGGTCCAAACATCGGTATAAAGCAGTTTGAAGAGGGAGAGTAGACACAATAGTATTTTGATGAAAAGGAATTTTATGACTTTTTATTAGAAAGGCAATCATTACAATGACTAGAGTGCGGCGGTGTCTAATGCTAAACCTAGGCTAGATAATATTTGACTTTGGATGGGGCAGACGGATGGCCAAGCGATGATGCCGATCGATGAGAGACTTTGGAGGCCGACAGAGGGTGGGCGGGGAGGCGTGGTCGGCCATTCATACAGATCCTTAGGTCCGGTCCAGGTCAACAGTATTCTCCTGTCGGCCAGATCCTTCACATGAAAAGAAGTTGGTAAGAACTCAATAGAGGTTTTATTGGAGATACAAAATTGAGATATAGATATAAGATTCTTTTTTCATGTCGGGAACAAATAGAACATTATGAAGGGAAAAAGTGTGTGAGGTGTATGAAGGGAGGAGAAACCGGTTTGGAGATAGTTAACCCAGTACCATCACCAATGACCATGTCATCCATGCCCGTGTAGTTGGAGTGTAGCGAGAGATTGCCGAGGTCGCTAGTTACATGATGAGAGGCACCACTATCGAGTAGCCGACTCGGTGTCCCGTGTCTGCCGTGGTTGCAAGGTGAGCCCGTGGTTGCCACTTGGAGCCACTGCCGAGTTGGGAGTAAGCGGGGCATAGAGGTGGTGGCGACAGGTTGAAAGTTTAGGGGCCAGTAGCAGAAGTGGCCTGTTGGCGACATGCTTGACACTTGCCCATACGGTGGAGAATCTTGCCGGGGTTGGGAAGGTGGCCGAGGGTTGCGAGGCGGGCGATACCGAGCTTGCGAGGAGGATTGCCGAGCTGTCGAGCTATTGCTCCTTAGTGCGATAGGGTTGGCCAAGTAGGGCCGAAGGCGAGAGCTTGAAGAAGCTCGCGATTGATGAGTTTTTCATGAAGCTCATCAAGCGAGATGGGAGTATCCCGTCCTTGACCACATCCACGATGTGGCGGTAGTCATCATCAAACCACCGAGGATGGTCTCAATGAGATCCTCGTGGTTAAGAGGTTTGCCGAGCGGCGAGTTTATCGGCCAGGCTTTTGACAGATCGCATGTAGTCGGTGATCGTGAGTTCCCAGTGGTTGCTCGCTTGAGGTAATCTTTGATCTGTTTAATGTGACCTCGAGTTGGGCGGCATAGGTATGAGCCAGGATGTCCCGGGCTTCACGGCGATGGGTACTGTTGGATCGGAGGAGGAACCGGGGAGCGAGGAATCCAACGAGCCCCAAGAGGAGTTTGTCTTGGCGAATCCAAGGCCGTGGTAGTGAGGGTTTGGGGTGGGAGCGTCCTTGGAGGTTTGGGCATCCTTGGTGAGGGCGTGGGAGGCGGGCATGGGTGTGAACCGTCTACAAACTTGTAGAGGTCATAGCCAATGAGGGTGGCCTCAACTTGGAGTTTCCAAGCTATGTAATTGGTAGAGGTGAGTTTGGTGATATTGTGGTGGGAGATGTTGATGAGGTCGAAGGTTTGGGTGGGATCAAGAGGGTTTTTGACGGTGAGAGAGTGATTTCCGTTAGCCATTGTAGGGGGTGTTTAGGGCGGCGGCTAGAGGAAGAGGAAGAAGGTTTTAGGAGCAGAGCTCTGATACCATGTAGAAACTGATAAAGTTTAGGAATAATGGCATAGCCTTTCCATTGAATAAATCACCTATTTATAGGGAGATTTACAATTAGGGTTACACTAGGAGTAGGATACAAGAAACCTATACAAGGAAGGTAACACAATTAGGAAAGAACTCTACAATGTAATTACCACTAATTACACATTACAAATCAACAAGAATAATTAAAAGATATTATTCTCTAACACAAGGTTGTTCGGTCGATCATGACCGAACAACCCTTGAATTGAATTTTAAAAAAAAAAGAGAGGAGGAGACGGGGAAAAAAGGAGGAGGAGACGGGACTGTGGCTGGAGATTGAAGGGGTATACTATGATGAAGGAGGGAGGACGCAAGGTCTATACTGTGGGGGGAGGGAGGACGCAGTGGCGCTCAGGGAGGGAGGAGACGGTGAAGGGGGGTCAACTTATAAAGAGGGTAAAATAGGAAGAATGAGTTTTGTGGGGCTGAATAGTGCCACTCTTTGTTTATTACTATCATTTTTCAAGACTTGAAAATGAATCGTCACACCTATAAGTCTATAACGAAATTCGACAGCTTGAGGAAATAAATTGGTTAGTTAAATTAGTTATTCCTAATTTGTACATCGATTAAAAAAGTAATTCTCCCATAGAATGATGGATAGGGCCATAGGGGAGGGTTACCCCACCCTGTTGTCCATCATTATTTTAAGTTAAAATACTAAAAACTTTGAGATAATTGCAAAAAAAAAAAAAGAAAAGAACTTACTATTTCACGTTTGACAAAATTAATCACATATTTTGATTATCATTCTTTTAAACCTCTACCTATTTTATTTTTTTTGCCATTAAATTCCATTTAGGAGGTGTTAGTTTGGCTAAAGGCTAAAGATGGGTTGGCGTCAAATGTAGAGGCTGATGTGGACATGGTGGAAAACACTCAAATTGGTTGCACAACAAACCTTACACAATATTGAAATTTCAAAAAAATAAAATAAAAACCATGTCTATTAAAAACTTAATAAATATGATAAACATTGTAAATTTTAAATAAAAAAATGGATAGATTTAATTTTATTGTCATTTTCTTGTAAGCAAATATGATAAAAATATAAGAACTTAATAAATACTTTTTTTCTATTTTTTTCTCATTACTCTTGATATTATTTCATTTGAAGAAACATTGTGAAATAAAAATAATTCTCCATAAAAACAATATTATAAAATCTATTTATGTGTAAGTTATTTAGATAAACTATTTTGGGATATGATTTTCTTCTTCAAAAGTAACACTTATTTTATGGCGAATGGAGCTCACAAGAGAACCATAGCAAGAGAAAATAAACAAAAAATGAGTTAAAAACACCAAATATTAATTATTATATAAATTAATCATTGTCATGACACAATTGCCCTTTAAATAATTACCATGTTTGATAATGAAGTTTTTTTCATAAAGAAGATTTTTTTTTTCTTATCTTCTCAAAAAAATGATGCCTGATTGTTAAAACTAAAGAAAATTAAATCTACCAATAATTTTTTATGCAATTTCTTTAAAAAAATCAAAGCAAATTGCATTTAATGTAAAAAAAACTCAAATTCATAATTTGCACTTAGTAATTTAATATTTAAAATTTATCAATTATTTTTTATTTAAATTTGAGAGAACAAATTTTTTAGAGTTTTTAGATTTTATCATGTTTATTAAGTTGTAGCAGTCTTTTTTTTTTAAAAAAATTCAAAATTGTATGAGATTTGTTGTGCAATCAATTTGACGGGAATTGGGGACTATCTCCCGCCGCGTCCATGTCAACCTCCACATAAAATGGCCTTGTTTTTTGTTTTTGTTTTTTTTGCAATTATCTCAAAAACTTTTCGTATTCCAAAAAATAATTTTTGATAGAGAAAAGTGATTTAAGAGTTAAGACCAGCCTGTACTGGTGTACTCCCCAGTCTCCCTTGCCCTAAATTATTGCTTCGTTTTTCTCTTTTGTTCGTCTAAAAAGTGTCATATTTGTAAAGTTTTTTTTTTTTTAGAAAATATTTTTATTTGTTTGTTAGTACTTTTTCTTCTTATTTTAATTTATGTATCTCATGACATGAACTTTAAATGAAACTGTATGTTATACAAATATTAATAATTAAGTAAATTATTTTTTATTAATCCGTATGTTATGATAAACATGACAATAATTTAAGAACTAAGGAAGTATAAGATTCCGTTCACATGCACATGATTATAAACTTGAAGCAAGCATCATCATGTAAGAGCATTACAATTGCTTTCTTCCTAAACCTATTTCCTAATAGGAAGAGAGCAAATAACAATGATGAATCTTTCTATTTTTTCTTCATAAATGGCCAACTAGAAGAGATGAGATGTTTTCTTCCAAAATAGGAAGAGAAAATGATGGGAGGAAGAAACAAGCAATTAGGAAGTAGCTGTGTGGTGCACCGCTTGGCTTTTGTTAGCAAGTGCACAACACAGGGGCAAGGGGCGTGAGAAGGGAAGAGGGTTGGGTCCTATTGGTTTGGTCAATCTCTGTATTTTAATTTTTTATTATTAAATGTTACATGTTCACAGGGGTAGGTTACCGTTGGGGGTGGGTGGGTGGTTTAATTACTTTTTTATTTTCTTTTTAACAAAATAGTCGTTTGTTGGTATTTTTTAAATAAAATTTAAATATTTTTTCCTTCTTTCCTATAAATATACCACATCAACCTTCTTCATTTTCTCCACAATTTCTTAATTCTCTCTTCTATTTTTTCATAATCTCTTCTAAAAAATCATGTTCTCTACATACTTATCATCCAAATAGATCCAAGAGGTACTAATTTTTTCCAAAATTTATTGAATTCTTCCGATATTGAAGAAAATTGAAATACACAAAACTCTCGTGTTCCCGAGAATATTCAACATTCTCAATTTTCATCTACTCCCCAATACCCCCAATCCCACCTAATTTTTCTAACAACCCAAATGTTCCCAATTAATTATGAGTAATTTATTATTCATAAATTAATTAATGTATTTATTTATAAATTAATTTATTTATACGGAATATTTAAATATTAAATATATTAAATAAAGTTAAATAAATTTATTTGTTTGAGAACTATAAAAATAAGATTGAAGTGTAAAGTTAATGAGGTGACAGTGAGATTCAATTAAAAAGATGTATAAGAAGATTATGAATGAGAAGATATATTCTTAAATAAAATAAGAAGAAAAAAGTGTGTAAGTGATAGTGGGAATTAGCTAAGAAGATGAAATAGGAAGAGAATCTCCATTGTTTCCAAATCCTCTCTTCTTAGCTTTCTTCTTATTAAGACGATAAAAGCAACAATTGTAGATCACTTCTTAAAAGTTTCATGTAGGAGAGAGAGAGAAGACTTACTTCCTATTTAGGAAGAAAAATTGGGCAATTGGGGGGAGGGGGAGGGGGCGGTGTGGTGCACTGCTTACCCACACTGGCGTATGCACCAGACTTACTAGTTAGGGGCTTGAGAAGTGATTTTGGGTGGGTCTCAACGTTGTTGACTTCAAAATTGTTTTTTTAAATCCTACAAACCTACCGTTGTCTACTCATTTGCCTTGGGGTCAATTTATAAATTAGTAATTTATTGTTTATAATTTTCTATTTATGTTATTTAGTAATTTATTATTTATAAATTAATTAATGTCTTAATTTATAAATTTATTTATTTATAAGGATATTTAAATACGAAATATATTAAATAAAGTGTGTACGAGTTATGTATAATATGTGTTTTTGATGCGTCCAAGATAATCTGGACCCACTGAATCAGCCCAATCCAAGCACCTGGCTTTCAACGTGCTTACAGTTCCTTTGAGCCCAACTCTGAAATGAAAAAGAACGAATGTGAACTGGGCAGGGGCACTCCCTGCAAAAGCCCTCCGGCGTGTGAATTAGTACAATAAGTTCACAATTTGACAGAGTTTAGGCAAAGGAAATAAGATTGCGCATACCTCTCTCCAAATTTCGACAAGGCTTTTATATGTGCCAGAGGCGTAACTGCCCATGATCATGATTAACTGCCCATGATTAGCATTAGCGCGATCGGCATTTCGCCGCGATCGGCATTAGCGCCCACGATTGGCATTAACTGCCCATGATTGGCATTAACTGCCCATTGACGAGCATCAACTCTTCCACAAACCGTCATGGCTTATAGTCGGGATTATTGCTCGGGTGTAACCACCCTCAACTGTATCTTAATCTTTTCCGGACATCAATGCCCTCAACTGTTTATGACTTACTTGGTGCCGTCGAGCAACGTTGCCCGCTCATCGATATTGCTCGCATAATTAAAGCATTTATCCTGACCAAAACGGAGACTTTACCTGAGAGTTCGCGTAATATGTTTGCTCGCTTGCTCGGAGGATTCCCACGACTGACACGTGGCTCCTGGCTTGGGCCTAATTGGGCCGAGCAAGAGTAACCCCAACTCCTTGTCTTATCGAGTATTCATGCTCACGGCGAGGAGAATCCCAAAATCTCACGGTAGTTCCCCCAAATATTTGAAAACCCAAAGTTTAAGTTGGCGGCGATTCACAAAGCTTGAACAAGCGTTTCCTAAAGAACGAAAGGCCGTCACCGTCGCCGGTTTTAAAGACAGTTCAACTTCCCGGGCCCATTAAATGCGGCCTCGTTCACGCGCGCCGTGCTTCGAGCCTAATGATTCAACTTTCAAGCGGCCGCCTTGCGTATAAAAGGAGGACCGATCCTTTATTACTTTACGCTCCTTTGCAACCTCATACAACCATTCAAGGCGATAGAAACAAGTAGAGTTTTCTGCAAATCTTCATCCAGGACCACATTCCAGATTGCATCCTTGCTGCAATTTAAGAACGACATCAAGACTTTCATCAAATTCTCCAGGTATTTTGCCGTCTTCTCTTCATCATTCCATTGTATTGCCCTTTTCTTAATTTCTGATCTAGGGTTTAACCTGTATAAACCCCCTTTCTGCTTTTTATCATCTATCTGCCCAAGGTTCAATTGTCTTCGCCTCTTCGCGAATTAGTGACCAGACTCCAAGGAATCGAGAAACCATGTTCGGTACCGTTTCGATCTCGCAACCACTATGTTACAACCAATTTACTTGGCACACTTTATCAATTTTTAACTTTTGTAATTCTCGATTCCTTTTCTGTAGGATGTCTAGCGAAGGTGCAGTTTCGACATTGAAGGACAATGCTACGACCATGGAGCTCAAGTAGAAGAGCCTCAGTCCTCATCTTCTTACAAGGAAGCGAACAAGATGTAGCTCCATTGATCACGGCGAAAACCCTCACAAGCGGCAGCAATGATTAATAACGAACAAGCGAGCAATCTTCCTCGCCCAAACGAGCAATTACCCGGACCAAGCCAAACTCTATTCATTCCTGCCCCCTCCTTTTCCTCCCCTTTAATCAAATGGGAAGATTTAAATTCCGAGGACGAGGTTAGTACCTGGTTCTACTCGCTAGGTATAGACCCCAAACTGTACCGTGTTCGTGCTTTCGATTTAGACCTAGAAAAGGAAGGCCACAATTTCCAAGGAGATAAGATGGTGTTTTATTTTGATTTTTTCCAAGTCGGACTCCGACTTCCCCTTGACCCCTTCATTGTTGAACTGCTGAATGCTTCCAACACCCTACCTTGTGACCTTACCTTAACCACAGTTAGGTTCCTAGTATCCTTCACTGTAGCCTGCCGGTCACTCGGGTTCGAGCCCGATATGACCTTGTTCCGAAAGTTTTTTCTTCTTTCCCTTGACAAGAAAACCGGCCGCATCAACAGCCGCTCAAACCATGGTTTCTTCAAGCTTCTCACTGACAGCCCTAACAAAGTCGACAGTTGGGACGGGAAAGCCTTGCTCGTTGAATCGAGCATTGGATGGCCCTTCGCGCCCTATATCAGCGACTACGGGCTTCCCGAACATGACAAATACGCCTACCGAGCTGGGGAACCCAAAATAGTCAAGGCATTTAGAAAAGCTGTTAGCGCGAGAGAGGACAAGTGGGCGAGATTTTGTGCCTTTGATGGCGGGTTCTTACGGACCTCGGTCTTTTGAGGGATTTCTTACCTCCTGTTGAAGGAGTGGAGCCAGGGTTACAATCGACCAAGAAACCCTCACCCATCTTGGGGTTCTTGCCATGGAAATAGATTTCCCCGAATGCGAGGATTGTGCTCGCACTGAACCCTTTGTAGACGACTTTTCACTTCACTACGGTTATTTCGAACTGTTTACTTCATTGCCTTTTCCTTTGATAAGTCAAACTGCTGCACTTTCCTTGATGCTAATATTCTTTGAAAGTGCGTAAATGAGGCAATTAACAGACGTCTCCAAGTTTATGCAAGGCGCCAAAAGAGCTCGAGCAAGCGAGCCAAACACTGCTCTACTCAACCCCTATTACTATTTCCCATTTGTCATTTGCGAGCTCAGCCGTGGTACAAAACGCCACAACCCGAGCAGTCTACATCAAACTTCATCCTGCGCCCCGATGCGAGAACCGGTAAGTGTACCTCCCCTATCATCAATGTCGAGCAATCGAGAGCAGGAAGAAGCAGAGGCGGACAAAGCTGCGATTGAAGAGAGCACTCCCCAGCTTCCTTCTGGCGAAGAAGGCTTTGCCATGCACGATGATCAACAAAGTGCGGCCCTCATCAAGGAGCTTCGCTAATGTGTCGAACCTCGGCGGCATCGGCTGCTCACAAAGCGAGGAGGATTCCTCTACCACCGGACTTGGCACGATGAAGCGCCTTCACCGCGGCGGCATCGAGAAAAATACACGGACCAAGCGAGCTGTCTTAATCGGTGAAATGGGGCTCTGTCTTACCGAGGTAAAAATAATTCTTATTTTTCACTTTCCTTTCTTCTTTCTCCTCGCTTCTAATCCATAATTTTTCAACGGATCGCAAACAAATCTGCTTTTGATGTATGGCGATTAATCACCAACTTGAACAAGACCAACTCACGACAACCGAAAAGAATACTTTGGCCTCAGAAGAACGCCGGAAGAAAAAATCAATTGCATTGGCGATCTCAAAACGGCGAGGAATCCCTTACCACCAAAGTGACGGAGCTTTCCAAAGTCGAGGCCGAAGACGGCACTAGAAGCCCAACTAAACACGTCCAAAAAATCGAAGAGGCTGCTCTCAACAATATAGCCGGCGCGTGCGGCTGAGCTTGTCAAAATGATCGGAGGCGCCAACGCCATCGCATCACAAAGCTCGAGCAAGCGGTATCGAGGTCGGCTCTATGACGGACCGACGAGCAAAAGCAGATCATTGAGGATTACAAAAGGTCATCCGACTTTACCAAGCGTGTGGAGGGTGAAGCCTACCCATTTTTCGCAGGGGATGAACCATATTTTGAGGCGGCTACTTTGTAGTGGGCTAGAGATTAGCCCCGAGCAACTCGCCGAATGGGGAGCTAACCCCTTTTATCCGGGCCGGCCATTCCCAAGTGCCCTTTAACGAAGATGAACTAGAAGGGTTGGCTGAAGCCGATGCTGCCAAGGGCCTGTCTCCATGGATCCCCCCTCATGTCGTCGATACTACAGTCACCGACCTCATGCGTAGATTTGGCGATCTCAAGCTCCTTCAACTACCACCGATGGCGCCGAAGACCAAGGCGGCGAGGAAGTTACAATTCGAGCGCCCACTACAAATACCGAGGAACCCTTGGCTTGCTTGGCGAGGACAACACGCCTCATTGTTTGAATTCATCGCGAACTGCGGCGCCTTTCGGCCTTCGTGCCTTGTCTCAAAACAATTTTACTTCTTGTCTGTAATATTTTAACTTCTTTTACTCTTGAATGTCTGCACGATATTAACTTTAGCCAGACAAAATCGCCTTTTACTCGCTCTTACAGCGATCAACATTTAACCAAGTTTTTACTCGCTCAAAAGCGATCATCATTTAGCCTTTATTTCTCGCCTTTATTTCTCGCTCTAAAGCGATCATCATTTAGCTTAGCTTTTACTCGCTCTAAAGCGATCATCGTTTAGCTAAACTTTTACTCGAATACCCCTCCCTTACGAGCATAAAGCCCTCTATGCTCGCAATAATGGGTTATTCGATCAACTGGAAACATCTCTTCAAATTTGATCGAGCATAAAGACCTTTATGCTCGATCAAAGACTTGAAGAGATTCAACTCAAGAAACCCCAACTTGTAGATCCACTTTTCAAACATAAAGTTGAAAAGTCAAGTGAGCTTCATCATTACCATTTATCATGAGAGAAAAAGATCAAAGAATTACATATTGTAAATCAATTACCAATAGTATTTCTTCAAATGATCCGCATGCCATGGATGCTTTAACTCATCACCATCCTCTGTTCGCAACATGTAGGTGCCTTCCTTAATAATTCTCGAAACTTGAAAAGGGCCTTCCCAGTTTGGTGACAACTTTCCCCATTCAGCTCGATGACCCGTGGCCTCAATCTTACGAAGGACCCAATCCCCCACAGCAAATGATCGACCACGAACTCTCTTATCGTGGTGAGCCTTTGCTCGTTGCTTATAGTTGGCCATCCTCATTTTGGCTTCCAACCGTCTTTCTTCCAACAAGTCTAAATCCGCTGTTCGAGCTGTATGATTAGAAACGGCATTGTAGTTTAAGACCCTATGAGTGGGCAGGTACATCTCTACCGGAGCCATAGCATCCGACCCATAGGCTAAAGAAAATGCGGTTTCCCCAGTTGGACCCCTTACTGTTGTTCTTACTGCCCACAAAGCTGAAGGCAGCTCGTCCACCCATCTCCCAGCTTTTTCCTCCAAATTCCTCTTTAAAACGTGCAAAATTTGTTTATTCAGCCTTCCGCGACCATTGCCTTGTGGATATGCCACGGATGACCAATGTTTCACCCTCATTTGCTCACACGCCTTGGTAAACTTTTTCAGCGGGTCCCATGATCGGACACAATTGCTCGCATGAGCATGGCCAAACCGACACCATATGTGCTCGTGCACAAAATCGATGACGTTAACCTCACTTATGGTCGCCAATGGTTTTGCCTCCACCCACTTCGTAAAGTAATCCACCGCGACTACTGCATACTTGAATTTCGAACGAGCAACGGGAAAAGGACCAATCAAGTCTATTCCCCACATATCGAATGGCCATGACGCGATAACAGGAGTCTGCTCGGTAGATGGCAATCGTGGAATATCTGCATAACGTTGACACTTGTCGCAACGACGAACATATATCTCGGCATCCCGCCGCAAAGTTATCCAATAAAATCCTGCTGCTAACACTTTCTCGGCTAACGATCGTTGGCCAGGGTGACCTCCACACTTGCCTTCATGCACTTCGCCCAAGATTCCCTCCGTCATCTCTGGACGAACACACCTCAACAAAGGTCGTGTATATGATCTTCGATACAGGATGTTGTCTAAGATAATGTAACGACATGACCGCTTCTGGACGGTTCTAGCTTCCTTTTTGTCGTCAGGCAACACCCCATGCTCGATGTACGCTCGAAGATCATCTATCCAACATCTTGCAGCTGGCTCAATGTCCATGACCACTTCCTTCTCGATAACAGGAATTTCCAGATGCTCGATCATGACTCCAGGATGCAAAGACTGAATTTCATCCTCAGCCATCTTCGATAAATAATCTGCTCGCATATTGTCTTCCCGAGCAATTCTGACTAACTCCCAATAATCGAAATCTTTTAAAATTTCTCTCACCATTGCACAATAGCGAACCAAGATCGGATGATGTACCCCGTAATCGCCCTTGACTTGGTTCACCACCAACTGTGAGTCGCAATATACCACCACTGCCCGGACACCAATGTCTTGCGCGAGCTCAAGACCGGCAATTAAAGCCTCATATTCGGCCTGGTTGTTTGAAGCTGGGAATTTGAACCGTAATGCTTTTTCAAACTCTACGTCTTGCTCGGGTGGTACTAACACCAAACCAGCACCGCTCCCAAATCGACTAGCCGAACCATCCACGTGAAGTTCCCAGCAATATTCCGGCCGCGGCTTTGGACTTGCATTACTCGTCACTGTTACTTTACTCTCAAGCTCGACAGGATCCTTAAAACTTGTCTCGGCCACAAAATCTGCAATAGCTTGCGCTTTAATTGCTCGCCGCGGCTGATACTCGATATCAAACTCAGTTAACTCGATTGACCAAGTGAGTAACCGACCAGAAGTGTCTGGCTTGTGCAAAATCTTTCGCAAAGGCGAATCCGTGTATACAACAATTGAATGAGCAGAAAAATAAGCTCGGAGTTTCCGAGCAGCAACAACAAGCGAGTAAGCCAATTTCTCTGCAATGGAACCAACTGATGCGTCCAAGATAATCTGGACCCACTGAATCAGCCCAATCCAAGCACCTGGCTTTCAACGTGCTTACAGTTCCTTTGAGCCCAACTCTGAAATGAAAAAGAACGAATGTGAACTGGGCAGGGGCACTCCCTGCAAAAGCCCTCCGGCGTGTGAATTAGTACAATAAGTTCACAATTTGACAGAGTTTAGGCAAAGGAAATAAGATTGCGCATACCTCTCTCCAAATTTCGACAAGGCTTTTATATGTGCCAGAGGCGTAACTGCCCATGATCATGATTAACTGCCCATGATTAGCATTAACTGCCCACGATCGGCATTAACTGCCCACGATTGGCGTGCTTGCCCATGATTGGCGTGCATTAATCGCCCATTGACGAGCATCAACTCTTCCACAAACCGTCATGGCTTATAGTCGGGATTATTGCTCGGGTGTAACCACCCTCAACTGTATCTTAATCTTTTCCGGACATCAATGCCCTCAACTGTTTATGACTTACTTGGTGCCGTCGAGCAACGTTGCCCGCTCATCGATATTGCTCGCATAATTAAAGCATTTATCCTGACCAAAACGGAGACTTTACCTGAGAGTTCGCGTAATATGTTTGCTCGCTTGCTCGGAGGATTCCCACGACTGACACGTGGCTCCTGGCTTGGGCCTAATTGGGCCGAGCAGCTCAGTTTTATTGATAATTTATTAATTAAATTATAAATTTTATAATTTATAATTTAATTATTATTTTTAAATTAATTTATGTCTGAATTTATTTATACGAAATATTTAAATATGAAATATATTAAATAACGTTAAATAAATTTATTTGTTGAGAAGTATAAAAATAAGATTGAAGTGTAAAGTTAATGAGGTGACAGTAAGACCCAACGAAAAAGATATTAAGAAGATTATACAATAAGAAAATATATTCTTAAGTAAATAAGAAGAAAAACGTGTATAAATGACAGTGGGATCCAGTTAAAAAGATGAGTAAAAAGATGTAACAATGTGGATGCTCCAATAACACAAAAGAGATGCAAGGTAAAAATGAATAATTGCTTGAAGATCCCGTTGAGGAGTTACTTTTATAGTTTTTTTCCTCCTTATTTCAAGCTTTTAAAAAAGTCTTGTTTCAAAATTTAAAATATAATTCATCATTTTATAAAGCAAATGTTGAACTTATGTGCATTTTAAAAAAAATTTCTAAACGTAGATTTTTAATGACTAAAATGCCCTTACTCATAGGATTACATTAAATAAAGAAATAAAACATATATTTCATGTTCACTTTTTTATTTTTTTATTTTTCGGACAAACAGTTCACTATTCTATTTACATGATGTTTCATTTAAAGAGTTTACTTTCAAAAGTTAAACCTACAATTTTTATATTTTTTAATTTTACCCTCCAAATTTTATATAAATAGGTTAATTATGCTCAAGAATTTTTGAAATTATTAGTGACTAATAATATATCTCTTACTTAATATATTTTTTAACATGCACTCTTCAAATAGAACGAAAAGAGCATTTATTTTTTAAAAATTACTTTTACCATTTTATTTTAACTTTTACTTGCATATATCTTCAAAGAAAATACTCCATCCATTCCATTCAAAGAGTACATGCTTGAAAAGTCTAATAATTAAATGATATATAATTAACATCTAAGCAGATCATAATTATAATAATATTTGAGCAAAATTAATATGTTAATATCCAATATGAAGGGTAATGTTATAGAGATTATAGAAGTAGTTTTTAAAAGAATTTTTTTATCCACTTACTGTGTATAATCTTTCTTTACACAAGTGACCCTTAGATCATGACCGGTGCCTGTGCCTATCACAGTTTTTGTCTTGATTTTTCTATATTTTGGTTAGTCACGTGGTGTGATCCAAAGTTCACTTGTAGAAAAATGATTAGACATCGCCGATGAATGAAAATTTAATTAAAAAAAATAGATTCTCAAAGTGAAAAACTTTAGGTAAAAACTTATGTAGGACTGTCTGCAAGACGGAGCCCTAAAAATGATAAAAAAGAATGTTGATTGAGCGGGTAACCCATCAACAAAGACCACGAGTTACCCAATAAGAAATCTGGTTAAAATGTGAGTGAAAATTAGCTAAAAATTAAACAAATGAAGCTGAAACCCACGGATCCGACAACATAGCACGCGGGTCACCCAAGAGGAGGGGTGCTTCGTGTCAACTTGGTAAAGGTGACAACACATTAATGAGAACTTTCTCATTTTGCTCCGGTGCCCTTGTATTTTCAAAGTTTGCTGTCGGAATTCTTATGTTTTCCATGCCCTGCACTTTCATCCTCTGTTAGCTCCGTTAGCCTTATTTCCTTTGGAATGTTTGACGGACCCTAACAGATTTTGATGAAACGCTAAGTGACTCATTTTAAAGGCAAACGTGACATCTTTAATGTTAAAAGGTGACACATTTTGAGATTAAAATTGATTTTTTATGTGAAAAGAAACAATTTTCATTAAAATGCAACGTAACATTTTTAATACTAAAAAGTGACACCTTTAATACTAAAAAGTTACACTCTAAAACTAACATCGACAATTTTAATTTATACATTTATAATGGAAAGTAACATTTTTCAAAGTAAAATTAACACATTTAAAGTTAAAAAGTAATATCTTTTAAGGGAAAAATGATAATTTTTATAAAAAACGCAATGTGACACATTTTATACTGAAAAGTGACACAATTAAGTGTTTGTTTGGTGGAGCGTTTTGATCAAAACTCTGGCAATTAGCATTTTATCTTTAAAAGTGTTTCAATGTAGCGTTTTAAAAATGTGCAACGTTTTAAAACGCTCTAATTTGGAGCGTTTTAAAAATATGTTGCGGTTACAACTATTTTGTTTATAAAAATAATGTTTTGAAATAGTTTTCCAAGCATGCTTACTAGAAAAAATTACGTTTTGAAAAAAGTTACGTTTTAAAAACATTGCTGATGTGGCAAAAATATCAGTCATACCGAGGGTGCCGAAAGTCGTCGATGTACGTGGATCGTTTGTTGACTGGATTGGTGACGAAACTGTGTCGTTTGGGTCGGATATCTGGCTTTATGTGGATCTTTGCAAAACAAACACTGTGAGTGGTGGGGGATGTCCCCCAAAACCCTTCGGTGTGAGAATCAGTACAATATCAAAAATGTAGGAGGGCTCGTAGCCCCCGTGTGTGGAGTGAGAACTGTAGAGGAGAGGGAGCCTGTATGAAAGTTTGCCCTACTATGAGATAGTATGGTTTATTTATACCTGAGTGGTTAGGGTTTACTTGTCATGCATGGGCCAAACCCATGGTATTCAGTAGTCCTGTAAAGAATAGTGGGCTGGTGTAGTGGAAAGCCCCCTCGCCCCAGCGAGGCCCAAAAGCCTTTGAAGGCAGATTAAATATAAGCATTTCAATAGCCCCCTGGTCCTTATTCCTTGGGATTTATCTCAAGGGTAAGGAGTATAATTTTCTGTCAAGCATGACATCTACTCAACCGCGAGATACTCGAGCGAGAGGATAAAATAAAGCTCAGCTGCGAGTAAACTCGAGCGAGGAGCGTAAGCGCAGGTAGGCGCGGTGTACTACTCAACTGCGAGTAACACTCGAGCGGGAGGACAATGTAAAGCTCAACCGTGGGATGCCCAAACGAGGAGCGTAAATTACCTCAAAGTAGTTAGGGTCTTCAAAAATCCAAGCAGCCTCACCGTGGTGAGAGTCCTCTAGAAATTCATATGCTCAATCGAGAAGCTCAACCGTGGGATGCCCAAACGGGGAGTGTAAGCGCATAAAGGAAATCCAGAAGCCTCACCGTGGTGAGGGTCTTCGAGAATCCTGCAGCCTCAACATGGTGAGGGTCTTCAAAAATCCGAGCAGCCTCAAGTGCCTATATTTAATCTGCCTTCAAAGGCTTTTGGGCCTCGTTGGGGTGAGGGGGCTTTCCACTACACCAGCCCACTATTTTTTACAGGATTACTGAATACCATGGGCCTGGCCCATGCATGACAAGTAAACCCTAACCACTCAGGTATAAATAAACCCTACTATCTCATAGTAGGGCAGACTCTCATACATGCTCTCTCTCCTCTACAGTTCTCACTCCACACACGGGGGCTACGAGCCCTCCTACATTTTTGATACTGTACTGATTCTCACGCCGGAGGGTTTTGGGGGACATCCCCCATCACTCACGGTGTTTGTTTTGCAGAGATCCACATAAAGCCAGATATCCGACCCAAACGACACAGTTTCGTCACCAATCCAGTCAACGAACGATCCACGTACATCAACAACTTTCGACACCCCCGGTATGACTGATATTTTTGCCACATCAACTGCATTTTAAAAAGCTGTGTTTTAAAAAAACTGTATTTTTAAAATGATTCACCAAACGAGACTTAATACTGAAAAATAATATTTATAATACTAAAAAGCAAATCTCATAGTTTATACACGTGAGGATTGACATTATAATTTTCAAAAGTTAAAAGATTGAACTGAGATTACTAAACTTTAAGACGGAACTACCGAGACCTACTCAAAACTTTATTCCAGAATAATACATATGTTTAAATCTCAATTTGGTCACCCTACTTTCGGCCAAAAGTCATTAAGCTCACTCTACTTTTTTTTCTTCAATTTAATCACTCTACTTGGACATAAATATCAAGTTCATCACTCCATCAAAAATTTTTGTTGAAAACTTAAAAAAAATTCTGAAAATCCCAAAATACCCTTACTAAAATTTTTAATATAATTTTCAATTTTCAATTTTCAAATCCAAACTTGGCTATACTCCACTTTCCCTATTTATTTTTTCACGATCTAGTAATTCTTCCGATTCTAAACAAACTTGTCTTTCAATGGACCTTTCGGGATCTTGCTCAGAACCTTAACGTTAAACACTGCATACTGCCTCTTCATCTCAGCCTCAGCTTTCTCAGCAAAGGCATCAACCTGGTCCTCGTATTTCTCATAAAGCACAAGCACCGTATGCAGCAAAACAAAGGATATATAGAACAAGGTCAAGAAGTTGCAGCAGTTCCCCAAAATTGAAAGAACCCACAAACTGGCGACCACCGCAAGAAATTTCTTCGAGTCTCTTCCTGAGGCAATTTCCCGGAGAACTACAAAACCTCTGTTGATTTCAATTATAAAGGCATTGGCCACACCAAGAACAATATCCTCACGGATTACAACTTCGGGGAATTGAGGAGAAGACTTGTTGATAAAGGTAGAAGCATTTGACCACAGGAAAAGAATTGCAGTCCTAGAATTAGAGTATGGCACCCATATTGCAGTAGCAACACCGAGCACGCCAACGGAAATCTTCTTGTCCCTCCACAGGAAAATATCAGCTGGCTTTCCGCCGCCCAAGACCTTGTGCACAGGCTTCTCCCTCCTGAAGAGTCGATAGATCTTCGATTTGACGGAAGACATCGGCGAGCCCTTCTTATCGTCGTCGGAATCTGATGACGAATCGTGGCTATGAAACGTCTCGGTGATCTTATTCTTCACCGAATCAATGAATGATTCTGGCTCGCCGGCATGATCTGCCATCGGGATCTCCGTTCACGAGTTACTCAATTCCCCGATTTGAAGAAATCGACGGTCGCCGGCAATCGCAGGGTGCTTTTTGAGTGTGAAGACTTTTTCAAGTTCAAATGCGAAATTGATTGAAGGACCTGAAAACATCACTTGGCTATGGGAACTCTGTGACTGGCTCTTGCTTTCTCATTCGACGGTCAGAAGCATTCTATAGTAGTAATTGAACCGGGCTTTGATGCTTTTGAATGAATTTTATGTTTTTCCAGTCCCTTGATAAATGCCCTCGTGCTGAAGACCCACCAGATCTGCCCAAAGGAGATGCCATTATCAATTGAACTAGATCAGTGGAGACCGAAACCCCTACCGCAAATTGACACCGATGATGGAGAGCGCGGCTTGAGAAGACTCGCCGGAGAAGGAGACGAACTGAGGAAGAGAGATTGGGTCTGGCTCTGGACTGCTTGGGGATGATTCACCGAAGAAGACGAAGGTCGCTGGGGTTTGAGTATTTGGGGCTTGTTGAACCCTCAATTTTTAATATTGAGAGTAAAACCCTTCAACTTAATAAGGGTATTTTAGTCTTTTCAAAGATTTTCGTCCAACATTACGAACAAAAATGACTCAAACTTTATTAAATGTCGAAGCCAAGTAAAATGATTAAATTAAGGAAAAAATAAAATAAAATGAACTTAATAACTTTTGGTCGAAAATAAGATGAACAAATTAAGATTTAAACCAAATACATGCTACATTGAACTCTTTGCTTTCCCCGGAACGTAAAGTGTACTTGCCCATATTTGATTATACAGTTCCAGGTTTTGGATTCCATACCCGTCGGTTATTCATTGAATATATTCCGTTAACAACCTTCTGATTCACCGCCATTGCCACATCTCACACATCCTCCACCTCCATCAAAACAAATCAATGGCGTAAACAAACCAAAAAAATGGCTCGGAGAACCCACTTGACTGATCTTGGATCCATAGCCTGTGACGCCCTTGGCGAGCTAGGTGCTGGTAAGGAAGGCTGGCTCGTTGACAATCCCAACCTCCTCTGTGCTCTCGACACCCACTCTCTCGCTCTCTCCAGCCGCTACCTTGTCATCGTTCTAGAATGGTCCAACGGCCTCGATTCCGCTAGTTTTCGCGTCAAGATCCGCCCCAATCTCTCCCCCATCGAGGCTGAGTACATTGCTGCGCTCGAGTGGTTAGTGTTTGATGATATTAGGGTTATTGCGATTGGAACGTCTTGTGGCTACTTGTTGATTTACTCACTCAGTGGTGATCTTATTCATAAGCAGGTAATTCTAGATTATCCGATTTATCTGAATTCGGAATTGTGTTAAATTAAAATTTGCAGTTAAATTGAGATGAATTTGATGAAGAAAGTCGAACTAGAGTGGGAGAAATTTGGTTTCGAGGTTTTACGTTTATCACTCCATTGTTTATTTAAATAAATGCAGCGTGTACACTCTAGATACATTTGATTTATCAAATTCTCGTGAGCTCTTTGTTATAATTCATGTGTTCTTTCTTTAGGTGTTCCGTCTTCTCGGGTTTATTTGATTATATATACTCTTGTTGCTGTTCAATTTGGTGAAATGTAGTGCTACAGTCAGATACAGTGACGATTGGTTTTGTTTGAGGATACTGGAATCAGTCCCTTTCTCACTTTTTTGCACATATGGAATATGGAATTAATTGTTTAATTCGCGATCTTACAGATTGTATATCCTGGACGAATTCTTAGGTTAAGAGTTCGCGGAACTAAACAAGATCTTACCGAGGATAGATCATCAGAGGAGGTTTGTGTTGTTACATCAGGTGCCGTTGCTCGCTTTGATGGATCTGACATTCAGGTGGGAGTTTTTTTTATCTTTCCCCTTTCTTTTTTCCTAGTTGTTGGTTGGAATTGCTTGCCAGGTGTTAGTTTTGTTAATGTGAATTTTACTAATTGTAAGCTTTTGAGTGAATCTGTTTCTCAATGATTGCAGTTTCCAGGTTCACTTAACTAATGAAGCTTTATCTTTTGAAAAATATCAACTTGTTCAAGTCTCAATTCTCTGACTAATGTTTTGTGCTTAACGTGTAGAGCATGCTGCAGCGGTGGTTTCAGGAAACAAACACAAGGTTATGGGATAACACATCTAGAGGCAGAGATCCAGAGGAAATTGGAAAGTCTTTTGGAAGGCTTCCTTACCAGCTTTGGAATATTAGCAAGTATGGTTCATGCACTGATGCTGCAATCACTGGCATCATGCCTCCTCCATTGATGGAGCTCCAGGTAACTACCTGTAGTCTTGCATGGTGAAAACTGTTTGCCTCGTTAACAATTAGTGTGTCAAGTATATATTAAGTTACAACTTCAGGAAACAAACTATATTGATGATGTTTATATTTGATGGACACACTAGTTATTTATATTTTTTTCATCACCGAACTCCTTTGGTAACATTGCAATTTGCAAATGTTTTATTCAATAAAACTTTTGGAGATTATCTGAAGTTATTCTGGTATTTGAATTCAGCTGCTTTTATTGTTGAGCAGTCAAGTCAACGCTACTATCGTGCCATTGCAATCGGAGCTGATGCTGTGATTTCAGCATTCAGGTTAGTATGGTTTGTAAAAATAAAAAAGTTCCTGCTGATGTTATCTTCCTAGTGACACTAATCATCATCTCATCACGTCTGATGTATTAGCATTGTGTTTTTTCTTCTTCTTTCCCTTTTCTCCCCGATTTTAAAGGCTTTCAGAGGACAGACGCAGATCTCTAGTTGGAGCCATTCTGTCAAAGGTTGTGCCTGCAACATTTTCGACGATAGCTTCTTTCTCTAAATTGATATGGCGGAGTGAACAAACAGCAAAAAAACCAGAAGAAAAGCCACAATCCTTTGCTCGAGGTGAGGTTTCTTTTAGCCTTTACCTTAGGTGCAGTTAAAGGAAGCCCAAAAAAATGGGTGATGCAATTTGGGGATTTTTTAAATCAGCTTAGAGTCTGGAGCTTTTCTAGTAGTATAGATGTTCTTAGAGTCTTTTCCTAGTGTTGTATCTCTTATCAATAGATTGTCTCACTCATCATTAAGGGCAGTTTAGTGATTTATCTACAGCTGCATTTATGGCCTGTGAGTCAGGATACTAGCTAAAATTATTATTAGAGGTCTACATTAGAAGGCATAGGTTATTTATTGCAGCTCTTTTGATCAAAACATGTTCTCCAATGACCAAGATTACTGACCACCAAATAGTCTTGTCCCCAAGTCGTCTTGGTCCCTAATTCATATTCTTCTGCACCTCTTTTTTGCTTATTTTTTCATCTTCCTGCACTGTTCATGCTACGAATCTGATATCTTTCCTTTTGTATCTTAACAATCAGGAAAAGGCAAACCTTTATCCTAAATTAGAAGCTTAACCAACCATTTCGTGTTTCAAACAGCCCACGCATGTTTTTTTGCGTCATATGTTTATGAATGTATGAGTTCAAATACCGATGGATAAGTTAGTACTGGAATATGTTGGTTATTGTATCTGTAGGCAAAGTCGTTTCTTTGGATATTTTGGGGGATCTGTTTTTTCTGCATTGATGTATCAGTCTCTGATATTAACACTGTGTACCTCTGAATTATGCTTCGTGATGCAGCCCATGGAACCTAAGTTTTTAGATGTCATGGAGATCTGTCAATGAATCTCAAGATACAGATTTATTATGTATGCATGAACATATGGAAAGAAGGAAAGATATGATTTCTGTCTTCGAAGTTCTTTTTCTTTCTTAAACTGTTTATAACCCACCCACCATTAACCCACTATTGCATCTATATTGACAAGACATGAATCTTTCCGAGTCTTCTGACATGCTCATAGCTCGTTCTCTCCCCAGATTTTAGAAGTTATACCTTCTGTAAAGAGGTATATTTCTGTTTTGGGAAACTTTTAATAGGAGTAGCAAATTGACTTTAATACTGAATAATAAATGACGTGAGTCCCCATTATAGAACTCTACCAATCACATAAATAAAATGGGTCCACCGTACTAAGGGGGATATTTTAGGAAGTTAAGTGATTGTTCACCATTTTTTTTACTTTGCAGTTTTACTGTGCACATTAATCAAAAGTGTCTGCACAGGACTGATATACTAGGAGCTCCACTTGGTACAACTAATTTGTGAAAAAATGAGTTTGTCAAGCAATCACTCGCAAGTCAATCGGGAATTGAACTATTGTTTTAGATGTTAAAACCTTCAGCTGATCCAGCAACCTTCAGTCAATTAGGATTCTTATTCATGATATGGGCCTCTGTTGGGTATCAACAAGCTGTTATACCGTCATTAAAAGTTTGTATTCTGGCAGCTTTTGCTCTGACATGTTTGAAGGATCACCCAAGAAAGGGTGAGAAGCTCACCTTATCGCCTAGTGGTACATTGGCTGCAATAGCAGATTCGCTTGGTCGCATCATGCTTTTAGACACTCAAGCCCTTGTGGTAGTGCGGTTATGGAAGGTATCTCTCGGCACAAATATCTGTCTTGCTTTCATTGTAACTGAGGATTATTTTGTCAGTAATCTTTCTCCTTTGCAGGGATATCGTGATGCTCACTGCCTGTTTATGGAAATGCTTGTTAATAGAGAGTCTGCAGCATCAAATTCTTATTACGAACATGTGAAGAGCGATTATTGCTTATGTCTAGCCATTCATGCACCTAAAAAAGGCATAGTTGAGGTACGTACTTATTACATGCTTTTCTGCGGATCGAGTGTCCTTAAGGCTCTGTTTGTTTCACTAAAAGTTATTATGGGAAAATGTCTTGAAATTTTTGGTGTTTGGTAGATTCAGGAAAATGAGTCAACTTTAGAATATTCTACTTGTCAACAGAAAATTTGCCATTTCCCAAGGAAAATGACTTACGAATTTGAACTCTGCAAGTAATTTTTCCAGAATATAAAGCTCTTATCTCTCACTTTTATCTCTACACTACATATCTCTATTGAAACCCATTCTTTGTTTTGACAAAATGATTTATTCAAGTGATTTTTGGTTATATGAATTTAGTTAACAGAAGAAAATCAAGTGCTCCCTCCATTCCAGATGAAGAGTCAACTATTCCATTTTGGGATGTTTCACTTAAAAAGTCAATTTAAAAAAATAAAGGTATGAAAGTGTCATTTTATTACTAATGTGCTACTAAAAGTGTCGTTTTTTAAAAAAGTTTATGACTTTCAATCGGAAACTTTTTGCCCAGAACGGAAGGAGTATTATAAATGAAATGATCTCCATGAGAATGACCTTCTGAAGTCAATTTTCCAGATCATTTCTCTGAAACAAACGGATCCCGAGTATTGTCTCCATTGTTCTGTGAGCTTAGTTTCTGGTGTCATTTTTGTAACTACACAAAAGCATGGTATCTGTAACATCTTAAGTGCGTGCAATTCCAAAATAGTGGCAGAGAAAACACCATAGGTGTTAAATGCTTGAGAGTACCATTATTTGCTAGATTCTCTATTTTACATTACTTTTTCTTATTTAAATTGGTTATTGGAGTGTTCCGTACATGATACATCAAGTAGCTGGTTCATGACAGCTTTGACACCATTGAAGTGCTAGCAAGTGGAACATATTTTTCGGTTTTCCCCCCAATTACGGTGTCCTTTCAGTATTGCAGCTTTGCCTGAACAATTTGGTATGTAATCAGAGTGTTGAAGTTTACTGATTAACTTGACTTTCTTCTTGCAGGTTTGGCAGATGAGAACCGGACCTCGACTCGTCAGCATTCCATGCCCGAAAGGAAGCAAAATATTGCAACCCACCTACAGATTTGGATCATCAATTGCATCTTCTTCATCTTATATGCCCTTGGAAGTTTTCTTTCTGAATGGCGACTCTGGTCAATTATCAGTTTTAAATAGATCTCTTAATTAAGGCTATTTCATTTCAAAACAAGTTCATATTTATTGACAGAATAATGTTTTACTGGTGAATATGCAAACAAGAATTACTACATCTATGATCTATAGATAGTTTAGTATACATTTCACCAATATTTACTAATTAATATACAGTCAATTATTTTTTTACTTAAAAAGTGTGTCGGGTCAAAGTGGACAATAATTCAAAAAATGGAAGGAGTAACATCCTAGTATTTTGAAAGCAATATAGATGTGACATTCATATAACATACAATATTTCACAAAAAAAATTTAAAATAAACAAACTATTATTGATTCAACGAGATCCATAGCTTGAATTTGTTTATAGCATAACTTAATTTTTGAAACAAGCATATGAATAATGAATGGTGGGGCAGGATTCACTTTCTTGCTTTATTATATTTCCTCTTGTTTCAAGTGAAACGTCTCAAAATGAAATAATGGATTTTTTGTTTGGAATAGAGGGAGTGGGTAGTTAAAAAGAATGTAGGGATGTTGTGTTCAAATCAAGTCTTTGCAGGCTTACTAAAGTAGGTGTGTATGTGGAAAAGTTAGGTTGTTGGATGGAATGAAGGGAAAATTGCAGACATTAATTGTTTTATGTAGAAATATGGAGTATTATGCAAAAACAAAATAAAAAAATAAAAATAAAATGTAGGGTGGAAAGTTGCAAATTATGTTTGTCCTTCCTACTAGTATGAGTAAATAAATAAATTTTGCCAAGAATGTTCTAGAATGGAATGCCACATCCAAAGGCAGACAATATGATCGAATTTTCACGGTCGAGCCGAGAGCTACTGGGATCGTGTTGACATTCAAAAAAGTTATTACAAGGTACTATTCACTGCTTATGATGACAAATCAAACCCTTGCTGTTTATTTGGGTAATCTTGTTGATGCTACTTATACCGGTGTATACCATGTTAATGTTAGTATTCACTTTTATCCTGCCGAAGAGAAACATGGTACTTCCCATCTCGAGAAATTTGCCATTGAATGATGGGTTGTGGTTTGAAATTGGAAATTCAAATGTCGTGGGGGTGAAGCAGTTGGTTCCCCAAAATGCATACAAGGTATATGTTTCATTTCATGAAAATGATGAATTTTGGTATACAAATTTCCCTAACGAGTATATTTCAGAAAACAATATTACTCCGTTGTTAGACGGAAAGACCCATGAATTTGCACATTTGGCTTGATGGAAAGAGTGAAAAGACAGGAGGAAAGCTTTTGAAACAGGGGATTCTTCCTCTTCATGTTTCTTTGGTACCTGATTTTACTGGGCTAAATGGAACATATTTGACCAGGATTAGTAGGTCCATTGAATCGATTGGTTGGGTACTATCCTCGAAAGGGAAGATCGTGACCAACTCAAAGCAGGAGTTTAATTTTAGTGATATCATGTTGATGGGGAACAACCGAACAATGGGAATATGCGCCAAGTATAAACCAGATTATCAATTTCAACGACAGTCACTCAAAGAAATCAATTAAAAGGTTTCCCTTTTACTGGTACTCTGATATTCTTGATCAAGGTAATGGAAGTTATACTTTAATAACAAATCTAACCCTGGGTTTCAACGAGAAAATTCACGAATTGGTCAGGTTTTACGTGATATGAAGGGAAGCTCAGTAGTTAAGTGCATTGTGGAGTACGCGGCAAGAGTACAACTATGGCGACGATGAATTCTGCTACTTTAGGGATATCAGGCTATCAGCAGCTCAAATTACACCATTCTTAATGATAAAGAAGGCAATACCTGCACGCAGTAATAGATGAAGATCTCCTTCAGGTCTTGGTTTTAGTAAACAGTGGCCATTTGCGAACTTTTCCAGCATCCAATTTCCATGGCAACCAAAAGAAAAATAATAGATTAATGGTCAGTTAATTCTTGGTCTTTTGTGAAATTTCTATATATTTGCAAGTAATTATGTTAATATTATTTAGATTCAAGTGCATCATATAGTCTTTTTAAGTAACTTCAACACCTATAAATAGAGCCTTTCTCCAAAGGCTTGGTACAACATTATCTTCAATTTAAAAACACTCTATTTCTCTAAAACATAAATTTGTAGCCTTCTTTTTTTTATCAACTCCATTTTTCTCTTAATTACTCTAGAATTTTAATTTTGATTTGAAAACCTTTTTGTTCAACACCTATAAATAAAGCACTTCTCCAATGGGTTGGTACAACTTTCTCTCATTTGAAAAACTCTCTACTCTCTCTCTTTTTTTTTTAAAGGATTAAATAACTATTTGGTCCCTGAACAATCCTAAAACAATGCGTTTCGTCCCACTATTTTTTTGTATGCGTTTGGTCCTTCAATTCGATTTTTTTGATCAATTTCCCATTCCTACCGTTACTAAAAAAATTAACATTGGCTAACTTTTCAAAATGTCCAAACTATAGGGAGTTAACGTGTCAATTGAAAAATTAAACACTCAGGAGTCAGGAACACCGATAAAAAATAAAATCAAGGATGACACTGTCAAATTGAAAATCTGAAGCAGCAGACCCGTCTAGCTCCAGTTTCATCGCTCTCACTTCCCCAGATCCGGCGGCCTCCTTTCTTTTACAGCGTCGAAACCCAGCCAACTCTAATCCAGAAAATCAACTTCCCCTAGCGCTATCTCCGACCAGTCAACCCAAAAAATCAACTTCCCCCCAGCGCTATCTCTGGCCAGTCAACCTCAGACGCTTTCTCTTTTCCAGCCATGTCTCTCAAGCTCGTCTAATTCCCTCATCCAGCCGGTGAACGCCATCCTCCATTGTCGATCCAGTCACCTCCCTCTACTTTGGTGAGTTTGTGAAGAAAACGCTGATAGAGGTTTGCTTTTCAATCCTCCATTGTCGTGCCGGTCGTCTTCACCGCTAGCCGCTTTCTCTTCCTGTCGTCGGAACTCCAGTTCAGATCCGCCGGTTCTGCTTCTTCTCCGGTCGTCTCATCTTCCCCGAGCTCTCTCACCATCTCCATCTCCATCTCCATAGATGTCATCTCTCTCTCTCTCTCTCTTTCTGTCAATCGCGACTATTTACAGACTCGGCCGACCACGCCATCTCACAGCAGCCCCGACTCCCTCAGCAGCAGTGAACACTAATCCTTAGAACTTTCACCTCCATCTTCTATCACGAGACCTCGAGAAGAATCTCCACCCCGAGCAATCCTTTGAGAAAAGAGAAGTAAACTAATCTTTTTGAATTCCAATTCCAAGGTTGAAGATGACTCCTTTTTCAATTGATACAGTAACTCCCTATAGTTTGGACATTTTGAAAAGTTAGCAAATGTTAATTTTTTAGTAACGAATAAGAGTAATAGTAGGAAGGGGGAATTGATCAAAAAAATTGAATTGAGAGACCAAACGCATATAAAAAAAATAGTGGGATGAAACGCAGAGTTTTGGAATAGTCTAGGGACCAAATAATTATTTAATCCTTAATTTTTTTTTGAGGGGAAACATACTAAATTGGGGTTATATTAAACCAATTTATGGATTAAGTATTCTTCCACCCGCCATTTATCATTTACCAAAAAAATATCATGATAAACAGCCAACTCAACGATCATTTTAAAAAGGGTAAACTATCCAAATGGTCCCTGTAAAATTTTGATTTATCGGTCTTGGTTCTTGAATTAAAATTTTCTACTTTTTACTCCATGTACTAACTATTTTCCTGGGATTGGTCATTTCATCAATTTTTGTTAATTTTCTATCGTTAAGTTCAACTCACGCTGTCACGCGCATATCATGTGATGCATTTTGAAGGGTATTTTTTCGATGTAATATTTTTTTCAAATTGACCAAATTACTTAAATTTTATTTATAATTTGAACTTTCTTTAAGGGTATTTTAGTAATTAAAAACAAAATTAGAAAACAAACACGGATTTTTAAAATAAATCAGCTTGGTGGTGAAGGCCCTCTAAGAACATCCATGATAAGAACAACTCCAATGGGAGCTTTATAAACCTATAGAAAATCTATCAACCGGTTGAAGAGAAAATGTGCCCATTGTGTTTGCTAACATGGAATCAACCAGTTGTAAATTTACAACCAGTTGAAACATCACTGCCATCAGTACTTTTTTGCTTTTTCTCTTTCCAGCAATTTTCATCATTTCTTTAATGTTTTTAGCCGTTGCTTGTTACCGGTTTTTTTATACCGTTTTTTGTTTTTTTTTCAAATTTATTCTATAAATTCTCCTATAAATAGGTTTGTAAAAAAATCATTACATTCTTCCAAACTCACATTACTTCTATACTATCTCATTCTCATTAAATTACACAAAAAAATTTTCTCACTTCTTTTGTTATGGATAACAATTTTTTTACAAATTTATTAAACTATTCAAATGTCAAAGATTCTGCGAATGCCGAAACTACTCCAAATTTTCAAGGTCCGCCAAATTTTCCAACTCTGCCGAATTTTCAAGCTTCGCCAAATTTTCCAACTCCACCGAATATTCAAGCTCCACCAAATGCTCAATCTCCGGCAAATTTTCAAGCTCCACCAAATTTTCAAGTTCCGGCAAATGTTAAAACTCCACCAAATCTTCAAGTTCCGACAAATTTTCAAGTTCCACCAAATTTTCAAGTTCAACCAAATTTTCGTTATCCAAATTTTCAAGGTATTTCAAGTGTTCCAAAATTTTCTTATCCTTCGTATTCTCAATTTCCCATTTATTCGTAACATGAATATTTTAACCCGGCTACGACAAATCAATATACATCTGATTCTTATAAACCCATTATGGGTATTGGAAATCCAACAACACCAGTTGATACAAAAAGAGATAGTGTCGGTGAGTCTGTAATTCCACTATTTTCTACCCAAGAAAGGATATTATCTTGCAGATGGTATCTACCCGGAGTGGGCTTCATTTGTCAAAAGTTTTACATATCCAGAAGATCCTAAAAGGATAAAGTTCAAACAAATGCAAGAGGCTGCAAGAAAGGACGTTGAGCGAGCGTTCGGAGTCCTCCAGTCTCGTTCGGAAATAGTACGAGGTGCGGCTCGATTTTGGCACAAGGATGCTTTGAAAGATATAATGTACGCGTGCATCATATTACACAAAATGATTGTGGAGAACGAAAATAATGAAATAAGTAACTGGAGCGATGAAGAAGTAGATCCACCAGTAGCCACATCACAGAGATTTATTCAAGAATTTCAACAATACCTCCAAAGGCATGCGGAACTACGTGATCGAGAAGTACATAAAAAACTTCGATCTGATTTGGTCGAACATTTTTGGGAACGCTTTTGAGACAACAACAATGAAAATTAAGTTGTAGCAATTGGATATTTCTTATTAGAATTTAATTACTTTGTTTGCCCATTGTATTATGCAACTTTAATTATAATTCGTATGATTTTATATTGATTTAGTTCAATAAAATCTATATTGTTACATCGGTATTTTGAATAACTAATAAATATTTATGAATAAAAATGTTTTTTTCAAAGATAAAATGTAAAAACATATAAATTATTTTTTGGACGTATTAATGTTTTAAAACAATATATTTATTTTTGAAAATAAATGTATATTGAGAAAGAATAAAATATTTAATTGTGGGTCCATGCTATAAGGCTTTTATGAGTTTATGTATAGTAGAGAATAAGTTTATAGAGAAAAGGTTTAGGGCTAAATGCACCATTAGTCCCTGAACTTTGGCCCTTCACATGGCAGGTCCCTGATCTTCAAAGTGTATCATCACTAACCTAAGTACTCAATTTTCGTCTGTCGGTGGTCCCTAGCCCTAACTCCGTTAATAAACTACCGTTATGTGATCATGTGCTACCCACGTGTACCAAAAAGAGGGTAATTTGATAACTTATAAACTTAAAGGACGATCCTGAAAGTTTGAAAAGTATAAGGGTCCATGTTGAAACTTTACCCTTCTTCTTTCCCAACCCAGGAAGAAAAATAGGGATCGGAGAGAGCACGTGCGATGATCCCTCAATCGTTAAGGGAAAAGCTCAAATATCAAAATGATAAGAAAGATATTTTCGCATTCCCTTCATAAAAATCCCACAACTCCAGCTCGTTCTCTCTTTCCCTTATATTTCCCGCTTCAAAAAACCTTGCTAAGCCTCCACGAGGTTTCTAATTTCAAGGCTTCTAATCCATGGAAGCTCTCAGAACAGAACAAAAAAGTTCCACAACAATACCACATAACCTACTATCCACCACAAAAACTTTCGCTTGACCCTCACCCTCACCGAAGTCATGGATCTGAACAACTACTTAAAGTCAGATCTGTTGGCCAGGCATAATTTTCAAGGTACCAGGTGGATCATATCCCACACTACTAGTCCTCGCCGTCTAGACCTAGCAAAGGGAGTTTGTGTTGTAACAAATGCTTGCAATTTGATGATTACGTGATTCCCGTGACTGGTAGACTTAAGAGAGCGGAGAGTGTACCCGGAAGTCCATTGCAGTCCCAGAGCCCCACATCACGGCTATGGATAAATTTAATACCCACTCCCTAATTTCTCAATATTCAGATTCTCCAAATACCCAGCTCCACGATTTTCCCGGAAAAACGAAACAGGAATTCCCTGGAAAAAAAAAAGATACAGGAATTCCAATCAGCGTTTTCTTTCTATCTTCTCCCCCGGTCATGCCGTCTTCCTTCGGCTACACACCTAGCCTCGTCATCTCTTTTCATGGCCACCATAGCCACCATCTCCGACCAAAACCCCCTTCAATAGAGTCGACAAAGCTCCGCTTTCTCCAAACGAGCTCGCTCCAGATCGATCTTCATCGCCATCACGCACCATGTCAGGCCGGCCTCCTTCCTGCCCTCTATCCACACCCATCATAATCGCCGAGGCTAGAGGCACGACAGAGAGAGAGATCAGAAGATGTTGTGGTGGTGGAGCGGAGATGGGATAGGGTTCTGGATGGGAGGAGGGTGGTGGTGATGATGATGCTGTTGTCGTTGCCATTTTTTGAGAGAGAATGAACAGACGAGAGAAATGGCTACCATTTTTTGAAACAATTTGTTAATGGCTCACTCAGACATGAGAAATGACGGAGAGCCTGGTTGGGGAAGAAAAAGGGTAAAATTTCAACATGAGCCCTTATATTTTTCAAACTTTCAGGATCGTCCTTCAAGTTTATAAGTTATCAAATTACACTCTTTTTGGTGCACGTGGGTAGCACATGATCACATAACGGTAATTTATTAACGGAGTTAGGGCTAGGGACCACTAGTGGACGAAAATTGAGTACTTAGGTCAGCGTTGATACATTTTGAAGATCAGGGACCTATCGTGTGAAAGGTCAAAGTTCAGGGATTAATGATGCATTTAACCTAAAGATTTATAAGTTGATAACGTGGTATGATGTACCATGAGGAATAAACCTTTTAAAAGATTTATGACTGTGGATGCCCTAAGAGCACCACCATTGCACTCTTCCAAATTTACTTCCAATTTGGAAGTCATCAATTTAGCAATGGTAGGACTTCCAAAATTTCTTCCTAAGCTGATATGGAGGAGAGAGAAATTTTCTTCTTCCAATTTTGGAAGCCAACCGAAACAAAGGAAGAAGGCGCGCGACAAGGGAGGTGGCGAGTGTGAAGGAAATTCTGGTGGGGTCCACGGTCTGGTTGGTCTCTGCAAATTGTCTACTTTTTTTTTTAATTAAAGGCTGGCAACTTAAAGTCTTAAACGGCTATTTTGTAAACCAATTTAATTTTGTTTTCTTTTTCAAAAACTAGTCGTTTATTTGTTTTTTTTTCAATAATTTTTTTCTTTTTTTTTCTTCTTCCCTATAAATACACCACCTCAACCCTCTTCATTTTCTCCACAACTTCTTTATTCTCTCTTCTATTTCTTCATAATCTTTTCTAAAAAATCACTTTCTCTACACACTTAGCTTCAAAATGGATCCAAGAGATACTCATTTTTTTCAAAATTTATTGAATTCTTCTGAAAATGAAGAAAATCAAAATACTCATAACTCTCGTGTTCCCGAAAATGTTCAACATTCTCAATTTTCTTCTACTCCGCAATACCCCCAATACCCACCTAATTTTCCCAACAATCCAAATGTTTTCAACTATCCAAATTTCTACATGCCGCCAAATTTTCCAAATTTTCCAAATTTCCAGAATTTTCAAGTTCCTCAAACTATTGGGAATTCATCTGGTAACGTTCATTTTCATCCGAATTATTGGCAATCGACGGGAAACCAATTTTTCACTCCGCAAGATACGCCCCGTGCAATTTCTCAACTTTACATATCTTCTAATAAGTCACGTCCAACAAGTGTAGATAGGACTTCGTCTGGTAATTTTTCGGCAACGCCGTCATCGGTTCCCGAGACGCCAATCAATTTAGAAACAATTGATTTGGATGACGAAACTGAAGTGGTACCGGTACAACACAAGTCTCAAGCACGTGCAAGATGGACCAAGGATGAAGATCTTGCGCTATTTTACCGTGCGACTATTAGCCAATGTCCAATAATTGGTAATAGTCAAAAGAGTGCGCAATATTGGAAGCGTGTAGCTGATTATTACAACGAACATCGCCCAAGTGAATCGATTCCGAGAGATATCGCGTAGTTGACACCATGTTGGTCAACTAGAATTGCTCCATCTGTGAGAAGCTTCAACGAAATCTACAATAGATTTGTCAATGCTAAACACAGCGGTTGGAGCGATGATATTTTAATGAAAAATGCAAGGGCAGTATACCATCAAGAAAAAAGTCAGCACTTTAATTTTGATCATGTGTGGGGAGTGTTAAGAAATTCTTATGTATCATATTTTAGGCAAACATATATTATTCACACCAATAAAAAAGTCTAAGACGTCAGACTCCAATGGCGGTTATTCTAAGACTAGTGTGGATGTTGAAGATGTAGAAGATATCGATTTACGTACTCGTCCGATGGGAAAAAAAGCGGCAAAAAAGAATGCGAAAGGTAAAGGAAAAGTCGAAAAATCTTCAGATATAGATGGGTTGCATACCCGTATGGCTAATTACACGTTGTCGTTAGATAAGTACTCCGAAATTAAAAAAACTGAAACGGAAGCAAAAAAAAACTTCAAGTGGAAGCTACTGTTGCAAGAGAACAAAGAAAGGAGCGTGAAATGCTCATAAAAGACATAAAATTTCTTACTGAAGATACCTCAAACATGACTCCAAAACAGGTTGTCATATATCAACACGGATGTGAGCAAGTAAAGACACAGTTGAGGAAGAAAAGATATGAATTTTAATTATTAATGTTTTTCTGTAACTTTATTTATTAATGTTTTTATGTAACTTGTAATATTATTGTGTTTTTATGTAACTTTAATTATTAATGTTTTTATGTAACTTTAATTATTAATGTTTTTATGTAACTTTTAATATTATAATGTTTTTATGTAAAGTATCTGTTTTAAAGTAGCCGTTGTTGAAAAGTATATATTGAGGAGGTGTCATATTCTTCTGCCAATAGCTACAAATCATCAACATACAACTAAAGATGTCTTATTCTTCCTCTTCTTCTACCAATAGCTCTAACACAAGCAGTCATACCGAAGAATCCAACGAATCCAACATATCTGAAGGTGAAAAAATATTTTTGGAGATAATTGCATTACAACAACAGATAGAAGAAACATAGAGAGCCAACATTAGGAGGCGTTGCCAAAGGAAAAAGAGGAGGTATATAGATCGAAAGCGTGTAGCGGGAAATACTCAACTTGTCAATGACTACTTCTCATCTTAGCCATTGTATCCCGATCATATATTTCGGCGACACTTCCGAATACATAGAAACTTATTCATTCAGATAGTTAATGCATTGGAGAATCATTCAAGTTATTTTCGACAGAGGTCTGATGCAGTAGGAAAAGTAGGTCTCTCACCACTTCAAAAATGCACGGCAGCTATCCGTCAATTGTCTTATGGAGTTCCGGCCGATCATCTCGACGAGTACCTCCGATTAGCAGAAACAACTGCCATCGAGTGCATGTTCAACTTCTGTCGATGTATTATTGAATTATTCGGAGGTCAATACTTGAGAAAACCAAATGTTAATGATACACAACGTCTACTTCAAATGCACAAGCAAAGGCATATATGGTTTTCCAGGTATGTTAGGAAGTCTTGATTGTATGTACTAGGAATGGAAAAATTGTCCGGTCGCTTGGTAAGGTCAATATTCAAGAGGTCATGGGAAGCCCACAATTGTGCTCGAAACAGTGGCGTTGGCAGATTTATGGATATGACATGCATTTTTTGGGGTCGCAGGTTCTCGTAATGATCTTAATGTGTTATATGAATCACCTTTGTTCAATAACATACTCGAAGGAAATGCACCACCGTGCAATTTTGAAGTGAATGGCAAACAATATACAAAATGATACTACCTAACCGATGAAATTTATCCGGATTGGGCTACTTTTGTTAAGAGTTTTTCGTGCCCGTCGGATGCTAAGCGAAAGAAATTCAAAGAGATGCAAGAGGCTGCAAGAAAAGATGTCGAACGAGCATTTGAAGTACTCCAATCAAGATGGGCAATTATCAAAGGTCCTAGCAAGTTTTGGTATAGATATAACTTGAAAGAAATAATGCTCACATGCATTATTTTACATAACATGATTGTGGAGGCCGAGGGTGATCACATTACGAACTAGGCTGATGATACCGTATTTGACTCTCCACAAGTAAACCATGGGTCAACACAAGCATTTGAAGAATATCTGCAACGAAATTCAGAGGTACGAGATAAAAACACACATCATGAACTTCGATTCAACTTGGTTGAGCATGTATGACGTCGTTACGGTGACGTTTTTATGTAATTTTAATTATTGAATTGTAATTTTAATTTTAAGTATTTATGTTTTTATGTAATTTTTTAAATATTTATCTTTTATGTAACTTTATCATTATGTATTTTTTTTTTCAATTTTAACGTTTTATGTAATTTTCTATTTATATTATTTTACGAGTCATGTATAATATGTATTTTATTGATAATTTATTAATTAAATTATAAATTATTTAAAGTGTGAGTAATTTATTATTTATAAATTAATTAAATTTTTTATTTATAATTTAATTAATTTATTTGTTTGAGAAATATAAAAATAAGATTGAAGTGTAAAGTTAATGATGTAACAGTGTGACCCAATTAAGAAGATATATAAAAAGATTAGCATTAGGAAGATATATTCTTAAATAAAATAATAAAAGAAAAAATATATATGTAGCAATGAGACCGGTTAAAAAGATGATACATGAAGGATAGCATTGGGATGCTCTAATAGCCCACAACATCGTCATTAATCATAAGTCATTGTCCCGACAAAAAATCACCGACATTAATCATCACCCATAATGAGGCGCCCACTTTGGGACGAACTAACTCCAGGATCAGACTCCACCTTGACTTCAATAGCAGCCTTCACCTTCACGTCGGCCTTCACGCTGCGAATTCTACCGCCACCATCACCACCTCACTCATTCCAGTATCAACACCACCATCATTCACCCCAGTATAGGCACCACCACGACCATTACCAAAACCCAGATCTGAAATTGCACATACCCCGCGCATCCATGAAATTGATTCGCAAAATACCACAATACAATCTGAACCCTCACAAATTTAGACAGGGAAATGATTGGCTAGTAACAATTTCACAATTTGCAGCAGCTCATCTAGAAAATTAGAAAAATCTTATTAGAATTGTGATACAAATCAGCTCTAATTTGAAAGCTCTAGGCTCGGGTTGAAAGGAATTGCGCAATGGGGGGGGGGATAAAGTTGTGCCTTAGCACTCAGCAATGGCTGGTGTTGAAGAAGACGACATGAGGGGGGGCAGGTGGAATGAAGTCGGACTGAAGAGGGCGGGGCAATTTTGGCCTGAGTTGGGTGAAAGTTTGAAAGGAGGCGGCGACTGTAGGAGGAAAGGAGATCGCGACCAATTTCTTTGCCGAAAAAGAAGAAGATGGTGAAGCTGGAGGACAGAGGTGTGGAGGTAGATGGCTGCAAGTAGGGAGAAATAGAGGGAGATTACGCCGGAATTTGGTGAGAGGGAAGAGAGCTCGGAGATGAAGTTTGGGAGAGAGCACGAGAACTCGGATGGGCGTAACAAGTACGTGAAGAAACATAACCGATGAAATTGGACGGAAGGTTTAATTCCGTGAAAAATTTAGCAATTGCGAGCAATCAGGACCAAAAATGAAAAACCCAAATTATACCGGACCATTTGGGTAGTTTGCCTTTTTAAAAAAGATGACCACATTTGGGTCATTTTGGACCCATTTACCAACTAAAATCATGGCACAGACCTGCCAAATTATAATTGTGAATTGAGTTGAATTATTACAATAGAACTAACTAGTTCAATTCTAAAAATTGTTTCAACTTGACGTGTTAATTCAAAATTTTATTAAGTAAAGTAAATTACTTTTGTTAAGTATATCTTCCACAATTGGTAAATAATATTAAGAGGTTAGAGCTTGTAATATTATGACGAGTATTAAAGTCATTAGATAATTAAGTTGATAATGATTTAAAATATCCCATATCATAATACTACGTCGTAACTATAGTATTACTACTTAATAAATTCACTAAGATAACAATAATATTTATTCTGGTGGCACACCCCTAGACTAGCCTTGAAAGTGAAATTTGTAAAAAATTAAAATGCAAATAAATTGATTTGAAGCGATTTTTCTCCCAACCAAATGACAAAAACTTAGATAAAATAATTTTACAGATATTTTATTTAAAACGAATCTTCGTTATCCAATTTATCCAAAAAGATGAAACTCCACGTTACTTAAGTTTTTACAGATAAAGCTTATACGAGACTTACCCAAATAGTAAATGTGCCTGTGACACATTTTACCAAGAGAAAATATTCCGAGAGAAAGAGAGAGGGAAACAATCAGATCCAAGCCAATCCAATACAAACAATAGAATCCTTAATTAACGCCAGCAATACTCTAGTTAACTCCATCCATATTGTTAATCTCAAAGCGATGAGATACTCTCTCTCAAAACCTCTTCACGACTTCACCTTCTCACACACACTCCCAACATTGTAGTAATCAACAAACTCCACAACCACCATTAATGGCTTCCTCTTTCCTCTTTCTCCTACTTCTATTCTACTATGTCTCTCTCCTCCACCAACCTCTCCCCACCTTTGCAACCCTCCCCAGAACAACCCTTTTCAGATCAAACCTCATTTCTGAGCCCAAACCCACAAATGACATCGGGCCCACTACATTCTTTGAAGTCACCAAGCCTATCCAACTCCCCAAAACCAACCCCTGCTCCACCCTTGTTCTTCAACATGACTTTGGCTACACATATGGAAAATCCCCTGTTCTTGCCCAATACAAGCCCCCTTCAGATTGCCCTTCCAGAAATTTTGCCAAGATTGTTCTCGAATGGGATGCCACTTGTAAAGGCAGACAATTTGATCGAATTTTCGGGATTTGGCTCGGCGGTGTTGAGCTTCTTAGGAGCTGCACGGCTGAGCCGAGAGCCACCGGGGTTGTGTGGACTGTCAAGAAAGATATTACAAGGTATTATTCATTGCTTATGACAAATCAAACACTTGCTGTTTATTTGGGTAATCTTATTGATACGACTTATACTGGAGTGTACCATGTTAATGTTAGTATTCACTTTTATCCTGCTGAAGTGAAATATGGTTCTGTTAATAAGCTGATTTCGGATGATTGGGGTCGTGTGCATAATTCTTGGGCTGATTTGGTACTTCCCATTTCACGAAATTTGCCATTGAATGATGGGTTGTGGTTTGAAATCGAGAATTCAACTGACGTACAGGTGAAGCAGTTCAAAATTCCCCAAAATGCCTATAGGGCTGTGCTAGAGGTTTATGTTTCGTTTCATGAAAATGATGAATTTTGGCCAACCAATTTCCCCAACGAGTATATCTCTGCAAACAACCTAACTGGTTCTCCAGGTAATGGACCCTTTAGGGAGGTTGTGGTTAGTTTGGATGGTACAGTCATTGGGGCAGTCTGGCCTTTTTCTGTAATTTTCACTGGAGGGGTCAATCCTTTACTGTGGAGACCCATTTCTGGAATTGGGTCATTCGATCTCCCTTCTTATGATGTCGAAATCACTCCGATGTTAGGAACAATTTTAGATGGGAAGACCCACGAATTTGGTTTTGGTGTCACGAATGCTTTGAATGTTTGGTATGTAAATGCCAATTTGCATATATGGTTGGATGAAAAAAGTAAATGGACGAAAGGAAAGCTTTTGAAACAGAAGATTTCACCTCTTCATGTTTCATTCATGTCTAACTTTACGGGGTTGAATGGAACATTTTTGACAAGGGTTAGTAGGTCCATAGAATCAAGCGGTTGGGTACAGTCATCGCACGGGAAGATAGTGACCAAGTCAACTCAGGATTTCAATTATAGTAATATTATGGTGATGGGCAACAACGGGGATCTGCAAATCGTGAACCAGATAATTGATTTTAATGACAGTGTTTATGCCAAGATGCCATCTTCTTCGATTAACTCAAAGAAATCATATAAAAGGTTTCCCTTTTACTTGTACTCTGACAATGTCGATCAAGGAAATGGAAGTTATACTTCAGTAGCAAATCTAACCTTGGGTTTCAATGAGAAACGGATTGAGGTTCTCGATTCTGAATCTTCAGTCAGCTCTCTTGAAAATTTGCAAAATGGTCAGGGTTTGATGGTTGTGAAGGGAAACTTGGTTGTTAGTGGACTGGGGAGCACACAGCAAGTGTACAACTACAGTGACGATAAATTCTGCTACTTTAGAGATGTTAGCAGCTCAAATTACACCATTCTTTATGATAAAGAAGGCAATACTTGCAGAAAAAAAGAAAGGTCTCATCTTGGTTTCAGTTTCAGTAAACAGTGGCCATTTCCTGCTCGAAGAGCTTTACTAGCATCTGATTCTCATGGTAATAAGAAAGTGAGATAAACTCCTGCGGTTTCCACGATTTCAATTGCTTCATAAAAGAAATTCCCAAATAGGAGTTCCAGATTTCTGTATTTTTGTAGATGGAACTTGGAAGTGTATCATAGTCTTGAATTGTGATCTTCTGAATTTTCGGAGTAATTGCAAATAAATTTGTTCTTCAATTATGTTGAATATGTTATCCAACTTTTCTTCTCAAACTAGCTCTTGTGAACGTTGGTTGCTTTCGCCGGGATTTGCTTCTTAATTTTTAGTGCTACTATTCCTCTGATGAGCTCTGTTACCAACATTGATTACTTGCTAAGTTTGTCTTTTTCCTCCTTTATGCATATGCATAACTATTTGCGCTTCTTTTGAAGTTTTGCCTTTCATAAATGTAAGTGTAGGCAAGGCCCCAAAACGGGCAGCCCACTTCCAAACCCAAAGACCCAGCAACCCAAGAGACCCAACCCACTTACCTCCCTCCCGGTTTGACTTTCGGCATGGTGAGTTTGTTTTGGGAAAATCTTTGATTTTCCCAATCAACAGCCCCTTCCTTTTTCCCTTTCAATCAGCCGCCTCCTTCCATTCCTTGGTCCATAATCTTTGGTGATTGATTGGCTCTTGAGTACTATATATACTCCCCTTCATTCTGCCGTCTTTAAGGAATGTGTATGCGAGCACAGTGACAACCAAATACATCACAGTGGGCATTATATCTCTCTCTCTCTTTGCGTCTCTGGTTTGAGCCGGTACATTGGGTATACACTTTGTGTGTGTGTGAGCTTGAGATTACTGTGATTGAGAGTTCTGTGAGGGAGGGTTTTGGGTTGTGGGATTTCTTGTTGGAAGGCTGGGTGGTATACACAGTTGGGTGAAATCCTTGGAACATTGTCCCTTCGGTAGTGAACTCTTGGGTTGGACTGCTATACTTTGTGTATAGGCAGTGGGGATCTGAGCCTAGGCAACCATAAGCCCTAGACAGATCGAGTGAGGCTTCGGCCAAGGATACTCAGTTACTCCTGTTTGTTTACGATAGATGAACTGATATCTTGAATATTTTCATTCTGTATTTCTTTGGTTTCTAACTTTGTTCTGCAGGCCAGAAGGATTATTGAGTTAGACTAGGAACTCAATTGCCATCCTAGATAAATACATCCTGCTGTTTTACATAGGATTGTTAGGCTAAGTTTGCTCCTGTTTTTTGTATTGGTAAATGGTATAAAAACATAACAATAAATAAATTATGATTATGCAGAAAGTGCAAGTTTTTTAAGTTCACTTTCTATGTAAGTTCTCTTGCTGTATGATCTATGCCTTCATCAACTGCCGCAACCTTTAATCTCCCATTGTCACTTGTCCTACTGCTCAAACTACTTCATTTCCATCTTAGGTGTGGATTTTGATAACCCTTTCTCTAAGTAACTCTTCTTTAATTTTCATTCAAATACGATTGACTTTCATGTTGCTGCTGTGCATATGGTAATCAAGATCATTAGATACTATGGTTTTAACATATGGGTCTTGGAATTGAAGAGACTTTTTCCCTTTGCCATTATTTCATCCCTCCTCATTGAAATGGATGAACATAGTAGTTTTCAGCAGCATAAACATAGTTGCACACTTGCTTGAATGTTATTTTCCGAGGATTGTGGCTGCTTGCATTGCAAGAGAGTGACTGGTACGTGGCAAACTTCTCGAGCTAATACAGCGAAAGCCGAAAGGTATATCATGAAACTTGTAAGCTTTAATTTCAAATAGGACTCTTATTTGAGGAAGGACTCACAAAGTGGGAAGTGAACTCCATTTCAATTTAAAAGATTAATGTACTGAATTTTATGAGTTTCCAGAAGACTCGGTATCCCCCAAAATGTATAAAGGGCGCACTAACTGTAACAAATCTGAATCCAGAAGACTCGGTATCCGGTATCCCCCCAAATGTATATAGGGCTGTTCTCGAAGTGTACGTATCATTACATGAACAAGATGAATTTTGGTATACAATCTTCGATGGCCGGTAAAATGGACCATTTAGGGAGGTTGTGGTCAGTTTGGATGGAACAGTAGCTGGTGCAGTTTGGCCGTTCACTGTGATATTCACGGGAGGAATTAGTCCCTTTATATGGAGACCCATTACTGGTGTTTGGTCTTTTAATCTCACTTCTTATGATATCAAGATAACTCGTTTTTTAGGAACTCTTTTAGATGGCAAAAGCCATGCATTTCCATTTACTGGAACTAGGTTTTTTAACCCGTGCGCTAAATGCACGTCATTTTTCCTTTTCAATTAAATCGTACATAAACAAAATAAATAGGATAAAACTAACTTAAATGACAAAATAAGAAGAATCGGTTTATTAACAAATACATATACATTGATATATCACTAATCATTACAAATTCTAAATTTTTTTATACACAACATTTGTTGTTTTATTAGTTGGTTTTTCATCTTCACCTTATATCAATATCTTTAAATCAAAACACCTTGTTACTCTAGAAGCTGTGACATATAACTGCACATGACTAAATATTAGTTTATTCAAGAAGAGACCTATCGATGTGCAATTATTGATTTTGACACTTGTTAATTGTTATTGCATATGCTACCATCAATAAAATTTATCTTCTTTAGAACTTGAAAGTCAGTCTTACATCAGATGACATTTTTTTTTTTTACAGTTTTTTTTTCTTGTAAACCTTTCCCCTATGGGGGCATGAGTAAAGTAATCGAACCTGAGACCTCACATCTTGTAAAACCACAACTTTACCACTGGACCACCACTTAGGGTCTACATCGGATGGAGTTAATGACATCTTGGGATAAAAACATTTTCTCCAACATTGCTTCCTTTTAAAATGTTTGTTTCAACAATGTGATCCCTAAGATTTATGATGATTAGTCTTGTTTCATTGCACAACCCTGCAGTAAAATCAATGTTTATCAATAACATTACCTTAACACCAATTTAAAATGGCAATCTATGACCTGACAACCCCGAACATTTTATACTATTCAAAAACTTTGTAGAATGATGTCTTCGAACAAATTTGGATTTTTTTGGCCCTACAAATAGAATGTGAACTCAAATAAGTTCTTCATTTTGAATGATTACTTAAATTGTATTTTTATTTTACGAATAAAAGAATTTCTGATAAGAAAATAAGCTGAAATCAAAATAACAAAATTATTTTTACTGTTAACTATTATTTTTGCTCCATGAATTATTTTGATTTTACTAACTTTCATTATATTTTTTGTTTTATTGACTTCGTAACTATTATTTTTATTATTTTACTAACATCTGTTTAAATTATTTTTGTTTTATTGACTTTGTAACTATTATTTTTGTTCCATCAAATATTTTTATTTTACTAACGTATTTTTGTTTTACATAATTATTTTTAATAATTTGTTTTAATTTTTTTTTCTGTAAATTTTTTTTATAATTTTACCCAGTTTAAATTATTTTTGTTTTATTAACTCCGTAACTATTAAGTATTTTTGTTCCATCAAATAATTTTATTTTACGAATGTTTTTTTGTTTTACATAACTATTTTAAAGAATTTGTCTTAAACTTTTGTTCCTTAAATTCTTTTTATTATTTTAGTAACCTCAGTTAATTTTTTTTTGTTTTATTGACTCCGTAACTATTATTTTTGTTCCATCAAATATTTTTTATTTTACAAACTTATTTTTTTTTACATATATATTCTTAAGAATTTGTTTTAAACTTCTGTTTTGTAAATTATTTTATTTTATTAACCTTCGCATTAGATTATTTTTGTAACTTTTATTTTTATAGTGATTTGTTCCATAAATTATTTTTTATTTTACCAACCTCCTCTTATATTTTTGTTTTTTTGACTCCGGAACTATTATTTTTGTTTTAGTTACTATTTTTATGTTTAAAGAGAGAAAAATGTTTAAAGAGAGAAAAATGTTTAAATATAATTAAAAAAGAGGAGATGATGGTGATGAGATAGAAAATAAGGAGGAGACAAAAGAGAGAAAGAGAGAAAGAGAGAAATGAGAAAATATGGAGAATATATGAGAGAAAAAGTGAAATGGTAACTCTAAAATCAATAATTTAAAAATGAGATTTTGGAGGGATAAATATACCATTGTCAGATATGTAGATATATAGATATATAGATATAGAGATTTGAATGTTTGGTTGAATGAAAAAAGTCAAAGGACAGAAGGAATGCTTCAGATGCACCAAAGCTCGCCAATTCATAGTTCCATGGTGTACAAAAATAACACAATTTTGACGATGGCTAGTAGATCCATAAAATCAAGCGGGTGGGTCCAATCATCTAATGGGAAGATCACGACTGAATCAACTCAGGATTTGAACTATAGTAGTTTTATGGTGGTGGATCGATATAATCATCCGATGAGTGTGAATCAGATAGCTGAGTTTAATGACAATGTGAATGCCAGTTTGCCGTTGTCTTCTGTTTACTCGATGAGATCATTTAGAAGGTTTCCCATTAACTTGCTCTTTGACGTTGGGACAAATGTTACCCTGGGTTTCAATGAGAAGAGGCTCCAAGATTTTGGTTCTAAATCTTCAGTCAGCTCCCTCGAAAATTGGCAAGATGGTTATAGTTTTGGTGGCTCGTGGACTACACAACAAGTGTTTGATTATCGTGACGGCAAATCCTGCTACTTTAGAAATGTAAGCAGCTCGGATGGCAACATTCTTTATGATAGAGACGGAAACTTGCAGCATCAGAAACAGAAGGTCTAGTTTGGCAAGTCGACTTTGATGCGAAAGAATGGTTTGGGAAATGGGATGCAGAACCTAAAGACTGTGGTGGCCTTTTCTACCTTGATGCTTATGAAAATTAGAGAGGGGCTCGATAAGTCTTTCAGTTTCATTTACATTTATCTCTGACTCTGTTGAAGTTTTTGCATTGATTCTCATTGTATCTGGTGAGATTGTCCTTGGCTAGTTTTATTGAGTTACAAAGATAACATTGTAGTGACAAAGTTGTGCTCACTGCTTAAATGGTTGTACATTTCTCAGTCTTCTAATTCTTTCCTTCACGGAGGCCAAATTTTTTTGACTTGATGGACCTGGTTCTCAGATTACAAAAGTACGAGAAATATGTCCTTTGTGATCCGGTAACCAGGCGCAACAAGCAAAACTTTCTATAGCATGAAATTGGAAATTACATAAATCTAAGAAATATCAAGTGGATGGATGACATTAGTTTTTTTCAAAAAAATTGCACACGCCTTCTTGTTGGTACAAAAACGAAACCGCAGATCTCATTAAGCCCAGAAATGTTCTTATCATCTTTCTCTCAAAGGGTCATTATAACTCTCAGTTTTATCTTTGTATCGTAAGCAAACAAATTACTTGTACCATTCAAACTTTGTATAGTAAGCAAACATGTTACTTATACCATTCAAACTGATGAATTGTAAATTAATCACTATAAAATAACTTCTTGTTGTGTCAAAAGCTTTGCTATTCTTAATTATTCCAAGAAAATTCACACCTATTGATTGCAGCCCTACAAAAAGACTAAATCACCCCTCAGCTATTTAAATATATCGGTTGTAATCAAATTTTATTTTAAATTATTATAAAAAATGTTTTTTTCTAATTGACAATCCTTTAAAACAAAATTATTAAAAAAATAAAAATAAATAAACTTTTTTTTTTGAATGTCGCTCATATTGGGTGACTAAATATTGTTACCCAATTTGGGTGACACTCTAAAGAAATTTTGAATTTATAATTGAAACAATAAGAGGTTATGTTTATATGTTTAATCACAAAAAATTAAAAGAAAAATCTGACTATAATCTACGCAAATTCGATATCATTTTGTTCAAAAAAAATATAAAATAATTTTTTTAATAAAAATATTGTACCGTATTTTGTATCTTTTAAAACAACAGTTTTAAATAATTCTAAAAAATGGTTTTTTTTTTAATTTTACTATTAAAACCGTGAAATTGATAGTTTATAGTTAATTTGGACGGTTTAAAACCATCTATTCACCAAAAATCAAATAATCGAACCTTAAGTAAATCGATAAATCTTTGGTTTCGATTTACCTGAAAGACGATTTCAATTGGATCCGATTGGATTGGATTCTATCACAGTTCTAAGACGGTTCAGTTCTAGATTCTAAGAATGAAACTTAAACCGAATGTGCGTATCTACGCTCAGCCAGAAGTGGATGTTCTAATACACGCGCCTGGTGGGA
>CM028380.1:65301928-65341793 GCA_013146195.2 Codonopsis lanceolata | reverse complement strand
TTTCCGTGAAAAATTTAGCAATTGCGAGCAATCAGGACCAAAATGAAAAACCCAAATTATACCGGACCATTTGGGTAGTTTGCCTTTTTAAAAAGATGACCACATTTGGGTCATTTTGGACCCATTTACCAACTAAAATCATGGCACAGACCTGCCAAATTATAATTGTGAATTGAGTTGAATTATTACAATAGAACTAACTAGTTCAATTCTAAAAATTGTTTCAACTTGACGTGTTAATTCAAAATTTTATTAAGTAAAGTAAATTACTTTTGTTAAGTATATCTTCCACAATTGGTAAATAATATTAAGTTAGAGCTTGTAATATTATGATTAGTATTAAAGTCATTAGATAATTAAGTTGATAATGATTTAAAATATCCATATCATAATACTACGTCGTAACTATAGTATTACTACTTAATAAATTCACTAAGATAACAATAATATTTATTCTGGTGGCACACCCCTAGACTAGCCTTGAAAGTGAAATTTGTAAAAAATTAAAATGCAAATAAATTGATTTGAAGCGATTTTTCTCCCAACCAAATGACAAAAACTTAGATAAAATAATTTTACGATATTTTATTTAAAACGAATCTTCGTTATCCAATTTATCCAAAAGATGAAACTCCACGTTACTTAAGTTTTTACAGATAAAGCTTATACGAGACTTACCTAAATAGTAAATGTGCCTGTGACACATTTTACCAAGAGAAAATATTCCGAGAGAAAAGAGAGGGAAACAATCAGATCCAAGCCAATCCAATACAAACAATAGAATCCTTAATTAACGCCAGCAATACTCTAGTTAACTCCATCCATATTGTTAATCTCAAAGCGATGAGATACTCTCTCAAAACCTCTTCACGACTTCACCTTCTCACACACACTCCCAACATTGTAGTAATCAACAAACTCCACAACCACCATTAATGGCTTCCTCTTTCCTCTTTCTCCTACTTCTATTCTACTATGTCTCTCTCCTCCACCAACCTCTCCCCACCTTTGCAACCCTCCCCAGAACAACCCTTTTCAGATCAAACCTCATTTCTGAGCCCAAACCCACAAATGACATCGGGCCCACTACATTCTTTGAAGTCACCAAGCCTATCCAACTCCCCAAAACCAACCCCTGCTCCACCCTTGTTCTTCAACATGACTTTGGCTACACATATGGAAAATCCCCTGTTCTTGCCCAATACAAGCCCCCTTCAGATTGCCCTTCCAGAAATTTTGCCAAGATTGATGCCACTTGTAAAGGCAGACAATTTGATCGAATTTTCGGGATTTGGCCGGTGTTGAGCTTCTTAGGAGCTGCACGGCTGAGCCGAGAGCCACCGGGGTTGTGTGGACTGTCAAGAAAGATATTAAAGCAATTATTCATTGTTTATGACAAATCAAACACTTGCTGTTTATTTGGGTAATCTTATTTATGTTATAAATATATTTAAGCTGATTTCATACTTCCATTTCACGAAATTTGCCATTGAATGATGGGTTGTGGTTTGAAATCGAGAATTCAACTGACGTACAGGTGAAGCAGTTCAAAATTCCCCAAAATGCCTATAGGGCTGTGCTAGAGGTTTATGTTTCGTTTCATGAAAAATGATGAATTTTGGCCAACAATTTCCCCAACGAGTATATCTCTGCAAACAACCTAACTGGTTCTCCAGGTAATGGACCCTTTAGGGAGGTTGTGGTTAGTTTGGACGGTACAGTCATTGGGGCAGTCTGGCCTTTTTCTGTAATTTTCACTGGAGGGGTCAATCCTTTACTATGGAGACCCATTTCTGGAATTGGGTCATTCGATCTCCCTTCTTATGATGTCGAAATCACTCCGATGTTAGGAACAATTTTAGATGGGAAGACCCATGAATTTGGTTTTGGTGTCACGAATGCTTTGAATGTTTGGTATGTAAATGCCAATTTGCATATATGGTTGGATGAAAAAAGTAAATGGACGAAAGGAAAGCTTTTGAAACAGAAGATTTCACCTCTTCATGTTTCATTCATGTCTAACTTTACGGGGTTGAATGGAACATTTTTGACAAGGGTTAGTAGGTCCATAGAATCAAGCGGTTTACAGTCATCGCACGGGAAGATAGTGACCAAGTCAACTCAGGATTTCAATTATAGTAATATTATGGTGATGGGCAACAACGGGGATCTGCAAATCGTGAACCAGATAATTGATTTTAATGACAGTGTTTATGCCAAGATGCCATCTTCTTCGATTAACTCAAAGAAATCATATAAAAGGTTTCCCTTTTACTTGTACTCTGACAATGTCGATCAAGGAAATGGAAGTTATACTTCAGTAGCAAATCTAACCTTGGGTTTCAATGAGAAACGGATTGAGGTTCTCGATTCTGAATCTTCAGTCAGCTCTCTTGAAAATTTGCAAAATGGTCAGGGTTTGATGGTTGTGAAGGGAAACTTGGTTGTTAGTGGACTGGGAGCACACAGCAAGTGTACAACTACAGTGACGATAAATTCTGCTACTTTAGAGATGTTAGCAGCTCAAATTACACCATTCTTTATGATAAAGAAGGCAATACTTGCAGAAAAAAAGAAAGGTCTCATCTTGGTTTCAGTTTCAGTAAACAGTGGCCATTTCCTGCTCGAAGAGCTTTACTAGCATCTGATTCTCATGGTAATAAGAAAGTGAGATAAACTCCTGCGGTTTCCACGATTTCAATTGCTTCATAAAAGAAATTCCCAAATAGGAGTTCCAGATTTCTGTATTTTTGTAGATGGAACTTGGAAGTGTATCATAGTCTTGAATTGTGATCTTCTGAATTTTCGGAGTAATTGCAAATAAATTTGTTCTTCAATTATGTTGAATATGTTATCCAACTTTTCTTCTCAAACTAGCTCTTGTGAATGTTGGTTGCTTTCGCCGGGATTTGCTTCTTAATTTTTAGTGCTACTATTCCTCTGATGAGCTCTGTTACCAACATTGATTACTTGCTAAGTTTGTTTTTCCTCCTTTATGCATATGCATAACTATTTGCGCTTCTTTTGAAGTTTTGCCTTTCATAAATGTAAGTGAGGCAAGGCCCCAAACGGGCAGCCACTTCCAAACCCAAAGACCCAGCAACCCAAGAGACCCAACCCACTTACCTCCCTCCCGGTTTGACTTTCTGCATGGTGAGTTTGTTTTGGGAAAATCTTTGATTTTCCCAATCAACAGCTAACCTTTTTCCCTTTCAATCAGCCGCCTCCTTCCATTCCTTGGTCCATAATCTTTGGTGATTGATTGGCTCTTGAGTGAGTACTATATACTCCCCTCCCCTCATTCTGCCGTCTTTAAGGAATGTGTATGCTAGCGAGCACAGTGACAACCAAATACATCACAGTGGGCATTATATCTCTCTCTCTCTCTTTGCGTCTCGGTTTGAGCCGTACATTGGGTATACACTTTGTGTGTGTGTGAGCTTGAGATTACGTGATTGAGAGTTACGTGAGGGGAGGGTTTTGGGTTGTGGGATTTCTTGTTGGAAGAAGGGGTGGTATACAGTTGGGTGAAATCCTTGGAACATTGTCCCTTCGGTAGTGAACTCTTGGGTTGGACTGCTATACTTTGTGTATAGGCGTGGGGATCGAGCCTAGGCAACCATAAGCCCTAGACGATCGAGTGAGGCTTCGGCCAAGGATACTGAATTTACTCTGTTTGTTTACGATAGATGAACTGATATCTTGAATATTTTCATTCTGTATTTCTTTGGTTTCTAACTTTGTTCTGAGGCCGGAGCCGGGATTATTGAGTTAGACTAGGAACTCAATTGCCATCCTAGATAAATACATCCTGCTGTTTTACATAGGATTGTTAGGCTAAGTTTGCTCCTGTTTTTTGTATTGGTAAATGGTATAAAAACATAACAATAAATAAATTATGATTATGCAGAAAGTGCAAGTTTTTTAAGTTCACTTTCTATGTAAGTTCTCTTGCTGTATGATCTATGCCTTCATCAACTGCCGCAACCTTTAATCTCCCATTGTCACTTGTCCTACTGCTCAAACTACTTCATTCCCATCTTAGGTGTGGATTTTGATAATCCTTTCTCTAAGTAACTCTTTTTTAATTTTCATTCAAATACGATTAACTTTCATGTTGCTGCTGTGCATATGGTAATCAAGATCATTAGATACTATGGTTTTAACATATGGGTCTTGGAATTGAAGAGCCTTTTTCCCTTTGCCATTATTTCATCCCTCCCCATTGAAATGGATGAACATAGTAGTTTTCAGCAGCATAAACATAGTTGCACACTTGCTTGAATGTTATTTTCCAAAGTCTGCCGAGGATTGTGGCTGCTTGCATTGCAAGAGAGTGACTGGTACGTGGCAAACTTCTCGAGCTAATACAGTGAAAGCCGAAAGGTATATCATGAAACTTGTAAGCTTTAATTTCAAATAGGACTCTTATTTGAGGAAGGACTCACAAAGTGGGGAGTGAACTCCATTTCAATTTAAAAGATTAATGTACTGAATTTTATGAGTTTCCAGAAGACTCGGTATCCCCCAAAATGTATAAAGGGCGCACTAACTGTAACAAATCTGAATCCAGAAGACTCGGTATACGGTATCCGGTATCCCCCAAAATGTATATAGGGCTGTTCTCGAAGTGTACGTATCATTACATGAACAAGATGAATTTTGGTATACAATCTTCGATGGCCGGTAAAATGGACCATTTAGGGAGGTTGTGGTCAGTTTGGATGGAACAGTAGCTGGTGCAGTTTGGCCTTTCACTGTGATATTCACGGGAGGAATTAGTCCCTTTATATGGAGACCCATTACTGGTGTTTGGTCTTTTAATCTCACTTCTTATGATATCAAGATAACTCCTTTTTTAGGAACTCTTTTAGATGGCAAAAGCCATGCATTTCCATTCTTGGAACTAGGTTTTTTAACCCGTGCGCTAAATGCGTCATTTTTCCTTTTCAATTAAATCGTACATAAACAAAATAAATAGGATAAAACTAACTTAAATGACAAAATAAGAAGAATCGGTTTATTAACAAATACATATATATTAGTATATCACTAATCATTATAAATTCTAAATTTTTTTATACACAACATTTGTTGTTTTATTAGTTGGTTTTTCATCTTCACCTTATATCAATATCTTTAAATCAAAACACCTTTTTACTCTAAAAGCTGTGACATATAACTGCACATGGCTAAATATTAGTTTATTCAAGAAGAGACCTATCGATGTGCAATTATTGATTTTGACACTTGTTAATTGTTATTGCATATGTTACCATCAATAAAATTTATCTTCTTTAGAACTTGAAAGTCAGTCTTACATCAGATGAAGTTTTTTTTTTTTTTTTTTTACAGTTTTTTTTTCTTGTAAACCTTTCCCCTATGGGGGCATGAGAAGTAATCGAACTTGAGACCGCACATTTTGTAAAACCACAACTTTACCACTGGACCACCCCTTAGGGTCTACATTGGATGGAGTTAATGACATCTTGGGATAAAAACATTTTCTCCAATATTGCTTCCTTTTAAAATGTTTGCTTCAACAATGTGATCCCTAAGATTTATGGTGATTAGTCTTGTTTCATTGCACAACCCTGCAGTATGATCAATGTTTATCAATAATATTACCTTAACACCAATTTTAAATGACAATCTATGACCTGACAACCCCGAACATTTTATACTATTCAAAAACTTTGTAGAATGATGTTTTCGAACAAATTTGAATTTTTTTCGCCCTACTAATAGAATGTGAACTCAAATAAGTTCTTCATTTTGAATGATTACTTTTATTAAATTGTATTTTTATTTTACGAATAAAAGAATTTCTGATAAGAAAATAAGCTGAAATCAAAATAACAAAATTATTTTTACTGTTAACTATTATTTTTGCTCCATGAATTATTTTGATTTTACTAACTTCCATTATATTTTTTGTTTTATTGACTTCGTAACTATTATTTTTATTATTTTATTAACCTCTGTTTAAATTGTTTTTGTTTTATTGACTTTGTAACTATTATTTTTGTTCCATCTAGTATTTTTATTTTACTAACGTATTTTTGTTTTACATAACTATTTTTAATAATTTGTTTTAAAATTTTTTTCTGTAAATTTTTTTTATAATTTTACTCAATTTAAATTTTTTTTGTTTTATTGACTCCGTAACTATTAAGTATTTTTGTTCCATCAAATAATTTTATTTTACTAATGTTTTTTTGTTTTACATAACTATTTTAAAGAATTTGTCTTAAACTTTTGTTCCTTAAATTCTTTTTATTATTTTAGTAACCTCAGTTAAATTTTTTTTTGTTTTATTGACTTCGTAACTATTATTTTTGTTCCATCAAATATTTTTTATTTTACAAACTTATTTTTTTTACATATATATTCTTAAGAATTTGTTTTAAACTTCTGTTCCGTAAATTGTTTTATTTTATTAACCTTCGCATTAGATTATTTTTGTTTTGTTGATTTTGTAACTTTTATTTTTATAGTGATTTGTTCCATAAATTATTTTTTATTTTACCAACCTCCTCTTATATTTTTGTTTTTTTGACTCCGGAACTATTATTTTTGTTTTAGTTACTATTTTTATGTTTAAAGAGAGAAAAATGTTTAAAGAGAGAAAAATGTTTAAATATAATTAAAAAAGAGGAGATGATGGTGATGAGATAAAAAATAAGGAGGAGACAGGAGAGAGAAAGAGAAAGAGAGAAATAGAGAAATGAGAAAATATGGAGAATATATGAGAGAAAAAGTGAAATGGTAACTCTAAAATCAATAATTTAAAAAATGAGATTATGGAGGGATAAATATACCATTGTCAGATATGTAGATATGTAGATATGTAGATATGTAGATATATAGGTATATAGATATAGAGATTTGCATGTTTGGTTGAATGAAAGAAGTCAAAGGACAGAAGGAATGCTTCTGATGCACCAAAGCTCGCCAATTCGTAGTTCCATGGTGTACAAAAATAACACAATTTTGACGATGGCTAGTAGATCCATAAAATCAAGCGGGTGGGTCCAATCATCTAATGGGAAGATCACGACTGAATCTACTCAGGATTTGAACTATAGTAGTTTTATGGTGGTGGATCGATATAATCATCCGATGAGTGTGAATCAGATAGCTGAGTTTAATGACAATGTGAATGCCAGTTTGCCGTTGTCTTCTGTTTACTCGATGAGATCATTTAGAAGGTTTCCCATTAACTTGTCTTCTTTGACGTTGGGACAAATGTTACCCTGGGTTTCAATGAGAAGAGGCTCCAAGATTTTGGTTCTAAATCTTCAGTCAGCTCCCTCGAAAATTGGCAAGATGGTTATAGTTTTGGTGGCTCGTGGACTACACAACAAGTGTTTGATTATCGTGACGGCAAATCCTGCTACTTTAGAAATGTAAGCAGCTCGGATGGCAACATTCTTTATGATAGAGACGGAAACTTGCAGCATCAGAAACAGAAGGTCTAGTTTGGCAAGTCGACTTTGATGCGAAAGAATGGTTTGGGAAATGGGATGCAGAACCTAAAGACTGTGGTGGCCTTTTCTACCTTGATGCTTATGAAAATTAGAGAGGGGCTCGATAAGTCTTTCAGTTTCATTTACATTTATCTCTGACTCTGTTGAAGTTTTTGCATTGATTCTCATTGTATCTGGTGAGATTGTCCTTGGCTAGTTTTATTGAGTTACAAAGATAACATTGTAGTGACAAAGTTGTGCTCACTGCTTAAATGGTTGTACATTTCTCAGTCTTCTAATTCTTTCCTTCACGGAGGCCAAATTTTTTTGACTTGATGGACCTGGTTCTCAGATTACAAAAGTACGAGAAATATGTCCTTTGTGATCCGGTAACCAGGCGCAACAAGCAAAACTTTCTATAGGATGAAATTGGAAATTACATAAATCTAAGAAATATCAAGTGGATGGATGACATTAGTTTTTTTCAAAAAAATTGCACACGCCTTCTTGTTGGTACAAAAAATGAAACCAGAGATCTCAAGGTGTTTGCCTGAGTGTCCTTATCATCTTTCTCAAAGGGTCATTATAACTCTCAGTTTTATCTTTGTATCGTAAGCAAACAAATTACTTGTACCATTCAAACTTTGTATGGTAAGCAAACAGCTACTTATACCATTCAAACTGACGAATTGTAAATTAATCACTATAAAATAACTTCTTGTTGTGTCAAAAGCTTTGCTATTCTTAATTATTCCAAGAAAATTCACACCTATTGATTGCAGCCCTACAAAAAGACTAAATCACCCCTCAGCTATTTAAATATATCGGTTGTAATCAAATTTTATTTTAAATTATTATAAAAAATGTTTTTTTCTAATTGACAATCCTTTAAAACAAAATTATTAAAAAAATAAAAATAAATAAACTTTTTTTTTTGAATGTCGCTCATATTGGGTGACTAAATATTGTTACCCAATTTGGGTGACACTCTAAAGAAATTTTGAATTTATAATTGAAACAATAAGAGGTTATGTTTATATGTTTAATCACAAAAAATTAAAAGAAAAATCTGACTATAATCTACGCAAATTCGATATCATTTTGTTCAAAAAAAATATAAAATAAATTTTTTAATAAAAATATTGTACCGTATTTTGTATCTTTTAAAACAACAGTTTTAAATAATTCTAAAAAAGGGTTTTTTTTTTTAATTTTACTATTAAAACCGTGAATTTGACAGTTTATAGTTAATTTGGACGGTTTAAAACCATCTATTCACCAAAAATCAAATAATCGAATCTTAAGTAAATCGATAAATCTTTGGTTTCGATTTACCTGAAAGACGATTTCAATTCGATCCGATTGGATTGGATTCTATCACAGTTCTAAGACGGTTCAGTTGTAGATTCTAAGAATGAAACTTAAACCGAATGTGCGTATCTACGCTCAGCCAGAAGTGGATGTTCCTAATACACGCGCCTGGTGGGAGTAGACTCGAAAGGAATATGGGTATTATCCAATCCGATCGATCAGTTCTGTGTAATCCAATTCCTGCTTCCGTGGTGAATGGTGATATCCATTTCCTTGTCCCTCTTTCAAAGTCTTCCCAACCTTGTTCCAAATGGGCTTCTCTTCTTTCACCAGGTATCTCTCTCTCTCTCTCTCTACTCACACACCTGCATTTCATTCATATCAGTTAAATTTTATTGAATTTGGTGGTGGCGGTTAATGCAGTGCTTGCGGTTGCAGTTGCCGTAGCAGCGTTGGGTGGAAGTCTTCGAGCTTAATCGCACCGTTAGGGTTTCACAGTATCATCAACCATAATGGTGGGGTTATGCTTTCGCCCAAAACAAAATTCCTTCGTTTCAGTCTCACTCCTCGCGCCTCCTCCCCCACTCCTTCCGGTATGTTTTCGCCCCTCCTCTTTCTCTGCGTGTATTCATTTTCGGAACTTTCTGCGTGCTTATCAGTACCTTTTTTTTTACTTTTCTTTTTTACACTGTCTGTTGACATTAAGCTTCCCCCCAAATTTCTTATGTTTCAGCTCTCTAGCTAATGTAATTTTGATTTGTTCAATTTTGTTCGGCAGTGTAGATAATGTGTAGGGACAAAGATAGTACTTTGGTTTTCACTTGCTATATCTCGCCATTGGATTTATAACATTGTTTGTACAAACAAAATGAGTGGATATTCGAACTGAATTATGTTTTGAGTTCCTAAGGGGGTGACTCACCGGTAGAGATGGGGCTTCACGAGGTCTTAGGTTCGATCTCTTCCCATGTCCTCCCTTAGGAGGAAAAATAAAATAAAATAAAAAAAATTATGTTTTGAAAAAGAAACTCAGCATTAGATAGATAACCTATAGGAATGAGGCTGAAGGCCTTGAATGGGTACTTTCGTGTCATTCTTACTCTTTTCTTCTCCCAGATGGTTTTGAGAAGAGATTTGTTGTATGGTTGTCATTCCACATTCTGAAATGACACGCTCTTCTTCCCCCAACCTAATAGCGTTTACTCTCCTAAAACTCCCCTTTGATAGGTAGCTTCAAGCATATGATTTAGTAGGAACTTGATTATTAGTCTGTTTGGGCTTTGCAGGGATGATTGATGAGTTGTCCTAAGTTAGCCTTGTTTATGTACAGGAACTTGATAGGTAATTTCTTCTTCTTCAGTTGCTTATTGGGGAAGCCATCTGTTCTCATTATTCTGGCTTCCCTTCGGCATCTAGCTTGAGGAGTTGTAGGAAATACCTCCATTTTCTGGATGTTTTGGCTGCCCCGAACCCTCAAGAAGTCAAAACCTGTCTTGAAAGTCCTTTCCTTGATGAAATAGATCCAACTTGAATCGTCTACATCTAGGACACTAATAGTGAGTCCTACTTCACTTCCGGGAAGCGACTGCCTATTGAGTAGGATAAAGAATTCATCTTATAGTAGAGTGATCTCGAAGGCTAAAGGGAAGTGAGGTGGGCATAGAAGCTTTCTCTATCTAAGGGTTTTGCCTTATGATAGGAATAGAGGGGAGCAGCGAGAAACTTGCCTCGTATTAGGAATTAGATCTATGGAGTAAGATTACTTTTCTGGTCTGGTCTAATCCACCTCAAATGCTTTTGTGACAGGTTTTGTTCTGGGCTTTCAATCTACTCATGGGCAAGTTTGATCTTCACTTAGGCACACACACACAGACAGTCCTTGCTCTCTTCCCACCGCCCCAACTTCTTATTATCTCTTCATCTGCCGCCCTTTGACATAGAGCTCGCCCACAAGCTTCTAAAATCATCGAAGTCTTTTATTCTTTTAGTTAGGAAAGCTTTCCTCTCCCTTAGTAAATACTCGACAGTGTGATAGGTCACTCAGTGTAAACCACCCCTTCTCTTATATAAATAATAGGATAAGAGCCTTCCTCATTACCCTATGGACTTCCTTCTTAGCTTTGCCTATGACTGACTACTGAGAAATCTATCTGTGAGGAATGAAGGCTCATCTCCTGCTATTTCTCCGCACCGGGGTGAACTTCTCTTTCCCTTGGAGGAAGAGGGGGTATGGCCGTCGCAGTATAGCATGCCACAGAGGAGCCTTAAGTTCATTCCTACAGGAGTTTTACTCGGGATTTCCTTGAGAGGATTGTCAGTTCACGGCCTGGGAGGATAATTTTTTTTTATCAGGTCCTAAGATGCAGATCCCTTGGTGGATGATGGTTACAGAGCTTTGGTTACAGATAGGCACTCAAAGATCTAAGACTTTACCGACGGAAAAAGAAGGAAAATGGATCAATCTCCTGGGAGTGCAAATGTCAGAGTTCGCAAGAGCTCATCCAGAAGTCTATTTGTGTGCAGGCCTCACTCACAGCTTCCTATTTCAGCAGTCGGACACATTCTTCCTTCTTCTTACTAGACTGACTCCTAAATAGCTACGGGAGCTTCAGTAAACTAGTACGAGCTCGGGGGTAGAACGTATTCAATAGGTGGTTCCATTTTCACGCACTTCTAGATGTTCCACATATCTACATGCTGCCTTTTCTATTATATGTCTTTTCTATCATCTTCTTGAGTACGAAACTCACTCCTAGCGTAAGGAGCCTAAGAGCATGTTCAACAATGGTTCCTAACTTGGGGAGCTTAAGCTTTATTTTTTCCATTTTTCCATTTTATTACAAAAATGCCATTAAGCTTCCCACTTAAGCTCCCCAACAAAAATACCTTTCCAACAATGCACAAACTCCAACACTTTTACATACTTCACCATCTTTATCTCCATTAATTTAATATTTTTACCGAAAAATGGCTAGAAACTTGAAAAAATCATAGAATTTTTTTCTAATATCCAAATGAAACAAACCAAGTCTCTATTTATAGGTAAAAATGTGTACTTTAATTCAGGAAAAAAAATTATGGCTGAAAATTGGTCAAGAAAGGCAATGGGGGAAAAGAAAATGATGTCCACTATAATGATGACACGTGGAAAGGGGGAGGAGGCGCAGGCAATTGTCGGATGGCTTTTGGCCAAAACGGCTGAGTTTTGATGCCTTTTTTCCTAAAACTACGTTGTTTTGGCAATAAAGTTTTTGTTAGGCCAGGGAGCTTGTTTATCTCCTGAAACGCCTTTTTGCTTAATAAGCACACCAATAGGAACCATTGTTAATTGGAAGAATCTCAATTATTCTCATAAGCACCCATTTGGGAGCTTTGTTGTTGATGGTCTAAATCCACTAATCCAGTACAGACGGCGGATCAAATGCTATTAACAATGAGGCTTGTTATCCTCGTAACTATCTATTATACATGCTACTGTACCACCCATTAATTGCGAATCCGAACAACCAAAAATAATTGCTATTACGTATGCCTGGCTTAGGTAAATGTGGTGGGCTCCGTGTAAAACTATGTCCTGGTGGAGAACAACATACTTATCTCGGTGAAGGATAAAAGTCTATTAAGAGAGGGAAAATCCCTCATTTCGGGGTAAACAATTCAAGGGGAAGAAGCTTTTCTAGGGGTAGTAACCTTTTCACACCCTGAAATTTGGAGGTGAATCTCCTTCTATACGTAATAGTTTTTTCATATTCAAAGCGCGCATGCAAATTTTTGTAAGAATAAGAAGTAAGTAGCTAAGGACGGAACACCATATATTCTATTGTCTTTCCTATAGGACTAGAACACCCAGAACTGTGATTTCCCCTAAGAGCGCCTCTCTTCTCTGTCTTTTCATAAGGGAAAGATCCCTTAATTCCATTCATCATAAATTCCATAAAGCGATGGAGATTCTCATTTTCCTCCATAACTTAAGTCCTATTTTTAGTGGATCCATTCTTCAAGCGGAATTGTGCCTTAACTCATGCATCTTCTGTCTCTCAATGGCGGCGGGAAAGATTTCTTGTTAGGCTAGAGTTCTTTCACAATCTGCATTCATCTAGTTTTCATATTTTCATGGAGATTAGGTATATCTAGGGGCTCATTGTACCAATCTATTCTAACAAATTTTATACTTTGTCCTCCTTGGAAGGTATCTAATTCCATAGGGGTAAGTAGTTAGCTTGGTGACCCAGTCTAGTAGCTTAGCTAGCTCCTGCCTGGCCTGAGTGGAGAGAAAGGGGTGAGCGAACCCCTGCTACTGGCTGATAGTGAGTTAGCTTCTTTCTATTATTTCCGACCCTTCCTCCTTCTTCGGGTAGTACTCCCTTCCCTTTCTCTTTCTTACTTACTTCCAGTGTTGAAGAAGCACTCCTCGGTCCGGTGGAGGTAGAAGAAGTTTTTCTCCGGTACTTTTAAAATAGAAGTTTTCACCACTCCCATTGTATTGTTGAGCAGAGCGCTGAGGCTGGCTGAGTAAAGAGAGTTCACCTCACCAGCGAGACCCAGAATCAATGGAATAGAGTAAGCTAATGCCAAACTCCATTTCTTGAAAGAAATCCAAGAGGGCATCACAAAGGAAGAATGGCGGATATCTATCTAATAGGAATGAGTGAAGATCACTTCTAAAAACTCTTAAGAACTAATGGCAACATATACTTATACAGAATGGAATAAACTTTTTCCAAAATGCTGACATGACAGCTGCCATCCATGTGTGCGTGAGAAAAATCTTCTCATCACAAGAGGATGCCCGCCTTTTCGACTGCCATTAGCTAGCTATCTGCTCAAATCCTTTCTGTCCACTTGAAGTTGATACATTAAAAGTGTTCCCCTCAAATTGACTTCCTTTAGAAGACTATTCAGCTACTGTTCCGGCTTAAAGACTTGAGGCCCACTTCGAACAATATGAGAAGGAAGAAGGCTAAATGCATGGGAAAATGGAAAAATCTAGTGCTTCCCCGAAGAAAAAGTTGACTTATTGACAGCAACTTCCCATTCACTTCTGGGGTGAGTCCTTATTGACAGCAACTTATCTCATCAATAGACTTCCATCTTCCCTTCTTGACTTGCTTACAATAACTGACTGGGCCAGTGCAAGCTAGCCTTCTCCTCCGTAAACTCAATCTCTCTTTCCACCCCTCTGGCACTGTGAATAGTTTAAGGAAATCAAAATCTGCTTGTTCATAGGTTCCCCTTACGATTCTAGAGCTTATACTGTTTACTATTATTTTGGTGTAGAGTGTACTAATATATGTAATTGTATATTACCTGATAATCGCATCCTTAGTATTGGGATCAATATAGGTAAATTAGCTATTAGGTGAAAGGGTCTCTCAGGACATTTATGTGATTATGCTTTAGAGTTTCTTTCAGACTTTAGGGTTCTATCCAAGACTGTTATCTGTCACGTTGCTGCTAATTTTGTTGTTTCTTACTCTACTAATTTGATATTGCACCAGGTATGTAAAGATTCAAGCTTTTTATTAACTTATACTAAAATCTAAGAGCAAATTCACCGTGAAGCTTGAGATTATGTTGTTCAAGTTTCCTGATCTTTGTGACATGTTGCATTATTATTGTCGTCTTACCTTGTCATTTGTTTACACTGAGCTGAAGAAGCAGACTTTTTTGTTGCACTTTTCACCATAATTTACTTGTACAATTGCTTGTCTGATGAAAATTGATCCCTGTTTTCTGCTCCACCGGGCTCTGATACTATAATGATTCCATTGTTCTCAACCAACTCATTGATTGCAATTGTGATCTTAGTAGAGTCGATCTCACCAAAAAAGTTTTGATGAAAAAAACTTTTTGAAAAATCTGCTTCCTTATATTTACGTTCATCTTTTATTTTCTTTGTTTTGGGAGGTTTCATGGTGGGGATTGAATGGAGATGGAGCAGCTTCATTAAACATTTTTATCTTGTTTGGCTCTCATATGTAAATAGTTTTGGCTAACCTTACGCATTATGGGATTCAGAGCCACTTTTTGTCAAGGCTGCCCGGGGACATCATGTAAGCCGTCCTCCCGCATGGATGATGCGTCAGGCAGGAAGGTATATGGCTGTTTACAGAAAGCTTGCAGAGAAATATCCATCTTTCAGGGAGAGGTCAGAGACAACTGATCTCATTGTGGAAATTTCTTTGCAGCCTTGGGAAGCTTTCCATCCCGATGGAATAATTATTTTCTCTGACATACTTACCCCTCTGCCTGCATTTGGTGTTCCATTTGACATAGAAGAGGTAAGGGGGCCGGTTATTCAAACCCCACTTCGTACCGAGGAAGGTTTGAAAGCATTGCATCCAATAGACTTGGAAAAGTTGACTTTTGTTGGACAATCCCTCAAGATTTTGCGACAAGAGGTATCTCTTACTCTTCATTGCATACATTTAATCTTCTTATAGCTGAAGTTCAATTTTTTTTTTTGTCATTTATCAACAACCGTTTAAATCATTTGTGTCATCTAGGTGGGAGATAGAGCTGCAGTTTTGGGTTTTGTTGGAGCTCCTTGGACAATTGCCACATATATTGTAGAAGGAGGCACGACACGTACATACACAACTATTAAGAGCATGTGCCATACTGCACCACACGTATTGAGGGCTCTGCTTTCTCATTTAACGGAGGCAATAGCTGAATACATTTTTTTTCAAGTGGAATCAGGCGCTCATTGTGTACAAATATTTGATTCATGGGGTGGTCAATTACCGCCTACTATGTGGGAGCTCTGGTCAAAGCCTTATATTGACGAGGTAATATATACACACATATATATTTTTATAGGTAAGTGTAACCCCTTGTGGTATGGGGATTGGAACCAAAGACCTCAAGGTCTGAATGCTCTTACCATCTCACCCACCCCTTGGGGTCACGAGGTAATATTAATGGGGCCAAGTCATTAGTCTGCTTTTGCTTACATTGTTTTTTCGCCTGCTTCATGATGTTAGACTTACTTAGGTATTTGCTAGCTTTCTTTTAAGTGCTAATGTTCTTATTCCCCTGAAAGTTGAGTGCCTCAGAGGTTTGTGCATCAGTATTTTTTTTTCTTTAAGCTTTTCTAACAATCAAACCAGTAGCATTTCTTTAAATTCATTTGTCTTAAATTCATTTAGAAAAGGGCCTTAGTTATCTGGGGCTTTTGTAAATCAAATCTCTGTTTTTCATAAAGAAAGATGCTATAGTGCAGTTTTCATGATTACATTTTGGTGGTTCCTCCTTTTGTTTTATTTTGGTTTTATTTTTTTTAATTATATATTTTGGGATTACATGTTTGCTGATGACATTATTTTCATTGATGAGCCGAAGAATGTGGTTAATTATAAGCTAGGGAACTGGTGATAGTCTTTTGAAGTCAAAGACTTTAACACAAGGAGTAAACAAAGTATATAAATGCAACTTTATCGGTAGAAGGAGCATTAATGGAGGCAAAGTAGTGGTAAATGGTTAAGATATTCCATAAAAAGAACAATTCTGATATTTAGGATCAAATGTAAATCAAGAAGGGGAGGTAAGAGATGATGTTAGTCATAGAATAAAATCAGACATTGAAACGAAGAAGTGCATCCGGAGTCTCCGGTTATGTGATCAACGAATACCCATTAAGTTGAAAGGAAAGTTGTATATGCTAGTGATTAGACTCGGGCTACTTTATGAGACATGATGTAGCAACTAAGAATGAATGTTATATCAACATAAATGTAAGTTAAATGCAAATGTTAAGATGGATATGTGGTAAAAACCAAGAAAGGTAGAATTCGTAAGGAGCAAATTTGTGAGTAGTATAAATTGCTCCAATAGCAAATAAAAAGAGATAAATTTGCTTAAGATGTTTTGGTCACATACATGACCGCTCAGTGCACCCTTTAGGCTTTAGTAAGTATGACTGTATGAGTGCATCAACATCAAACACACCGGAAGTAGAAGGGGAAGGGGAACACCAAAGCTAACATGGACATTTGTAATAAATAAAGATACAAATGTGTGGTGCGTGTGGTGACGTTGCTTTGGACCAAATTGAATGTGTAAGAAGGATTCATTAACCAACCCTAGTGATTGGGACTAAGGCTCGGTAGGGTTGAGTTGAGAAATTGCTGCTACGCTTCTTGCTTATTCACTCAAAATATTTATAACAATGTGGTTTCGATTGCATCCCACTCGTCTATTTGTTGCGCTGATACGAGCTTTTATCATCAATTTTTTTTTTCTCATCCTTTGTTTATGGATTGTGAATTTTCAGATTGTGAGTATCGTGAAGAAGAAGTGCCCTGAAGTACCGCTTGTCCTTTACATCAATGGGAATGGTGGGTTTCTTGAGCGGATGAAAAAAACTGGAGTCGATGTGATTGGGTTGGACTGGACGGTGGATATGGCAGATGGAAGGAAGAGATTGGGTGGTGATATCGGCATACAGGGGAATGTCGACCCTGCTTCTTTATTCGGGCCACTTCCCGCCTTGACTGATGAAATTCAAAGGTTAATAATACATTATATAACTGGGCTTTTTCATAATTGAATATAACGGTTAAGTTACTCAGAATATGTCTTGTCTGTTGAAAGCTCAAAGTGATTCAACTTGATTTGGCAGGGTTGTGAAATCGGCGGGGCCAAGAAGGCACATTCTCAATCTAGGCCATGGAGTGCTAGTTGGAACGCCGGAGGAAGCTGTATCTCATTTCTTTGATGTTGCAAGAAGCTTCAACTTTGATTCACATATTGAAGATCATGTCAAAGAGGGACTGAAATTGGTAGTTTGAAAGCAGTTTTGGTTAGAGTTCTAGTTACTGCTTTTTGTTGTAAATTTAGGGAGGCTATTTTTTGAGTTATAACCCGTTTTGGGGTTGCCCAACGGATACTGTCCACCTTGTGCATTATTGAGGTTTAGTGTAAGCTTTTCTAAACGATCCTGATCCTTTGTGTGCATGGGCAATGATCCAGTTTTTTTAGTTGTGTACAGACAGTGTACTTGTGTTATTTGTTTCTGAATATGTGGAAAAATTAGTTTTACCTCAAATGATTGTTTTCTGAATATATTACTAATTATTAATTAGTAATATGGTTATTTATTATAATTATTATTATTATTAACAATAATAACAACAATTTTTTTGATGCTATTGTTATTATTATTAGTAGTATAGCCATTTGTTGTTGTTGTTGTTATTATTATTTTATTTGTTAATATATATTATTATTGTTTTTTTCTGAAATACTTAATTATTAACCATATTGAAGTTAAAAATACGTAGCTTTCAAATAAAACTTAAGAATAACTATTTTTTTATTCAACGTGCAATTTGGGGAATCCAATTTAACCTTGTAATTTCAATATTTCAAATATTGTCAATGTATTAGTGTTGGGGGTAAAATGTTAACATTGTACAAATAATTTGGACAAAATGTCATTAATTTTGTTAAGTTCTCATCCAAATTCGTTAACGGACATCTAATTTCGTTAGTAGAACGACCTGAACTTTTTATAAGGGTATTTTGATCCATGAACTTTTTATTTGTTGTTGAGACGACGTGTAAATGAAAAATTAAAACTCTTTGAAAATATTTTTACATTGTTTAATAAAAATGAATGGATTCGAAAACTCAAGTTAGCATAATAACCAGTTTAAAATTTACAATATATTAAGCTGTCACAAGATGGGTAAAGGAATAAGATAAAGTTAATTCAGTAATAGACGAAAATACCATTTTGAAAAGTCTATCTAACCTTTTTGTTAACAAGATTAGATGTCTGTTAACGAATTTGGACGAAGTCTTAATGGAATTGGTGACATTTTGTCCAAATTATTTGTACAATATTAACATTTTGCCACCAACTTTAGTACATTGGCAATATTTGAAATATTGAAAGTATGAGGTTAAATTAGTTTCCTCCAAATTGTACGTTGTATAGAAAAATAGTTTTCCCTAAAACCTAATACCCTTACGGTGTTAATAGAAGCATTAACTTTTGATGTGGCAAAATCTTCAGCTTGGGCCGTCCGTGTTTTGGGTAGGATATCTGAGCTTGAATCTGCTTCCTTGAACCCGGTGGAAGTGGAAGTGGCAGGGCCTCGTGAAACCCCTCCGGCGTGAGAGTAAGTATCGAGTCTGGGTATGAAAACAATTCGACAGAGTGCCAAGGCTCAAGAAAGTGTATGCGTACATTGTTAATGGCTCGTGGAGGAGTATTTATAGGCCCCATTGTAATTGAATCCGGCTAGGATTCGGTTTCCTTAGTTACCTTGCTCAACAAGGAGAGAATCCTTGATTTTAGGCGTGATATGCGGTTAACCGCGAGATAGTAGGAGCAAATAATGCAAGTGTCCTGCCCACATATGGTAACCTTTGACTTATCTTAGAAAACAAGTTTCTGGTGTTTTCTGCTCGATATGGGCCTGAGCGGGCAGGGCTCTGCTCGATAACTTGGTGTATATTGACTTGAGATGAATACGTGTCCGGCCAATACAGGCCCCTTGTCGCTGCTGCTGACCAGTTTGGATAGGATGATTCTGGTTCTTTTCTTGATGAAAGAGATCCCTGAGCATGGCCCCTGGCCGGCCGCTCCTTGTTTAAGGTCTGGATTTATTTGTTTGCCGGGTTAACTGGACCCTCGTTATAGGCATGTGCCCGACACGTGGTGGATGCTCGTGCCCTGCTCGTGACCCGGCTTGGGCCGGGCATATCAAGTTTTGGATTTTTTGACACTAAAAGTTTAAGAAATAATTACATTTTTGAGACATTTTTAGATAACATGAGAATTTTCAAATCAATCCGATATTTTTTGCCAACATTCTATACTATATAAAGTGGGAGGTCCCGAAATGGAACCATGTCGATTTTTTATATGGTTAAAAGTACATCGCTACATCTCAAAATAATACTAATATAACTTTACAAATACAACGTAATTGAGGCCAAAATAAAGATTTCCCCAAGATGGTAGAGTCAAGATGTTAATTCTCTTTCCTCATGGACATAAAATCCCCGCCCCAACGTTAAGTTTTGTCCCTCTCCCCCCCGTTTTTCCTCTTTCCCCATTGTCGCTTCTCTCTCTTCCTCTAATGCATATGAATTACATCTCGTTTGAATCTATGATGACTGCAAAACCATAAACAAGATGAAGATTTCGGATGCTTCCTAGTCCCCTGAAAATTTCGCTCCAGATTTACATTATAACTCACCACCCGATTTAACTCATCAGCCACCGCATGATCTGAATGCCCCTAACCGATTCATTAGTTCGACGATCGCGGATGAATTTCGGTAACTCCTTGCGGAAGTTCCAGGAGCGTAATGACTTAAGCGGCGAGTGAGGCAATAGCGAATGATTCGGTGCAGGAAGCTTTTGGCGAGTTGACGGAGGTTGCCATCGGTTGTGTTGATGGGGTGATGAACTAGATCCAGGTGGGCGAGAAAGAGGGAAGGGATATGGGCGTGGATGACCCAGAGGACGCCTAACTTGGGGTTGGCATGGCTGGATTGCTTGGGGTCGGTGTGGAGGTTCTGGTGAACGGAGGAACATGACGGAGGAATGCGGATGGGTTTATAGATGGTCGAGTGATGGCTGAAGGGGTTGGACGGGGATGGGGTGATAATCTGGGTTTGGGTTTGAAATGAGATGTTTGACAGGCATCAGTAACATTTTTGGCATCATGTTGATTTTTTTTAATTTTTTTTCACCTGATGCAAGCTTTGGCATCAGCTTTTTGGCATCAGATTTTTTTTTGGCATCAGATTTTTTCATTAATGGCATTTTTGTCATTTGACAACTAATTTGTAGTTACATGAAATGTCCAAAAAATTAATGGTCTTAGATGAAAATATATTTCTAAAATTGTACCCACTTGAAATTTGCCCAAAGTTTAACTTAGAGAATTTTTTGGATTGGAGAATAATTTTTGAGACTTTTTAGATATGAGAATTTTTGCGCCAACATTCTATACTATATAAAGTGGGAGGTCCCGAAATGGAACCATGCCAGATTTTTTATATCCCAGAAAAACCCGCCATCTCAAAATAATACTTAATAATAACTTTACAAATACTAATTAATTTCTAAATAACTACTCAATATTCCCACTAACATTGAACAACCTTAACCTATTAACTTTTAAGTCATTTATTGAAATTTAGCATATTAAGAAATGAAAAAACAGTTAAAAAAACAAAAGATGGACATTGTATTTGCTAGTCTCTAGAAAGGTAGTCACCTCATACCAAAAATATTTTTTAGTATGAGAATTTAGGAAATGAATTTCTTAACAGTTTTATTAGCAAGCTTCCATAATCCATATAAACGGCAAAAAGGTGATCTTGCTAGATTGCCATGACCAATGAAAACAATATGAAATCAGAGTAAGACAGAGGCGTGGGTTGTCCGGACTCAACCTTTGGGTGCAAGGGTAAGTATAATCGACACTTGACACACTAGGGCTGAAGAGATTGCCTTGGCGAGGTCGAATTAAACGCAGTTCAAGTGTTCAACCTCTTAGAGCAAGAACAATGGTGATTCTTTGTCAAATCAAACACCAATCTTTCTTTCCAATGGCAAATCAAGAAGAATCAAATTTTAGACAAGTTTTGGCAACAAGAAGGTAGTAAATGATATTGTCCAACTCCAACGAGATAGGTATGGCTTACCAGTTACCAGACCAGATCAGTGGTTGGTCAGGTGGACAAGTTGAAGCCTCTGTGCGTCACGACCGTTGGGTGAGTCAGGAAATTGGTGGAGATCTGGGCAAGTCAAAATGTTGGTGGAGGCGTCCCGTACTCTTGGACCACTGAGAGTAGGCGCACGAAGGATTGCCGAGGTTGTCGTATCTCGTTGTCATGTTCCCTACCCAATTCTGCTAAAGACAACTCGTAGGTTGACTAGGTCGACCACGTCAGGTCGCCACTATGGGTTGGCGAGATCCAATTGTCGGTCGCTTGGAATGAAATTTCCAAGTCATCGCTCCCTTGGCGGGGATGGGTCCTGTTAGGTTGTCAATATATATATTTTTTTGTGACAAGCAGCCTAAAAAATACTTTAATTCTATAGGTTTTTTTTTTCTTTCTAAAATACAATTAAATGCATTTGTGTACACAAATTTTAAATGCATTTATCACATGTTAGCTACACACTAATTTTTGTGTCCACAAATTTTAGTTTTTGGCATGAAATGACTAATGTTCTATTTAAATGCATTTGATTGGTCTGATAGAAAAACCAACTTTTAAAGAGCTATATACTTGATTTTTAAACTAAGAAAAGATAAAATGTTAATTGATATTATGTATGATATGAATTAAACAAATTTTTACATTGTTTCTGAATTTGTAATTTATACCGATGGTAAAGTTAAATCATTATTTATTTATCATTCTCTTCATTTTCTGCTTCAAAATCCCATAATATAGTTGTTTCCTCCTATTTCAATCTAAGGTTTTTGGTTTTTGACCGGGTGATTGATTTTTCTTCACTATTTGAGTGGGGCTATATATACACACCCCATAATATTAATCTATCAAATAAACCTCTCATTTCTTCTTTTTCCTCGTCTGTTTCCTTTCTTCTCTCTCCTTCTTCCGCCATTTCCTTTCCTCTTCTCTCCCCTCTCTCTCACGTCTTATTCTCTCCTTCGCTCTTCTCAAGAAAAAAATTATGGGTGGTATCTTGTTCGACGCCCATGGTTGGCCGCACACTTGGTGTGCGGTAAGCACCAACCGCACATTCACTTGCCAACCATGGTTGAATACAATGCCCATAAACTTCCAATATTTTGGTGACGGATAGAAAAAAGGGGTGATAGGAGGGAGGGGAACAACAGAAACGGGGGAGGGAGGGAGAGAGAAAACAGAGGAGGATGCTGCCAAGTATGAGAGGGAGGGAGAGAGAACTGGGGAGGGAAAAGAAACAGAGGGAGGGAAGAAGGGTAAAAAAGGAAAAATAGGTAATTAGGATGGGTTATATAGAGTAAGGTGGAAAATTTGATTATATAGATGAGATGTAAAGAATATGTTTTGCGGTGTCTTTAGCCTTACTCTTAGTATTTTACTTCCTAAGTTGGGTCACAAATCACAATTATTGGCACTTTACTAAAAATACTTTACTCCTGATTCTTTTTTTTAAATTTAGAAGTGTTATGTTTTTTTAGTTTTGTCTATTGATTTCTTTTTTTCTTTTTGTAAAACCTAAAACATAATATTAACTTGTAATCATAAATTTTTCTTTCTATGATCATTTTTCTCACCAATTATGCGAACTAATACAAACTGTAAGGACAAGTCCAATGGTGATACTTGTTTATATGTATTAAAATCAAATTTTGATATATATATATATATATATATATATATATATATATATGTTACTATTCATGGGTATCAAATAATCATTTCCAACTATATGTTCAAAATTTGATATAATAATATTTTGAAAAAATTATATCAAACACATATCATAATATAAAAACAAAATTAAAATATTAATATACAATAATTTACCAACACATATTATGACATGAATATATGGTCAAAATAAAGGATATTAAAATTAGATGTGGTACTAGGGGAAGTATCAATTTTGGTACTTTCCCTAGTACCACACCTAATTTTGATACCTTTTACTTTAACAATTGAAGAGCCTAATTGATGTAGAATAAGATTGGATTAGTTTAAGAGGTTTTAACTTGTTTTCCGAGTAATACTAATCCAATAAAAATAAGCTTCATTGTAATTCCGAATTAATTCATTTTTTAAAATAAAATTAGAATTTTCTATTTTATCTGGTGGATTCCAGTTATATCTTCTTAGTGAATTCTAGGTTGGTTAAGGTTTGACGTATTTCAACCTTATTTTGAAGGAATTTCTCGTGAAATGAATTCTTGTTGTTATTTTCGTTGTGTCATTAATACTTTTACATATGTATCAAAATTTGGTTTTAACCCCTACTATTATTGGACTTGCCCAAAGACTTTTTAAATGGGAAAAATGGTACAAAGTAATTGAAAAAAAAAAAGATATTCCCTCTCTTCCAAGCAAAAGTCCCTGTTTGAAAGTTAATTTTTTTAAGAAAATGACATTTTAAGTTATCTATTAGTAATAAAATGATATTTTTATACCTTAATTTTTGAAAGTTGATTTTTTAAGTAAAACATCAAAAAAATAAAATTATAAACGCTTTGCACGAAATGAAGGGTGTACAATATTACAGAAAAATAGTATTATTTTAGCAAATTAATAAGACAATAATTAGTGGGATTATTGAATTAATTGAATAGGAATCCTATGGTACTATGTGGACCTAAATAAAATATGTGATATAATGTGGGTCAGACGGATCACATCATAATTCCTAAGTAGGACATACCCATCCATCATACGCTATCTCTGATCAATTGGAAAATAAAAATTTGTTGATGTTGTGACAACTTCATATACTACTCCATTCTATAAATAATGGGTACTTAAATGTGCTAACATTTGGTAAATATTACAAAAGCAATTCAAACACTTCTTCTACCATAAACTCTCCAGGGAAGAAGAGAACCTTCGGAATAATCATTTTTTTAAAAAAAATTACTCCAAGAGTTACAAAGAAAGGACATATTATTTATATATATATATTTATATAACATTAATTCCTCCTGTATACGTACTTTCAACATTACCATATTATTCGATCTTCATCCGTTTAATTAATCCACCAATGTATATGGCGAAAATCGAGCGATGGAGAAGTTGGCAATGCACAGAGAGTGATAGCAGAAAAGATCGATTGCAGAGCGCTTGATGTTTCTATATATGCATGCAACCTGGAAAATATCAATCAAGTTAGTAGGAAAAAAAATACTGTATAAAATCATCTACAATGTTGGCAAATTTTAAAAAGTATATATAAGATTGCAAAATGCATTAAAATGAAACACCTTCTTACTGCATTTTTCAAAACTACCAAGAGAAAATGATATCCAACTTAAGAATCAATTAATGTATGTTTTTATTAAGAAATAATTTTCATTTGATTAGATGGTCTTAATGAAAGTAATTATTAATAGAGTTGTCAAGGTAAGTTGACGGACAGTTCAGCTCACTACCCACTAAAAGCCATCATTTGGCAGGGTGGGCCTGAAAATTGTTAACCTAACCCAACCCATTATGGATTGTGGGTTAGGCGGCTCAGTCCACCAAAAATTTTTCCCCTCAATTATCACAAAAAATAATAATTATAAAATACATTTATTTGCAATTCATCAAAATAAATATATATTTTCTACTATTATATCCTAAACAGTATTTTTAAACAACTTTCTCTACTATTAATAGTGTAAAAAGAAAAAAAAGGATTTCATTTTATCATTATTTTTTGTACTTTCTTATAATTTATCTTTCCGTTAATATTGTTGTTAATCTCCCTTATTCTAAAAAAGTGTCATTTTGTAACAAATCTATAATCAATTACTAATATTTAAGATTTCAGAAATAATCACATCCTTTGAGTGAGAAGATTTAAGCTCAGAACTATCAAACTTGTGGCTATCTTTTTTTATGTTGCAACTTAGAGGGCCAACCAGCCCGCCTCTACTCGCAACTCGCGCAGGCTCAGTCCATTTTACCTACTCGTAGTGGGCTCATATTTTCCAACGGACAAACTCATTTTGATAACTCTAATTATCGAGTTTCAAGATCTTAGTTGATGGAGACTAGACAAAGACGGTGAAGAAGAGGAGTAGCATCGTAAGCATGCAATCAAGAAACAAAGATCTTCAAGAAGCTTCGTCTTATCTTAGTGATTAAATTAACTCAGCTAGTATATAGATAAATAGATATAGGTTGAAGCAGAAAATAAAGATATGTAAATATAATACCACATTAATTGAAGACTCAATGTTCATCGAGTATACTAGAGTTAGTTTGAATGACAACTGAGTTTGCTGCAAGAATTCATTTAGGTTCGATAGTTGTTATGAGCATTCACAATTAATTTTCAAATGAAATGTATAGGCGGAATATGAGGTGTGTAGAGCTAATCCGAACCGACTACCTCATTGATTTAAAGAAAAAAGAAAAGATTAAGAAACAATGTTCACTCAAGTTAAGGTGGATAGTTGAGCCAGAATAAGCCACCTTCCATTTAAGGAAGAAAAAAAAGAGAGAAACAATGTTTACTTAAAGTAAAGAGTTCATATTTCGAGAATTCTTGAACATGACCTATATGGATTATGTGCATAATTAATAACTAAATGGTGTTTAATATTAAGACGGCCACAGTTCTTGAATTTAAGCATGTACTGTAGTATTTATGATCGTTCCCTTTTAACAATTTACGACTCATATTATGTAAGATTCATTTGGTCAGTAAAATGATTCTTTCAGTTCGGTTCAGTATAACTTTTTACCGACTCATATAATGTAAGATTTATGTGTAAATATAGTAGTTTCCATGAATGCAAGAGTCTGGCTTCGAGAAAACAATCAATTTTTTCAGCTTATTTACCAGTGTTTCTAATTCGAGTAAACCATACTAACTCATACTGTGTTGATAAAGAAGAAAATGATAATAATAATAATGATAATTGATTTCAGGTAGAAGTGAAAAATACGTTTATAACACATTACTAATTAAAGAAAGAGACATTCTTGTAAACTAAGGATTTCTTTAAAATAAATAACTAAATATAAGGTACAGAAAACAGCTGGAAATTAGATAATACAAATATATGATCAATTGTTAATACCCCCGTAATTAAGAAATCAAGTTCAGAACTACCAACTGATCTGCTGATTGCTGATGTAATTATACCACCAACAAACTATTCAGATTTAAATGGTAAATGCCAAATACTTGTAAATTTTGTTAAAAAAAATTTCTTTCCAATTAATTGCATTACTATGTCTTGAAAGATAAACCATCAGGTAATCCGATAACATCTGACGCCCGCCCGTGATGAGCTTAAAGAGACAAGATTAATTATAGAAAGAAAATATACAAATGTGAATAATTCCAATTATGAACCCAAAAGAATTCTGCTTTTGTGTGTGTGTGTTCCAGTCTATGCATATTAGGGTTTTCTGACCCCTTGTAGTCTAGGGTTTTCAATAAAGGCTAGAGATTTCATTTGGGATTTCATGAATTCAATAGTATCAGGTATTTTATATAATTGAGCTTCATAGTGCCATATATATAAACCTTATTTTAATGAAAAAATATGTAGTATAAATTACCATCACAGAAATTATATTCAGCCTGTAAACAAAAAATGGAACAAAATTAAACTTACCTTGAAGGGAAATATTCAAGATGACTGCATCTGAAAGGTGGAGGTTTCTTCACTGGCCTTCAGGGGGTGCCTTTTTTTCTTCTTCTTTTTATAAGGAATCCCCCGAGCCTTGGCCTGAGAATCCCTAACTTCCCTCAAGTAAACACGTATGGCACCACTAGCAAAAGGGTTCATTTCAGGCAATCCGCCATTCTCTTCGTAAGCAGCCCTAAGCCTACCAATGAGCGCGTCGAGGCTTCCCCAAGCTTGCCTAAGAGGGCAAGTGCATGGCCCTGAAGGATCCGGATGTCCAAAGAAAACACACCCTCCTAAGTGTACCTTAGTCTTCCCAAACTGATCAAGGTATCGAAGAAATTCTAGTACATGGGTATAGTTGCACTGCGATAGTGGTACCGGAGGTCTTTGATTCTTCAAGTACTGCCCGAAAGTATTCCAATCACGCCGCTTCTGTGACTCATATCTGCTAAGTTGAACTGCTACCGGTTGTGGTTGATCGGTTGCTACCACGACACCACCACCACCTCCTCCACCTGATCTTGACGATCCTTCACCTTTTTCGCTAGACATATGCAAAATTCTTGATCAAAACTTTGGGAGAGGAGAGGAAGAGAGAGAGGGAGAGTGGGAAAATGAAATAACATGAAATTAGAAGTGGAGAGAGATGAGAAAATAAATAAAATGATCATGGGTTTTTTTTTGATAGGACATGATATGGGTCCAATTCAAAGTGCTTTAGCTCTTCTTTTTCTTCCTTCCCATTGAATTATTTTCTTGCTTTAATTGGTACTATTAGGCATTAAATATACTTTTTAATTTTTTTTCTATATAATTACAACTATGCTACCATCATCTAAGCAATCATTATCAAGCATATTAGCAAAAATAGCGACTATGATTAAGCTACTAGCCAGTAGGTAGCCGGTGAGTTAATTTGGATTGGAATTAAACAGTAAAAAGATAAATATATACTGGACAGGACAACTACATGGAATAATTCCCAATGTTTAACTTGATAAACAACCTTGTCTCCGTTTTTTAATTTTGTTTTTCCTTTTCGAAAATCTTTAAAAAGAAATCTACAGATGGAGAATCCAAGATTCAGTAATATAGTATGGAACCTTAATTTTAGTTTCCGGTTAATCATAGTCAATGATTCCCCGACCAAAAGAAAAAAATGTAATGATTTGTTAAAGATATTGAATACTATAACACACCAAGAATGAGTTTGCCATACTATTTTTTTAAAAGAAAATTTGTGGCATGCAGTGGCAAAACTGTCTTAGGGTTACATAGGTAACTAATTAATGAGTCTTGAATTGAATAAGCACTTTGTTAGAAGCAGTAATTAATATTAATAACTAACGAGTAGTGTTAAAGAAGATGAGATCTAAGAGGAGTTCAAATACGAGAAACCAGAAAGGTCAATTAATTCTGGAGTGTGTTGCGTTTGAAATGTCTAATAATTAAGAGAAGTATAAATAGTAGTATTGGATTTGGATATAACTAAACTAGAAAAATGTTTTAGCTATTGAAAGGTTAATGGAGATGGAGGGAGGACATAAGTTTTCACTAAATGGGAATAGTATTTTATATCACTAATTTGGGAATGGTTACAACTTACAAGAGAGGGAGAAAGTGGAGATACTAATCAAAATCCTAGTCCTCTATATATATATATATTACTGTTATTTGACTGTATGGGTGGAGAGAGGGGTAGGCATATCTGATATTCTAAGATGATCTGCTGGTTGACTCCAAAAGATTTTGTTTATATATATATATATATTTTGGAAAATATATATATTAATAGCCCTAGTTGATATCAGGAATGAGCAATTAGAAGAATACAAATCAGTTGTCCAGTAGCAAAGAGAGAGAGAGAGTGAGATGGAGTGAATTAAGCAGCATCTCAAATTCTCAATTCTCAACCGACCGGTGATGTGGCCCTGTGGACTGTGGTGATATATTTGAGTCACCGACGCGATTATCTCCACTTTTGTGGGATGTGACATTAATAATTCAATTAACAGCCATCGGTAACAATAACAATTATTATAATTAATAATAATGCTCTAAACATTATCAATTGGTGTTAGTGATGTTTTTACCTTGTTTTTCTCATCCTTTGATTGCTTTTTGTGCATTTACTCAAGCCTCCAACATCAAAAATACCCATTCTACCCTTGCAACATGCATGTTTCCTTAATTCAAGCTGATCATATAACCATGGATATCTCAAATTTTACCTCAGACCGTGCATGGAATTGAATTACGACCATTCTCATTCTCTCTCTCTCTCAAGAATCTTACTTTCACACTAATTTGGAATGACAAGTTCCAATGGAGTCATCCCATAAATCCAAAGTTAGTTTGAAACTGATACATTAGAAATTTAAGGATTAATGATAACATTTCAATATTTTTTAAAACTCATACATGCTTGGTAATTGTCACATTTAGGCATCATATATATATATCCATTAATTTATAAGGATGTTTTTATCCTAAGCTACAACGTTTTACTAATTATGTGATTTAAATTTTATTTACGTTATAATTAAAAATGCTACCATTGAAGCGAACAGAAGAGCGGGTGATTGAGATCTCACTTTCTCACCAAAGAGTTTGAATTTGATTCACTTGTAATTGGTATGGTAGGTGTTGGCATTAACAAGGATATGATGTAACTATCTCCTTAAACAAAATTATGCAAGATAATTAAAGTAAAGATTTGCAGGTGAGGAAACGCAATCAAATAAATTGAGTGATTAGACCGCTAATAAGCGAGTATTAGTTAAGTCTTAATTCTAAAACAATACATGCATGTTGATGTAGTTTATGTTTATGTGGGGTTATTTTCATAACCAAGTGATTTAGCTATAACTGAAACAAACTTATTGAAAAATCATTCAATTTGGTTGGAGCGTCACATTTTCATGACCTCATTCATTCCTATTTTCATTACAAGTAATTACATATATATATATATATATTACCTTTTTTTAAATGCCAATAATCTTTCAGAACACATGTCAACCTATTAAAAATTAATTTGATTTAAAAAGTTTGACTCGAATTCACCTGCGTATAATTACGATTTATGATATAAACTAAGTAGCATCTAAGACGCTAAGCAAACACTGGAAATTAAATTAACTATGGACTATGGAGTGGGGAACTTTTTTATATATTGGTGCATTATCTTTAGATGATTTACCTTGCAAATCTTGAGTTAGTGGAAGCCTAGCTAGAGCTATTATTTTCTTTCTGTTAGTGCCATACCAGTATACCGCCACATAATTTCCCAATTTACGTACTGCCCACTCCATTCCGGATAAAGATTAGTTCCTGTTTGAAAGTTAAATATTAAAAGAAAAAATATTTTTAGCTTTTCATTAATGATAAAATGATATTTTTATACCTTAATTTTTTAAAATTAATTCTTTAAATAAAATATTTTAAAATAAAATAGTAGCTCATTTGTCCCATATGAAGGAAATAGTTCAATAGAAGAAGCTTATATATAATAATATAAAAGCTTGGCAAATGGCAATGGAAGCAAACAAAAAAAGGGAGAAACTTTTGGTGAAAGCAACCCCAAACAAAAGATTAATTTTACTATCAGTTTTTTAACATTGTTGTTTAATAAAGAATATGAAGTTAATATTGGCTCCTACACAAATTATAGGGGCTATTTGGACACTTTTGCCCTTTCAAAAGCTAGGTCCTTTTTTACCAATTTAAGTCCATTCATATGATGAGAGAAAATTTGAAGCAATATTCCCAAGTTAGGTAAAATGAGCCCTAGTTAAGTCTTTATGGAAATTAGGCTAGCTAGCTAGCTAGTCTAAGTTGATGCCTAATAGCCTGGTAGATCACAGATGACTGTTTGTTGAATAAAGTAAGAGTCTAATTATATGTCTAATCCCACCACTTTTATCATAATCAACCAAACTCAAGTGTAGAAGAAGAAAAATGAATATTTTTGATATCATTGCCCGTAGGCCCCATTAATTAACCATTTTAAAGCTTGTAAATTGAAAGACATAACAATTTTAACCCAAGATGCCTCACAAATCACAATCTTTTATTTATTCACAAAAATAAAATGGTTTCCCTAATTTCCAATTAATTCATATCTTTGGAGAGGAAATATTAAATTATTTTTTCGTTAAATTTTATCTAGAATGTACACATGAAACTAATTCTTTTCTTTTCTTATCCATATTTTTTGGTTGACATGACAGTATTTTAAATCAAGTAAAATACATAATACATATAAGCTCAATTCATATTCATAGATTGTTCAATGAGTCTCAAACCGAGCAAAACACAAACGGTAAAGACCAAATCATCTAAAAAACAACTCATATAAATGTACATAAATGCTTTAAAGTGTTGTACCATACATCGCTTCATTGCACAAAGGTGTTGCATATAACAATTGAAAGATTTTATGCATAAAAATTCTATGGATACATCATTTTTCAATAAATCACATGTATTCATCCCATACAAATAATTATTGCACTTGACTGTAAAACCAACACTTAATCTTTACTTAGTACGTAATTGTAAATGTTCTTGATTACGATTTTAAATAGTGAATAATAAAATAAAATACTCCACTTGTTTTAAAATTATTGTTTTGTTTGACCCGCCATACGAATTAAAGAAAAATAATTGACTTAATTATTAATAGGCTTAATTAAATAGCAATTTGGTCACCCTAATTTCAAACCTTTTTGTAAGGGTAAAATAGGCAAGGCCTATTTTACCTTGTTTTCACTTTTCTTGTCAAATAGGAGATTAGATTTGTTTGTAATTAATTTAGAATTTAGTATATTGTTTTAGATTTTGTTTAGTTAGTTTTGGTAGCAAAATCTTTCTAAGATTTCGGCTATATTATTTTGGTAACTAAATCTTGGCAAGTATCTTAGTTAAACCAAGAATCTTGAGTCTTGACTTTCATCACATTTGGTAAGAAAATCTTGCAAGATTGGAAAGCTGTTGATTTTACCATTGAAGTGCTAATCCTTTTCCTTGTAGAATGTGGTATCCTTTGCCGTGTGTTTGTAGGGGTTGCCACATATATATTGATGGCTGGAATACATGTTTTAGATAGAGCTTGTGAGAAAGAATCAAGGCAAAGTGTCTTAGAGCAGAAAGCATAACATTCAGAATCAGTTCTTCCAGAACAAAAGCTCCATCGCTGAAGGCTGTCAATGTTGCAACATTGGCGGTAACAACGCTTTTTGAAAAAGCTTTTGTGCTTCCTCGTTTTGTTTTTTAAAGGAAGCTGTGTTTATTTATTTCCCACGTTTTGTTTAACTGTTTTATGTGGGATTTTATTCTCCAAGATATATTGTCTTGTGAGAATTTTTGCTAGTGATTTCACTAAGATTTTTCCGTGTAAAACTTTGATATTTTTAGTGAAATTTGTGTGACCTTGAGGCTTGGTTTACAAGTATTAAACTTGTAGATTGTTTTTGGTAAAAACTTGGACTTTATCATTCTGTTTGGTACTGTGACAAACTTTATCTTCCGCTACTATTACTTGTTGTCTCATTGTGTTTGCCATTGTAGCTACAATCACAGCTACATTGGTAACCACATTGAATTCTTTTGAGAATCCGTACTATCACGTTCTTTCAATTGGTATCAGAGCTTTCTCTTGATATCACTAAGAGTCGATTCTGGTTAAAGTCGTGATGGATTCTCAGTATGAGAACGTGGTTCGCCCTCCTACTCTTACTAATGCTAATTACTCTATCCGAAAGTCAAGATGCGCATCTTCATCAAATCAATTGATGAGAGCGTGGCTTGTTTTAGTGGTTGGAGTCCACCCAAAACAACATATTCAGATGGTGATGTCAAGGTCACCAAAGAATCTGAATGGACCAATGAAGATAGGAACACTGCTTCTTTTAATTCAAAAGCCTTATCTGCTATTTATAAAGCCTTAGATGCTAATACTTTTAGGGTGATAGCAAATTATGAATCTGCTAAAGATGTTTGGGAGGCCCTTCAGACCTTGTGTGAAGGACCTGTCAGTGTTCGTGCTTCTAAGTTAAGAATGCTCACCACTCAATTTCAAAACACTAGAATGCATGAGTCTGAGGATATCATGACGTATTATGGTAGACTTCTTAATTTATCTAATTCTACACTTGTTTTAGGAGATCCTATTACTAATGAGCGTCTTGTTAGCAAGATGATGAGAACTTTGCCTGAAAGGTTCAATGTCAAGATATGTGCTATTGAAGAAGCACATGATATTGACAAGATGAGTTTTGAAAGACTAGCTGGTATTCTTCAAAACTTTGAACTGAACCTAAACGATCAAATAAAACAAAAAGGCAAAGGGGCTTCATCATCTTCTACACCCATTGTGAAAAATATTGCTATGCCTGCTCCTATTGATCTCTCATGTGATTTGCTTGAAATTCAAAAGGACATTGATGAGTCTGATTTTGGAGAAGAATCTATTGCTCTATTGACTACCAAATTCAAAACTTTTTTGAAAAATAAGAGTCAAAATAGAACTCCATCATCAAGCTCGAAAAACAATTTCAAACCTAATTCTGGAAAATTTGTTCCCAAAGAAAATTCTTTCCAAACTCCAGAAAAACCCTTCACAAACCCCTTTGCATCAAAATCATCCTACAATGGTAAGAACATTGATTCTATACAATGTAGAGAATGTCAAGGTTATGGTCACTATGCTAACCAATGTGCAAACACTTTAAGAAAAAAGGGCTTGAATTTTTCAGCAACCTTAAGTGATAGTGATGGAGAAGATCCAGGTGATCTTATCACTCTTAATGCTGTGTATGACTCTGAATCTGAAAGTGCAGATTTTTCAGCCAATGCAATGCGCTACATCCCGAGTCACATTGGCGGATACAAATGTGGCGAGGAGAGATCTAATTCTTCTGTTTTAACTCAACAATTCCGTAAGATGGTGGAGACACAAAGTCAGACTTGCTGGAAGGGTACAAAGAGTCATAGGATCGGAGAAAAGAGCTCACCAAGTTACACTACTTGGTAAGGCGAATGAGCTGTTAAAAAAGGCAAATGAGGATAAAAAAGAATGCATAGTAAGGCTGGAAAGTTTGCTAAGCAGAAAGGATGTTGAGATTGAACAGTTGAAGGAGCAGCTTGCTCAAGCAAAAGAAACCATTACCAAATGGAATTCAAGCAAACAAAAAGTGGATGAAATGTCAATTCAAAGACATCCGTAGGCGGTATTGGTTTTGTTCCTTAGGTATTTGTAAGAGAAGGAGAAGGAACGTCGGAACTAAGCAGTGATGAAAGTTTTCAAAAAGCTGTTTTCTTTGAAAAACCAAGAATAAGAAAGAAAAATTTTGTTTGTCACTTCTGTCATAAGCCTGGTCACATACAACCCGTTTGTTTTCTGAAAAAGGCTATGTATGAGGACGAAATAAGACAAGCCATTTTTGGAAAAACTCATATGCAGAATCGTATGAAGCAGCCAATGCGACAGCCAATGCAGCAACATTGGAAGTCTCATCCGAAGGCTCATCAGAATTTTTTTTTTCAAAACCACCAACCCAAAACTGATAAACAAATGTGGGTTCCCAAAACTTGTGATGATAAGTGTAAAGCCAAATATTGTGAGCCGTTTGATATATGTCTGGTGCTACAATGTCACATGATGAAGTGTGTAATGTTACTTTCACTTCATTAAAATCTCATATTCTTTGGATCTTGGTACTTTGACAGTGGGTGTTCTAGACATATGACAGGTTCAGTTGAGAATTTGAAAGAATATGTGAGTATCAATGGTGGGTCAGTGACCTATGGTGATGGTGCCAAAGGGAAAATAGTTGGCAAAGGAACATTGAATGTTGAAGGCCTTCCAAGTCTCACGAATTTTTACCATGTGGAAGGACTTAAAACAAAATTGATCAGTATAAGTCAGTTGTGTGATGATGATCTTGGTGGGTTTGACAAGAATTCTTGTGAAGTTTTTGATCACACTAACAAATGTCTTCGGCAGTACAAGATCATCGATAATTGTTACATGTTCAACAATAGCCAATCATGTCAAAAAGCAAGTTTGATGTAACGAGATCTTTGGCATCGAAACTTGGACACATGAGTTTTCGTAAGCTCCATGAGCTTGTGAAGCATGATCTTTGTTAAGGACTACCAAATTTGGAAAAAATTATACAAAGGTATGTGGTCCTAAAAGGTAAACAAACCAAAGCTCCTCATCTTCCCATTACACAATGCTCCACATCTAGGTGTCTAGAGAGGATCCTCACTAACCTCATGGGTCCCATTGAGGTAGAGAGTTTAGGTAGAAAAAATACACATTTCTTTGTGTGGATGACTTCTCTAGATACACTTGGGTGATATTCTTGAGAGAGAAGTCGAAACTGAAACTTTGAGGCATTCAAAATTTGGTACACGTGTGATGAACTTGTATGATCTAAAGCTTATTAGAATTAGATCGGATCATGGCAGGAATATGAAAACTCATCCTTTTCTAATTATTGTGCCTCAATGGCATCTCACATGAATTTTCTGCTCCCAAAACTCCACAACAAAATGGAGTGGCGGAAAGAAAGAATAGGACATTACAAGAGATGGCTAGGGTGATGTTAACCTCAAAAATTTGGCTAAACGTTTTTGAAATGAAGCCTTAAATACTGCTTGTCACATTGGAAATAGAGTTTTCTTAAGACCAGGTAGCACAATGACTCCTTACGAAATTTTTCTTGGAAAGAAACCAACCTTGAAATACTTTCATGTTTTTGGTTGTGTATGCTACCTTCTCAATGATAGAGACCAACTTTCCAAGTTTGACTCTAAGAGTGATAAGTGTGTTTTCATGGGATATTCTACAAATAGTCGGGCTTACAGAGTTTTTAATCTACGTACGAAGACTATTATGGAATCCATGAACATTGTATTTGATGATCTAACCGATCTTGGTCACAAAGGCATTGAAGAAGATGTTTCGAGGAATCATAGATTTTGGAGATCTTGATCCGAAAAGCAGCGGCTGAATCCGATAATCGGTCGTAATCAGGTTCAGCGATGCAGCGATGCAGATGAAGAGATTCGAGGATGTGTCACCCAATGTGCTTAGAATGCGGCTACATCGGAAGACACATTGGACAAGAAGGCGAGAAGGTGAAGCTGTAACATGATTCGAATCGGGAAGATTTTCGGTCAGTCGGTGAGCAGAAATTGATATTCCAAGCAAGATCCAGAAAAACCATCCTTTCACTCAAATCATAGGTAACGTACAGGATGGTGTGTCAACAAGAAGGAAAGGTAAAGTGGATTATAAGAAACTTGCATGCATGTCCACACTTGAATTTGATGAAATACATGCTTCTTGTTTTGTTTCCACTATTGAACCTAAAAATGTACAAGAGGCTCTTAAGGATGAAAGTTGGATAAATGCCATGCAAGAGGAACTAGATCAATTCACAAAAAATGATGTTTGGTATCTAGTTCCCAGACCCACTTCAATAAATGTTATTGGAACAAAATGGATTTTCAAAAACAAAACAAATGAAGTGGGAGAGATAATAAGAAATAAAGCTAGACTTGTGGCTCGAGGGTATACTGTGAGTTGAGGGGGTGGATTTTGATGAAACCTTTGCTCCTGTAGCCCGCATTGAGTCCATTCGTTTGCTTCTTGCCATTGCTTGTTTTCTTGACATAACTCTTCAACAAATGGATGTGAAGAGTGCATTCTTGAATGGCATTCTTGAAGAAGAAGTTTTCGTTGAACAACCAAAGGGTTTGAGGACCCCCGAAACCCAGTCATGTGTTTAAATTGAAAAAGGCCTTGTATGGCCTCAAACAAGCTCCTAGAGCTTGGTATGGGAGACCACCTTTTACAAAGTGGGTTTAGAAGGGAGAGGTGGATAAAACACTTTGTTTATTCAAAATCAAGACAAACACATTTTGATTGCTCAAATCTATGTTGATGATATTGTGTTTGGATCCACCTCCAAGTCCTTGGAAAAAGAGTTTGTTAATTGCATGACTTCCACGTTTGAGATGAGTATGGTTGGGGAGTTGACCTATTTTTTAGGAATTCAGATTAAGCAATCACATGAAGGGATGTTCATATCTCAAGCCAAGTATGCTCTTAACTTGGTGAAGAAATTCAATCTTGAGAATGAAAAACATAAGAAAACCCTATGGGTACATCCAATAAACTCAATAAAGATGACAAATCTGAAAGTGTTGACCCTACCTTATATAGAAGCATGATTGGAAGTCTGTTGTATTTAACTGCCACCCGTCCAGATATCAGGAGTACAGTGTGTTTGTGTGTGCTAGGTATCAAGCAAACCCCAAAGTCTCTCACTTAGAAGCCGTTAAAAGAATAATTTGATATGTTGGTGAGACTTATGGCATGGGTTTGTGGTATACTAAACACACTAACACCAATCTTGTTGGGTTTAGTGATCTTGGCCGGGTGGCGATGTTGACATGAGTATCATGGTGGATGTTTTTATACGGGAAATAATCGATTTCATGGTTTAGTAAGAAACAAAATTGTGTAGCCTATCATCATGAATCAAGTATATATATTGCTGGTAGTGGTTGTACACAACTTTTGTGGATGAAACAAATGATCAAAGATTATGGTTTACACAGTAATATATTAACCATGTATTGTGACAACACAAGTGCAATAAGCATAGCTAAGAATCCTGTTCAACACTCTAGAACCAAGCACATAGACATAAGACACCATTTCATTAGAGACTTGGTTGAACAAGGCATTGTTTGCATTGAACATGTGGGAGCAGAAAACCAATTGGCGATATTTTTTACAAAGAGTCTAGATTTTGAGAGATTCATAAATCTTAGGAAATCTCTCGGTATGTGTGCCATGTAATCCCTCACTTGTCAGTAATAATAATAAAAAAAAATAGGCATCTTGCATTGTTTTTAGGGGGGCACACTAGTTTCACTCTGTATGCTTTAGTACCTTTGTTTGATTGTCTTGGTTATACATTCAATATGTATTGTGATCTTGTTGCTCAAATTCTTCTCACCATCTCCCTAACAAGTTGTATTGAAATTGAAAAAAATTTGAACCACAAAGGAAAGAGCTACCTTTTGAAATTTTGGGATCTTCATTTTGTCAATGTACTATGGAGTTTAGACTTTCATGGGTTGATCTTGACTAAATTGACTCCCTTTAATTGACAAAGTGTGAAAGCTACCTAACGGAAAAGAGCTACCTATGGACAAGGTTGTGGCATCTTTCTTTTGGAACTGTGAATCCTCGGATTTCATGGGTTGATCAATAAGTTAAGTTGCTACCCTTGGTAAATAGTGTGAAAGGTTCCTAGTGGTGTTTACTGAATTAGCTTGAAATAAATTAAAGCTATTCTCGTAGGGAAATAAAGTACCTATTATGTTTATGGGAGTATTTGTATTAATTTGGTGAAGAAAAGATGAAAATTTGAACATAAAATCACAATTTTGGCGAATGTGTCTTCCATGCGGGAACTACATTGAGATGATCTAGACATATCACATGTGTGTGTTTGCATTCTTTTTTTATTTCCTCTACGTTATGTTAGGCATGTCTTCTAGGACATATTGTTGTTGAAAATCAGCCCCTTAAGTTTCTGTTCAACAAATTAGTGCACTGTTGCTTCATTGTTCACCAAGTCAATATTTTATGTGGATGTCTAATCTGTTGTGCTCATCATGAGAATCTGAACTGGTAATATTGTCTGTGTTTGGCAGACTTGTGTGATTACAATTTTGGTTAAGTATGTATTGTGCTTTCTTAAAATACTTGATCAATTTTGTACAGTTCAAAATTTTTGAAATCAGATATTGGTTTATTTCATTAAATTCTCCACATATTTCTCATAATCATAACTTGATGATTTTATCATAATTGGAGGTTAGCATTTGATTTTTATCCAAATTTTTGAAATTTGATTTTCTATTTTAGGTCTCCTCACCTTCTCTCTTTAATGACTTAACGGCTAATTGAGTTTAGTGGATTATTAGTGCTAATCTTGCAGGAAACTGGTCACTTCTCTCAGAAGCCATTGTCCCCAATTCCGGCGATCATCTCTTTGAGAAAAACCATCTTGAACCAAAATCTTGATCACTTCATCTGTTTCCTTGTTTCTCCATCTAAGAATCTCACAATGGCCTCTTCTTCGTCAACTCCTAATCTCAGAACCTACTCACTGCTAATGTAGCTTCATGAATAGCTACATCCGACCCTACCATCACTGAAAACCCCAATTTGGCAATGTCTTGGCTCAATCCTTGCGGAACCCTTGACAATAATCCTTCTGGCGAAAAATGCAATTGATGTAGATAATCACGGAGATCTTTCGGGTTTTCTCAATCGGTAACCCTAGCACGTAAATCAAAGAGGCTTCGTGGTATCCCATCCAACTATGAGAACCCAAGTGTGGCGATGTTCAATCGACACAAGGTTGCAAAGGTATTTTTGAAGAATCGGTGGTAATTGAAAGCGACCGAGAAGGCGAAGATTTCATCCGCAGGCGGCTCGACTCATACGTTCAAGAGCCCTCATCTTCACCTGCTTCCCCAAAATTACTCGGCCATGGCGACATCGAGGATGATGACTATCTATCCGTCTCCTCGCATTGTATTCCCAACTGATTCATCTCCACACCAAGAGAATCCTCGCTGTGAAGTAAACTCCCTACGCCTCGAGATGATGATATCATTTTTCGATGAAGGCGATACACTAGCGAGTATCTCGGTCAAGGCGAAGAACGTGGCTTCTTT
>CM028380.1:65201441-65301828 GCA_013146195.2 Codonopsis lanceolata | reverse complement strand
AATTTACGTTTAGAATTGAGTTAAGAGTTGTATGTTAGATTAAAGCTAAGTTAAGTTAGAAGTTAGTTAAGTTTAAGTTAAAGTTAAGTTAAGTTAAAAGTTTAGAAGTTAAGTTAAGTTACACTTTACGTTAGAAGTTAGGGTTAAGTTAGAAGTTAAGTTATTAAGTTAAGTTAAGTTAGAAGAATTGCGAGTTTAAGTTAGAAGTTAGAGTTAAGTTAAGTTAAGTTAAGTTGCATTAGAAGTTAGAAGTTAAGTTAAGTTAAGTTGGAAGTTAGATTTAAGTTAAGTTACTTTTCTAGTTTAAGATTAAGTTAAATTTATGTTAAATTAAGAACTAAGCCCAAGTTAAGTTATGTTATGTTTAAGTTGAAGTTAAGTTGCGTTGCGTTTAGAAGTTAATTGCGTTACGTTGTAACACAAGGTTGGAGTTATGTTAGATTAGTTAAGAGTAAAGTTAAGTTAGAGTTAAGTTAAGTTAAGTTAAGTTAAGTTAAAGAAGTTTTGAGATTCGTTAGAGGGATTACGTTAAGTTAAGTTAAGTTAAGTTAAGTTAAGTTAAGTTAAGAAGTTAAGAAGTTAGGTTAAAGTTAAGTTAAGTTAAGTTAAAGTTGAGAGATTTAAATTGCGTTAAAACTAAGATTAAGTTAAGTTAAGTTAAGTTAAGTTAAATTAAGTTCGTTAAGTTTAGAGTTAAAGAAGTTAGAGATTGCGTTACGTTAAGTTAAGCTAAGTTAAGTTAAGTTAAGTTGCAATTACGTTTAAGCTAAGTTAAGTGAAGTTACGTTAAGTTAAGTTAAAGTTAAGTTAAGAGATTAAGTTAAGTTAAGTTAAGTTAAATTAGAAAGTTAAAGTTAATTAAGTTAAGTCAAGTTAAAGTTACTTTACGTTTAGAGTTAAGTTAAGTTGTATTATGTTAACTTAAGTTAAGTTAAGTTAAGTTAAGTTGAAGTTAAGTTAAGGATGAGTTAGTTTAAGTTATGTTAGTTAAAGTAAGTTAAGAAGTTGCGTTAAGTTAAGCTAAGTTAAGTGAAGTTATTTAAGTTAAGTTAAAGTTAAGTTGAGGTTAAGTTAAGTTAAGTTAAGTTAAGTTGCGTTACGTTAAGTTAAGAAGTTAAGTTACATTAGTTTAAGTTAAGTTAAGTTAAATGCGTTAAGTTAAAACTGCGGTAAAGTTAAGGATTGAAGTTGCGTTTAAGTTAAGCTAAGTTAAGTTACGTTAAGCTAATTTAAGGATTGCTACGTTAAGTTAAGTTAAGAAGTTAAGTTAAGTTAAGTTACATTGCGTTTAAGCTAAGTTAGAAGTTAAGTTACGTTAAGCTAAGTTAAGTTATGTTGCACGTTAAGTTAAGTTAAGTTAAGTTAAGTTAGAGTTAAGTTAATGTTAAGTTAAGTTATGTTACGTTAAGTTAAGTTAAGTTAGAAGTTAAGTTAAGAAGTTATGTTACGTTAAGTTAAGTTAAAAAGTAAGTTAATTTAAGTTAAGTTAAGTTAAGTTACGTTAAGTTAGAAGTTAAGAAAGGTTACGTTAAGAAGTTAAGTTAAGTTTTTGTTCAGTTAATTAAGTTAAGTTAAGTTATGTTACGTTAAGAGTTAAAAAGTTAGAAGTTAAGTTAATCTAGAAGTTAGAGTTACAAGTTAAATTAAGTTGCGTTACGTTTAAGAAGTTAAGAAGTTAAGTTACGTTACGTTAAGTTAAGTTAAGTTACGTTACGTTAGAAAGCTAAGTTAAGTTAAGTTAAATTGGGTTAAGTTAAGTTAAGAAGTTGCGTTACGTTAAGTTAGTTAAGTTAAGTTAATTAGATTGCGTTTAAGTTAAGTTAAGTTAAGTTGAAGTTGCAGATTAAGTTAGGAAGTTAAGTTAAGTTAGAAGTTAAGTTAAGTCCAGTTAAGTTAAGTTACTTTACGTTACGTTACATTATGTTAAGTTACGTTAATTTAAGTTGTAATGTGAATGTTTAATTTTTTGTAATTATATTGATGCTTGATCATTTTAATTATTGATATTATATTATTAAATTAACATTTCAAATATTATTTTAATTTAATTTCAATTTAAGTTAGCGTTACGTTACGTTAAGTTATATTAAGTTGGATTGTAATGTGAATGTTTAATTTTTGTAATTATATTGATGATAATCATTTAATTATTGATATTATATTATTAAATTAACATTTCAAATATTATTTTAATTTAATTTCAATTTAAGTTAACGTTAAGTTAAGTTGGAATGTTAATGTTTTAATTTTTGTAATTATATTGATGCTAATTGTGACGACCCGACCCGGACCCCAATGCGAGATCAAGTCGTGCCGTCAAATAATCAATAACACAAGCATGCATAAGTAGGATTATAAAATTCATGTGTAACATCGCCACTAACAACTCGCTACACTTGGCGGAAAAACAACCAAAATAAACAAGTCATCGGCGTTACGGTAGGAACCCACAACTACTCCTACAATTAATAACACATGCTTATAATAACCTCAACGGCCACAACATGCCTGAGACAACAACAACAACAATAATTAAACGAAGCTTTAGCGGAAGAAAACCGTAGTGAACCATACACATATAAACAAAGTTTCGACATGTAAGTCGGCATACCAAAAGATTACAAGTTTTAAGTAGTTAAGTTACAACATCATCATTAAAAACAACATAAACCCCAAGCCAAGTCTACATGACTTGCTTCCCAACGCCCTACCAAAATAAAAGGCTATCAATAAGTCCAAAAGATCAACCTTGCGACAAACAACCAAACGAGGATAAGCGGGTCTAACGTACCGCCTCGGCTCGGATCTAAGGAAAGACAAAGCAAACAAATAGGGTAAGTCGAAGACTTAGTAAGTTACTACAATGCATGTTCATGTTATAGCATGACATTTATCGCAATTATGACATGTTATCATATTTACACTTAGCACATTATCGCCATGGCACTTAGCATATTGTTCACATGCGCGGAAAGTAAATCATACAAGTAGGATATGATATAGTCACGGCCGCCAGAAGTTCCTGCAATAAAACTTTATTATACTTTATCGTGCAACATTGATGCTCTGAATGCATCAACTTTTATCAAGTACCACTCGATCTAGATAGCAAGCCAATGCGGCACTTAAGCGATACGCAAGGGCTACTTCCCATTGCGTGCCAACAATGGAGTGTGTGAAGTCCTAGGTGCGGCGATCCATAGCGAGCACGAATCCCATAATTGAAGGCGATGCATCGTCCCACCTTGACCCGATAAACAAACCAAATAATGCCACTGACTCAATGTGATGCACAAGTAGATATTTACTTGACTAAACCAATCAAAGACCGACCGACAACAAGAGCGAACCCGACCAACCAAGTAGGGTATCAATCTCTACTATAAAAATCATATCAAGGCAATTAAATTGCACAAACCAACCTTTCATAAAAACTTGTTATAAACAATCAAACCAATCTCATACTGAGTAAACCAATCAAACCGTGCTCAAACTTCGTAGGGATTGAAACTAGAGTTCAACACGTTCAAATATTCCCCTAGAGTCGACTCGCTGAGTCTTTGCTCTAAATTCCCAATTTTGGAGAAATTGAAGCTATATGCTTCATAACCCAACCTAGGTCAATTCTAGGTTCATCAAGGTTATAAACTCACCAAGGCAATGCAAAGTGATTCAAGTATATCATAGAGTCCAAAATTGAGGATATAACACATAACACTTTCACAACATTTCAAGAAGGCATAAACTAGGGCATTCACATGAATCAACACTTCCATCATAATATAATACATGGCTTTAACATGTTCAAAACCTTAAATAGACAAGATGGAAGAGTATTATAAACATTCATAGGTAGGAAATCATCCTAAACATGCTCCTAGCAAGCTCACAATTTCAACATACAAGAGGATAACATATAAAGCATACAAGTGCCCTCATTGACCTCAACCAACATAGACTTTGCTTCCTTAGGGTCAATGAGAACTAAGAGAAGAAGAAGATGAAGAAGGTAACTTACAAGTTATACACCAAAGGAAGAAATGAAGGAAACTATTCGGATGGAAATGCTCCCTTGATGAGCTCTTCAACTTTAATGAAAGGCTCTTGGGCAAAGGATGAATGGTTGATGAAGACCAAGGGATGAGAACTCAAGAAACCATGGAAGAGTTAGAGAGAAGATGGAAATTCGTTTTTGAAAAAGGCTCTCAGCAAATGAAGAGGAAGAGAGCTGATTTGTGGTTTATATTGGTCAAAATGGTGAGTGGGACAAGTGTCAATCACTTGTGGTCCCTTTTCCAATCAGATTTGGGGCTTAATGACCAACTAATGGACCCTTAATCCAACTTAAAAATCTAGTTAGGGATGTTAGGACATAAGTAGGAAGGGTTAGGGAGGTTTAGGATAGGTTTAGGTAGGGGTTGAAGTGAACAAATCGTCCATTCGAAACAGGGAAAATCACCGTAGCAGAAACAAGTGAGGCGGGCGCCTCACCAAGCTCCATGCGGCCGCCTCAACATCGAGCCTCCTCCCAAAGTTCGACTCATTCAAAGAATACTCCCAAGATTTGAGGCGGGCGCCGTGCTCATGCGCCGCCTTAACCCTAAAACTTGATCTAAACTTGATCTAAATGGTCCCAAACTTTTGGGCAACCATTCTAAGGTCTAACCCTACTCAAAACAAGTCGGAAACGCACCGAACAACCCCGGAACAAGCTAGGACAAGGCGCGAACCACGCGACAAATGAACGACGAATCAAACTCAAATCAAACACCAATCAAACTAGGATGTCTTGGGCATGAAAAAGGTTTGTTTCAACTTGATTAAGACTTGAATAGAAAGCTAAGAACTCAACGAACACTTCGTACGTCGAAATAGAAGCAAATACGAGCAACGAGAGGAATCGCTAAGGCCAAATTCAACGCGATTAAACCGGCGATTCTACAAACAAGTTTATATGATTCTAAACATGTTATGGACTTCTAAAATGATCTATGAATGATTCTAAGACATTTATATAACAAGTAAACATGCTCACAATTCAACCAAGAAAGTAAGAAGACAAGCATACAATGCACATGCAAGATTATGGGGCGTTACACTAATCATTTTAATTATTGATATTATATTATTAAATTAACATTTCAAATATTATTTTAATTTAATTTCAATTTAAGTTAACGTTACGTTACGTTAAGTTAAGTTAAGTTGTAATGTGAATGTTTTAATTTTTGTAATTATATTGATGCTAATCATTTTAATTATTGATATTATATTATTAAATTAACATTTCAAATATTATTTTAATTTAATTTCAATTTAAGTTAACGTTACGTTACGTTAAGTTAAGTTGTAATGTGAATGTTTTAATTTTTGTAATTATATTGATGCTAATCATTTTAATTATTGATATTATATTATTAAATTAACATTTCAAATATTAATTTAATTTAATTTTAATTTAATTTCAAATATTATTGATATTTTATATTAATTAGAATTTAATTTTCAATTTATTTTTAAAATTTTCCGTAAACCATTGAAAAATTAATTCGAAAATATTCAGCGACGGAAAATTGCATTGAAGGTGACTTTTAGCGACTGAATTTTCCGTCGCTGAAAATAAACGAAATGAATTTAAAAATATTCAGCGCGAATTTTTTCCGTCGCTGAGCAGGAAAACTTTAATTTTCCGCTGAATATTTCAGAATTTAATTTGTTTATTTTCAGCGACGGAAAATTATAAAATCACCTTTAGACGAAAATTCATCCTTGACATCGACAAATTCCATCGCTGATGCTCAATTCCGTCACTGATTCCGTCGCTAAAGGTGACCTTCAGCGACGGAAAATTCCGTCGCTGATAAATTCCGTCGCTGATGCTCAATTCGGTCGCTAAGAATTCCGTCGCTGAAGGCATGGTTTCTAGTAGTGGCACCACAAGAAAAAGCAGCCAATCCAATCATATTTCTTTTCAATTTAATGTATTAACCAGTAACTGAGTCACTCCTACTAAAAGTTGTGACTTGAGAGGGTGTTATAAAAATACAGAAGGCCTATTCTCAATGCATTGAGAGAAAGCAAGCATCCAGAACTACAGGAAAGTCAAAAACAGATGTAGGGTTTGGCGTCGAAAAGGTGAACATAAATGGTAAAAAAGCTAATCTGTTAATGATAGTGAGATCATAGATGAAGACAGAGAAGTGTCAGGTTCTGAGAAGGTGAACAACTCATCTTATCGTTATTACAACAATCAAGTTAATTAGGACTATATTTGCATCTAAAAGATTAGATTCATAAAAGTTGCATTCCCTTATATCGTCCTTTACCTTAGTTTTGATGTTCTTGAATTTCACCTCTAAGTAAAAAGGGTAAAATTTCAAATTAATAGCCAAAATTTCTAAATAGAGACTCTGAAAATGGAAGGAAAAGATTGTAGGACATCTCCAGTTGGAAAAAGTATACATAGAGCGGCATATCTATGTATCAAATTAATAGACAAGAAAGGGAAGGAAACGGTCATAAGAACTAATTAGTAGTTGATTAGTTAATTTGGACCATTCTTAAAATGAGTAACACTCCTCATTAAATAAAATCTAGCTCAACACTTAATATTTCAAAATTAAGGAAATCGGTATCAGACTAGCAAAGTTTTGGATGAACTGCCCTAAGAATATAGTGTTGTTAGAGGTGGCAAATTTTGCCCGCGCCTATTTGCCCACACAGACCGCCTAACAAATAATGGGCTTGGGCACATCCAACATTTTAAGTGGGTACAAATGGGCGTGCCCATTTAAGACCATTAATTATGATGGGCTAAATGGGCACCCACTTGGACACCCGTGCTAAAACTTATTATCTTCCTCTTCAAATTTCGCTTCGATTTTTTGCTCTCTCTGATCTCTTAATAATGATGTTTAGCACACGCACACGCACACACACACACACACACACACACACACACACATATATATATATATATATAGATTGCAAAATTATGTCGCGTCTTGGATCCCCACCCCTCAACCTCCCCTGCCCCCGATCTCACTTAGATATATATATATATATATTGAGTATGACGAACTAGAAGATAAGTGTAATGTCACTCCTGAATGTAATTTTCCCTAACATTACCACTAAAGACTGCCCCAAGCAAAATTCCTAAATTACCCTTTTCTTTTACCGATACTAAGAAAGTAAGAATTGAACCCTTAAATTTTACGTTTTTTCTAAACTAATTCTCTTTGGAATGGAAGAACTTCATTTATAACTTTCTAAAACTTTATATATATATATATATATATATATATATATATATATATATGTATGTATATATATATATATATATATATTTATATGTATGTATATATTGGATAAAATAATTTTTTGGTCCCTGAACTATACCAATATTATGCGTTTGGTCCCTGTATTTTTTTTGTAATGTGTTTGGTCCTTAAAGTAGGGTTTTACTAAGAGATTACCCCCTCATGGGGTTACCGTCAGTTTTTCCGTCAATTTTTGTATGAAATTCCAAATTTACCCTTAGTAATGTTAGTGATTCAAAATAAAAAAAATGAAAAATAAAAAAGAATAATAAAAAAAAGGAATCGGTCAATCAGAAACCCAAGTTGCCGTCCACCATTAATCTCCGAAAATCTTACCCTTTCTTCTTCTCCGAGTCATTTCTGTCGGACTTACTTTTGGGGAAAGTTAAATCTTCCGGCTGCACTCGTCGCCTATAAAGAAGACAAAGCCTTGATTTACTCACCGGTAGCGTCGTCCGGGCATGATCAGTCTGAGAGTCGTAAGGGAAGAATCCGCTCTTCCAACTACGCTTCCTTAGCTCGAGATCCGGCCCTAGGTTTCTGCCTCTTTTATGGTTTCGATAGGCATACTAGGTGACTCTCGAGTTCACCCGCTTTGTCTCAGCCTCCAACAAATGCAATCTCGTCTTCTCCCAGATCCGTCTTCTCCCACCCAAAGAACCATGGTCGCTCTTCGATCCAAATTTACTCTCATCTTCGCAATCCCATCCGGCGAAGGCAACCCCAAAATCCTATCAAACCATGCTCCAAATCCGGTCTTCTCCCACCTAGCAACCAAGCAACCAATTCGTCCACCGGTCTTTCTTCGATTGTCTCCTCCAAACGGCTTCTCATCTTCCTCTTTGATTCTGCATTGTCTCCTCCACCAATTGTTCTGCTCCTCATCTTCCTCTTCTTCTAATTTCAGCGACGACAACGTTGAGGTTCCCTCAAAGAAAAGCCACAGATCCGGCGGCAGAGGAGTGTGGATTAGAGAGTAGTGGTGGTGGTGATGGGTTTGTGAGGAGAAGTGGTCCTCGTTTTGGACTTGGCCATGCCTATCCCGTGTGGTCAAGGCTCGAGACTACAGATTGTGGGGCTGGAAGTAATCAGTATTTAGTACCAGGAAAAACAAGATTCAATGGAGGTCCAAATTCTACGGTTTCCACGGATCGTTGGTTGGGATTGAATTTTCAATATTGAATGATTCTATGAAAGAACAGAGTGAGAACTCGGAATTGGATTTGACCCTTAAGCTTTGATGTATAACTAATTACTAACTACCATTGTTATTGTTTGATTTTGTTATTTAGTTTTTTAGTTGTTATTGTTAGGGGTGGTACACTTCAAGCAATTTTGAATTGATTTTATTTATTAAGAAAATAGACATTCATTTAAAAAAAAAAAAGGGTAAATTTTGAATCACTAAGTATTAAACATTTATTAAGACTTCTAAAACGGCGGTAATATTGGTTATTTTTCCTCCACCAATAGTTATTTTTTTCTTTTTTCTTTTAATTTTGAATCACTAAGGGTAAATTTGGAATTTCATACAAAAATTGACGGAAAAATTGACCGTAACCCCATGAGGGGGTAATCTCTTAGTAAAACCCTACTTTAAGGACCAAACACATTACAAAAAAAAAAACAGGGACCAAACGCATAATATTGGTATAGTTCAGGGACCAAAAAATTATTTTATTCTATATATATATATATATATATATATATATATATATATATATATATATATTGCAAAATTATGTAGTGTTTTTAATCCCCCCTTCCCCTGATCTCACTTAGATCCGCCACTGTAGGCTCTCAGTTCTCAAAGTAATCTTTTTGCAATTTATTGTTGCAACCTTCTCAAAGTAATTGTTGTAATTTAATGAATTCAGAGGTTCAAATTATCTGAATTCGTGAAATCATATTTTAACGTTCAATCAATTATTTTATCAATCAACATCAGTCCAACAATCTGGTTAGCATGAAGCATTTAATTTCGATCAACTTTACAAATTAGAATCACTAAAAATTACTATATGAGAAAAAAATTGAATGAAAACTAGCAATTTGTCGAGGAAGATTCTTTGAAAATTACTAATTTCATATATATATATATATATATATATATATATATATATATATATATATATAATGTGACGTCTCGAGCCCGAATGTCTAGATTCTACGCATGACCCATTGGCTAGGTCACTAAACTCCTAGGTCGATTTAGATTTCAAACATATCAACCATAATCACGCCTTAAAGTCTATAAACGATATTGATGTCTAATGGTAGTGAAGTGGTCACTTATGGTCACACACAAAAATACATATTTATTTTTCCTTTTTTTGGTAATATATATATATATATATATATATATATATATATATATATATATATATATATATATATATAATTAGTTAGTTAGTTAGTTAGTTGTAATTTTTGATAATTTTTAGTAAAAGGAAATTATTTTTTTGTAATTTTTTTATTTATTTGATAATTGCATGTTAATGAGTAAATGGGCGCCTATGCCCATTTAGTGCCTGCCCATATATACCAATGTTATTAAATGGGCACTTACTTGCCCGCCCATTTGTGTCCGCCGCCCATACCCGCCTATTTGCCACCTCTAAGTGTTGTAAACAATTGATGGAATATGTATCGTATGAGATGCAGGGTCCCTAAGCCAGAAATCATCTGATGCCCCTTATGACTGCCACCCTCTTTAACACTGCATCAAATAGTAAAAATTTAAAAAGATGACCTCTGAAGTGAACGGCAGGGCAGATCTAGCATCCGTGAAATTCAAAATTAATTGATTGCCATCCATCATCAATGATTACAAACTTTGGAGAAATCCAACCCTTCTCCAAGCTGTGACCAAAAGGTAGCGGTTCGTACCACTATAGTGTAAACGATATATGTATGGAAAAATATTAGTCATACATACGAGTAGATTTATGATAGAGGTTTACAGATAAAAATATTAATTATTCTGCTAATCTATATCACTTCCATTTTGTCAACTTTTTGCTACTTATAGAAGTTGATGGTACCACGTGGCGATTTTTTATGGAATTGAGAAAAGCTTTCAATAAAATTCATGCTTCCACGTATCAACTTTCTCTAAAATGAAAAGATTTTTTTTTTTAGTTTTTGTAAAATATTGTGTAATTAAAAAATAAATTTTATCGTATTTAATTTTTATAAGTTTAACTTGCGTGAAATTATTCAAATCTCATCCCTTTTCATTTTCCTATTATTTGATTTATTCAGGTTATTCACATGACAATTTATGTTAATTTTTTTCTTCATATATATATATATATATATATATATATATATATATATATGAATTATTAATTACTACGTATAGAAACTATTATTGCCGTGTGGCGACTTTCAGTTGAAACGATCAATTTCAACAAAAATTACTGATTAACCTATACTTTTACTTAGTAATTAATTAACATTTGAAGTTCTTTTTTCTACAAAAAATTATGAATCTTTCAATAACATATTCATATGATCAATTTCAATAATTACCTTGTTTTAGTTTTGTTCAAAGTCGTCTAAGTACAAGATTTAATTACTTATAACAAGTTTAGAAATCTTCTTATTATAAGTAGCTTTTGCAAAAAAAAAAATTATTATACAAATTGTGCATGGCGCGGGTACTAACTAGTTACCTCTTTATAGTATAAGTCTTTCATCTAAACCCTCTTAAAACCAACATCACTCTCTATTCAATATGGATACATCTCTTATATACCAATAGAAGATATGTATCCTACATTGGTTAAAAATTGATGTTTCTTTTAAATGTTTTTAGATAATATACTCCTACTATATTACCAATACAAGAGATTAAGTTGCTATAATCATTGAAGAGTTTAACACCTCATATCATGGTTTCTTATTAAATATAGTAGGGATTAGAGTGCCTTTGTCATGGATATCTTCAAGAAATAGTATATGTAGAGAAACCGCTTGGCTTTAATTACCTCAAGAAAATATGACGTTTACTAGCTGAAAAAGGCTTTGCATGGACTCAAGCAAGCTCCACGAGCCTAATATGAAAATTTATCAAAGCTCTTGATAGAGCAAGGATTCAAAAGAGGTAAACTCGACACCACATATTGTTCATCATGAAGTACAAAAGACATAGTCTAGTGGTACAAATATATGTAGATGATAACATTTTTGGATCCACAAATGATGTTTTTTTGCAAAAGGTTCGAGAAGCTGATGAAAAACAAGTTTGAAATGAGCATGATTGATGAAGTCACCTATTTTCTTGGACTACAAATTCAACAATTGAAGATTGGAATCTTCATAACCAAGACAAATGCGCTGAAGAACTCATCTAGAAGTTCAATTTGGAAACAGTAAAAAGCACTAACACTCCTATTGTCATCTTACTAAAGATGAGAATGGAAAATCTTGGGGTGTCATTCATAATAACAAGATTCGCGTCATCTTAGTGGTGTTGGGTTGTGGTGTCATTCATCCTTAAACCTATCTAGGAAGATCTTGGGGTACAAGTATTCGTATCATATATTAGAGCAATCCTAGGTACAGTTCGTTTCCATACTATCTTAATTTTATTGTCTTGTTCTTTTACTTTTGTAAACTTTAATTGTTCTAGGGTTTGTCAAAAAATAAATAAAATAAATATTTTCGCGTTCATTTTATTTCTTCTCTTTGTTTTCTAAACTTTGGGTCATCAACCATAGTTTAGTTTTTCAATCTTCATAGAAGTCAAAAAAAAAAAAATAAGACTCGTTTCCAATCCTTCAAGTAGTATGAACTTGGGTCATCTCTCCTTCTTTAATCTTTTCAAAAAACAAAATTCATAGTTTACTAAAAAAACATGTCAAAACTTCGTAAACCATCAACTATTGATACTTTGATGAAGTTTATTAAAGAGGCGGGGCGGTGGTTGTTTGTTGAATGAGGCGTGGAGAAAACATCTCTTCCTTACTAGGTGTTATGTGTGTGATAGGTTGTGTAGTATGATTATTAATGAAAATAGTTAGTCTAATATTGTTAGCTCCTACATGATTTAGAGGTTAGGGCTGCCAATCTTTACACATCCGTGACCTTATGAATTGCAAGATGGACTACACGTCGATGGGAAAATGCAATATACCAAACAAACACTCGTCACTTTCCAAAGAGGTAAGTATGTAGACAGTTGTGTGTAATATAGCACCATTAGAACCTCATCACTTATTACTTGGGAAACAATGGAAAACTAACCGAGGAGCAGCTCACGTTGTGATTAGTACCAAGAAATACACTTTCATGTTAGGAAATAGGAAGATCTCTTTAGTCCCTTTAACACCTTAAACACCTGCTCAAGTTCATGCGATCAATTGATTTCACTAAAAAGCGTGGGTGAGTGAAAAATTGATAAGGAGAATATTGAAAGAGAGACGAGAGAAAAGATTGAACGAGAAGGAATTGTGAGGGAGAAAAGTGAGTGAGATTAAAGTAAGAGAGGGAATTGATTGACAGAAAAGAGGAGAAAGATTTAGGATAGTGAAATTGAGACTGATCTTCATAAGGAAATTCTCATGCATGTCTATGACGATTCTTTTGACTTCAACATTTTGACTACATATTTTTCTTGGTTTTTCAAACAACCACTTCTTCTCTACTTTAAGGGTTTATTGGATGGATCTCGTTTCATGGGCTGATCATCCAGTTCCAAGTACGTATTTGAAGACAAATCATTCTCAAGAGGAGGGGCATGATACGATCTGGACATGCTTAAAAATTGTTTCCAAGAGTTCTGATGGTCTATATGTCAAGTTAGAAGGCTTGGGGAATGTTTTACAAACATCAGGGGTCAAGGTAAAAATTTAATGAATTCTTACAAGGTTGTCGTAAACATTGTCGTGAAGGTAAGAAATTTAGTGTTGCACGCGCGTTCGAGCTGTATTTTACTTTTGGTATTTTTAGTGTTTTACTATTTTTGGTAACTTTTATAATTTAGGGTTTTCATTTCATTTTATTTATGTTTCTTTTTCTACAACTTTTAGGATTTGCTTTTTTGCATTTCTTTAGGTTTATTAGAATATACAAAGGCTTCTTAAACATTAATTTTTTTTCAAGAGATTTGATTAATAAAGTTGCAATTTTGTGGTCGAAATTGTGCTTGTTTTATTGATAGTTCTGGATTGGAAGCATATGATATAAATATCGGGATTCGTTGTTTATATTCAAAATTTGATATATAAATTGGAGAGTAATCAAGATTGTGGCGTCATTTATAATACTAAGATTCGGATCATCTCGAGAGCATCACGGTGTCATTCATCCTTAAACCTATCTAGAAAAGATCGTAGGGTGTGAGTATTGCATCAATAACTTAATGATGATTGATTGCACTAAATAAAAAAATTGATGATTGTTTGATGAAGATAAAACAACCATCAATCTGCTCATTTAGTGCAATCAATCATCATTAAGTTATTGATGCAATACTCACACCCCACGAGCAGTAGTGGGCAAAGAGTTTACCAAATATAGAAATTGACACAAGTATTTTAAGTTGGTACTGTTTTCTAGTCCTACATCCACCCTCGCAACCCCCTGGCTCTATGAGACAGTAATCCATTATATTTATTTGAAAAACACAAGATCAAGTATTGATAGGAAAATCTTCTATTTACCTCAATAGTTGCTAATCAAACTAAGACACTTTACAATGTTCACAAAAGGGAGTTTATGTTTCCTTAAAATTACTCTTAGTAATCTTATAAAGCTTGTGGTTTGGATGTGTCAATCTCTGAATTTTGCTTGGACTATAACTGTTTGGGGCAAACAGATTTGTTGTGCTTTATAGATCTGGATGACTTTAATAGAGTGATCTTGATCTTCCTTAAATCGATGAAATTGTAATAACTCGGATAAAGAATATCTCAAGTTATTTTCAAATTGAACGAAATAATAGTTGTTTGAGAAAGCTTTATTTCTCTTATTTTTTACAACTCATTTGTTTCTGTATCATGTCTTGAATTTGACCACTTTTTAATTTTATGTGAGCTATCTCTCAATATATATTTGCTTATATTATTTGTGAAGAAGCATTTCTACGGAAATTTACCGTTATAATCTAGTCATTATGTACTTAACCACTAGATGACCAATTTCCAGCTAAGGTTTGGTCCACGTGTCTTGCAACTTGCCACCCACTTGTTGGATTATTTCTTTAGGGTTTCGGAACATTATTTTAGGGTTTGTCTTAGTAACGTTATATCCAATGATTGTTCAGTATGAGGCATGCTGCTGTGATGTGTTGTCTTGGCTTCAGTTAAGTCATAGTTTGTTTGTTCATTGCTATTTGTTCTTCAATTTTAAGCTTCATCATAGTTGCTTAGTATTTTTATTTTTTGTGACAATATACATTAAGCCTAATACACAGTTTTCTGAGAAATTAGGCTATTACAGGTTTGTAACATCAAAACCTTACAGGTCCTAATCCCAGGCAAGAAAAGCACAGATAGAATAAAGAAATGGGAATACTCAAAGCGATTATATAAATTAGATATGTACCATCTGGTGCATGTTTTCAGTCTTCCAAGTGTTTTGCGATGTTACGAGCTAGATACACCACCAAGGTTGGACTCAGAAATGAGGATTTTATTAGTGGATTACAACAGCAGGGCATAAATATCTGCTAGTCTTCCTTATATCAACACATACAGATTGCATTTACAGAAGACCAAACAAATAGTTCATTCTATAAAGTTAAAAAAAAATCAAGTAAACTACTTGGCAAAAACATGCCTAACTCACCTCCAAGACCAAGACACTACAACCTTCTCCTATACTGCATTTAACAATGAATAAGATACAAAACAGATGATAAGTCAACCCCCATTAAAATTCCACATGGTACAACTTTTACTTACACAAATCCATTACGATCACAGTCAAAAGGTCGCGAAGCTTCTTGCGGGGAAGAATTGTACTTTGTGGATAAAGCCCTTGACCTACATAAATAAGAACATAGTATGTATGGTAAATGCATAATCGGTGTACTTATTGATCGGTTGAATTCCATTTATTTAGTAAAACCGCCTCATAAAAGTAGGATGAGGCAATTTAACTTGTATCTTAAACATATATGTAAAAAAGAAAGAACCATTTTATTTTAGTTATCGGAAAGTGTGACCCATTGGTATGAGGATTGGAACGAAAAACCTAAAGATCTTTGCCTAGAGTGTCCTTGTTATCTCTCCCACCAGCCATCATAACCCCTTAACCATTAGTCATGCTCTTTGCCACTAACATATATTCAAAGCTCATCGTAATATACCACAAAAGGTCTTGGTATCCATCCGATAATTCACAGTGGAAATGCCATAAGCAAGCATATCCAACAACTCCAGTTCATTAATTGATATTGATTCTGTCTCACAATCACTTAAATAAGAGCTCCTCCAAAACACCATTTTTTTTCCCTAGGACATAAAAAAATAGTGAAGATAATAATGTCGTTAACTTTGACACAATTTCCCAGATAATTAGCGACGAAATTTTGAGAATATTCTAAGAATTCTCCCCACAACTAACGAAATTCAACGAAGGACACAATTACATCCCTAATTTTAAAGTCCTCCCATATGCCAACGGGCGCCCATCGGTAATTAACAAAAACCCTAGATAAATAGTTACTGATAGTTTTTTCGGTCACCTACCCGGTTTCTAATAGTGATATATCAAACAAGCCGAGAAGCAATAGAGTAGGTGAAGGTGCAAGGATCCTTTGGGCCTCCTAAGTACCAAAATGAAAAAGAAAAAGGTAAAAATTGACATCAACCCAAAACGAATAAAATATAGAAATTGATTGGAAAATGAGTAATACTGTTGGTGTATGAGTTGATTGATAGGAATAAAAGGGACGTAGAAACAAATAAAGAAATGAGAGGAGGCAATTGGAGTAAATCAAAACTGGGAGGGTCATAGTAGAATTTTAAGAATTATAGAAAAACCCTAGTATACGTTGTCGACCCTTCTCATCAGACTATAAATATATCGCTTTCCTATCCCTCAGCCCACACCATCAAACTCTCACTCTCACTCTCACTCTTACTGCGTGCCATTGCAAAATCAGTTCTCATGCGACAAAAAATCTTTCAAGTAAGTTCTTCTTGGCTATGGGAATCTATATTTAGATTTTATTACTCTGAATTAAACATTTGATGTTTGAAAAGTGTTTTGTTTTCCACTCTTCCTTTTAAATTGGTTAGATTAGATACTTATTATACAGATCTTGTCATAGCTATTTTTAGATTCTAAAGAAAGCTGGATCGGGTGTTTATTTTAAAATAATTCTCTTAAAGCAATTTTTAATGATTTCAGTATTGAAAAAAATATGATTTTGATTTCGTCACTATATCTGCTGATCTGAATTGAATTCTGTGATTAATTTATGGTTTTAGGGTGAATCATGGCTGGAGTCAAGTTCCCCGAGATTGAATTCATGGACATGACGGTATGTTCTTATATTAATGGTTTGATCTCAAAATGGGTTTTGGATTTACTGTTTTTTAAAAGGTTTTTTTTGCCAAAAAGAATTTTCGAAAGATTTTTACTTTTTCTGAAAATTTAATCTTTAGTACACATTTTTATTGAAAATTCACACTTTTATATATGGTAAGAAGATTTATTTGGTATTTCTGTCATGTAAGTCTAATGTTGTATATGGTATGAAGATGTATTTGATGTTATTTATTCTGCAAAGGGCGGTTTTTGTCATGTGTAAGTGCTGGTTTCTAAACGTTAAAAAGAAGTAGTTTCCCTTCATAAAAGTTGTATTAACCTTGCTTCTCAACAGGTCCAAATGTCTTAAAACTTTTCGAATTGTAATTTAGTATACACTCATATTTTCGGCTATGCTCGACTGTTAGTGAACACTATTCATAGCTCTATGTCATAAGATTGTGAAGTGATGTTATAAATTGGGGCGGGGTTGGACTTTTGTTGATTTACCCAATAATATTATCTTCTCGCTTCTAATTTTGTTCTTTATATGTTAAGGAAGGAACTGATTTTTTTATTTATTTTGTTGCTCCCTTCTTTACATAGTTTTGCGTTAGTGGAACTCATCAATGTAATGGACCAGATCGTTGTTCTTGTCATTTCAATATTCGGAGGTACGTTTCCCTATTACTCTAATCTTTTAGACAAGCCTCCAAAAAGAGGCCATCTCAGTTACAACCATTATAGATGATGCAATTGATATATTTTTTTGATTATTAACTAATTTGCAATTGCAAGTTTTGTACCTTAGTTTCCTTGCTTGTCCAAAGTATTAAATTGCCTCATAATGTTCAAAAGCTGAAGTAACCTTACATGTTTCCTTTTCAATTATGTTTGTAAGTTTGTGGTTCTTTCTGGTCATCTATTCTTTGTTTTTCACAGAAACATGATGAGTTGATGGTAGACATGCCATGAACTCATATTCTATACCCTACCTACTTTTTACACTCTAAATGTTTATAATTCTTGAATAAGACCATCTTTCTTGGTAAGGGTTGTATGCTCTAAGATACTTTGTTTTCAAATTATCGCCCCCCTTTCTTATTTCGTCAATTCTAAAATAATTGTCCTCTTTCAAAACTTTCATCTTTAAGAAAACACTCTTACCATTTTACATTTACTTTTTCTACCTACTTTAATTACAGTCACATGTTCAAGAGCATTAAAGGAAATTATGAATTTCACCAATATTTATAATACAATCAATTATTTTTTCTTAAACAATGTACCAGATCAAAGAGGACAATATTTGAAAACAGAGGGAGTAATAGTTAGTCTTGGACTTGTGCCTTTTTGACCAACATATAACTTTGAACACATACAATCATATCGTATATTGAATTGTACTCACAATTTAATAGTTTTTTTCGATGTCTCGTTAAAAGAGCATTTGTTTTTAATCAAGAGATGCATTTAGAAAAGTTTACTATCGTTCGTTTTGTTGATATCCTTCTCTTTATGAATCATTGCGAAAGGCTCCTTGATGCACTATAGTGGTATGCTGTTTGTTGATTGTAGGTTGTGATACTAGAACTCACTTTGATCCTCCCTAGTTGTAGTTGGGATTTTTTGTGTAGTAATTCATTTGGAAGAGTTTGCAATAGGACAAAATTTAACTACTTCCAACACTTGCGCAAAATCTCCCTCCCAGAAAAAAGAATCCCTCTTTTGGCTTGTCTTGAAAAATAGTCTGTTTCTAAAAATAGTATAAAATAATTTAGTTCAACAAGTATATCTACAATTTTAAAAAAAATTGACTTGTCAAATGGGACAAGTTTTATCAGATGGAGGTAGTATATCATATTAGGGAAATGATACACAAACACCACAAAAGGATCTGTGATGTTGTCTCATACCTTAATCTTATCTTTCAGCTTGTCATTGACTAAATCCCAATTTTGGATAACTAAACCCTACATAAAACACTCGGGTTTTTGCATTCCAGTTTTACCCTCAGCTTGAATCCCTATTTTGGATAACTAAACCCTAAAATAAAACACTCGGTGTTTTTGCATTTAGTTTTTTGCCCTCATTCGTTTAACAACAATAAAAAAATGGGATGCTTAATACAACAATCACAAAATGCTTAATACATTTTTTTAATTTTCCAATTATGTCCCTACGCAAAATATGAATTGCCCATGTTACCCATTGCTTTATAAACTTTTTCTAATTTTTTGATAAAAGTCATCCTCAGCCATCATTGCACCACCAGTTCTGTATTTGAAAATCAAATCTCCTGCGCCACAAACTGTGTATCACTTTCATCTCAACCATTGCACTAATGGTTGAGATGATAGTGGCACACAATTGGCACACAATTTGTGGCACATGAGATTTGATTCCCTAGCTCCTGAAAAGAGACGGTAGCATTTACCAAACGAAATGATTTCAACACAATGCCTTTGCCTATAACTTAAATTCATTAATGGATTTATTAGAATTAACTGAATCTTAAAGTTCGACACTTTTAAGAAGACAGAGGGAGCACAGTTCTTCAAAGGAAATATCATATATTGAATAATGATATTATTTCAGCCAAAGAAGCCCTGACGTATGAAGCAAAAAATGTGTTGTACACGTCTATTACAAGTACCATACTAATTTTTGTTCACAGGAGTTATCATGATTAGGGGTGGCAATGGGGTGTTACCGATTAATTTGGATAAAACAATTATCTACTCAATATAGTTAATGAGTAGTTTTTGATATTATCCAATAACATCTATTAAGCTTATCAGGTGTTATTGGATACTATCCAATCCTATCCATTAATAAATTGTTATTATCTGGATAATACCCAATAAGCAACATTATATTTTTTTTTCAAAAACACAAACACTCTCACATTATTCACACACAGTACACACATTGTACACACAGAGTACACATACAAATACACACAATACACACAGTGCACATACAAAAACATACAGTACACACGCAAACACATGCCTTACACAAAGAAACCCACACAGTACACACAAAAACACACAGTAGCCCCCAAACTTTAAGAATTACTAATACCAAATGGTAATACCATCAAATTGACTACTGAAGAGCAATAATTAATAAAAAATGTGCAAAGAGCTGCATCAACTTAGTACATGCAAGTTAAAGTTCGCATATCAAGCTTCTTCCAACCTTCATTTATCACATAAAACGTAGTTACCTCTCGATCAAATCACCCTCAATCATTTCATTTATTTGTGTACTGTAGTGCTGCTCTATGTCTCTTAAAATCCTGATATCTTCATTTTTCACAAAGTTTATAGGAACACCCTGCACACCCGATTTCAATCAAATAAGATATTAGTACCCATCATTAGATGACAACTAAACACGAAGTAGGAAATCATTTATGATGGCATTAACAATGCAAACCAATAAAGCATGTGGGAAAATTATATAGCAAAGCATCCATCTCAAAAGGAAGTAAACACTGAATTGAGTGTGATATAACTGGTTTACTTTAGGAGATTCCAAGATATACCAACAATGATTTGATCAAGCACAATGCACAAGGGCTACAATTTACAATACAATTTCATTATACCTTATAATCCAATCAAACTTAACAAAAATGAGCCTCGAAAAACTAATGCCATAAATTGAAACACGTCTAATATTTGAGCCTTGAAGATTAGTCTATAGTCTGCTTTATGTGGATTGTTTAGATTAAATTATTTTTTTGGGCAGATTTTTATGTGGGCTTGAGCCTCACTCACAGCATCCTTACATCCACCCTAGATTAATTTAAATGTAAGATAAAGTTATAATTCTGAAAACAACTCTACTAAAGTGAAAACGACTAGAAGAAAAATTTAGGAGAAGGCAGAGTAAGTGACCAGTTCTCGTTTTGGAGGAAACTAACAAGATCTTTTGCAACGCTGCAGTCATTTTCAGAGATGAGTGCCCTTCCCACTATAATTTCCACTCCCAAATCGTAGATGCCATCTTTGTCTTCGTAGTTAAAGCTGTAATCAGGATACCGGAAGGATGTAAAAACAGATAGACACAGACACTATGAAACTACTCATCTAGAGAAAACTGATTGTGGTTTGTTAATCGAGTATATCAATATCAGTTGTAACTACTTTCACTTCGAAACTATGAAACTGTTCATCTAGAATTCATGTTCATGAACATTGTAGGGAGGAATTTGAAGCTTGGAAGGTTGAGTTAAAGCAGAAGCGGGATTTTGAGAGATGTGGAAGAAGGTAGCTTATGATGACTACCTTTTTTTGTTGTGATTATTTTTTTTCTTCTATTTGTAACTTGATCAGTTTTGTCTTTCTGGGGTCTTTTGTTAGTAGCTATTCAATTAAGGGGTTTTTTTTTAGGGATGGCCATGTGGAAGCCTAGCACCCTTTGCTCCAGCTTGAGTCTGTCGCGACTCGGGTATAGGACCTATAGGGATTGTCATCATAATTAAGATTTCTTTTGTTTTATGTATTCATTACAGGGCTGCTTTTGAAAGGGAGATTGAAGGGATGCCTTCCACTTGTCATGTGGGTGAGCTGCCACCAGAATTACATTGTCCTTTGTGCAGAGAAGTGATGAAAGATACTGTACTGACGAGCAAGTGATGCTTTAAGAGTTTCTATGATAAATGTATGATAATGGTGTTATGTTATCTTGTTGAAGTATTTATGTTATATTTGTCATAATACACCCTTCACACTTCCACTACCCTGATTTTTTGTTGTTGTTGTGATCATCATTCATGTTTGTTTCTAAGAAACTTTTTTAATTGGTAGATTTCTTATTTTGATAAGGGAATTGTATTGTCAGGTATAAGAGATCACATCATCTCTAAATCAACATGTATTTGTGGGGCCACCAATGTACTTGCTGATGATCTTTTACCCAATAAGACATTGAGGACACTATCAATCGAATTTTAGAGTCCAATAATGACAGTACGAAAAATGGTGGCAGTGCATTTCAAGTTCAAGGTGCGTATGCCACTGATCAATTGATTATAGTTCACTTGTAACAATTTTGTTAATGTCTTCTGTCCCTTCAGATATGGAGTCTGCTCGTTGTCCACCCCCCAACATTCCATCCCTTTCATTGTCTGTTGCCTCAAAGGGGGAGCAAGCTCCTCCTCAAAATGAGGTGATTAGAAAGATACCGGAAACTATGGAGCATGATAAAACTCTCAATGCTCAGCAACAAGTTATAGAGAAAGGAAGGGTCACTAAAGTTCCTGATGTTTCTGAAGCTACGCATGAGTCAAGGAGCATGAAGGAGCCAGCTGCATCTCAGGGAAGTGTTCGTCCTGACGAAGAAGTGCATCAGAAGCCAGCTCCTGCGAAAGCAGGTAATGTCATCCATGCTCCATTTTTTCTTGCATTTGTGTTTGTCTAAAACTTCTAGCTGGATTACTTATTCACCATTCCTACATAGTATTTCTATATTACAAAGGCAACTTGATGCCTAATTCCATTATTTAGGTCTACCTCCTATTACCATATTGGATAAGGTAGTTTGCTACCATTTATGCCCCAGGTTCTGCTCTAACACTCCTCTCTACTTTGGGATGTTCCGTCAGTTCCACTTGAAGAGTCTTGTTTTAGACTCTAAGCTCATAATTGTATCGAGTTTCTTAAATTTCCCTTATTCCATTAGAATGAAAATTAAAAGAATATTTTTATCCTTATAATAGTAATAGATATTTATGAAATTTAGTTTGAGACTTTAGTGTTTGACATTCAAATATAGACTCACTGAGTTTCCAAATATATATCCTAGTAGCATCACAAAGAGAAATTCTTTGTTTGTTGCATTTTGGGAATACGCTTTATTTACACACACTATCATTTTATTTTAGCAAAGAAGAAGAATAAGAAGAAAACTCAGTTGCCTATGAGTGTTATGTTTTTCATTTTTGTTTTATATTTAGTTAGACATGTCAAATTTCTTGCTGGCTTCTGGATGGGGTTCTCAGTTCGGATATGAATGAAATTAAAATTCTCTATTTCCTTGGTGAATTTTGATTTCATTTTTTGGGTGCTTTACAGCAGCAGAGATGCAGTGGAGAGCCTCTCAAGACATTGCGGTTGAGAACTATATGATGCCCATGGGTGGTATGCAGCCTTCTTTCAATCCGTACTGGAATGGTATGCAACCTGGAATGCAACCTGGAATGGAAGCATTTGTAGGCCCACATACATATTTTCTAGCTTATTTGGATAGAATTAAGAGAATTATGTCATTACTTTGTCTTGAACTTGATTGTGGATGCACTGAAAGCCTTACTTAGTGATTTGTCTACAAAAGACTTCTGATATGAAATCAGTCTGACTGACTTTGTCGCTTTCTTTAAAAAAAGAATTTCTTTCTTAAAGCTTCAATATTTGCAAAATGGACATGAGATCGAAAAGCTGATTCTTCTAGGTTATTGCATTCTTACAATATTTGCCTCTGAAAGAACAGGGGTTGCATGCCAAAAATAAGTTGTATATCTTTGTGATTGGCATATGGACCTTCAGTTTATTCAGAGAGACTGTTTATGAGATTGTTGTAAGTGAAGGGAAGAATAGAATATAAATACATCCTGTGGTAATTTTGATATATTTTCTTTTCCTACTTAGCCATGCAAGCTTGTAAGATGTTGTCCCAATGTAGGTTACCTAGCTGTAGTGAAAGTCTGTGATGGCAAGCAAGATGTCTGAACTTTATTCAGCCACCCATAAAGCATTATTGTAAATCTGTAGTGGACAAGATAAATTTTATTAATGTGAACCATAGTGTCTGTGAAATCCTCTCGTTGCATTTAGTTTTTTTAAGTTTGTAAAGTTAGTAACTCAATTTCTTTCAAATTAACTTCATCTCAACATCCTTCTTCTGTTCTGTCAACGTGTGCACCACATTGTTAGTGACACCTTTAATTCAATGTTTTGATAACCGTTTTTACAACGTTTTTCATTAAATATTGTGATAAACTTTTTACAACGCTTTTCAAAAGTTGTAATTCAACTTTTACAACGTTTTTAAAATGTTGTAATACAACATTTACAACGTTTTTCATTAAATGTTGTGATAACCGTTTTTACAGCGTTTTTCATTAAATGTTGTGATAAACCTTTTACAACGTTTTCCAAAAGTTATAATACAACTTTTACAACGTTTTCAAAATGTTGTAATATAACATTTACAACGTTTTTCATTAAATATTGTGATAACCGTTTTTACAACGTTTTTTTATTAAATGTTGTGTTAAACTTTTACAACGTTTTCCAAAAGTTGTAATACAACTTTTACAACGTTTTTAAAATGTTATAATACAACCTTTACAACGTTTTTCATTAAATGTTATGATAACCGTTTTTACAACGTTTTTCATTAAATGTTGTGTTAAACTTTTTACAATGTTTTCCAAAAGTTGTGATATAACGTTTACAACATTTTTAAAATGTTGTAATACAACTTTTACAACATTTTTAAAATGTTGTGATAACCGTTTTTACAATATTTTTCGTTAAATGTTGTGATAAACTATTTACAATGATTTTTGAAACGTTGTCATTTTGTTTCCACAACGTTTTTCAAATGTTGTGTAATAGAAACCCACGAATTAAACGTTGTTGGGGGTAGGAGATAGCACAACGTTTTTTACAACATTTACCAAAACGTTGCATTAAAAAAGGACCTACTACAACGTTACATTTCACAACATTTTGAGAAACATTGTAAAATAACTATAACAACGTTTTAAAAACGTTGTGAAAGACTTTTTTTTGTTGTAGTGATGGTAAGTCTAGACATATACGTCTTAGACATAATACCATTAGACAACCACTCTCAACTGGAAATATCTCCATTGACTATGTGAAGTCAAAGGATAATTTAGCAGATCCATTAACCAAAGGGTTAAATAGAGAGTTAGTTGATAAGTCTTCCAAAGGAATGGGAGTTAAGCCTCCAGATATGAGTTGATACAATGGAAACCCAACCTTGTTGGCTGGAGATCTCAAGATCTTGGTTCAAAGGGACAACCTAATTGTAAAAAGACTCTTAGCTTCACTGTGGGGGGTGTCATCCTTTGTAACAGTGATGCTCTTGTGTAAAAGGATAAACATATGACTTTTAATGATTCCTAAGTAAGAATCACCTATGTGAGAGAGAAGTGTGGCCAATTTGAGGAGAATTATGCGAGGCTCAATTCTTAGACCCTCTCACAGAACCAAGCATATGTTCAAGGCCATGAATGAACATAGCTAAGAGAACTAAATTGTGTTAGGAGGATTCCTGTGTAAATTATATGATGGTTTACACTAACGATAGAACAGTTCAAAGACATCATGTTCATTGATCAGCCAGTAAAGTAAATATAATTTTTTGAGGGAAGCTTCAAAGGGTAACACCTACCTATCCTATGCAGGTTTCGATTGCTGGACTTTATCACCATAATCGTCAATTTCCTTCTTGTGGGGGATTGTTGGAAAAATTTTGTTTAAAGAATGAAATTGTAAATTTTTGAGGAACGGATTTCTTCACGTGCCATATGTGTAATGACAAGGGTAATTGTGGAATCGTGTTCTACTCCGTGAAAACATCGGAATCATATGTTTATTTGTCAAATTTGGTGCTTGGATGAATAAGTTATGATTGATTAAAGTGTGATTGTTGGAAGTGGGTTTATCCCACACTGGAAGATTAACAAAAACTTGAGTGGTTTATATACAAGTGCCTTATGTGGTAAGGGTAAGTTTGTATAAAATAGAGGCTTTCTCTTGCGCACACCTGTGAAAGGGGGGCTGCAAATCATGGTCCAGTTTAGCATTCGGGATACCGTACTCATGCGCGAGCGCGTCCCACGGACACGAATGTCAGACCAAATTTTAGACCAACTCACGTTTTGTTAATTATTCTTTTGGTTTTTCTAACTCCAACATTTATAACATACTTTATGGGTTATTTTTACTAGCTTTTATGAGAGATATTATTTGCCTATTGTTGATGGATTTATTTCATCATCAATGTTGTCCTTAATCAGTCTCGATTTACTCCTATAAAAGGAGATTACATCCACAATTGAAAGACATAGGACAATCTCCATTTCTCCTCTGCATTCTGCAATTTTTTGAGCGAAATTCCTTGGGCTCCTCTTTCTATATTGGTGATAGAGTCAGACATATATTCAGTTCACCGGAATCCTTAGTGCTAAAGGTTTCTTCGGTGGCTCCGTTGTATCCTAGGAGATAGACGTCCATTAGAGCTTCCAAGCACGTATGGGAAGGGGCGAATCTATTTTTAGGAAACTGTGTGCCACACAGGCCTCAGTCCAGAAGACTTTGTTTGTACTGCAACCTTCCTCATCCATCAGCAGACTTTGCTAGTCCACCAGCAGACTTTATAATGGCTCGCCAGAAGACTTTATAAAGGCTCACCAGCAGACGTCGCTTGCAGACCAGTAGACTTCCAAGACCAAGTCCACCAGGAGATTTCCAAGGCAAAGTCTACCGATAGACTTTTCCACAAGCAGACTTCAGGATCTCAATCAGACTTCCTGTGCAGTACACTACATTGTAGTAACCATTTTATTTGTTTATCAATTTTGTATTTGATTTACTTATTGTTTTCTCGTGTTATATTTCTAACAGTCTTAAAACAAAATTTTGTATTGTTATCTTGGATAACAGTAGACCCTTCTAAAAGAAAAACAAACTTTTATAAAAATACAGAATTGTGTATTATGACTTTGTTCATATTTCAGAGAAATATGACAAATACCCAAGCTACTGGAAAGGAATCTAACGTAACCTTGAACCCAACGACCTCAAATGCTACTGTAACTCAGATTGTGGCCAATCCAACTGTGCCGGTGCATCATAGCGAAAAACCAGAGAAATTCAGTGATTTGAATTTCAAGCGTTGGTAGCAGAAGATGTTGTTCTACTTGACCACCCTGAACCTAGCGAGGTGTCTAAAAGAAGATCCTCCAACGGTGGGTGAGAATCAGAATCATGTCCAAGCTGCTACTGTTGTGGACGAATGGAATCATTTTGATTTCCTTTGCAGAAACTACGTACTGAATGGGTTGACAGAGTCATTGTATGAAGTTTACCGTGTATTGAAATAAACTTGTGTAGAGGCAAAGTTAACAAGGACATCATTTCATACTATTGAAAGAAATAGTGAACCACTTGGGTTAATTCATACTGTTGTGTGTGATTTTAAATCAACATAGTCACGTGGTGGAAATAAGTATTTTATTACTTTTGTTAACGATACCACTAGGTTTTGCTATGTATATCTTCCCAAAAGTAAAGATGAAGCCATAGATTAGTTTATTCTCTATAAAACTGAGGTTGAGAACCAACTCAACGGAAAGGTTAAGATGACAAATACCCAAGCTATTGGAAAGGAAGTGGGTTTATCCCATATTGGAAGATTAACAAAACTTGAGTGGTTAATATACAAGTGTCTTATGTGGTAAGGGTAAACTTGTATAGAATATATGCTCTCTCTCGCGTATGCTTGCGCAAAGGGGGGTGTAAATCATGGTCCAGTTTAGCCTTCGGGATACCGTAATCATGTGCGAGCGTGTCCCGCGGACACGAATGTCGGACTAAATTTGCCTGTTCAGACCAACCTACGTTTTGTCAATTATTCTTTTGGTTTTTGTAACTCCAACATTTATAACATACTTTATGAGTTGTTATTACCAGCTTTAATGAGAGATATTATTTGCCTATTGATGATGGATTTATTTCATCATCAATATGGTCCTTAATCAATCTCGATTTACTCCAATAAAAGGAGATTACATCCATAATTGAAAGACACAGTTTTGAGGACAATGTCCATTTCTCCTCTACATTCTACAATTTGTTGAGCGAAATTCCTTAGCCTCCTCTTTTTATATTGGTGATAGAGTCAGGCATATATTAAGTTCGGCGGAATCCTTAGTGCTGATGGTTTCTCCGGTGTCTCCGTTGTATCCTGGGAGACAGACGTCCATTAGCGCTTCCAAGCACATACGGGAACAGACGAATCTGTTTCAAGGAAATTGTGTGCGACACAGGCCTCGGACCAGAAGACTTTGTTTGCACTGCAGCCTTCCTCATCCACCAGCAAACTTCGTTAGTCCACTAGCAAATTTATAAAGGCTTACTAGAAGACTTTATAAAGGCTCACCAGCAGACGTCGCTTGCAGACCAGCAGACTTCCAAGACCAAGTCCACCAGCAGACATCCAAGGCAATGTCTACTAGCAAACTTTTCCACATGCAGACTTCAGGATCTCAATTAGACTTCCTGTGCAGTACACTACATAGTAGTAACCATTTTATTTGTTTATCAATTCTGTATTTGATTTACTTATTGTTTTCTCGTGCTATATTTTTAACAATTTCCGTAGAAATGCTTCTTCACAAATCAATATAAGCAAATATATATTGAGAGATAGCTCACAAAAAATTAAAAAGTGGTCTAATTCAAGACATGATACGGAAACAAAAGAGTCGTAAAAAGAAGAGCAATAAAGCATTCTCAAACAACATTATTTTGTTCAATTTGAAAATAACTTGACATATTCTTTATCCGAGTTATTACAATTTCATCAATTCAAGGAAGATCAAGATCACTCTATCAAAGTCATCCAGATCTACCAAGCACAACAAATCTGTTTGCCCAAATAGTTGTAGTCCAAGCAAAATTCAGAGATTGACACATCCAAACCACAAGCTTTATAAGATTACTAATGTGTCCAAAATAATCGGATACACTGGGCTTAACAATTTGGATATCAGGCTTTATATACTATCCACATCTTCAAGGCCCAAACCTATCAACAAAAAAAAGCATGAACTGTGAACTGGACAAGGGCTTTCCTTGCAAAAGCGCTCCGGCGTGTGAATCAGCAAACACTCTATTGAGTAAGAAATTTGACAGAGTTTACCCTGTGTATATGACCACGCACCTCCTCCTTCATTTGGAGTGGCTTATATAGCCAATTTGGAGAGCTGGGAAACTGCCCAGTGAATTCCAGGGCGTGAAGGATGGGCACATTAATGGCCACGTCTTCAACGTGGGTGCGGGTTTCCAGGAGGTAACTGCCCACGTCCAAGACAATCGTTACTGGATTAACGAGCACAGTGTGCATGCTCACTTTGACCTTTCTGCCTGCTCGCTATATACTTGACCATCAGGCTTCATGTGGATGGGTGCTCGTCTGTTAAGTTAAGAAGGTTAGTGATTGGTCTTTGCTCGCCTATGACTTAGACTTGGATCGTGAGGATTGCACGTGTTTCTCGTGACTGAGGAAGGCGTGCTGAGCACGTGACCGATGCGTGGGCCTGTTGGGCAAGGCAGCTCAATGACCCCCTACTCCTTGTATGGCGAGCATACATGCTCTGAGTGAGGAGCAAAATAGCTTGGAACTCTCTTGAAGTTTGGTCGTTGCAAGACTTGGTTCATTTCGATCATTTGCAAGTCGTTCCCTCGAAGTCAAGTGCTATAAGTGGATGCCAGCCTGGGATGTAATAGGCACTGAAGGGACGGGCCGTCTCCTACCGCCTCTTACCCTCACATGTACTCATATCCCGAGACATCATTTAATGCGATGCCTCATTTCCCACACCGTGATGATTCCACCCGGTTGCCTCAGTTCTTGCCCCATGACGGTTTCACCCAGCTATAAAAATGGGGAAAACCTTCCTATTTAACCTTTTCCTACACTTGAACAACTCCAGAGCAGTTCATTGATTTCCCTTTGCATTCAGCCGAAAAGAAGAGCTTCGAACGTAAAACCAAAGTTCCCAAGGCCTGCTCAATTAAATTTTCAAAATCACTAGGTATTTCCCAACTTAAATCCCTATTTATGAACTGTAATCTTTACCTCTTTCCATTTTCGCTGCTAGAACCCTAATTTTGGGGTTCGATGATGCTGGCTGGGTATGTGATGACTAATTGGTTACGATCTAAAAACCAATCTAACGAAAACTCAGGCGTCTGACACCCAATTTCTTTCCTTTAATCTTGATCTTCCAATCTTCATTAAGCGTCACGACCCTTACTCTTCTCGAACACTATGGGTCTGACCATCTCACGGGCTTCACACACAAAAAACCCATAAGTGGGAATCGAGGAATACCCAACTGGTGCCCTGATCATTGGTTTTGGAATGAACCCTAATCGGGGGTTTTTGCTTGTCCGCTCTTGCTTGCTTTCACGAGCAGGAACTAATGTGTATTCTTCGATTCTTGTAGGATGTCTTCCGGCGGTGAGACTAGTTAAGAAATCGAAGGGCGTAGCTACGACCACAGAGCCTCAACCGAAAGTGAAGAAAGCCTCGAAGACGAATCCAATAGTTCTTAAGAAATCGAGCTGGATGAAGCCCCACTAGTGGCCTCATTGCAAGTTTTGAACTTTCGGTGACCGTCTTGCAAGTTTTTGAAAAGTTTGGTAGCCAAATGAGGGGTTTTGTCTTTTAAGTTTTTAATTCATTATCTTTTAGCTCAACTATAATTAGTTAGTCTGATTTTAGTACTTAGTTAAAGTGAAAATTATGTACATTTTATGTGAGATCGATACTTATAGTTAGTACATATTATTACTTGATACAAACGAGTATTTTTTCTTGTGTTGCATTTTGCATACATTAAGTTTTGCGAAGTTGATATTAAAAACATATAAATATTTATCAACAAATCGAACTCGGAAGCTCGAAACTCCCAAACCCGAACAATGGAGAACGGTTGGTGTTTTTAAAGTTAGAGGAGATGAGTTTAGACTCATCACCTCGGTAGATTCAATAAAAGAGGGAAAGCGGGCCAGCCACCAACAAAGCCAAAATGCCTAATGATGTCATAATAATTTCGGTCAACTTTAAAGATATATATGGACTGATCTATAAGTCTAAAAAATACACACAATGAATGGTTAGAAAGCTCTCGAAATTTAGTTTCTAACACACCAAATGAATGCAACTTTTGAGTTTTCTAAACAAAACTATTGACAATTTACTACATGCTGACTCTGGCGTACAGGAATACTCGGGCCGAACGAAAATCAAACTCGAGCAGTCGAGCTTGTGCAAATATACACAAAACTCATTACAAAACAATTCTTAGTTAGTCATATAGGTCCCCTAGACATCATGGGTTGAACCTAAGGTCAACTTAGCCAAAAATAAATATTTTATAACTTTAATGTGTCATTTTATATTTCAATATGGTTATAAATCATATGCAACATAACCAATATCTAGAAGAATCTAAAGACAAAAACACATTAAACATAACACATAACGCGCAATTAATCATGCTAAAAGATAGATAATACACCTATAAACACATAAAAGGTTCTCGGATGTTACATTACTATCCACCAGTAATCACCCAAGGTGAGTCGTTAATATTGAGAAGGTACAAGTTACACGTATACTTGAAATGCTCGGTGTTGGGAGTATATATATACGGTAATGCTATGGTCGTTTTAATAGCACTCAATTTTGGGTACCAAATGATGTGGCATCTTATGTGTCATATTGTTAACATAACTTTTTAACTTATAGTGGAGCTCATAAAATACCAAATAAGATGACACATTGGAAACCATATTATTTGGTGCACAAATATAAGTGCTCATTGAGTGGCTCTAGCATTACTCATGTATATATATTATGGTACGACAAGGTTGCACTGAGTAAGTAATCTAGTATAGAAAGAAAGTCAAACTATATCCAAACTCATATGACACCCATTACTCTTAAATACCAATTCTTAATGTCCAAATTATACAATTAAGACATTAATACTCACGACCAAAACAATTGTTTATAACTTTACGACTTCTTTAATAATATAATTACTATTTCTATTTCATAAAGTGAAATATATTACAGCGGTATCAAATTTATTTACTTATTAAAATCAAAATAAATATAATATAGGGGTTTTATAGGTTTCAGCAAGCTTTGCAGCATCCTTTCTCTTTCGTTGCAATGGTTGAACAGGAGAGCCTTCTTCCTCAGTAATAGTAGTGATAGGCGGCTCCTCCTGAGTTGTTGATCTTGTTTTGGAAGACTTGGATGTCTTCTTTTTCTTGTGGAGGTGAGGGGATTGGTGTTGGTTCGGTGGTACTTTCTGTAACAACAGCAGCCTTGTGTTAATAAGCAGGCTTACTGGTTGGTTGTTGTGAAGTTTCCTGAGGAATTGATCATGGGGTAGCAGCCTTTATGGACTTAGGCCTGCTGGTTGGTTGTGCTGCTGTTGTAGTTAATTTTTGTGTTGCTGCTTGTGTTGGATGTGTTGTTGAGGGTATTGTTGCTGAAGGGTTTGCAGCTGTGGGGCATGGAGTGGTGCCAGTAGAAGTGAACTTCTTTATGCTCTTAGTTTTTTAATAAGTAATCAACTCGATCTTCGACTCATGCATCGATGCAGGCACGCAATTGCCGATTGGATTTGACGGCATCAATCACATCGCCCAATACCCTGGTTAGTGATTTAAGGTCTACTTCAACATTAGTGGCTATAGTACGTAGTACCAACTGAACCCCAGCACCTCTTGTAATCCTTTCTGCCTTCCACGCAGCTATTTTAGTGGCATAGGCAACTCCATCAAACTTTATGATGGCTGGGGCTGGTGTGTGAGCAACCATCACAGGGAGAATGGGTTAGAGGTTTATGAGGGATCCGGCTCCGTTCAAGTCCTTGTAACACTTGGTGATGAAGGTTCATGAGTTGAGCCTTGGTCTCCTTCTTCAACTCATCCTTGGTGATAGCAGCGTTGATAGCTTGACTGGAGTGAAGGAGGACGTTGATTTTGATAAACCAATTTCGATTGGTTCAATCACGCAAACGCGATGTCCTGCTTTCTCTCCAAATCTGTATCATGATTGACTGTAATTGCTCATGTATATTTTCCTACAAATAGACTAGTCAATGTTATTTGGGGTATGACTGATTTACGTTTCCAGATTGTATAAGGAATAGAGTGTTAATATCCTCGAGCAATTAAGCTCTTTCCTTAAGACAAAAAACTGACCCGTTAAGAGACTGGACGGGATATATCAGCGTGTCTCCCAGGTTTCAGGATACTTACGTGATTGAAGAGGGCAGTCCTCCGTTCTTCAGTCACCGGCGAATCAAGGCACGCCGGCTAGCTGTAATCTAGATAGAGGCAGAAAGGTGTAAAAAGCAGAATTTCAATTCTGAAAACTTCGATTTTGTTCGAGGACAGAACTGTAGAAGCTTCGTGGCGGCTGAACTTTCTTCATGCTGAAAAGGGTCACACACCAAATGAACCGGTAGCAAAAAGATAGGTTCAGGCAGGCAAGCAAGCCGACCGACCGACCAACCAGCCAGCCAGCCGAGCCGGGTCGGGCGGGCGGCGGCGGCGCGCGCGTGTTTGGACCTACACCTAGGTAGGTCTTCCCTCCTACACAAAAGTGTAGTGGCCCAAGGGCCTGAAAGTAAAGCCTCAAAGCTCTACCTTATAAGGTAGAGCTTATTTCATTTTGTTCCCAATGTGGGATTCCCACATTATACTTTACATAACTCACTTATTCAATTTTTATGGAAACAATTTTCCAACAATCCCCCACATTGAATAAGATATCATGTAAGTTAATGACATATTGATATTTACAGAGATACAACTGAGAGTAGCTAGAGTGGAAGAGGTGGCTTTTGGCTTTGAACCTTTCCTTATGAGTTACTATCGGGAAGACTTACTAATCAGTGACTGGTGTGTCTTGAACTGACTGGTGTTTGATGTCATCCAAGACAATAGTATTCACATAGTTGCCCTCTAACAGCGTTTGATTCTACGTTTGTGTTCATTTTGGCCCTGAACGCTTCCTGGTTCTGTGAATGTTGTTAGAAAATTTTGCCTCGAAATTTCCATTAGATCGGCCAGTCTTACATTCACATAGGTGACTTCTTATAAAGGGTGTATCCTGTCAGTACCCCGCTTGATCAAATCAAGTCACAAGAATAATTAAAAGCAGTGCTTATCCTAAACCGTGACAGGTAACACTAGTGTTTTCACCATAGGAATGGGTAGGACTTAAGTCCCTTAGTGTTTTCGTGGAGATTAATTTAGTTGGGTTGTCCCTTTGAACCTAGACCATGGGGTTGCCAATCAACTAGGTGGGGTTTTCCGCTAAAGGTTCTCTTTATTTCATAGGCTTAAGGCCCATTCCCTTCGATGAACTGTATACTAACTCTCTGGACAATCCTTTAGTTAATGGATCCGCTAGGTTGTCCTTAGATCGAATATAATCGATGGTGATCACGCCATTTGAGAGTAGTTGTCTAACGGTATTGTGTCGTCGCCTTATATGGCGGGACTTACCATTATACATGTTATTTTGTGCCCTTCCAATTGCGGCTTGACTGTCGCAATGGATGCATATGGCTGGCATGGCCATCTTTGGAATATTTTCAAGGAAGTTACGTAACCATTCAGCTTCCTCAGCTGCTTTATCTAAGGCGATAAATTTTGATTCCATAGTAGACCTTGCAATGCAAGTCTGTTTGGAAGATTTCCATGCAATGGCACCGCCACCAAGAGTGAATACAAATCCACTTGTTGACTTGGAGTCGTTAGTATCAAATCCGATTAGCATCCTTTGTATCCTTCAATAAGCGCCGGATACTTGGAGTAATGCAACCCGTAGTCCTTAGTGTATCGAAGATATCTAAGAGTCCTTACAATGGCTTTCCATTGATCTGGGCTGGGATTACTTGTAAACCGACTCAATCGGTTAGCTTTTGCGCGAGGTCGAGGCGCGTGCGGTTAAAAGATACATAAGACTTCAATGATTCGAGAGTATTCAATTTGAGATACGCTCTCGTGTAGGTTCTTTTTGAGATGAAAGTTAGGGTCGATTGGAGTCTTAGCAATGTTTGTATCACCGTTGCTAAATTTCTCTAGCAATTTCTCAATATAATGAGATTGTGATAAAACGGTCTCCTCGGATGTTCTAGATATTTTAATACCTAGGATGACATCGGCTAACCCTAAATCTTTCATGTCAAATCTCTTGGCCAACATCTTTTTTAGTGTCTTTGATCATGTTATTATTGCTACCAATAATTAACATGTCATCAACGTAGAAACGAGATAATGGCGTAACCTTGTTGTGTATTCTTAGCGTATACACACTTGTCACATTCATTAGTCTTGAAGCCATTAGCAAGTATAACGTCATCAACGTTTATGCCATTGTTTTGGTGCTTGCTTTAGACCGTATAAAGATTTGACGGTCGGCGGACCTTAGTTTCATTACTGGAGCAATAAAGCCTTTGTTTCATATAGATTTCTTCTTCAAGTTCACCGTTGAGGAAAGCGGTCTTGACATCCATTTGATGTATCTCGAGACCGTGTAGTGCCTTGAAGGCAATCGGTAGGCGAATTGAAGTAATTCGACTTGGAGCATATGTGTCAAAATAATCAACACCCTCCTTTTGATTAAAACCCTTGGCGACTAAGCGGGCCTTGTATTTATCAATGGACCCATCGGGTTTCAATTTTCGTTTGAAGACCCATTTACACCCTAGGGGTTTGCAACCTTTGGGAAGGTCGGCGAGCTCCCGGTGTGGTTTTGCATAATGGAAGATATCGCCGTTGGCGGCTTCCTTCCATTGTGGAGCCTCGGGAGTAGACATTGCTTCCTTGAGCGTCGTGGTTCATTATCCACGAGAAACGTGGTCACAAAGTCTGGTCCAAAGGTCTTACTCGTGCGAGCTCGCTTGCTTCGACGAGGTTCATCAATGTCTTCATCTTGATGAATACCTTGATCAATAGCCATAGGGACTATTGCTTGTGAGGTGTTATCTTGTTCGCTAATTGACCAAGGAAATGGCGTTTTCTTGAAGTATCATCTTTTAGAGGAAAGATAGCTTCAAAAAGCGTGGCATTTCTTGATTCCATAACGGTATTCACCTCGATTTCGGATTATCGATTTATGGACTAAGAACCGATAGGCGTGCTATGGGTTGCATAACCAATAAAAGTACAATCCACGGTTTTGGAACCGATTTTAACCTTTTTAGGTGGGCGACTACTTTAGCTAGGCACCCCCACACTTTGAGGTATTTATAGGATGGTTTTCGACCATGCCATAATTCATAGAGGCGTTTTGTCCAATTTCTTGTGGGGAAGCTTGTTTAACAAGTAATTGGCGGTGAGCACCGCCTCCCCCACATTTTAAATCGGGTAGACCAGATTGAAGCAATAATGTGTTCATCATTTCCTTTAAGGTTCGATTTTTTCTTTCAGCAATCCCATTGGATTGTGGGCTATATGGGGGTGTAACTTTGTGAATAATCCCCGTGGTCTTTGAAGGGAAAAACATATTCACCTCCTCGATCGGACTTAAGAATTTTTATCTTCTTGAAAGTTGATTCTCGACTTCGTTTTTATAAAGTTTAAAAGCTTCGAAGGCTTCAATTTTACTTTTTAAGAGATAGAGGTGACAAAACCGGGTACAATCATCAATAAAGGTGATGAAGTATTTGTTTCCGCCATAAGATTCTATGGATTTTAAGTCACATAGATCACTATGAACCATATCTAATGGTGTTGTGTCACGCTTTCGATTGTCTTAAGCGGCGTTCTTGTTTGCTTAGCTTCAACGCAAGTATGGCATTTGTTATTTTTATTAATGCGACTTGGAGGAATTAATTCCATTTTCATTAATCGTCTCATAGAGTCATAGTTAACATGACCTAATCGATATTGCCAAATATTGAAATGCTCAAGCAAGTAAGAAGAAGATGGTCTTTGTAGCACTTTTATTATCAATCTTGTGCGGTGTTAACCACCATTACATTACACTTAAAAGGGCCCTCATCGAGGTAACCTTTACCAATAAAAACCCCACTCTTACTTAGGATAAACTTGTCCGACTCAAAAGCCAACTTAAACCCATGTTTAACCAAAAGAGAACAGGAGATCAAATTTTTGCGAATGTCGGGAACATGAAGGACATTGGTTAGCACCAACTCCCGCCCACTCGTCATTTTCGTGGTCACTTGGCCTTTGCCTTCCACTCAGTAGATGAATTGCCCATGAAAAGCTTTTCCCCGGACTTCACCTTGTTGTAAGCGGAGAACATCTTGGCATCGCCGCAGATATGACGCGTCGCGCCGGTGTCCACGAACCATTCGCGGCCCGTGCCAACCATGTTTGTCTCGGAGACGACACATACCATGCTGATCTCTTCGTCAACCATGTTGGCTTCACGCTTGACCCGCTTTTTGCCTCGGCACTCGCGCCCTTTATGGCCCTTCTTATCACGGTTCAAGCATTTGCCCTTGAACTTGTACTTCTTTCCTTGCGTAGACGTCCCTTCCCCGAGCTTTTACGCTTCCCGTTCTTGGCGTCTTGCTCGACCACATGCGCCCCTTCTATGGGGCGAAGGCCGCTTCTTGTCGGCGACTTCGGTTATTCTCTCAATCTGTAGCCTTAGGATCAAATCCTCCAACGACATATCTTTGCGTTTATGCTTGAGATAGCTTTTGAAGTCTTTCCATGCGGGAGGTAGCTTCTCGATCATTGCGCGACTTGGAATGCTTCGGAAACTATCATCCCTTCTGCTATCTCGTGCAAGATAAGTTGGAGTTGTTCAACTGTGTCACAACACTTTTGGAATCATTCATCATAAATTCTAAAAACCTAGCAACTACGAATTTCTTGGCGGCATCTTCGGTTTTGTACTTCTTTTCCAATGATTCCCAAAGGTCCTTGGCGGTCTTAAATGGGCTGTATCGTCGTATAAGGAGTTATCCGAGCCATTTAAGGCGTAGTTCTACAAAGGAAGTCGGAGTGCTTCCATGACTCGGGCCGGCCACGGCGGTGCAATCCGTTTCCCCTTCTTTCAAGATAGGGGTTGATTCCTTCAGCATTTGGACGGGTTCAACGTCGTAAGGTAGAAGAGCATCTTACATTTGCCATCTCTTGAACTCTTTGCCTACAAACTTTTCGGGCGCTCACCGTGAGTGTGAGCAGGTGGTATGCATTATTTGCCATGGGCGGTTATGCAGCCAGGTTCCTTTTCCGAATTGGAAGCCATGTTGTACACAAAACAAGACTATGCTAAGTTATATGAAACACTATTGTTTCTATATAATTAAGCAACAGATTTTAATAGACTCTCTGTGTAGTCTTATTAAAACACTTATATTAATACAACTAAGTATCAATCAAAATAGCCTTAATTAAGATTTTTAGAACAAAATTTGAATGTACTTTCATAAACAAGCGATAGACTGTTCGGTTTCAATTAAGGATTAAGGAGTGATTCAGTCTTAACTTTAAGCAGATTATCATGAAGTAGATTACGTAACTTTGGTAGTTTAAATGAATTTCGAGAATCAAGTTTATGCGAAAGCTGGAATAAAAGTAATGTTGTAATCTGTAAGCGGTTGTTGTCTGAAGTTGATTGCTTTAAGTAAACGAGGTTTTGTACGAAGTTGAATCTTTGAAAGCAGGCGTAATGAAACCAAGTTATCTGCAGTGAATGCGAGAATGTGAGCGAGAATCTGTAATAATTGCAACAAGTTTAAATGCAGTTAGATGAGATTTCTTAATTTTGTAAGCTTGAGGTTTAGTCGAAGTGCGAAATATAAACAAAACTAGGGTGAAAGTTAAGCAGACTAATCACTTTGCATGCATAAGCAGTTTAGTACTAACATGTAAAATGCGTAAGTAGGTTACTGCGGTGGTGTGTGAAGTGCGAATCGTATGTAGAGCAGCCGTGACTAAGGCAGTGCAAGCGAGGTTTACGTGATGTGAAGCAGAAAGAGATCTAAGCGAGGCAAACTATGTAATGAAACCGGATTATATCTTTGAAGTTCTGATCTATAATTTGGTGTGATAAACACATGCGATAAATTCGAAAGAAATTTTAATGCGGTAAGATTGATTAAAGTCGGGTTGAAGCGTCGAATTATGTAGCATGCGAGAAGCAAGTTCGGCTATCTGAGAAGACATAAAAGCAGTAGCAAAATTCGGTTTAATGCGAGAATCGGGTTTAGGTTTGTTACATGCGATTTCGGGATCGGGAATATAACGGTGTTATGTGGTGCGATTACGTGATGAACTAAGCGAGGCATACTATGTCTTGGTTAAAATGTATGGCTGAATGCGTAGCACGATTCAAATTTGTTAATCTAACAAGCAGTTGGAACTTGTTTTAATCTGTGAACACTAGTGATCAATAAGCGAAATTTGTAGCAGTTAGATAAGTGGTGCGTAATAAGCGAGGTTATATGTATTGCTGAATACGTATTTTAAGCGATTAAAACCGAGCGATTTTGTGTCACTTAAGCATCTGAATCGAGAATATAACGAGATCTTTGGAAAGCGAAAATCAAGGCAAAATGAACTTTGTCTTAAGATTGTTATTTGGGGTATAGTGATTTACGTTTCAGATTGTATAAGGAATAGAGTGTTAATATCCTCGAGCAATTAAGCTCTTTCCTTAAGACAAAAAAGCCCGACCCGTTAAGAGGCTGGGCGGGATATATCGGCGTGTCTCGGGTTTCGGGATACTTACGTGATTGAAGAGGCGATCCTCAGTTCTTGATCACCAGGCGAATCAAGGCACTTCGTAATCTACGTATAGAGGCGAGAAAGGGTGTAAAAACGAGCAGAATTTCAATTACAGAAAACTCAGTTTTTGGCTGTATTTAAGTGGTAGTTGGGGACTGTAATTAAGCTAGGACTGTTTTATAGTTTGATTAGAAATATCTTTTATTTTTGTTAACGCTTGTAACTCAAGCCAATGTTATATGTATTGGAAAAAATCTGTCACAAGTTGTGTACAGAGGAATCCTCCTCAAAGAGTTTTTTTGAACATCCTTCCTTGAGGCTCCCTGGGTGTTCCTATTCCCTTTACTGAATCCCAGGGTATTTGTTTAGCTTCCTTGCCTACAGTGATGGCATCATCATAGGTAAGGCCTATGGTTTCAGTAATGGTCCTTGTAGAGACCCTGAAGGGATGTCCGTGAATCCATCCACAGAGGAAGTTTGTCAGTTTTGGTGTGATTTTGTCCACCCTTTGGTAAAACTACTCAGCTAGAAAATTGTTGTAGTCGGAGTCCTTAAGGACAAAGAGAAGAAGGAGGCCAACAATGTTGAGGTTATCCACAATGTTGACCTCAGTTTCATACTTCCTCACTATGTCCAAGTCCATGCACATCCCATATGCGTACTTGGAGCTTTCTTGTTGGCTCAATCTTGTGGTCAGGTGTAGGTTGAGGAGGATACTCAGGAGCCTTTTTGACTTTTATTGGAGGCTTGTTGGGAACTGAAGATGTTGTATTTCCATATTTCAACTACAATATTTTGAAAAAAGTTATGGCTTTGAAGAAAATTTTCTCAAAGGGGAAACAAATTAAAATTTCATGAACCTAAAATGTTTTTAACAGATAATCCATGAAATTTATGAAGATGAGAGTCATAAAGTAAGAAAATGTCATACATTCCTCTTAGAGCCTTGAAGAACAACAATGGCGAAAATAGCAATTATGAAATGAAGAAAATAGCAGTTAAAGAATTATATTTCAAAAAGTCACTTTTCAAACATATGTATAACAGTAAGAAATGAGATCCGGTCCTTAACGTTTCTTAAGAGTAACACTTTAATATAGTTACACTTTTAAGTTTTAAGGAATGTTACTTACCTGGCTTGATGGTCTAAGATAACCTTTGAAAAATAGTAGGGTTAGTAACAATAGTAAAGTTTGTTGGTATTATAAATGAAGAAATAACTTATAAATTGCTGAAGTATATGGCTCGATCATACCAATTATTTCCTTACATAAGAAAACTTTGTATCATCCACTGGTTTTGTGAAGGTGTCAACAATTTGATGTTCGGTTGGAACATAGTTCATGTTGATGTTACTTTTTTCCACATTGTCTTTGAGAAAGTGATATATATCTTACATCAATGTGCTTTGTCTTGGAGTGCATAACTAGATTTTGGAGACTGAAATTGCTAAAATGTTGTCACATATAATAGGACAATTAGCAGTCTTAATGTTGTAGTCCATAGAAGTTGAGATCAGCAACTACTGGCAACAATGTACTCAACTTCTGTTGTTTAGTTTGCTACGGATCCTTGCTTCTTGCAGAACCATGAGACAATTCTATTTCCAACAAATTGACAAGTCTCACTTGTGCTTCTTCTACTAACATTGCATGATGCATATGTATAGTCTGCATCTGAGTATTCAGTTAGATCGAAAGATAATCTTCTTGGATACCAAATACTCAAACTAGTTCTTTTGGATAAGTATTTGATGATCCTTTTAGCAACTAGCATGTGAGATCCTCTTGGATTTGTCTGAAATCTAGCACTAACACAAGCAGTAAACATTATATCAAGTCTACTGGCAGTATAGTAGAAAAGTGAACCTATGATCCCTTGATACTTGGTTGTGTTTTCCTTCTTTCCCTTCTCATCTCGGTCTAGATGGAAATCAGTAGACATTGGAGTGTCGAAGCTATTAGTTGTTTCAAGTCAACCTTTTTAATTATAAGATCCTTGGCATATTTGGTTCAACTAATGAAGATTCCTTCTAAGTTTTTTGAATTTGCAGTTCTAGAAAGAATTTGAGTTCGCCCATCATGCTCATCTCACACTTACTTTGCATAGCCTTTTATTTGTAGATCCAAAAATAATATCATCAACATTGATTTGAACCAGTAGAGAATGACCATTGTGCTTGAGTATGAATAACATTGTGTCTATTCTTCCTCTCACAAGTCCTTGTTCAATTAAGAATTTGGATAGAGTTTCATTCCAAGCTCTTAGAGCTTGTTTAAGGCCATAGACAGCTTTCTTAAGTTTGGACACGTGATTATCCTTTTTTTTAATCAACAAACCTGGAGGTTGTTTAATGTACATTGTTTCTTGAAGATCACCGTTGAGAAAACACTCTTGATATCCATTTGGTACAACTTGAAGTCTATATATGATGCATAAGCTAGAAATATTTTTGATAGCTTCCAATCTAGCAACAAGAGTATGCATTTCATCATAGTCAATTCCCTCTTTCTATCAGTAACCTTGAGCTACTAATCTAGCTTTATTCATAGTGATGTTTCCTTCTTCTTCTCTCTTGTTTCCAAATACCCATTTAGTACCAACCACCAATTGACTAGTAGGCCCTGGAACAAGGCTCCATTCCTTGCATCTTCTTTCAAACCGGTTCAACTCTTTATGCATAGCTTCAATATAAGTTGAGTCTTCTAAAGCTTCATCAATCTTCTTTGGTTCAATACGTGATACAAAATTTAAGGCATACATGCTTTTGTTTTGAACAAATGTTCTTGTTCGAATACCATCATTGAGATCACCAATAATTAGAGTAATCAGATGACCTCTTGCTTCTCATATCTCAGCAGGAAACTCATTTCTGATTAGTTCTTCTTCAACAGTTAGCTCTGGAGTTGCTTAAGTAAAGAACTCGTCAATGTTTGGTACAATAGAGTTGGAGTCTTCTCGTTCCTCATTAACTTGTTGAGACAAATGGTAAGTAACTTGAAGAGTAGGTTGATTGGGTTCAGAGGATATGGGTTCAGCCTTTGTTGGTTCAGCAATGTTGGAGTCTGCTAGACCTTCATTTTTTGGAGTTGTATTTGGTGGATAGTCAAAGGTTGTTGATTGAGGATTTTGCGATGCTTCTGGAGCAGAGGCTTGATGAGTACTTCTACATGTCTCAGATTGAGCAGAATCATCAGCAACATTTGGAGCAACTCGTGGCTCTGATAAATCAAAATTTTCAAAAGTAACAAACACAGTTTCTACAATTTTCAAAGACTTCTTATGGAAAAATCTTGATTCTTTTGAAAATATGGAATAACTCAGAAAAATTATTTCATCGGCTTTTGAATCGAATTTACCTTTCTAATCTTTACCATTGTACAAAATATAACATTTATAGCCAAATACTTTTAAATATCCAATATTTGGGGCTCTTCCTCTCAATATTTCATATGAATTTTTGTTGTGAAACTTGTTTACCTGTGGTTTGTTTTGAGTGAAGCAAGCAGTATTGACAGCTTCGGCCCAAAAGAACTTAGGTAGCTTTGCTTCAACAAACATTGTTTTGTGAACTTTTATAAGTGTTCTATTTCTTCTTTCAGTAACACCATTTTGTTGAGGAGTCGTAGCAGCAGAGAAAATGTGTCTGATTCCATGGCCATCACAATATTTGGCTACGCTGTTGTTCTTGAATATTGTTCCATTATGAGATCGAATATCAAATATCATCTAGCTTCTTTGCTTCAAGTCTTCTAAATAGTGCGCTTGCAAGATCAAAAGTTTCATCTTTCGAGTTCATCATTTCTACCCATGTAAACCTTAAGTAATCATCAACCACCACAAGTGTGTACTTTGCTCCAGTGATGCTGAGAATAGTGATAGGTCCAAAGAAATCCATGCATGTGAACGAGTTGTAGAAGCCTTGAAGTAGACATTCTAGGTTTGCTTTTGAATGACACCTTTGTCAACTTTCCTAGCTAGCAAGCTTTGGAACTTCAGTCATGATTAGTAAACACCTTTGGTAGACCTTTAATTAAGCCTTCTTTCGAATGATTCAAAAGATACTTGAAGTTGAGATGTCTGGGGTGCTTGTGCCATAACCAACTGTTGTCGCGAATGTTATTGGCAACAAGGCATAGGTTTAAGGATCTTCTTAGGGATTCAAATCTACGACATAGATGTTTCCGTGTCTATATCCAATCAACAGGGTTGAGCAAGATTCATGATCTTTGATGAGACATTGATTGACAGAGAATTGGCATATGAGACATTTGTTGCAGAACTGTGATATGCTTAGCAAATTATGGTAAGGTTTCCTCAAGCGATAAAGGCATAACCAACAATGTTTCCTCTTGCTTTATCCCCAAAAGTAATAGGAGGGCCTTTTTGTTGAGTAATGTTGGAAAGAAGATTTTTGCTGCATGTCATTGTCTTGAGCAGCCACTGTCCAGGTACCACAGATCTTTCCTATTTGAGGTATGAGCCATGAAGCATACCTAAAATGTAACGTGAAATTCATGGTCCCCTTTATTTTCTTTTCAAGTGTAGGAGGTATGTAACCTTTTGAGACCCAAGCATGTTTAACCTTGATCGAGCTAAGTCTCTTAGGCTTAGATATGAATCTTAGCAGATATTCATGGACCAAATGTCCTAAGAAATTGCAAGAATGACAAAAAAGGAAATTGCAAAGGCTATCATGTTCAATCTTGTCAATAGCACGCTTGTAATCAACTTTGTTTGCAACAACATGCTTTGATTTAGGCTTGTTGACAATAGGCTTAGTGGTATTAGGTTGAATTTTCTTGAATCTATTATCAACAATGAAGGGACCCGACCTAGGTCCCCCTACGTGGGACGACCACGTGGACTCCAGTCGGACTTGGGCAGGTCCCACCAGAAACCGAGGACCCTCAACTAGCCGACCACCATCGGCGACCATAAGCCAACCGACCTCTGCCCTCGATATGTCCCAGACCACTCCGAACTTATGAACAACACCCGACCACACGGGCGAGGACCGTTTATGCTCGGCCGACAACTCTTCTATGGTACGATAGACCCGCCCATAGCCTGTACATAACATCCAGATGTCTTCCTCACAAGAGCCGAACAAGCCATGCAAGTTGCCATACCTTATCGGCTCATCAATCGCCTACAATTGGCACATCACACGCAACCTGTTGACCACTCAAGAACTGCCAGCAAGCCGACCAGGGAACAAGTCCCACCATCAGGGACCCCCAGGCAACTCATGATCCCAAATCTAAGCTACTATAAAAGGAAACCTTTCCCTTGAAGAAAGGTAAGATTTACTTTACATTCTCAAACTGACCAAGAGCATTCGCACACAACATACACCAAAAATACTACTACAAAAAGACCTACCGGAAGCTTAAGGGAACTCCTAACTCCGGCACATACTCAACACCCTGATTACTGACTCTCACACCGGAGGGCTGTAGCTGGAAACCCCCAACACCCTAACGGTAGTGTTCCTTTCAGTTAGCCAACAACCAAAGGGCAAGCACGAAGCCCAGATATCCTATCAAATTAACTTGGTACCTCCGTTACCCACATACTCCGACGTGATCATCAGCAACAAGACACGTCAGCTCCGGTCCATTACGTGGACCACCAGCTTAGTCACCCCATCTTTGTGGCGTGATCAAGTGGTTCCGTTGTCGGGAAACTCAAACAATAAGTAAAACTCTAGAATCTATGGACCAGCAAACTCCTACCAAGCAAAACCAACTAGGAACAAACGTACCACCAACCTCACCTGCGAGCAAAATAACGGGCATGGACATCGACACCGTCACCTCAAAGGCAATGGGAGGAAAGAGCATACAAGAAGATGCTCACAATTTAAGAAGTACCGCTGGCCAGCCGAGCATTATCTGTAATATCGGTGAGGAGGCCCAATTGGAACAACCTCGAGCAGAGGGAGACAGGGCCACTGAACAAGATGAACTCCTTGCAGAGGCAAAGTTCTGGGAACGCCATAAACTTTACCTCGCAGGAATTCAAGAGGCCGAGCTCAAAATGTTCGAGCTTCAGAAAAAGATAAAAGCTACGACTAAACCCCAAGAGGAGCGAGCCCCGATCATTCAAAGGGTCACCTCAAAGGGTGAAGGGAAGGAGAAGGCCATATCTCGGCCTAGTGCAAAATCCCAGTTGGGAAAAAGGGCGAGCGAGCAGGCGCCCAAGCCTAGCGTCCAAAGCCGCTTAACTTTTCCAAACCAATCTAAACGCTCTCGACGAACACGAGAGAGGAGCGAAGAAGGGGAGTCTAGGCCGAGGACAGAGGCGATTAAAAACAAAACATGTGGACATTGCACTCACTCCCAACAATCAAGTGCGGGGTACCCAAAGAGTGGTCGGAACGCGACCACCGAGGTATAGAAGTCGACTAGCAAGCCCTCCCTGGCTGTCGAGCAGGAGGTGAAATTTCTACGTGGTCGACTGGAGGCCATGGAAAAAGGTAAACCAATGCTTTTACCTCCAGCCAACAATGGCCCATTTCAAGAAAGGATGAGAAAAGCCCCACTACCCGATAAAAAAGTCCTTACCTTCGAACCATATCAGGGCCTCACCAATGCCGTAGATCACATGGCCAATTTTGAGGTAAAAATGAATGCAGTTGCCCCTGAGGACGATGATGCATGGGGTAAGATTTTTGCAGGAACACTGAAGGGGAAGGCCTTGAAATGGTTTACTTGACTCCCACTGGATTCAGTGGGGAGTTGGGATGAATTCAGACAGATGTTTGTCAACCAATTCTCCTCGGCCGGGCTCCAGCCGAAGAAACAAACAGACTTGTGTAGGATACAGCAACGTATAAATGAGTCCAACCAGACCTATATGGACAGATTCATGGCCATGGTGGACCAAATACCATACATTTCAGAGGAATCAATAAAGATGTGCTTTATCTCTGGCCTGCAGCAAGGACTGATGAGGCAAGAAATGATGTTGCGGAATCAAACTTCGGTTGGAGAGATGTATGCCCATGCAATTCGGGTAATCAATATCGAAAAGGCAAAGAAAGAAAGGAGTAAGAAGAAAGAAGGGAAGAAGAAAGAACATGATGGAGCACACCGAGCTCAAGACCACTCGAACAAAGGGGGGCGAGGATCTGGCCACAAGGAAGAGGATAATCGAGGAAAAAATATGTAGGACAACGTTGACTGGACCCCACTCATGAGCAGCCGCGAGCATATAATGAATGTCCTGCTCGATCAGGATAAGATTGATAGGCCGTGGCCACTGAAAGAAAGTCGATATCCCCGCAACCCTAATAAACGGTGTGCCTACCATAAAGACATCGATCATACAACCGAGGAATGTATCAACTTGAAAAAGGCCATTCAGAAGTTGATCGACAAAGGCGAGCTCAGGAGGTTTGAGCGAAGAGGCAGCGACCAGAGGGAAAGGCCGAGAGAGCCCGAGCGACATCAGAATCCTCGGCCAGATAACGGAGGCCCGAGGAACGTAATCAACACCATCAGGGAAGCATCACCAAGCGGGACTCAGTTGAAAAACATGATTTACAACTTGAAACATGTGGTTCATATGATGCCGCGATCTGATGAAGCAGGGGGAATCACTTTCTGGCCAGGTGAGCTAGCTGCCAGTGAGACTGCTCGCCAACAACCCTTGACTCTTCGAGTAAGAATTCACAACGGCGAAGTGAAGCGGGTGCTCGTGGATACAGGGGCAGGAAGAGATATCTTGTACTACGCTTGCTTCAAGGAAATGGGGTTAGGGAACGCCCACCTCAGACCTAGCAGCGTACAATTAGAGGGTTTTACCGGACATAAAGTCGCGGTAAAAGGGATCATCACTCTCTCGGTGATCCTCGGTGAGGAAACCAATGCTCCTCGAACGGAGGAGGTTGATTTCTTAGTACTCGACCTGCCATCTCCACACAATGCCATACTGGGCTCACCTTCGCAAACGAAGTTCCAGATGGTCGCGTCCATGGCTCATCAAAGAATCAAGTAACTTACGGAAAAAGGGATTGGTATGGTTCTAAATGATGCAGTAAGCACTCTGGAGTACATTTATAAAGAAAAGACGCACAAGGAAAAGGTGGTAATTTCCATGTCAGAAGGAGAAGTGGTTGAAATTAGTAGATCAACCAAAAGACTCCGAGAAACATAAAATAATCCCAATATTTCCTGAGCCAACTCAAGCCTAGCAGTTAGAGCGAGCTGGTAACGCCAGCTCACACAAAAAGTCTGAGGTACAAGCTGGGAACGCCAGCCCGTCTGTGGAATGGGGAAAGCGAGCTGGGAACGCCAGCTTGCTCAGGAAATGGGAAAACAAAGATCTGATGATCGGCACGTTGGCTACCACATAGCATGAAAATAAGGACCAAGTCGCCACCAAAGTAGTCACTATCGAAAGCCTGGATATTGATCATCACCCAACCATGCATCGAGCCTAACGACGACCTAGATGAAATTGTGATCAATCTCGATTTCCCCGAGCAGAACGTCCGAGTAGGAAGGGAAATCCCTAAAGAAGAGCGACCAGCGATCATCAAGTTATTAAAAGAAAGCTTGGATGTGTTCGCTTGAAGGATCGAGGACATGGATGGAATTAGCGAGAACGTCGCTATGCACCAATTGAGCATTAACCCAGACTTCATCCCCATACAGCAAAAGGCACGAATTTTTTCCTTGGAAAAACAGATAGCAATCAAGGAGGAAGTGTCAAAATTGTTGAAAGCTAAAATTATTAAAGAAGTCTTGTATGCAACCTGGATTGCAAATGTGGTCATGGTAAAGAAAGTAACTGGGAAATGGCGAATGTGTGTAGACTTTACGGACCTAAATAAAGCTTTCCCAAAAGATTGGTATCCATTACCCAGAATCGACCAGCTTGTCGACTCCATATCGGGGCACAAAATTCTCAGTTTTGTAGAAGCATACTCAGGCTATCACCAGATCAAGATGTGATTGGCTGACTAGATACATACAAATGCCCGAGCAATGGGGTTGTATTGCTATACAATGATGCCTTTTGGCCTCAAGAACGCAGGGGCTACATACCAAAGAATGGTAAATAAAGTGTTCGGTGACCAGTTGGGCAGAAATGTATAAGCTTACATTGATGACATGGTTATCAAAACCAAGCACTCCGACCATGCCAAAGACTTGCGAGAAACTTTCTCAAGTTTATGGAAGAACAAAATGAAGCTCAACCTGGCTAAATGTGCATTCGGAGTAACAGAAGGAAAATACCTCGGCTACATGGTAAATGAAAGAGGAATTGAGGCCAATCCAGAGAAGATAAAAGCCTTAACCACCATGGATATACCATCCTCGGTCAAATATGTCCAACAACTCAATGGTCGGGTCACCGCCCTTAGTCGCTTCATCGCCAAATCAGCAGAAAAAAGCCTGCCCTTTTTTAAGATCTTGAAGGGAGGCAAGAAATTTGAATGGACCAATGATTGTACCAGGGCTTTTGAGGAGCTCAAGGGATACTTGGGCCGATCACCACTCCTCAAAGATCCCAAGCACTGCAGGAGAAACTATACATCTATTTGGCAAAGATCGACTCAGCCGCCAGCAGCCTTGATTAGAGAGGAAGGCAACGTCCAAAAGCCAATCTACTTGTCTCTCATGCATTGACAGACGTTGAAGGAAGGTACTTGGAGGTCGAAAAATTGGTTCTCGCTTTAATCATCGTTGCACGAAAGCTGAAAGCTTACTTCCAGGCACACTCGATTATAGTATACACCAATTTTCCTCTAAGAAAAATCATGCACAAACCTGACATGGCGGGCAGAATGTTGAAGTGGTCGGTAGAACTCTCCGGGTATGATATCAGCTATGAAGCTAGGAAAACGATCCGAGCACAAGTTCTGGCCGATTTTATTGTCGAAACCTCGTTCACCGACCAAGAGACGAGCAAGAAAACGCTCAGGGAGTCACCCCAGTGACCACAAAAACGACCATGGCTAGCCAGCAAGCAAAGATAAGGCCTTTTTCATATTGGACCTTGTTCGTAGATGGATCTGCAGGAGTAGAAAGAAGTGGGGCTGGCCTCTCGCTGATTATTCCGAATTCAGGAGAGCTGGATATGGCCTTAAGATTCCAGTTCAAAACTTCGAACAATCAGGGGGCCTTGGTCGCTGGAATCGAGCTCGCACTAAGCTTGGGGGCCGAGGATATAGTGATTTACAGTAATTTCCAGCTGGTGGTAAAGCAGATACTGGGCGAATACGAAGCAAATCACCCAATATTGGCCAAATATCAACAATTGACACAAAAATTGTTGACCCTCTTTAAATATTGGGAACTGGAGCAAATCCTGAGAGAGGAAATTCCAGAGCTGACTATCTCTCCAAGATCGCATCCTTGGAAGCCTAAGGAAGTTGCTCCTAATGTTGAACTCATGTACTCATGTTCCTCAAAAACCCAGCCATCAACCAGGAGGAAATTATGGTCGTCGTGGATACTCCAAGATGTTGGATCGACGACATAAAAGACTACATCGACCAAGGCGCCTTACCAGAAGGAAAAAGTGAAGTCCAAATAGTCAGAAACCGAGCATGCAGATATTCGGTTGTCGGAGGCATGCTATACAAACGATCTAACAACAAACCTCTCCTTTGATGCATACGACCAGAGACAGTGAAGGATCTGTTGGCCGAGGTGCATGAGGGCAAGTGTGGAGGCACCCAGGTCCGAGGACCCTGTCGGACAAAATGAATTTTCACGGCTATTACTGGCCGAGCATGAGAAGGGACGCAACGGAGTATGTAAGAAAATGTGACAAAATGCCTAGGATATGTAAATATTCCATGACTACCCTCGGTCTTGCAAACCCCAGTAGTCGCAACGTGGCCCTTCGACATTTGGGGAATCGACCTCATTGGTCCCTTCCCCAAAGCAAAACATGGGTGCGAGTACGTGATTGTTGTCATCGATTACTTCACCAAGTGGATAGAAGCAAAACCACTCGCTAGCATAACCGAGGATCAAGCGATCAAATTTGTATACGAACAGATCTTCTGTCGTTTCAGACTACCTCGGATGATCGTCTCCGACCATGGCACTCAGTTTTCCAAAAAATTACAGCGAACTGTGATAGGCTGAATGTTAACCACAGAATGTCCTCGGTAGCTCATCCACAATGCAATGGTCCAGCAGAGGCAGGAAATAAGAAGATCATGCATGCTTTAAAAAGAAATTTAGATGAGAAAAAAGGAAGCTGGCTAGAGCAGTTGCCAATCGTCCTGTGGGGAATCAGAACGTCAATACGGGGATCTACTGGTGAAACCCCGTTTGCACTAACGTATGGCTCAGAAGTAATGGCACCAGTTGAATTAGCTCTCCCTACCATTTGGGTTACCTTCTTTGATCAACAACGGAACAACTTGTCCAGACAGCTCAATCTGGACAACCTCGAAGAAAGGCGACTAGAAGCCCGACTCAAAATGATCAATTACAAAAAGCTTACAAAGATTGACCATGACAAAAGAGTAAAACCAAGAGTTTTCTTAATTGGAGACTTGGTCTTAAGGAAAATTAAAGCAACAGGCAGAAAGATTGGAAGAAATAAGTTATCTCCAAACTGGGAAGGTCCATTCAGAATAGTTAGCATTGTGAAGGAAGGAGCCTACAGGTTGGCAGAACTAGACGGTACACTTTTCAAGAATCCTTGGCATGCAGATCATCTCAAGGCATATCATCACTGATGTAATTTTTGTAAGGGTCACAAGTTGAATGATGACAAGTTTTATCCAAAAACAAGCGTCTGTTCCTACCTATTCCCATTCTCGAACGGAGATGGGAATAGAACCTATCATCGGCATGCGAGGAAGGCCATCAAGAGTGAAATGAGCCAAGTGCTCATTCTCATCCTCGTACGGAGGTGGGAGAAAGACCTCATCCTCGGTACGCGGGGAAGGCCATCAAATACGATAAATGAGCCAAGTGCTCATTCCCATCCTCGTACGGAGGAGGGAGAAAGACCTCATCCTCGGAACACGAGGAAGGCCATCAAAAATGATAAATGAGCCAAGTGCTCATTCCCATCCTCGCATGAGGGGGAGAGTTCGAGGAGAACCATAGAAGAAAGAACCGATTTTTTGAAAAATTTGCTTGTCCTCGATAGGACTAGAAACAAACAAAAAATAACAAGTATCCAAATGAAAATTTGAAATGCATTCATCTGCTTGTATAATCCATCCAACAGTAAAACGATCAAGGCATAAAAAAACAACAAACAAAAAATATTGTTAGTTACACTTCAAAAAAACTAGCAATAAATTGTTCTGAAATAGAGGCACACACGCCTGAAACAACTCGACACAGCGAGGATAGACTAAAAACTACTCAGGTAGATCGACCACTTCTGCATCACGAGTTGGGGAGGGAAGAGCTCGTTGTTCGGCAGCTATGGAGGCATCCTCAAATTCAACACGATTAGATTGTTCACCCATAAACTGCCTCAGCTTCAGCTTGGGATCGAAGTCCACCTCCTCGCCCTGCTCCACAGCCTTCATCAGAGCCAAAACGTCCATGGACCAAGGGGTCGGGGGAACCCATTCCTCCAAACCGAACTTGGTGTCCTTGGCGTGTAGCATCTGCAATTCGTCCTCTTCAAAAGGGATCATTTCATGGCCCTCTCGAGCAGCCTCGCCGATACAATTCTCACTGCCCCACTCTATGATGGTGGCGAGACTCATCCCAGAGGCAGCGGCCACTCGGAGCATATGACGAACACCTCGCTCATAGTAGGGGACGATCTCCTTGTTATATTCGTCGGAGCCCCTAAATTGTTCAAAGGTAGAGGCCCTCACTTCCTCGACCCGTCTCTCCAAGTCAGCAACCTTGGTCGTGAGCTCAGCTGTTTCTTTTTCAGACAAGACTTTGGCTTGCTCGGCCTGGGCAACCCTCTCTTCAGCCTGTTTGGCCTTCTCCTCGGCATCACTGGTGCGAGCCTCGGCAAGCTCTTTCTCTTTGACCAGGGCGATTACTTTAGATGAAGACTCCTCCAGCTCGGCAATCTACTTGACTTGCTCAGTTTCCATCGAGACTAGGCGACCTTTCAGATCTCGATCTTGTCGGCTCGCTCTTGGCCCTGACGGTTATCGCTGCCCGCATGGCTCGAGCATTTCGACGGGTTACGTCAAAATTCTGTAGCGCGGGGACATCAGATATGTCGCTAGCAAGCTTGATCCCCATCGACCGAGTAGTAGGAATGGTAAAGTTGTCCCGGTGCCAAGGGACGGTCTCCTCGCTGGAGGTGGAAGATACAGCCTTGCCTTTCAATTTCTTAGCAGCGGGGGCGCGAGCAGACACCTCTTCTGCGCTTTGCTCGTCCTCCCCTGGTGCGTTCTCGATCAACCGCCTTTCTTCTGGGAGGCGGAGCACTCTCGACAGGCGAGCTTAATAGCAGGGGCAGGAGCGATTGGGGCAGGAACTTTCTTCGCCAGGGCCATGCCTGAAGCCGGGGCTGAGGGTTTGCTTTTTCGACTTGCAGTGGTCTTCACAGGGGCCCAGCAGGGGGCTGCTGTTGTTGTGGAAGGAAGGGCCGAAGACTCGGTCCCTTGCTCGTCAGTAGGCAAGGTGTAAGCCTTCCTAGGATCGACCTTTGCTTCCCTCAAAATCTTTTGCCGAGCCTCCCCTCGGCCCTGCCTGGCCGTCTTGCCCGACAGCTCGTCTATATCCACGATCATATCTGAAATGATAGAGGTTAGAACGAGCAAAGAGTTAATAAAGAATAATAAGAAAATAAAAGCAAGTGAAAAGCGTCGAATAGCGATGCATACTTCCACATCCTTCAAGGTTGAATATGTTATCTTTGCATTGAGGGTAGTCCAGCTTAAACCTATTACCTTCATGCATCGACCAGGTATCAATATACGACCTCGCACCGAACAAGAATCTTTTGATCGAGGAATACTTCCTCGAACTCCAAGAAAATTCTCAATGGCTGTTCGAGCGGACTCTTCGTACTCATCTAAAATCCCGACCGGGGAGAGAGCGACTTAATCTGAGAAGCAGGAAGCCGAGGTACTGGGAAATTCCACCCGTATCTGCTCTCAACCAAAAAGACTTTTTCATCCCAATGCCCCGTTTTCCCAGGAGGCTTGGCGAACAAGTTAATCCCTCGATTGTGGTGCTTGCACCGAAGACGGTTCAGGGACTTGATCATCGCAAAGTAAGTTTTGAAAAGGGGCAAGGTCGGCTCGAACCCGAGCATCCGAACGCAAGCGGCAAATGAGATTAGATACCGGAAGTTGAGGGAGAGGTCGAGGGGGTGAGCACCTGCTTCTTCGAGTAGTTCGCATACAAGGGGATCGAGGGGCAGTCGAAGACCCGCCTCAAAAAACGAGATGTAAAACCCTACTCTATCTCGCATACCCCGGAGCTCGTCCATACTCAGTGAATTATGCGAGGCAGATCCTCAGAATCTTTTCGACTATGGTTGTATTGTTCGTCCCAGCCCTCTACATCGCTCGGCCATACGTTATTTCTCCACTCCTTTAGTATTCTACGAGCGGGAGGAGGAGCATAAGCGGCGACTATCTCTCGGCAAAGCAAAGATATGTGGATATCCTCCCTTTCATGCCTTCATGTTGTAACCACCACCGACCAACAAAGGCATCGCTTCGCTCGGTTTCACGAGCGACCAAGCCCCATTCGTTTGGGAGTACAATCTTTTTGACGTTGGAGATCGAGCGTATACCGGGTCCGGGCTAACGTGCTTGGTCCTCATACTCTGTCTAAAGGCAGTCGAAGAACTGGGTGAGGAAGAGAAAGAGGTCTCGCTCGAGGTGAATGCGGGGGTAGAAGGGACAGGGTTCATAAAACATAACTCTAGAAACCTAGCAAATCAAAAAGCGACTTAAGCGAAGAGAAAAGGGATGAGTACCTGCGAGCAAATTGAGCTGGAGCGAGGTAGAAACGAGAGAATAAGCAAGGGTTTGAAGAAGAAAGAGAGTAACGATGGTTAGCATCGGTGTATCGGAAAATCACCGGGAAAAGCTACAGACCTAGAAAACACTCAAAATAGACTCAAAAGCTGTGAAATCAACTTCAAATGAAGGGGGATGAGAATGCGAACCTGAAAACTAAGATGATAGGGCGGAAATTGGAAATGTCGAAATGAGAGGGTAGAAAGAGTTTTTCAAGAAAATTTTGGGAAGAAGGAAGAGTGAGCGAAAAGCCGGGAAAATTCACGTTTTATGCAAAGCCGATGACACCGGGTCGACCCGATCATAAAGACACGGATCCTGCCTAAATGGCTGCAAACCGACGATGTTTTGATAATTGGACGCCGTCAAATTTGTGAACAGTAAATTGCAATGATTACCTACGACTCCTTGTTTACAGTGCATTTAATGCATACGGCGGACCAACTTTCTAGGAAAATTCCACTAATAACTCCTTTACACATCCTCGACATCAAGGTGACCGGGTTCGGCGGAACGAGCAACAAATTGTGAGAATCGAGGAGCGACCCCAAACAAAGATGAACGAAGAATCGAGGAACCATAGCAAAGATCATAACATTCAAACCGAGCAGAATACTCGATTATACTTTCCAAGCTAAGGATAAACCCTCGCACTTGGAAACTCGGGGGCTATTAAAGGGACCCAACCTGGGTCCCCCCTACGTGGGACGATCACGTGGACTCCAATCGGACGACGATGGGTCCCCCCTACGTGGGACGACCACGTGGACTCCAATCGGACTTGGGCAGGTCCCACCAAGAAACCGAGGAACCTCAACTAGCCGACCACCATAAACCAACCGACCTCCGCGCTCGATTTGTCCTAGACCATTCCGAACATATGAACAACACCCGACCACCATGGTAGGATAGACCCGGCCCATAGCCTGTACACAGCATCTAGATGTCTTCCTTACAAAAGCCGGACAAGCCATGCAAGCCGCCATATCTGTAAGCCGCCATATCTTATCGGCTCATCAACCGCCTACGATTGGCACATCACACGCCACCTGTTGACCACTCAGGAACTGCCAACAAGCCGACCAGGGAACAAGTCCTACCATCAGGAACCCCCAGGCCACTCATGATCTCAAATCTAAGCTACTATAAAAGGAAACATTTCCCTTGAAGAAAGGTAAGATTTTACTTTGCATTCTAAGACTGATCAAGAGTTTTTGCACACAACATACACCAAAAGATTACTACAAAAGACCCACCGGAAGTTTAAGGGAACGCCTAGCTCCGACACATACTCAACACCCTGATTACTGACTCTCACACCGGAGGGCTGTGGCTGGGAAACCCCCAGCACCCTAACGGTGGTATTCCTTTCAGGTAGCCAAAGCCCAGATATCCTATCAGACTTGGTACCTCCGGTACCCACATACACCGACGGTGGTTTTCCTTTCAGGTAACCAACAACCAAAGAGCAAGCATAACTTGGTACCTCCGGTGTGAGAGTCAGTGTATCTGGGATTGGTTTTCCTTTCAGGTAACCAACAACCAAAGAGCAAGTACAAAGCCCAGATATCCTATCAAACTTGATACCTCCGGTGTGAGAGTCAGTGTATCTGGGCTTTGGTTGACGGTGGTTTTCCTTTCAGGTAACCAACAACCAAAGAGCAAGCATAACTTGATACCTGAAAGGAAAACCAATCCCAGATACACTGACTCTTACACCGGAGGTACCAAGTTATGCTTGCTCTTTGGTTGTTCATATGTTCGGAATGATCTATGACAAATCGAGGTCGGTTGGCTTATGGTGGTCGGCTAGTTGGGGTCCTCGGTTTCTTGGTGGGACCTGCCCAAGTCCGACTGGAGTCCACGTGGTCGTCCCACGTATGGGGGACCCAGGTTGGGTCCCTTCATGACTAATCCATGTTTTCGTGTAATCTATTTACATATTCCTCCTAACAAAATAAAACACATGTATTTAATATTTGTGTATGCTCAAGACTGAATAGAAACATGACATCAACATAACGAATAAACAACAAGAAAAGCAACACAAATAAGAGGCTAAGAAGAAGTCTCAAGGTACTGAAAAACAAAATAGAATAGAAGCAATTCAGAAATGATTATGCATTCCCTATTTAGTAATTGTAGAAAAATTGAGCTAGAATTGTTGTATAAATTACAAAAGTATTCATGGTGGTTTGGCTAGCAATCTGAAATTCATTACTTCATTGAGATGCCCAAGTGAATTAAGCTCCAAGGAGTAACTCAATAAATGAAGCTCCACATAAAAAAAACAACTTTCTAAGAGTACATGAGGCTCCACAAAAACTACTTTTCAAGCTCATCTGTATTTCACATAAATTAATCGACTTGAGTATCACAAAAAAGATGTGTTATAAAATGTTAAAACACAATCCTGAAATAGATGAACTTGGGGAATCATCTATGGTCAAACATAACATTATCAGTGTTGGAACACATAAATAATCAAAAACCAACCACTATCATCAACGTTTTAGATTAGAGATTGGTTGAGACATGTTTGAATCTGTAAGGGAGATCTTTCATTTCCTGATTCACAACACAAGTTTTAGATTATGAATTGTTACATCCATAGCATTTACCAAGAGAGAAAGAGTTGATGTCACAAATACAAATGCCACTCGGCATGAAAAATGTCTCTTGAGGATCTACATACTTTATCGGGATGATTTATGATTTTTAAAAAAGAAAAAAAAATAACCATTCAACTACACTGCCTCTTCACAAAAAAAGTCAAGCTCCCAGTTATATAGAGGTTATCACACTAATATAAATCAGGCCCAAAAGAGAAACAATTGTCCTATTTATGGAAAATGACTGGAAGTTCTCCGGAGCTGATTGTCCATGATTGGTTAACTTAATATGCAATCGTTAAAAGATGACACATGCGCACAGAAACAAGTAGAAGAAGTGGGGGGTTAAAAAATGCTGCTAAGGAAAGCAGAAAAAATCTATAGGTTCAAGTGCAACTATTTTGTGCACAAATTGCAATCATGCAATGGTTTCCAAGCTTTATAATGGATTGAGAAGCGATAGATAGTAACTTCTTTCTTTAATGTTAACCATAATTAAAATGAAAGAAAAAGTCACTTTTAGCAAACTTTAAATACCCAAGGAACACCCACCTACACATCATCAATAGGATTTTTTATTATTCATACGTGCTTGACAAAAGGCCAATGGTTAAGCACCCTTAATCACATTGTTGACCTGGCAGCACAAGAGTAAATGGTAACAGTGAAAAATAATGAAAATTGTGCTTGTATTCATGGCGATCACGATGATAATGATGTTTATGATGCTAAGAATCATAATACTAATAAACTGATAAGAATAATCTCAGTACGCAACTAAAACCTTGTATTAACAATTAACAGCATATGGAAAAGTTTCATCTTCAGTAAGCGCACACTCAAAATAGGAACTACGCCAAATTGCAACCAATGCCTTAACTTATGATATGCAGCACAAGAGACATGTCCTTAATTCTCATGCAGCCGACACAGTCAACAAATAAAACAAACAAGCACAAAGGTGAAAGGTAATAGAAGATGGAGGGCTGTCAACTAGAAATGTTGGCCTCTACAATTGCCAGAAGATTCTTGTAGTCCACTAGCTAAAAATTTCAGGTACAAGTGTGTAAGTCCAGTTGGCAACTGACAAGGCTAGAGGGGGTGAATAGTCTAAGTAGTATTTCTTGATCAGCTCTTTTATATATTTTGATTGATAGATAAAAATTCCTCTTTAGTTTGCTTAATTTACAAACCTAAAAAATAAGCGAGCTTTCCCATCATGCTCATCTCAAATTTTCCTTTCATAATATTTTCAAATCTTTTACACAAGACATCTTTAGTAGAACCAAAAATAATATCTTCAACATAAATTTGAACTAGTAAGAAATTACCTTTGTGCTTTAAAAAGAAAGAATAGTATTAATTTTACCTCTTTGAAACCATTTTTCCATAAGGAATATACCATGCTCTTGGAGCTTGTTTGAGACCATAAAGAGCCTTTCTTAACTTGTATACATGGTCCTTTTTTTTTATTTCAAGAAATCCAGGGAATTGTTCAACAAAAACTTGTTCTTGTAGATCACCATTTAGAAAAGCACTTTTTATATCCATTTGATAGACCTTAAAATCCTTGAAAGTTGCATAGGCAAGGAATAATCTGATAGCTTCCAGTCTGGCAACATGAGCAAATATTTGATTATAGTCTATGCCCTCCTCATGTCTATAGCCTTGGGCTACCAATCTTGCTTTATTTCTAGTAACATTTTCATCTTCATCCAGCTTGTTCCTAAACATCCATTATTTCCTAAACACCCATTTTGTTCTAATAACTTGTTGATCTGAGGGTCTTGGAACAAGTTTCCAAACTTGACATTTTTCAAACTGATTTAGTTCTTCTTGCATGGCCTCAATCCATTGGAGATCCTCCAAAGTTTCATCAATCTTTTTAGGTTCAATGGAGGAGACAAAAGCATGTAAATCAAGAGTTTCATTTCTGGAACTGCTTCTTATCCTTAGACCAGCAAATGAATCTCCAATGATATTTGAAACTGGGTGGTGTTTAGCTTCTCTGATTTTCCTAGGAAGGTCTGGAAGGGGTTCAGTTGATAAAGGTGAAGAAAAAGGGGTGTCAGCTGAATGAGGAATTTTAGTAGAAAAAGTGTCAGCTAACTGGTCAGCTATGACAGTATCTGATACATGATTTAGATTGTCAGCTAGCTGGGAGTTGTCAACCTGCTGAAGTTTATTGTAAATGTCTAAAGTTACAACTGGAAGAATAGAAGATGAAGGATTATTTTGAGTTGAGCTATCACTGTTTCCTTTCTCAAAAATTTCAAAATTTTTGATAACATCAGGAGCCTCAGTAGACTCAAGTGAATTAAGTTCATCAAATGTAACATGCACAGATTCAACAATTACTTGAGTTTTTCTATTATAAACTCTATAAGCGCTACTATGTTTAGCGTAACCAACAAAAATACATTCATCAGTTGTTTAATCTAATTTACCTCTGTGGTCACTACCATTGTAGTGAATGAAGCATTTACACACAAAAATTTTAAAGTAAGCAATATTAGATGTTCTCCTCTTGCTTTTTCGACATATTGCTTATTTTGATATCAGCAGTCCTTGGAGAGGTTGACTTGATTTTTCTTTTTTGGCTGACTTATGATTCCTTGTCCATAAAAACAATTTCCTATTTTCTTAACCACAAACTGATCAGGTTTGATGACCTTTGTCAACTTGAGGTTTTTAATAGGTGAGCTTGACAGCTCATTATCAGACTTATTTGAATATTATAGACTACGAAAATCGTTTTCTGAATCATACATAACTGATTCTGCACCAAAACACGGATTTGCTTAAATCAGCAGATTCATCTTCGGAATCTGTCTCAATCCATATTGCAAGATTTTGATCTTCAGCAACCAAACCCTTTGGTTTTTCAAAATTTCTGAGAGCTCTTTTGTAGTATTCGTTTTTAATAGGAGGACAGTTTGAGGCAAAGTGACCGGGCTTTCTACAACTGAAGCACAACAATTTTTCTTTCTTATCCGTGTCTTCATTTGCTTTGAAGTAAGGCTTTTGAAAGTTTGAAGAAAAAGATCTTTGAAAGCTTGAGGAAGGTTTTGTAGACACCCCAATTTCGTACCCCCGGAATGTGACATGACATAAAATATCAAGACCTGTTAAAACATTAACAAATGTCAAGTTACAGGGTCAAAAATGCAAAATTTCAGCAATTCAGCATCAACAATTAAGTCCTCAAAATTTCAAAGCTGCAAAGTGGCCCCTGAGACTTAACAGAAAGTTAGCAAAAGCAATTTTGTTAACCACATTCGACGGCCTTTCACCCAAAAAGCAAGCAAAACTCATATCTCCAGCAAGTCAGCCGTCAGACAAGCAGAAAAGTCAGAACATTCAGCGGCAAAGGTAAGCCCCTCTTCATTTGAAAAAAATAATCGCAAAAAGAAAAGAAAATAAAAGAAAAATCAATCAAAGAAATAAAAAAAAAAGAATCAGAGAATAATAAAGTCATGAAGAAAAAAAAAAGAAAAAAACAAACAAACAGAAAAAAAAAAGGGGAAAATCAAAAGAAAAAAAAAGGAAATGAAAAAAGGAAAAAAAGAGAAGAAAGAAGGAAATCCCCAGCATGGAAAAATCAGAACGGCAAAAATATCCAAATCAGCTGAACCAACAGCAGCAGTCAAAAGCTTGAACATGTAAAAAAGGTAAGAAAGGTAAGATTTCTTATTCTGCTTTCAAAAATAAAAGAAAAATCTTTTTCAAAAAGGTTTTGTTTCAAAAAAAAAGAGAAAAAAAAAGAGGAATATTAAAAAAAATAAAGAAAAAAAGAAAGAAGGAAGAAGAAAAGAAAAATCTTTCTCGTATCCAACCGGTTTCGGTCAGTTAGATACAGTTTTTGAAAAATTTGAAGAACGTTCTTTGTCGTGTTCGATGTCAGGTATTTATCGGTCGAATACAGTTTTCAAAAATCTGAAGGTCCTCTTATTGTGTTTGGAAGTAAGGTATTCACCAGCCAGACACAATTTTGAGACTGCCTCTTAACATATTTCAACGACAGGTATTTATCGGTTGAAATATGGTTTTCGAAATACACAAAAATCTTCATATCGTATTTGACAAAGGTTTCGGACCGGAAGAATACGGCTTTTCGAAAAACATGAAAATTTTTTCTTCATTTGTGTTCTCGGACGGGTTTTGACCCAAAGGACACAGCTTCCTCATTTGGTTGTTTGTTTCGGCTTAGGCCGAACTACGTTTGGTCTGATTCCTTTTATTAAGGGATACGTAGGCAGCCTACATTAGTAGGTCCGACCATCAGAGCATTTGATTTGCATATCTGCTTAAAAACTGCGATAACCTGCTATAACTGACTAAAAATGTCTAGGATATGGATGTTTGATAAATTGCTGCATTATAACTGCTACCTGCTGCATATTTCTCCCTTGTTTTGAAATGAACGAAATTAGAGAGTCTATTCTTATCAACGATGTTCGTCTACTCAGTAAGCTGCGGGTTACCCGTAGACTCCATCGTTGAGGGGCTCTGTAGACACCCTAATTTCGTACCCTCGGAATGTGACATGACATAAAATATCAAGACATGTTAAAACATTAACAAATGTCAAGTTACAGGATCAAAAATGTAAAAGGACAAAGCAGGATGCGCAAAAGGACGAGTCGCAGGGACCAAAGTGCTCAAAATGAACCAAGTTTGAATAGTGGGCGTGGCCACCCATGGAATTGGGCATGGCGCCCAATTTTCTTCTATGCCACTGTTCATCAAATTTGTTGCCGCAATACACAACTCTCGGAGCACAGTGTACACTCGTTTGATGCATGAAGAAGGAAATGGGCGTGGCTACTAAAAGAATTGGGCATGGCGCCCAAAATTGAAGAAGGTGGCGCCCAAAAAGCTTTCTGTCTGCTACAGTGCGCAAACATTTGCCGTAAAATGCAACTTACTCAACGCATTGTACACTCAAACGAAACGCAGAAAAGGAATTTTAATTCCTCCGATGTCCCTGATTCAGCCTATAAATAGAGGCACTCGGCTCCTCATTTCGACACACAGAAAACTCCTTCCTTCGTAAAGCTTCTCCGTGTTAACGTTACGCTGGAGAATTAGAGAGCGGTGTGAGATAGTGAGAGATCACCTCAAAAGCCTCGAAACTTTGCCAAACCTCCTCCAAACACAAAACCAACCGGTAGAAGTGTACCTTAGCCCCCCAGCTAGGTATCCACCCTATTTCCCCGGTCCAAAAATCGTGGAAAGAGCAATTGCTCTGCCCGATTTAAAAGGCCAAATCAGCCAGAAATAAACCGTTACTATGTCTGATTTCAACCAACCTCAAGCCAACAAACAACCTAACACAAACAGTTACCGTGCCCCGATCCCGAGGCCGAAAAGTAACTTTCAGAGCAGTCACGCTGCCCAAATTCACACAACTTCAACAAAAAAAAAAAGACTCTCTCTCCCCGAGGGACAGAGCGAGCACACCCTATGCTGTCTGTAAGTTTTTATTTTAAAGTCTTGTCATTTTTTTGTAATAGTATTATTTACAATCCGACCCAATGTAGTCATATAAGCAGTTGTGCTGCCCAGATTTAATTAGGAAATAGTACTAAATGTAGTCGTTATTATGGCCAAATGTTTTAAGATGTATTTGTAATTATTTGCTTTATCTATTCAATAAAGTCTTTATTTGTAAGAGTATTATTTCCAATCCGGCCCAATGTAAATATATAAGCAGTTATGATGCCCGGATTTTGTTAGGAAATAATACTAAATGTAGCCGTTATGATGACAAAATATTTTCAAGTATATTTGTGATTGTTTGTAAAAGAAACGGTTGCAAGTCTGTAAATAATATAGATGTAATGGATGTATTTGTAGGCAGTTAATGCTTTATTTATCTGTTTAATAAATATAACAAAAAGCATACTTTAGCCAAAAACCGTTTTGAGACCGAAAGGGCGAGTTGGGTGCCTAGCACCTTCCCAACTCGTAACTTAGCCTCCGAACCAGTTTTCTTCATCTCTAGTTTTCTTTTTCTGGTTTTGCTTTATTTTTGCCTTAAAATAAAGATGGCGAATCTAAAAACATTTTGGATCCAGTGGGGCCTCGCAACATCTTTCTTTACACTTTCACGTTCTCCCCTAAAAAAGGGAGAATGAGAATGGAAAGGTGATGTATTCCTATGTCCTGGTATCCCCTAAACAAGGGATAACTTGACGTAGAAAACTCAAAGCACCCATAGTGATCCGAGATAGGCCATAAGGCTATTTTCATAAAATCCATAGTGGGGGCGCTGCAACATTCCTTCCTTGCACTTTCACGTTTTTCCCCTAAAAAAGGGAGAATGGGAATAGAAGGGTGATGCATTCCCATATCCTGATATCCCCTAAACAAGGGATAACTTGATGCGGGAAACTCAAAGCTCCCATATTGGATCAAAATCCACTAAAGGCAACCGAGGCGCATTCCAATGCGCTATTCCGATAGCACTCCTCTCGCACTTTTGATTTCGTCCTCCCCTAGAAAAGGGAGGGTGGAGCAGTGGATGTCACCGCATCCGCACGTACGCGCACCCCTATCCAAGGGCGCGCGGGACGCGGGAGCATCCATTCCCGGGAACCCACAGGTTTTTGAATATTTGAGGAAGATCTTTGAAAACTTGAAGAAGGTTTTCAGAAGTTCTTTTTAAAAGATTTAAATTTTCTAAATTGTCTAGCAAAGGCAGCAAATTCATTTTCATCAAAGTCATCGTCTGACAGAGATATAGAAGTTTTAGTGTCAGATATAGAAGTTTTAGGTATCTCTTCTTCAACTTGTAAAGAGATACCTTTTAAATTTTTCTCAATTTCTTAAGTTTTGAGAACTTCCTTTTCATAAATTTTTAGACTTGCAACAAGACTATGTATATGAGTTTTGTTTAAGTCTATTGCTTCCTTTATGGCAGTGACCTTAACATGTCATCTATTTCCCAAGTTACTAAGAAAACGCATATTCAAATCTTTCATGCTATAAATTTTACCAAGATAGCATCTATTGCTTAATTGCTTACTTCGAGAAATCTATTGTAAGCGTTCTTCAATGATTCTTTTGGATCCTTTTTGAAGGTATCAAACTCTTGTGCAGTCATAGAGTTTGTTGTTCTTGGTGTTTTGATCTCCTTCGACATATTCAACAAGAGCATCTCATATTTCTTTGGCAGTAACACAGTCATATATTTGTTTGTAGTTCTCATCAGGTACATCACTTGATAGAATGTGCACAGCTCTGACATGTAGTCCATCTGTAATTTTGTCTTCCTCAGTCCATTCAGATTGAGGTTTGAAAACATATTCTTCAATAGCAGGAGCAAAAGGATTTATAGTATCATCATCTGCAGTAGAAGATTTGCTAACTTTAGTATTGATTTTCATAGATTGCATAGGACCACCTCTTACACATTTCATCAATCGTTTATCAATATTGTTCATATATCTTGTGATTCTTTCTTTCCAAATATCAAAGTGATCTTCATAAAAAATGGGTACTTAAGTAACATTGTTTGATTGAAAAGCTTTTATGATTGTCATGATCTTTCAAGTTGTTAGACTTGAAAAAATAATTTTTCAAAAAGCAAGGCTCTGATACCAATTGTAAGTCTAGTTGGCAACTGACAAGGCTAGAAGGGGGGTGAATAGTCTTTTTTAAAAACTTTGAAAGTTGACTTAAAAAACTTTACAAGTTTACAGCGGAAAATGTAACTTTATCAGTTAACTGATACTGTGTCAGCTGGCTGATGTTTTAAAGGGGCTGTAGCTGATGAATGTTGGTCAGCTGGCTGACACAATTGTTTAACAAAAATTCTTTTTAAAATAGATCACTAAATATAAAGAAAGAGCTGAAGAACAATTTATTAAAGCAATTAAGTAACAATTTATGTAAGTAAGTGGCCAACACTTAAGTAGATCAAGACTTCTAAAGTGTTAGATCAGTTTGTAAGAGCTGGAGTTATAACAGACAAAGAAATTGAAATGGTTCACAGTAAAACTGCTATGTCCACTACCAATTTGGTCAAACTTGGATTTCTTGGATTTTTTAAATGCACTAATTTTATTAAAAATCTAGATGATCTCTAATGGATCAGTGTACAACAAATGACCAGTGTTTATGGAGTATGATTGAATGACAATCAAACTCGTGAGATAAACTAACTGATTACTAGAGAATATGAAGTGAGTCACTCAGTATTTGTCTAAACAATAACTAAAAAAAATTATCAGTGAAGAATATCTAACTAAAGTTTAAGTAGGTATTTATAGATGAATTTGAAGTGCATCCCGTTAGAAATACATTTGAATTTGAAATGAGTTATTCAAATCTTACAAGATCATAGGGATCCTGTTGAACATATGATCTATCAAAACACAAAATAGGAAAGGGTCAGTACCAGTGAATGTTTAAACAAAAAAGGTAAAGAAGCTGACATTTTAAAAACTATGGTCAGCTGTTCTGAGTGACTGACAAAAGTTATACTGCAAGCTGACCAAAATAAAATAACAATATATAAGTTCTTGGCTGACAAAAAGTAGAATGATTTTAAGCAAATTTAATTTAAGACAATATTCAACAAAGTGCAAGTCCAAAGGCAGATCATTTGGTTGCAGATTACACTGATTACCTCTGTAAAAGCATGAAACAAATTCAAACTAAAAGCAAGAGTTCTCAAACACAAAGTGACAAAAGTGTGCATTTACTAGTTGGAATTAAGGTTTCTTGGAACACCTAAGCTATCAAGAAACATTATGACCAAGCATCATGTCCTACATATCAGACTTAGATCGAAGGGATGCATGGAAAAGTAACATAAAATAGCTTCTAATTACATCCAAGTAGTATTTAAAATTTTGATAATATCCATATGTTGCATGTTCAAGATTTTATAATTACGTAACTGAGTTATCTAAATAAGAAATTATGTTCTTTGTCAGTGTTATTACTTTTGCGATAAAAGACGTATCAATGATCTATCGCCCCCCCTCCCCCCTGACGAAAGCATGTTAGGAATCTGATGACTTTTCCAATCATTTTCAATTTTTTTCCAAAATGAATCCAGGATTACCTTCCATCACATACGATCGCCACTTCAATCTGACCCACTCAACAAATCCCGGTTCTTTGAGCCACATATTCTTAAATCTAAATGGAGATTTACCTCTACATATTCCCCCACACTCGAGCATTAAAGGAACATGATCCGATAAAATTCTAGGGAGACAAGACTATATAGAACCACTAAAGCTCTCCTCCCAATGTGAAGATGTGAGGAATCTATCAATCCTAGAGTGTTGATTATTTATACCCTTCCTAAACCAAGTGAATTCTCCTCCCGTGAGATTAAGATCTACCAATTCCAACTCATTAATGAAGTCGTTGAATTCCTCCATAGCCCGAGAAAACACCCTAGCTCCAGAACGTTCTTGCAGGAAATGATAAAATCCCCACCTAGACACCAAGGGACATTCCATCTATTCCTTACCTCTTCAACTCCTCCCATAAGTTATCACGATTAGAATCGGAGCAAGGTCCATAAACTCCCGAGAAGAGCCACTCTAAATTATTATCTACCATTTTCAGAAACACGAAATCGAAAAACAACCTCTATCAACCCCCAACTTTGTCACCACCCTCCTGCCCCACATGATGAGAATGCCACCAGCTAATCCTACCACCCCAAGAAAGTCCTAGTCAACCCATCTACCTTCTCCTAAACTGTTTATCACCTTTCGGTCTATTGTCTCCATTTTCGTTTCTTGTAAACACATTACATGAGGTTTCCATCTTCTAAACAATGCACTGATAATTTCCTCTTCCAAGAAATCATTCAAGCCCCAACCTTCACCAACTCAGCTCTCACATTCGTATCCCAGAGCCACGGGGGGACAGCCCTTCACAATTAATCCTAATTGCTCCACAAAACCCATATCATTTGAGCTCCTTAGGTAATATATTACCTTTGAATTACTAAACTGCAAATCATGAAAACTCAAAGCACACAGAGGTCCTTATTCATCACAGAATATAATTTGATCAAAAAATAATAAGCAAAAATGGCAGCCATTTTGACCAAACATCTTCGAGTTATGGCATGGCAGGCTAACTCCAAAATGTTCTATGCCTTTTGCAAGAATAGGCAAAAACTTAAAAGATCATAACAAATTCAGTCAACGTGAAGCAAAGTACTTACACAATATCCATAAAGAGTCAAATTAACCATATTCAAAATAAAAAAACTCTCGAAACGATAATAAAAGATCTACACCAAGCCTTAGTCAACACTAAGCAATAACTGATCAGAATATCACCTTGGCTATGCTGATTCCTGATCTCATCACAGAAGTTTTTCTTTTGGTTTAACACTTGCTCAGAATTGCAAATGAAGCAAATTGTCTCGTGTGATAACAGGTTGCAGGCGAACCTGATCCCATTGCCCCTAATCATCTTGTTCACAAAACGGTGGGAACATATAATGGCAAGCTAGACTGAAGTCTTATACTCTATGCACTAACTTCAAATTTAGGTGATTTGCAAGTTATGATTTAGTGAGATGTGAAAAAAAGGGTTTCTCAGATGTATGCTTGATGTATGAAGGCCTGATTCTGTTTGATTGTGGATGAGCCAAATAAATACCAAAACTCTTTTGAACTTTGAAACTAAGTAGTTTTTTTTTTTTTTTTTTTTGTAGCTCGTATTATATTTGTTGTATGAATGTATTTGGGCAATTGTATACATTATGGACCGTCGGGCATAGATATTTGAGTGAAGATATTATACCTTCAGTTAACTTAGGACTAAGATTATGATTATGCAGGCAATAGGGGGTTGTGTCAAATATTGGCCAAATTTGCTTTGAAGTTTACATTGTCAAACCTCCAACACATTGATCTTTAGGACTATTACACTTCGTATAATCTGATATATTGAGGGGTAATAATGTTGCGAAGAGGAAACCATTGCTACCTCCCAAAAGACACGGGCATATATATAGAGCAATGGCAATTGGCAACTCAGTAAAAAGGCAGTTTTTATAAATGCAAATATAGTAGCTAAGTCAAAATCCTGACCATAGTTTTTTAAATTCCTTGAATTATATTTTTTCTGTTTCTGTCAATCACATGGGGCACTACATGTATTAATCTTGAAAAGTATCATGCTGCGAAGGAAGCACTAATAACAGGTGCTTTACTGGTACAAAATGATTCAAGATTCACCAAATTGATTAAAGAATGTGATGATCATATTGCGAGGAAACTGGCAATGTGAATGAGTCCTCGAAGCTTTATATGTCACCTAATGTTGTACAAACTTCTATTGGGTCTGAAGCATCAAATGGAACAGCAAAAAATTTGAGTGAGTCAAGGCAAGGTAACGAGTCAAATCAGAAGAAAGAGATGGAGTTAGTCCGACCAAAATACAGGCATGCATTCTACCAAAAGCCAGAAGAAGTGGTCGTGACGATATTTGCAAGGGGCATACCAGTAAAGAGTATTGCCATTAGAGATGTTAATCGGTCACGTCCTAACGGTTCCGGTTCAACCCTAACGTTTTTCGGTCCATGCCTAACGATTTCGGTCCCTAAACGGTCCATCTAGAATTTCAACTCTGACAGTTTTGGTTCGAACCTGCGATTTTCGACCCTATTAACATCTCTAATTGCCATTGAATTTGGTGAACAGATATTGAGTGTTATCATTGACATCCCGGGTGAATAGGCATACCATTTTCAGCCATGATTATTTGAAAAGATTGTACCCAACGAGTGTAGATATGAAGTGATGTCAACTAAAGTAGAAATCCTCCTTGCCAAAGCTGAACCTATTTAATGGGCATCCCTTGAGTACAGCCAAGAAATTACAGTCAAACAAGTACATTCATCATCTATTGTTGGATCTGGGAGGCCTACATATCCTTCTTTGAAATCACGGGTTGTGGGATAAGTTAGAAGCTCAAGTTAAAAAGGAGGCAAAAGAAGAGAAGCTGGATGGTTATGCAGCTGTGAACAAGATGTTTAAGGAGATTTACCGAAATGTAGATGAAGATATGAGAAGAGCCATGACCAAATCTTTCTATGAATCAAATGGAACAGTGCTATCAACGAACTTGCAAGATGTCCGTGCAAAGAAGGTCGAAGGGAGTGCCCCAAATGGCATGGAGTAGAAGAAATGGGAGTACTAGTTAATGAAGGAACACTAGTAACAACAGCAGTGGTTTTTGTTCAATCTGGTTTACATCAACTTTTATCCTTTTACTCTTGTGTAAAAAAGACGTAGTTGAAAGTCTTGGGAAAAAATAATTGAATGGAAAGGGTTGTATATTTAACGTAAAAAAAAAATCCTTATCAATACGTCAACATCATTACAGGTTGCGCCGCATGAGATTTTCCGGGTGGACAAGTCTGAAAGTTTATCTGCTACACCTGGGCCCCAAGATGAATATATTGAACCAAATGAAGAGAATACTGAACAGAACAACCACTCTTTGGGGCCAGAAGAAAAGGTGACCCAACTATTTTCTCTATCTCTCTCTCACTCCCTCCCATCCCTTACATGTTTTTTAAGCCTAACTATATCATTATCAAGATACTCTTCAAAGACCTGAAATTTGGTATGACAAATGTAAGGGCTCTTAACAACTATGAAAACATAAGTTTGATTGGTTGTGTCAGTCAAAAGCGTATAGATTGTTGGAAATTTTAATAAAACTTTTGGCAAAACAGATTATGTGTTCTAGCTTAGGTTTTTGAAAAATAGATTCAACAATCTGTTATTGTGTACATTTGACATTGAGGTACATTCCCCATTAGAAACTTCCTATGTGAGATGAAGAGAGTTGTTTTTTTTTCCTTGTAAGATGAAGAACCGAGTTTCAATTTTTCAACAATAACAAAAATAAAATAACCATAATCATAATAGTAGTAAACATAAAAATACAACCTTTTACTTTGAATACCAAATAAAGCTGGTAAAATTTCAGAGCAGTCTAAGCCACAAGCTACTATAAGATTCCAATTCTTCTCTATTCCATCTTAATTGTGAATAACACAAATTTATTTTAGTTTCTGGGGAAGAAGTTGTTTCCCTCGATCTCTAGTATGTCAAAAAGTTCCATGTAGCATTACATGAAAATAAAAACAGTAACAAAAGAGCTACTCCCAACGATTATAACAGAAAGTATCGAGAGAGAGGTAGTTATGATAAAGGGCATGTCTGTTGCTTAGAGAGTGTCATTAGTTACCATTTCAACCAGCAAATACAACGTAAGAGCATTATTTGAAAGGGTTCCAATTCCTGAAATATGTTTAGTTAGAACTAAAATTGTTATGATCAGGATTTGTGACGGTGAAAATAAAACCTAAAGGCATGAAGCAAGTTCATATATGGTCCACGGAATGTCGTACACACAGATAATTACATCTCAAACACCAATAATTTACCTCCAAAAAAAGACAACTAAACTAAACAATCCAATTAAAAATAAAAAATGCAACAACACAATTCAAAAATCATAATTCAAAAACCCAAGTAAAAAATCAAAATCAAAATAAATTATAAAACTTACACTATGGTCATTGCCATATCGTCATCATTCACTTCACACACATATACACAATACATATTTGAAGTGGGAAAGGGGAAATTTTGTAGGGTTTGGGACTTAGAAAGGAGAAAATTATATATAAAAAATATCTCTACAAATCTAGGGTTTTGAGACTTAAGAGAAGTACCTGAAGACGGTGGTAGAAGGAGTTGAAGCAGAGAGCGCCAGTGGCTACAGTAACGAAGAAAGAATAGAGAGTTTGAGGGACTGGCAGTGGCTGGCGGTGGCTGTAGTAAGGAATAGAGAAGAGAGAGTTTGAGAGAGGGATTTGAGAGAGACCGTGATAAAGGGAGGGGGAGGGGGAAATCTAGCTAGGGACGTAACTGGCAGTCTTGAAGAGAGAGCGTTGGAGGCCGTCAGAGTGAATGCGAACTGAGGGATGCGAGGAGGAAGAGAGAGAAAACGAGTTTGAGAGAGGGTTTTTTGAGAGTGTTTTTTGAAAGGTAGATATTTGGTGAAATCCCATCGTCCCTCCAAAATACCGGTTAACTTTCTTTTTTCTTTTTATTTACCGTGATAAATGACAGAAACTTCCCATGGTAATTACCGACGAAGCTGTTTCGTGGGTGATTTTACTGACCGAAAAAAACATTATCTACGTGCGCCAGTGATTTTACCAATAGACTTTTTGGGTTTACGGACGGAGTTTTTTTTCCTTAGCAACTTCATGACCTGCTTATTTACGGACGTCAGTAATTTTAAAATTTTGTCGGTAATTACGGAGAGAAAATTTATAAACCATTCACAGAACAAAATATGCACCCAACAATTTTTTCGGGGCATTTACAAAAATGGTCAAGTCAAAAATAACTTGGTCATTTGTAGCCTCACTTAAAAAAAAAACTATTTTGGTTTATTGATAATTAAACCGCTGATAAACCACGACTGCTTTATCACCTCTCAACATCTGAAATCGCTGGTTTATCTACTGGTCGACAACTGATTTATCAATAAACAAGTGTAAACCACTTGGTCGACAACTGGTTTATCAGGTCGATCAAGTGGTTTATGGTCAAAGGTTATATATGTTCATCAACCGGTTCAAATGGTCATATTTGACTAATGCCACAATTTTTCCACTATGCCCAAATTAGCCATAATCGATCAAAAATGTAAAGCTCTAACTAAATCTCAAACAAAAATTGAAATCCTTGCATAAGTATTGAAGGTTTAGAAACATATTAGAGAGCAAAGATATAAAGTTACCTGTTGATTGCGTTGGATGGAGGGACGTAAGGAGGATTTGAGTAGTCGGCGGCGATTGTATGCGTCGATGGGTACGAGAGGAACTGAGTAGGAGGGAGAGAGAGCTTTGACGCATTACTTTGTTTTTGTATTAGCTAGGTATTTCCTTAAACAAAATAAAATAGGTATTAACATTACTAAAAAAATTCCCTAAATCTATTACTAGTTTTTCTAATATATATTCTTTTATAAATAAATTAATAAATAAAACTTCTTTCCAACATCTTTAAGTAGTTAAATTGCTTAAAACATTCGATCGGGTAATATAAGAGACCATTATCATCATTTATATTTTCAAAATCGATCAAATAATAATCTCTCCATTCCGGGCAAATAATTCACTTCAAAAAATTAAGACATAAAAGTATCATTTTATTACTAATGGGCTATTAAAGTTTTTTTTAAGTTTGACTTTCAACGGTGACTCTTTGTCCAGAATGGGGGGAGTATCATTCAATACTAAATCATGTTGCTAATAGAAGTTTTTCTTCCAGGCGGCTCGTGAAGAGACGTTGCCCAAGACCTCTACTCTTTGGTCAACCGTGAACCAATAGAACCGTTGTCGTTCTTTTGCATCTTATGTCAGACATCGTCATAAGAAATCAAAGTTCATGTTTATCCAACTTAAGAAATCAGTGTCCATGTATATTCAGTGTCCATATGAATGTAATTGTGTCATATCATGTTCTCATCTCATCAAGTAATATACATCCCGTGAAACATGTCGCCACAAAGACCATGTTTAATTTTTCTACTCATGTGCCCAATTAAGGAAACAAGCTATCAATAGAAGTTGTGATGAGTACTCAACTATATGAACTCATACATGAGTGCCTCTATAACGGTTTGTAACGAGCTTTAGCTCAACTGGTATTGCTCACTTCTCATAACGGAGAGGTCGGATGTTCAAGTCTCACTAGAGGCACCCTGGACTTTACAACTCTCAATAGAGAGGTCGAGTGTTCAAGCCTCTTCAGAGGCACCGTTGTTGTTCAAGCTGGAATAAAGGCCTCATTTAGCTTCTCACTTATCTTAACGGAGAGTTCGAGTGTTCAAGTCCTATCAGAGGTACTCTAGTATTTAACTACTATCAACCGAGAGGTCGGGTGTTCAAAACCGCACCAGAGGCACCATTTGTTCTTCAAGCCACACCAAAAGACATTATATATTAAAATAATAAAAAATAAAGGGTTGGGGTTCAATCTAAGTCCCCTCCAACCTTTTTTAAAAAGAAAAAAAAATTGTGTGTGTGTATGTCTATATATTACTCTTTCAAAGTTCATATTGGTACCAAAAAAGAAATCTTCTAATTGTCTGGAATTACCATGGATTTATATTTCCTTATAAAATTGTCATTGATAATCCGAAGTTTTTTCGTAGTGATCATTTAATCTTTGATTTGATTTTCATTTTAATTGATGGACCACATTATCACATATGTATCCTTAAAAAATACACAGTACTCTTAAACATTATAATAAAGTTGATCAATTATAGTATTCCGTCTGTTTTCAAGTTAGCGTCCTTTTTTTTTTTTTTGTCTATTCTAAAATATTTGTCTTCTTTCAAAACAATCTTTTTTAGGAAAACACTTTTACCACTTTACCTTTAGTTTTTCTACCTACTTTAACTATAACCACATGCTCAAATGCATTAAAGAAAGCCACACATTTCATCAATATTTATAATACAATCAATTATTTTTTCTTAAACAGTGTACCGGGACAACGAAAACGATTATTTGAAAACAGATGGAGTATATGTTATCTTAATTTTTTTCTCGATCGGGGTAAACATGACACTTTTTTAGGAACGAATGAAGTAATTAATTTTTTAATAAATAATTAGTAATCTCGCATCAACCACAAAACGTTCATTAGATGCATTTGCGATTGTTTATGTTTTAAAGGATTATAATAAACATAAATTTTATGTTCATATATTTATAGTCTCAGGTGATGGCACTAGCGATTGTAAAGCAATCACATAAATATGACGCGACTGCGGAAAAAACAATGAGAAAAGCAATCGCTAAAAAGAAGATTAAGCGACGGTTTCAAAAGTCATCGTAGCCAATTCAAAGGCGATGACTAGTGATTGTAAAACAATCACATAAACATAAGGTGATTGAAGAAAAAACAATTGATAAAGTATTCGCAAAAATAAAGATTACGTGATGGCTTTAAAAGTCATCACAACCAACAATCACGAAAAAGAAATTTTTTATTTTTTTTATTTTATTATTTATGAATGCGATGGCAAAATCATCGCTCGGTATTAGTCAATTTTTGTGACTATATATGCAATCGCATATTTACGAAAATCATCACATTATCTTTCTATTTTCTGCGGGGCCTATTTTATTTGGCTAATTCCCCTCAAATATTCAAAGGTGATATCACTAGTGATTGTTAAGCAATCACATATACATTAGGTTGCGGAAAAGCGATGGAAAAAAACAATCGCGAAAAAGAAGATTATGTGATGGTTTCAAAAGTCATCGCAACCAACAATCACGTAAAACAAATTTTCTAGTATGTTTTATCCCCCAAAATATACACCAATATTCACTTAGCCCCCCAAATCTGAAAACATGTCAAAAGCACACCCAATGTTTCAGTTCGTCCCACATTAGTTTGCACGTGCCCCTTCACGTGATGGTCATTTTAGTTATTGCTCAATCTTCCCCCATATTCTCTCACAGCGAGCTCCCATCTTCGTCCTTCCCTCAACAGAGTCGGCCGACCTCGTTCCAGATCCGACATCTCCCACTATCTCTCTTCATCAAACCCAGCAAATCAATTCTTCATTCGCCATCCCTTCTCCAGCTTTGATCTACATTCGTCTTCAACCCCGTCGGCCGAGCCTCATTCTAGATCCAACATCTCCCACCATGTCCCTCCATCAAACCCAGCAAATCAACTTTCCATCTACCATCCCTTTTCCAGCTTCGATCGTCATTCGTCTCCAACCCTGCCGGTCGAGCCTCGTTTCAAATCTGACATCTCCTACCATTTCCCTCTATCAAACCTAATAAATCAATTCTCCATATGCAATCACTTCTCCAGGTTCGGTCTTCGTTCGTCCCCAACCCCCTCAGTATCTCAGTTGGCTCCTGCTACATCGGTGACGCTAACCCCGTTCTCCATCTCCGGCGCAGTGACCAAGTCGTAGGTCCTATTTCTGTTTTGAGCCCTGGCTGTCTCTCTCTCAACTACCACCAAGCTTCTGAATTAGAGTTGAAACAGTTGCACAAAGAAAAGTTGAAAGCCATGAATGCCTATGATACTCTAGAAAGGCTTGAGAATTCTTTGAAGCTTTTCAAGGAAAATGTTTCTATGATTATAGCCAAGCTTATTATTCAAGCATTAAACTTATAATGACAATGTGAAGTAGAGTTCTATTGTCAAACCCTCCAAAACAGAGGAATACACGTTTTACCGAATGAAAGTTAAGATTCAATTTTTTTTAGTTCAGTTTAATGGGTGCATGTTGGTGACTTGATCCTATTGCAGCAGAAAATCAAGAATCCTTTCTGGTACAAAGTAAATTGTAAGAACCCATTATAATGGCATAAATAATACATCTCTGGCCTACCCGATTGCTGGGTTTGATGGAGGGAGATGGTGGGAGATGTCAGATCTGGAATGAGGCTCGGTCAGCTATATGGAAGGAATGAGGGAGATGGGAGCTCGCAATGAGAGAAGATGGGGGAAGATTGAGCGTGAGAGATAAGAGAAAGACATAGATAAAGAGCGAGAGAGGGAATTCAGTGATGATGATGGTGGGTTGGGGATGTTTTTGGCCGGTGGAGATGAAATGGAAGGAGTTGCCTTACTTTTCTTTTTTTACAGTGAGCAATAACTAAAATGACCATCACATGAAGAGGAACGTGCAAATTAACCTTCAAATTGTAACAGGCGTTAGCCGCATGGGGTTATGTGGGACGAAATGGATAATTGGGTGTGCTTTTGCCACGTTTTTGGATTTGGGGGGGGCTAAGTGAATATTGATGTCTACTTTGGAGGTAAAACATATTTTGGCATTTATTGTATAAAATAAGATGAGATATGTAAAAGAATGAAAAGGTGAGGTTGTGCCTTGTTTTGTGCAGAGAGAAGTTACGGGAAGATTCAAAGAGTTAAAGTAGTCGATGCAGATGAGAATTTAATAAGTCTAATAAGATTTTGTTTGAACAATGTAGTACACAACACTAGAATATTTTTATATGAAACCAAATTTAACCGAAGCCTAATAAGATTCTATTTGCTAAATTTTCAATTAGTAACTGTGGTTTGATTTTATGCTAGCATTTTTTATTAATATTATTATGAGTAGACTATTTTACGGATCTTAATTGATATGGACGAAACCTTACATTAAAAAATTCTAAGTTTTATTTTATTTATTTATTTTGCATCCAGATATCTAAGTCTCATTTTAGTGTGAGAATGTCTCTCCCACTATATATTTTTGGTTTAATATATACGACCAATTTTTGATTCAAAATATAGAATTTGGTCCCTGAAGTTGGTATCATTTATGGATTTGATTCAACATGTTTGATGTTTCCTATTCTGGCCCTTGAACTTGATTTTTGGTCACACGGTTAATGATGAAGATCCAAGATCTCCTAGAAAGGTTTAAGGATGAATGACTCCGCGACACAACGCCCTCGAGATGACGCGAACCTTGAAATTATGAATGACGTCACACTTGTGTTCATTTGTTTGAATAAATTGTTCTGCCTCAAAGTGATTGTACAGAAAATTGTTGTGGGTTGATTACGTTCTAAAAAAGAGTTCATTTTGGGGTAAATTTCCGGATTAATATATAATTTGGTCCCTGAACTTGCCAATTCTGATTTATATGGTAACTGATGTTAAAGTTTCAACATCAGTTACCATATAAATCGGAATTGACAAGTTCAGGGACCAAATTAATTATATATTAATCCTAAAATTCTAAACGGTCCCTTTTTAAAAGTTTTTAACCCAAAAAATCCATCGTTCTTTTTTTCAACCGCAAAAGACCACTTTCCGAAATATTGTTCCGAAAATGCGACCGTCTTCTTCAATAGCTCCGACAACACACTTTGGATTTGAAAATCTTCATTGTTGCGCAACAAAACGGAGATCGACATGCCCGGTCAGGTCACGGGGGTCGAGGGGGCAATGCCCTCGAAAGGTAAACGAGTTTTCTGAATCATTAACTATGAAACTTCAATGAAAATGTGTTGGGTTGGAGAATTTTCACAGTAGGGACTAAGGCAAAGGAGGAGGAATAAGAAGGCTTACGACATAGGAGAAGGAAGAAAAAGACTGAGGATATGATATGTTTTATTACGATTTTGAACCGTGGTGCAATTAGACTAGGTAGTTAAACTATTTTGAATCACGGTGTTAAAATATCAGATTAAATTGATGAATCGTGGTGCAAATAGACTAGAAAATTAAACTATTGAACCGTTGTGCAAAAAATAATACAATAAAATTGATGAGTCGTTGTATAAACATTGATGAGTCGCAGTACAATTAGACTGCACAATTAAACTATTGAATCGCGGTGCAAAAATTAATGCATATATTTTTGAATCGTGGCGCATATATTTTTTAATTGCAGTGTATTTTTAATTTTTTTTGAATCACTGTGCATAATTTTTTTGAATCGTGGTGCATAAATTTTTGAATCGTGGTACATTTTCGTAGCTCGCCTCAGGCTCATTAAGGGTATCACAGTCATTTTCCCCCAAAAGTGTTCTTTTCCGGTTGAAAAAAACCACACAGTACTGGAGCGAATTAAAACTTTGAAAAGTGGATCGGCCCGCTATTATTCCATAAAGATTCATATCCTTTTTACAATTATGTAAGACCCCAAAGCATTTCTGATAAATCCAACCCAGTTAACCACTCATGGAATCGAATACAACTCTTACTTCACTCCAAGATTTGTATCATAATGTGCCAAATCAAGAACATGGCGCACACGTACCAATTGTTTGACAAAATTCCCGACCCAACTACTATACCATGGAACACAATGTTCAAAGGATTGATAACGAGTTGTGCAAGGAGGCAATACCTTTGTTCAGTTAAATGGTAAGAATGGATGTGAGATTCAACTGCTTCATTCCCATGGTTTGGAATTCTTGAGACAAGTTACTAGCTTTGCACGAACGGGAGGAGGTACATTGCTTTGCGTTTAAAGTTGGGTTTAAATCAAACCCGTTTGTGGGAACCATTTTGATTGAACATGTCTTTGGTGGTGGTGGTGGCGGTGGCGGCGCAAAAAAAGATGGTTTTGATGGAGCTGCCACAAGATGGTCAAGACCAAGTTGATTGTCGTTGTTCTATGTTTGAATTAAACACCACTCCTGATCACGCCAATACTTTGGGTGACTACGCTAGCAGTCCACGTAATGGACTAGAGCTGAGGTGTAGGTGATGATAAGGAGATATCTTGAAGGTGTGTTTGTTTGACCTTTGCAGCTTCAAAATCTGCTTGCTCTCCTTTAATCCTAGCTATGAGAATGACATAAAAGGGGAAACACCGTTAGAGAGTTGGGAGGTTATCCCAACTAAAGTCCTCCGGTGTGAGAGCCAATAACGGGGTATATATGTCGGAGCTAGGCGTTCCCTTAAACTTCCGGTGATAATCCTGTATTGAAAACGTGAGTTGTGCGTTTTTTAGTGTGAGATAGATCATACCTCCTTCAAGGTGGTGTAGGTTTCCTTTTATAATCCTTGTCTTGAGTCTCAGGTCAGAGTTGGTGGTTTGGATGTGAGGACCTGCTGTTGATCTGCTAGCTAGCGGTCCCCTATTGGCTGGTATATTGCGTGTAGCAGTTTCCATTAGGTGGTAGATTACTTGACAAATTACGACTGTTTGTATGGCGTATCCACATCCTTTGAACTAGGAGTTGACACTTGGCCACTATGTACAACGCTAATGTCTGGGATGTCGATGTCTTTGGAGAATTTGTCCGCTGAGCATGGTCGTTCTTCGACTAGATGGTCAACCGTGCTCGATTTTCGGGGTGATCCTCGACCTGTCGAGGGTCCTCGGTTAGCTTGTTTGTGGTTGCAAATCCTCCTTTGTCAACCAGGTGTAGTGTTGGGTGGTAGGCCCCTTCCAGGTCGTGTTGGCTGTCACAGGTCCTTTCACGTGGAATGTGCTAGATTGGGTCCTTTTAACTCCTTTGTTTGAAGTTGCGATTTGATTTAATTATTAAAATTTGAGGTGCCTCAAATGTGAGGTTTAATTGCGGGAGCAATTAATAGGAAGTCGGAGAGGATTAAGGGGGCAAGGGAGAGAGATTCAATAATTATATGTTTGGACAAAACTACCCCTTAAGTATTACTTATTTTAAGTTGACTAATCAAGTTACTTTCCTATTACCTTATACAAATTTTTTTTGTTCAAGTATCAATAAACAACATAATTATTCTATTTTTATTTTTACATTTTAATTCCAAACTAATAAGGTACTTATTCATTTTTTTCGTAATAAATATGCTAGGTCAATTCTTCTAATCGCTTATGTTTTATATTCCATTATCATAAAAATAATTCAATTAATATATTTTCTACCGAAAAATTTAGAAAAAAATGAATATTTTATTATCAAACTAAAATAATTTAATTTAGTTTAAGAAATATTATTTTAAAACATCAATTCAATAATAATAATAATAATATGGTAAATTGGTAGGTATTAATTTGAATATTGGTTTCAATCAAATCAAGAATTAAAATTTTGAATTAAAGATAGGCAAAAGATTTAAAATTTTACGATACTATGTCTATGTCATACTATGATTTACTATTGGATCAAATTTTAACAATTAAATCATTTGAATTTCACTTTCAATTTTTTTCCCATAAGCAAAGAACGCATATTTATTCAAAGTTTGGTAGACGAAAAATGTCCATATGATATTTTTTATTATACAGTATAACTTTAGTCAGAAGATTAATTAATAAAATCATTAAAAAAATAAAAAATAATAAAAATAGCTATGTTTTTCATTGATGTTTGCTAAAAAATAATGTTAAAAGACAATTAGAAAAGTAACTTGATTAGTCAATTTAAAACATGCAAATACTTAAGGGGTAATTTTGTCCAAGCATATATTTATTTAATGAAATAGTTAAGGATGTAGTGGATAAACAAAAATTGTAGTGGAAATAACATCTCTCATTCTTTAATTATTAATTACCCTTAAAAGTTAGTATACAAATTAAATTATAGTCCCTCCGTTTCGAGTAAAAAGTCTACATTTGAAAGTCAAACTTTTTTAAGAAAATGACATTTTTAGTAACACTTTAGTAATAAAATGACATTTTTATCCCTTAATTTTTGAATGTGAAATCTTTAAGTAAAACATATTAAAATAGAATAATGAACTTTTTGCTCGGAACGAAGAAAATATAATGGTATTATGTTTGTTTCGATTAACAATTAAATGTAATTTTAGTCCAACTCGGAATCCAACTCAGCTTTCATTAAAGACATTTCGGTCATTATCTTGAAATTTTGACGTTGCAGTGGACAAACGTCTCGTAAAGCTCTAAGGAAAGTGTGAAATTTGTTGCACCAAAATAAATGGTGCCAACTTATGGACCAAATAATATACTCCCCCCATCTTAAATAATTGTATTGTTTTTTTATTCGTTTTAAAATAATTATCTTATTTCCAAAAAAAAATTAAAATAAGAAAATATTTTTACCATTTTACCTTTATTTTTTTACTTACTTTAATTATAGACACATAAATGAGAGTATTGAAAGAAAATACATATAACACAAATATTTATAATGTAATCAATTATTTTTTACAAACGATATATCAAATCAAATATGACGATTATTTAAAAAACACAACCAGCATGAGTAAATATCGCACTTACATTTTAAGTAACAAAAGGCTAAATGACCAACGAGCTCTAGCTCAACTGGTACTGCTCACTTCTCCTAACGGAGAGGTTGGGTGTTCGAGTCTCACTAGAGACACCTTGGACTTTACAACTCTCAGTAGAGAGGTCGGGTGTTCAAGCCTCTTCAGAGGCATCGTTGTTGTTAAAGCCTTATCCAAAGGCCCCATTTAGCTACTCACCTATCTTAACGGAGAGGTTGAGTATTCAAACCCTACCTACCGGAGGCACCCCGGGACTTAACTACTCTCAACCGAGGTCGGGTGTTCAAAAGCCTCCCGAGAGGCACCAATTGTTCGAGCCATACCAAAGGCATCATATATATATAATTGTAGCCTTTCAAGGCATTAAATATAATTAAAAAAAAATTAAGGGTTGGGGTACGGTCTATGTCCCCTCCAACCTTAAAAAAAAAAAAAAAAAAAAAAAAAAAAAAAAAAAAAACAAAACAAAAGGCTAAATGAAGAAAAGGCAGGAAGCCAAGCCACTCGCCCCGAGAACTCAAAAAATCATGTTACTAATATTTAAGCTTAGTTCCAACGCCTAGAATTTTTTTTAATGCTTTTAAATATCATATAGGGAAAGAACGTTTAAAAACATAAAGGGAGAAGTTATTTCCGTTACATTTTTTTTACTTATGGATTATATTTTTATTTATTATTTTAAATTAATGTATGTTTGGACAAAATTACTCTAATTAATTATTTATCATTTCAAGTTGAATAATATATTTCTTATTTTCATATTACTTTTTAAATTTTTAGCACATCAAATGAACAAGTTAGTTGTTTTTCAATTTTATTTTTTCTTAATAAGTATATGTTTTTACCATGCTAATGACTTGTTTAATGTTTATTACAGAAAATTAATCCATTGTAAAAATAATAATAATACATTAAAATATTTATCTACAAAATTTTAGATAATATGTGATACTTTCTTACTATAATAAAATATTAATTTAATTTAATAATACAGTTTATTAAAATAAGTTTAATATTAACTAATGTATCCAAAAATAACGATACACTGGACTTAATTACAATAGGATATCTGGGCTTAACTACAAGAACACATAAACTGGGTAGGGGTTATCTATGCAAAAACACTCCGGTGTGATAATTAGCAAACTCACAAGTGCGAAAGTAATTTAACAGAGTAAGGGCTTATAGAATTTAACGTACCTCCCTCGTATTAACTGCCAAGTAATGGGCATTAACTACGTACCCGAGCATAAAGCAAGCGCACAATCAAGGCCACATCCAAAACGTGAGGGGTGAGTTTTGCGGTATTAACTCCCCACGTTTTGGACGGCCATTATCCATATCACTGAGTAGGCTTAACATGATTGCTGCTACGAAGCTTCCTACTCGCTACATTCTTGACCTCCAACCAATAATGAGAAAGTTGTCTACTGGATGTGCTCACATGAAAGCCGAGAGCGTAACTCTGCTCGTTGTGCTCAGACGTGCTATAAGATTTTACGACATGGTATCAAAAGGTATTTAAAGAGAAAACGTTATATTTTTTGTCAGTGTTTTGGTCAAAATGCTCTACTAAACAAGCACGTAGTCAATTATCAAAAAGTGTAATGAAAATAACCTCTCCCAAATACTCCCTCCATTCCGGGCAAATAATCCACTATTTCATTTTGAGATATTTCACTTAAAGAGCTCACTATTAAAAAAAAGGCATAATATTGTTATTTTATTACTAATGAGTTATGAAAAAGTATCATTTTCTTAAAAAGTTTGACTTTCAAACTGAGACTTTTTACCCGAAATGAAGGGAGTATAAAACATACATATTATTTGTAAAAGCTGAAAACCCTAACTAGAAAATGTGACACAATATCAACTATTATGACGGAGTTAGGGTTTGAAATCTAAGAAAATGATCTACTTTGTAAGAAGTAGAAAACTTGTTAGTTTTGAAGGATTCGTTTGATGCAATATTTTCAATTAGCAATTATTTTGAAATGTTAATTGTTTAAGCCACAAGTTTTCTAAAACATAGTTTTTTATAAAAATGTAGTCGATAAATCAATTCGAAACTGATATGTTTTGTATATTTTAGTTTAAAAGCGGTAAAACACTCCAAAATTTGAGGTTTTTCAAAACCCTCTATTAATTAATTGGGAGTTTCTTTAAGAAGCTTTGGTTTTGACTTTTGACTATTGAATAGAGTATGGTGACAATACAATACAAATTAAGAAAAAAAAGAAAGAAAGTATTTTTGAATTTGGGAAAAATGCGACCATGCATACTCATCATAGAATTGTGGTAGTGCTTTAATGTTGCCAACTTACACTCATTAAATAGAACAACAACAAACAAGTATAATACTCCTAAAAGCTAAGCAAATCTATTGAAGAAATTCCTACCCGATGAAGAAAAACCTTTCCATCACTACTAAACCACAACAAAGTTTAATAGCCAAATAACCACTACAGCTTGACTAACTTCTAGAAGTTTACCGTATTCACAAGCAGATATTTGTGCTTATTTGGAAGAGTGTTTTAATTAAAATGATGGCCTAAAATGCAACATTTTTTTATAATAGTGTTTCAATTTTCAATGCAACGTTTTAAAACGCAACATTATAAAACGCTCAAATTTGGAGCGTTTTAAAAATATGTTGTGTTTACAACTACTTTGTTTATGAAAATAACGTTTTAAAATAGTTTCTCAAACGTGTTTAGCTAGAAAAAACTACCTTTTGAAAATGATGTGTTCTATATTTAAAAAAAAACCGCTTTTCAAAATACTGTACCAAACGATCGACTTATTTCTTCTTCTTTTTTTTTTTTGGGTGTAACCGAAAAAAAAGAGATTAATCAACTATTTATGGAAAAAATACCCTCGTTTCATGTAGAAAGAGAGCAATGTTCAATGTTCATTGTCCATGTTCTTGATTTAACCTTATACTCCCTCCATCTCAAACAAATAGTTTCTTTTTTCTTCATTGGTTTGTAATAATTGTAATACGGTAATATTTATTGTGCAATTCGAAGAATGTGCAAACTAGTAAAACTATAATTTTAAAGTGGTTGACTTGTCTAATGACAAGAAAAAATAAGAGTTACGCTATATAGACCCCTTATTTCTCCAAGTTGACCCCCCAAAAACCCTCCAAAACCCAAACGTCCTATTTTACCTTTTCCTATCCAAGTTGACCCCTCTTCCCACCCCCTCACCGCCTTCTCCCTCTCCCCCCCCCCCACACCGCCTCCCCCTCTCCCCCACCTCATTGCCTCCTCCCCACACCACCTCCTCCCTCCCCCAATCCATAACTTCTTCCCTCCCCTTCCATCACCACCTCCTCCCCCTCCCCCATCATAGTATTCACACCCCTTCATAGTCTCATCCCCCCCCACACACACACCTTCATTCTTCCATGTTTCTCCCTCTTAAAAAAAAAAAATTAATTCCAGGTTTGTTCGGCCCTGGTCGATCGAACAAACTTATTCTGTTCGGCTATGGGTAACCGAACAACCTTGAATTGTTCGGCCATGGGTGACCGAACAACCTTGTGGCCGAACAACCTTGTGGCCGAACAACACAAGGTTGTTCGGTCACCCATGGTCGAACAATTCAAGGTTGTTCGGTCACCCATAGCCGAACATAATAAGTTTGTTCGGTCGACCAGGGCCGAACAAACCTGAAATTAAATATATATTTTTTTTTAAAAGAGGGAAAAACGAGGAAGAATGGATATGTGAGGGGGGAAGGGATGAAATTATGAAGGGGGTGAATATTGTGATGGGGGAGGGGGAGGAGGTGGTGGGGGAGGAGGCTGAGGGGAGGAGGCGGTGTGGAGGGGAGAGGGAGGAGGCGGTGAAAGGGGGGTCAACTTGGATAGAGGAGGGTAAAATAGGAAGTTTGAGTTTTGAAGGGGTCAACTTGGAGAAATAAGGGGTCTATATAGCGCAACTCAAAAACAAACTGACTGATGAGTAATAAAGTTGCTCCTTATACATTGCTAACTTGAAACTTTACTCCTTGTACTCAACCAAGATATGATCTTCCATTTATTCCGTCAAGTGGGCCGTTGCCATTAAAATATATTTAGATCAAGTTACATTAAGAAAAGAATTGCAGTAAATACCCTCCTGCCTATCACAAATTTCAAATGAAACCCATTTTTTTTCAACCAATAAAACCTTGTACAAAATTAGAATTTCATAAGACCCTTCTTTTATTTGGTGTTAGAGAACTTGATGGAATGCTTATTTGGTTGCTGACTACCAACTAGTGGCATACACTCAAACAATGGATTGGCTTGACAAACGCCTTTACCAACAGACTTCACTCAAACAGTTATCATATATAGTAGATATTGAATATCTTCTCAGTTCTTCAATGTCTACTTTTTTGAACCAAAAACGGCATTCAGATAAATCCACATCACTTACTCAATGTAATAAAAATGTTATATTTTAGATATTGTATTATTTATTTTTGTAATTTTCAATGTTCTTTATTCTTCCTTTTTTTATTAATGATATATTTTTATTTATTAAATAGATTGCGTCTATTTTTTGTTGTAATGTATGGTAATTAACAATCATGTAATAATTTTGAAGAATTTTTTTTACACCGACAAACACATCAAAAAGGAATCTTTAAATTTGTTTTACCATTATGGGTCTCGTCATTTTGTTACTTAAGAAATTCATCGATCCAATTGTTGCAATCATGTACATATAATTCGTTTAGAAACTATTCTGATGACTCATCAATTTTGGAAGATATAGCTAATTTGGCTCTAACACTTGATGTTGTTTATTCAATAAATTAAATGATTTTATGGTATTAATGTACAATTCAGAAGAAAAATTGTATTTCATCTTTGAATCTCCGTGTTATTCTAATATAAATGTTGATCTTTTAATCGATACACATACTCTTGAATTTTTTAAATAAAATTACATGTTTTGGAATCCAAATCATGAGTTGAATTTGAAGGTTGAAATTATAGTAATGTTGTTTCGTTACATACTTACATTGATCATTCCTTTGGTTTTTATGCAATGATACAAGGTTTGAGAAATAATATTTTACAACTTAAAAGGTCAGGTTCTTTTAAAAGGTCATTCTAGTGGTAATGTTTTGATTCTGTAACTGACATCACCTCATCATAAAATTTCATTCCAATTCCTAATAAGATAGTTTTCGTTGATAGTGTTTTACACAATGTCTACAAATAAAATTCGGTCAGTCATTGTCAAATATATGACTTTTTAGAAGAAAAAAACATGTTTTTAATCATTATTAGTTGTATGTCACTTTGTCTAAAGTTATTACTGCTAAGGGTCTTCAAATTTTGTTATGTGATAGTTATAGTTATAATGATCGAACATATTGAACAACAAATATTGTATATAAAGAAATACTTCAAATTTTATAATAAATTTGTTAATTTATTTGATTTTCTATCTTTAATTTTAATTTTTATTATTTTGTGTTTGTTTTGTTTATATTAAAATTTTTAATTACATATTAATCAATTTTAATTGAGTATATAATTTTACTATCATGTACACACAGTACACATGTGCACCACTAAAAAGCAAATAAAGATAGTTTGGTTATTTTATCTTTAACCCCTTTTGCGAAACCCAAACTAAAAGGGATAAATCCTGTAATTTCCTCCTAGTCTGTATCAATCAATGTAATTTTATCATGTGTGAGACGTCTGTGTATTAATCAGACCTGGTCAAAGAAAGGACTTTTTTTATAAAAAAAATTTATTGGCCAGGCAAACAAAGTAGACCAAAATCAAGTACTCCGTAGTAGTGGCAGTGCTTTCACACGACTCTCAAACTCATCAACCCCATTTTCAATTCGCTGTCATCTAAATTTTCCTCACAGACCCGTAGTTTATCAGAACCTCTCTATACCGTTCACTTATTCACATTTCTTCTCCCTCAAAACTCTCACTGTCTCTCTCCTCTCTCTCTCTTCCTCCTAACCATGTCACTGAGACGGTCCTTCCTGTCCCGGCGAATCAACAGTCGATCGTTCGCGCTCTCTAAATCATTCAAAGAGTGTAAATCTCTAGAAATCTCACAAGGTGAACAGCACGGAAGTAGTTGTAGTGATAATAGAACAACTAGTCGTGGAACGGACGATGGAAACGTCGTCAATTCACCGGACGGTGGAAACCGAGATTCAGATACCGGTTCGTGGTCTTCTATGCTACCAGAGCTACTCGGAGAGATAATTAAGCGCGTGGAAGAGAGCGGTGACCGGTGGCCGCTCCGAAAAAACGTTGTCGCCTGCGGTTGTGTTTGCAAAAGCTGGAGAGAAGTTACGAGAGAAATCGTCAAGCCACCGGTTCGCAGTGGAAAGATCACCTTTCCTTCTTGCCTTAAAAAGGTTCGATTGGTGTTGTTAATGTTTTGATTCTTGCATTGGGAATATAAATGACTGATCGATTGGAATTAGTTGTTTTTACTTCAATTGTACAATAGATCTGTGGCGGTTCCGCTCCTAATTAACCTTCTTAAGTATTAGAGCACGCTAATTGTTTATAATTTGGTGTCGGGATTTATCTGCATATATGTTTATATGTGCATGTGTGTGTTGTTTCCTTCAGTTTAAGATGCTGAATCGGTAAAAAAAATTAACAAAATTGAATTGCTTGGATTATGTGGATATGGTCGGGAGGGTACTGCACTGGTAGTTTGATGAATAGACTATTTTCATGTTAAAGAAATAATGTTGTCCTGTTCTTAAATTCAATATGGAATTTCCCTATTTACATAAAATGAAGAAAGCGATGCAAGTTCAGAGAAAAAAGCTTTTATTATAACGGATAACATTTGCCAGATGGTTTCAGCCTAGGTGAACAATATGCAGGTTTGCAAGGCGTAACAGTGCCAGGTGTAGTTAGTTCTAGTATTGTTCTCTTTGCTCTAGTTTCTTAATCTGCAATACTATCCGTTCTCAGAGGGCCACTTGTAATTCCTCTATATTTATCAGGAAGTAAACAAATGAAGTAATACCAAGAAAGGAACTTCCAGAACCAACTACTTATGGCAACTTCTCTTGATGAAATTTCTGACATATATACTTATATGGCTAGAGAACAGACAATTGTATAGACTCACTTGCATATGTCAGCCTACTAGTATTGCAAGTAATTGCTGACTTATGTTAACAATTTTTTTGGGTTCCACTTGCATGACATTGTGGGGTTGCCTAAAGGAAACCTTTGTTGGCGGTGGATGGAAATTTTGATGATAGACTTTTTGCTTTCAATCTGACGCGATGGTAGATGATTCACATTTATTACTTGTTAATTCATGACAATGCTTTAAGTAGCTGTGGTTTCTGGTTTAACATGTTGCCATTCTTTTGCAGCCTGGTCCTCGTGACGCTCCACATCAATGCCTTATAAAACGAAACAAGAAGAACTCAACCTTTTACCTTTATCTTGCTTCCAGCCCATGTAAGTATAGATCTCACTGGAATCATTTTTTGCAGATGATATGCATATTTACACATGAAGTAGCTTTATCAAAAGAGCTCTTCTATTGGTGTTCATAGTTTGAGCTTAATAATCACAATCCATACATAAACACTTCACTTACACTTTCCCTTTCATGTTTCAATCCTTGTTTTTTTCTTTTCTTTTTTTATCTTTGCGAACAGTCTTAAACTAACACTCTGATATCACCACGTAATGTCTAGAATTCATAGTTCTAGTCTGCTCTGAGAAAGTGCATGTACATTTCTAGAACTAGGAATACTGAGAACGCCAAAGTTTAAGTTAGTAAGATATCGTCATTTGCTGTCTACTAAGTCTAGATATGAATTCTTCGGAAATAAAGTCCCCTTGGAATTAAGTGTTCAACTGCAGTAGAAGGCTTAGCAGACATAGATGCCATGAGCAGATAGGTGATTCCCCCTAGGAAAATAGCTTAAAGCACGGTCTGTAAAACAAAACCAAAAGATGTTTTCCACTTTTAGAAAAAACTTGAATAAAAGATGTTTTCTACTTTTAGAAAAAACTTGAATAGTGGCTTCTAAACATAATGTGTTTGCATGTCTATTAGCGGGTGAACATATATTAACATTGAACATTATACAAAGAACAGCGTCTGAAATGGAATGTAAAAGTTTCTAGAAGCATTTGAAAGGGTCTAATGGCTTGATTGCCAGTATAGTATGATTGTTTGAAAAGAAATGGCTACTCGTTTTAAGGAGCACTTTTAGACACTTATAATAGTTTTTAAATGTGATTATAGACTAAACTGCCTATAATCTTTAGTGGCCTCAAGGACTTCCTTGCCTTCATATGAACAATGTATTTACTGAATTAGATTCCCTTCATAGTTATTTATCCTTAGATAATGTCTTTGGAATGTTCAACGGGCTAAATCGAGTGTCTTGCGGCTGCAAACTACTTTTAGGCTCCATTTGTTTCATGGAAAATAATTTCCAGAAAATGATTTTTGGAAAATGATTTATGGAAAATGAAAAGATTTCATTTTCAAGTGTTTGGTAAATCTTTTGAAAATATGCCGGAAAACATTGATTTCGTTTTCAAGTGTTTGGTAAATCTTTTGAAAATATGTCGGAAAACATTTTCGGGTGTTTGGCAAACACACGGAAAATGCTATGAAAAACAATATATGAATAAATACAAAAAATATATTCTAATATTAATGCACATATTGAATATAAGATAGTGTTGAGATTTTAAAGTAATTTTTCATTAGTAACCTTAATTTATCATTAGTCGTGTCAAATCAATAAGTTCCATCTTTTTTCAATCTCACAAATACAAAAAAAAATTAATAATTTATATGAAAAAAATGTTTTAAAAAAGAAAATTAACAATGTTTGAGATGTCCCTAAATAATATAGTTGACACTAATTTTAGGACGTAGTGAGTCAATTAAAATTATAATTTATAAATAGTGTGCACAAACTTTATTTATATTTCTAAACAATTTACTTGTTGAGGGAATATTGTGCGTGTATATATGTGTAATTGTGGAAGGGGGGTCGGAGGGGTGCTCGAACTTTTGGAAAATGACTTACGGAAAATGAACACGTAAGTCATTTTCCGGAAAAGAAGGCTTTATTTTCCGTTGACTCGGAAAAGCTTTTACGTTGACTACATTTTCCTAAGGTTGCCAAACACCGAAAAAATGAGGAAAACATTTTCCGGAAGTCATTTTCCGTGAAACAAACGGATTATTCAAGTGGAGTTTTTAATATTGTGCATTTTATTTTTTGGCAGCATTTACAGACAAGGGCAAGTTTCTCTTGGCGGCTCGTAGGTACAGAAATGGTACCCACACCGAGTATGTTATAACACTTGATGCAGATGATCTATCGCAAGGAAGCAACGCATATGTTGGTAAATTAAGGTGAGGCATTTTCTCACGATGGGAGAAGGGTTATGTATGTATGTGTGTGATGACTACTCCTTCATTGTGTAGCTTAACAAATCCTTTAACCTACAAGTCAGGAAACAGATTATTTTCCTAAAGTTCTCTTTATTGAACCAGAGGATTACATGCTTGGTTTGATTCTATGAAATTCAATGTTCATACTTTATAGCAACCCTAGCATGTGCCTCTTGTCTGCCCTAGATCCCTTGTAGTAGTTATGGAGGACAAGGTACACAGACCCGTCATATGAGCGCACCTACAGAAGAAAAGGAGGAAAGAAAGAAGAAAAAAGAATTACACTTAACCTCACAGAGATCAGCCTTACCCAAAGGTCGCAACATCAAAAGCCTCAACTAAAATATTATTAATCAACTCTCCTTAGATGATGGAGGATTACATCGATATGTATAAGACAAAAGTAAATCCTAAAACTACTAGGACTAGGGCTAATTAATAAAAAACAAATTCCTAATGTTTCTTGGAATTAAAATCCTTAAAGACTAATAATTTAATTGAACCCTAATGCTACTCCTACTTGGACTAGGATAACTTAAATAGTCATAATCCCCCACCAAAACTACTTGATACATTACCACATAATAACCCAATAATTATAAGTCTGTTTCCATTCTGTCCTTATTTGCATCCTGCATTATTTTACCTGACATTTAAGATAACTCACTCGAGTCGAGTTTTGAGGTGGCGAAGAATGAGAAGCCTTGACATCATTTATTGAAGCTTGAGCGTCCAAATCATGAGCACAACTTTGGCAAATAGATGAGATAAATCAAGGAACCTTGAACACACTTTTGGCTCGAAGAAGTTACCTTTATACGCAGGATCATCGTATTCATGAACAGATTTTCGTGGGTTTGATTCTCTAATGCGTTAGCAACTGTTGCTTCATCTTTGTAATGGTCTCCAAGTTCTTCTTGTTCCTTGTCTTCATCTTTGCATTGAAGTGTCTCTTCCTTTGGATCTTCAATTATTTTCTCAACTGTTTTGGATTCACTGAACTCTCGCTTCACCTGCTTCAGTTGCTCTACAACTTCTTCTGCAATAGAAGGTGAAACTCCCAGGGGTGCTTTTGGCTTTGCCAGAGTTATCCACACATGTTTGGTTGTTGTAAGGTCTCCAAAACCTGATCCATGAGTGTTTTCTTCCTCAAAGGAGTTTACATCGCAATCATAAATCTAGGGATAGCCAAGTAATATGTGAGCAACATTCATGGGGGAAACATCACATCAGATATATCATATATGCAAAATATGCAGTAAACTGAATAGGAAGTAAGCACCTCTTGGAGACTACGAGAAAAGTATTGTCAATCCAATCTATCCTGTACGGAAACTGAAGGGGTTAAGAGATAAGATTTAGATTTGCAACAACACGAGAAGTGATTACGTTGATGGCACACTCCCTATCAATAGTACTCTTGTATACCTTATTCTCACATTTTTGGGAAGTATGGAAAGGACTTGCTGCCTTGAAGCATCTTGTCTCAAGAGTCTTGATCCAACTTCCTTCTTTTACCATTGCAAAATTAGGGCCGAATGCTTCCATGAACTGTTCAATGTCTTGTCCAATGAGCAGTTGCTGAATCTCCATGGTCGATTAGCTCATAAAGGATTCTGGAAAACTTTGTGTAACAGACTGTGTTGGACTGAAATCTGGTTTAGTTCAGCCGGTTCAACAGGTCAAAAGTTGGAGCGATCGGATGTGATATATTAGGCTAACTTGCAGATTTTGGATCTGATTAACAACTCAGATCCTGGATTAGGTCAATCAATAAGAATCCCTGAAAACAAACAGATTCAGGAATGAGGATGAGGATGAATGGGTTTTGATTGGTGTTATAAGAATGATATGGCATCTGTAAGACAGTGGTTGCTTTGTTTGGGTGTGAAGCTGGGCTATTTGGCTAGAAAAGACCGGGTATTTGATGATGGCAGGGGCTAAAGTTTTGTTGTTTCTCTAGCGAACTCCAGCGGTAACTGGTGGCGAAGAAAAATAGAGGGAGGAAATCAATAGTGACTGAACTGGATTTTTTTTTTTTTGATAAGTACTAAGTAATTGTGACTGAACTGGATTAATTGAAGGTGGAACTGTGGAGTGAATAGAAAAGATAAGAGAGTTAAGAAGAAATGAGGAAGTGATAACAGTACCGAAGTTGTTCGACAAAGATGTCGATCCAGGCTTCGCTTTGATACCAATTTATGAGGGACAAGGTACAGAGACCCGTCCTATGAGCACACAGAGAGAAGAAATAGAAGAACACTTACTTTCACGGGGTTCAGCCATGCTCAAGTAAAGCTCGAGCTCAGCTCGTTCTGAAGTAATCAAATTGAGCTTGAGCAAAAGGTTCTACAGCTTGGAGTAACACTTGCTTCAATCTTGATTGATACTAAAGGCTGATCTCTAAAACTCGAAGCTTGGTTTGGATTGGCTCGTGTACAACCCTAGTTCATCTAAAACTCGAAGCTTGTTTCTGTGTTTTGGTAGCTCCCTCCTACGCTCTAACCAACCTCTTATGGCTCCCACTTTATATTAGACAGCAGGATTCAAGTGGATACTGTAGGTATAGGCTAATAGTGAGGAGAGACAACAATAGATCCCAAAATGTTTTCAGTTCTCTTCATTAAAGTAATTGTCCGAATACATTGTGTAACTATTTTGCATGAACTGTTCAATGCTGGGCCCTTCAACCTTATTCTTCACTGTGTACTGGAGAGATGATATTATTAACATAGACGATATGTATTGTGGTGAATACTTTACTTCTGGGTTTGGAAATAATCTGAAATATTAGAGGTTCATTAGTTTGGCAATTAATTGTAAATGTCACATGACCCCAAGGGGTGGGAGATATGGCAAGGGCACTTGGGCAAAGGCCTTGAGGTCCTTGGTTCCAATCATCGTACCAATAAGGGATCACACTTGCCTATAAAAAAAAGGCACCGATTCTGACTCCCTCAGGTAAAAGTTTGGACACCAAACCTCTTACTTATGGGGGCAGTCATTAAACAAATAACCTCTCCAACGATTATTTTGGAAGTCAAGGCTGTGACATTTTTTGGGGGATTCCTGGGTGTTACCGTCACACTCGGCATTACCAATTGTTCTTAATTCTGTTCTTTTTTTTTGGGTATCCTTTCTTCCTCCAGATTGCCAATTTTGTTTTAATATTAACAATTCGCACAACCCAACTATGCAGTTCGGACTTCCTTGGCACCAACTTTACAATCTTCGACAGCCAGCCTCCGCACAGTGGGGCAAAACCCTCGAGCAGCAGAGCAGGTCGGCGGTTCGCAAGCAAGCAAATAAGCCCCCAAGTTCCAGCAAGCAACTTTGAGGTTGGAGAAGTCTCCTACAAGTTCAATCTCTTAAAATCAAGAGGTCCAAGAAGAATGGAGTGCTCCCTGAAATGCCCATCAGCAGGTGAAACTGTGAACGACATATCTCGAGACAATTCCAAGTCTGAGAAACCGGGATATACTACATGCGATAAAACTGTTCTGAAGAACAAAGCCCCAAGGTGGCATGAGCACTTACAGTGCTGGTGCTTAAATTTCCATGGACGGGTAACTGTAGCATCGGTGAAAAACTTCCAATTGGTTGCAACAATGGACCAGAGCCAGCCAGGGGGAAAAGGGGATGAAGAAACGGTTCTTCTCCAGTTTGGCAAGGTAGGGGAGGATATGTTTACCATGGACTATAGGCAGCCATTGTCAGCTTTTCAGGCATTTGCCATTTGCCTCACCAGTTTTGGTACAAAGCCAGCCTGTGAGTAATATATTAATTGTGAAAATGTATCGTCCAGAGAACTTGTTTGTTTTTGTATGTTTTAAGAATATCCCATGGAACTGCTTTGCCCTGTGCTTTTAGTTCCTCCAGACTTTTGCTGTACATAATGTATGATATGTTAAACTAATGTACGTGCCCCCATTTGGTAGCCATACTTCTGGTTGTCTAAATTGTACTCGTTCTGGTTTAATGGTACTTGAGCAGTTTAACGGACATTCACAAACTTTTAGCAAATTAACAGATTACATTGAGTTCAAAGCTAACCTAATAGACACAAGCAAGACCTTGTGTGAATTAACAGATACAATAATATCAAGATCTGCACATTTAACACGCAAAGAGTGCAACATAATAATCTTGGCCCAACAGATTAGCTGTTAGTCCCTAAAGCCAAACAGTAAAACTAAATGTATGTTTTCAGTGGATTGAAACTTCTGTGTCAAAATCCGCTTGCAGAATTTGACATCCACTAGTCCTATTGGAAATGCTTGTCAACATTTTTCACTACAGAAAAACTCCAGCCCCTAAGAATTCAAACTTTGGCAATTCTCAACTTCTGATAACAATCTGATAGTAACAATCGAAGATATCAACAAGCAATTGAACACAAAATATCAGAAGCAGTCTTCAACCTTTCACAACCAAAAGAAAGATTTAACATGGCCAAAAGGACAACAACATCCATCAACCACACTTCTTACATTATCAGCATAAAACAGCGGTCATACTAAAGAAAAAGTAAAGGTTTTGTACACCACTTCTTTTTTTCTCTTTTTCTTTTTAAGCTCAAATGAGGATAACATTGCAAAAGTAGACCCCCTCCCCAGTTGGCTGCATGCTCACTTCTTGCCCCGCAGTTTCACACCAAGAGCCCTCTCCAGTTTGGTTATGATCTGCTGGTTTGGTATGGCTTTTCCAGATTCATACTCCTGTATGATCTGGGGCTTCTCATTTATCAACTGCAACACCAGAAACAAAAATGGGGGTCAGGATTTGTAATTGACAAATATAGATAGCAAAAAAAGAGACAGAAACCTGAGCAAGTTGAGCCTGGGTGAGTTTCTTGTCAGTTCGTCCCTGCATGATGGCTTTCTTCAACTCAGTTGGCACCTTGTCATCTGTAGACAACATAGAGACAATCTCAGCCTGGTGAAGATATAAAACTAGCAAAAGTACATTTAATGAAAAATACAAGGTAAGAGTATAATTCAATGAAAAACTAATAAGTTCAAGCTCTTTATCTTTTTTTATATTTCTCCATCCTCCCAAATCAAATGGGAGAGGCCAGACAACTAAAACCAAGTCCATACCTTACCTCAGCCCTCTGTACCACACAATGTTCAACAAATTTTCACAATAAAGATCAATGCTCAGGCTATTGAAGCTCCATATACTCTGATTGTTTAAATATAACACCATTTTACCAGTGTTCGGAGAAAGAAAGGGACACACACAAACTGACTGGCATTTAATTTATCTGTCTATCCATGATTTTCCTCAAGTGAGATGCCATGGAGCAGCTTTCAAAGAGTTGTTGGTTGCCATGAAAAAATCAAATAAGGATGCCACACATGCTGTATCTCAAAAAGGGATAGATATAAATGGATGAAGCTAGATAACAAATTTAAGGAAATCAAGAGGCATCAATAAACCTCAATTCATACCACACAAGGTCAACATGACTTACGGGTAAGATTCTCTGTGTCTTCATCAAGCTTCCTTGTGTTCAGAGAGGTGCTACTAGAGGCAGCCCTGTTTGTTCCAGCAGTCGCTGTATATATAGTCATAACAGTCAGTACAACTAAGAAATTTCCAAGATATTCAAATTCTAAACAAACCAAGCAAAACATTAGACACATAAATGGAGAAACTGGAAACTAAGTGCACTGCTACAGAGCAATGTGTCGTACTTATCGTACTTGGAATAAACACCTAAAACAGAACATTAGCACACTTAATTTGGTAAAGTATATGCATCTATGAAAATTCAATGTGTACTACTACAACTTATTTGTATCATAAGATAAAGATTAACACTTCAATATCAGAGTCATATTTGGTGAACAACAGAATCATCACTTCTTAATTTATATTCCACCAAATGGTGTAGCACGCTGATGTTAAAACAGCTATATTAAAGCTCAACTATATAATTATAAGACAAACTGCAATATCTTACTACAAAATTGGGAGAAGAACAAATTGCTCCCTTCTCTCTCTTCTTAAATTATAAAATCAAGGATAGAAAGAGTGAGATTCTTCAGAGTTAAGATTGCTTATCCAGTGTCCACAACACAATCCATATTCCAAACTAAGTATACTAGGTCTAGCAATGACACTGAACATCCTAGCAATACAGGTAGCACCAAATAACATAGGTAAATATGCAAATCATCAACACAATCCCCACCGCCAAATATATGGTCACATAAAACTTGCGCCAAACAAAATAAGGATTCACCGAAACCCTAGGTGAATAAATATACGTTCAATCGCATTAGAATAACATATAACAGCAAAAATTGAGCCAATGAGAACAAATATCCACCAAATGATATCTAGGTGGGTCAGTATGCATACAAATTATGAAACCCTAGCTAACGAAAAACGATATATACGAACACGTATGTGCGCGCGTCTACGTATGTAGATACATGTATTCATCTGTATATCTCATTTGAGAAACAGAAGTAGATATGCATATATATAGAGAGAGAGAGATAGAGAGATAGAGGGAGGGAGGGAGGGAGAGAAATTAGGTACGCACACTTTCGGATGGTCTCGATCTCAGCACCGGCGCGACGGGCGGCGTTGACGGCTTTCTCATCCTTGCGAGCGGCAGCGGTCGGAGCTTTCTTGCGGATCACCACCGGCTCCCAATCTTGTGCTATCGGACCAGACATCTTCTCTCTCCTGAAAACTCTCTAACGAAAAAAAAAAATCTACCTTTGTGATTATCCAGCAAATGAGATCACTGCAGTGGAAAGATATTCCCCTCTCAGTATATATAAAGAAAATGTTTACCTTATTGTTTGTTTACAAGGATATCGCTATTCCAGACAGGATCTAGAGTATCGACCAAGTAATTGATTTGGGACCGAGCGATCATTGTTGTTTAATACAACACATACCAAACTCAAACTTTGTAAGAAAATAAAGTATTTAATTGTTCATTAGTAATAAAATGATAATATTATGTTTTAATTTTTTAAAAATAAACTTTTTAAGTAAAATATTTAAAAATTGAATAATTGACTCTCTCTGTACGAAGCGAAGGGAGCATGCCACACCACGAAGATCATGATTACATGTCTCACGAGAGGTGAAAAGCAAAACCGAACACAAACCTAAAGCAAAATCCAAATCCAAGAAAGTGTTCCTACCAAAATAGACCAATATATATATACCACTGTGTACAAATACATCAAAGCAACCATCCTCTGGATACAAAGTAAACTCAAAGAGTCCGTTGATAACCCGAATAATCACAAACCTTCAAAAACTTTATACTACAAACTATACAAAGAGAAAAAAAAATGTCCAAAGGTGAGTGTGAGGTTCAGGTGCGACCGCGCCCGCTGGATAGGGGTGCGCGTGCGTGCGATGCGGGACACCACCGCTTCTCGTTCCACCCTCCCTTGTTTAGGGAAGGCGAAATCAAAGTGCGAGAGGAGTCTTTGTCTATATTAGCACGTTGGAATGTGCCTCGGTTGCCACGAGTGGATTTTGTATCCAAAATGGGAACTAAAGGTTTCCTCCATGTCGGGTTATCACTTATTTCGTGGATAACGGGATATGGGAATGCATTACCTTTCCATTCTCATTCTCCCCTTTTTTACGTCGGGGATAATAGAAGTGCAAGAAAAGATATTGCGGCGCCCCCACTTATGGATTTATTAAAATGGCCTTATGGCCCAATCGGATCGCTATGGGAGCTATGGGTTTCCCGCGTCAAGTTATCCCTTGTTTAGGGGATACCGGGATATGGGAATACATCACCCCTCCATTCCGTATCTCCCTTTTTTAGGGAGAAACGAGGGAAAGTGCAAAAGAGGAATGTTGCGTGGCCCCTGGATCTGAAAGTTTTTAGAGTCGCCACCTTTATTTTAAGGCAAAAATAAAGGAAAACCGAGAAGAAAACCAGAGATTTTAGAAAAGCGGGTTCGGGGGCTAAGTTACGAGTTGGGAAGGTGCTAGGCACCCAACTCGCCCTTTCGATCTCAAAAGCGTTTTTGGTGAAATATGCTCATTGTTATATTAATCTAGCAAATAAATAAGGTCTTATTTTGACAAGGGAAAATTAAACAGAGATACATTCGTGGCTACATTATTTACGGACTCGCGGCCGCCTCCTTCAATAATTACAAACACATTTAAGAATATTTGGCCATTATAATGGCTCTTTTACAAAATATTTCCTAATCTAATCAGGCCTCGGCTATATTGGCTACATTGTCTGGGATTTAAATACAACTTTTTGAAAATAAATAAAAAGAAAGAAAATACAAAATAAAATAAAATACGCTCTTAAAGGTATTACCTTTTAGAGCGGTGGTGTCTTCGTCGTCCTCTGCGGAGAGGGAGTCTTTTTGTTTTGAATTGAGCTGAAATTGGAATTGAGCTGGATTTGGCTGGATTTGAGCGGATTTGAGGTGGGGCTAGTCAACTCGAGGCGAGTGGCTTGACTTTATTTGGATAGGTTTTGGCCTTTTCGGTTAGGCGAGAATCTAGACTTAAGTTTTGACTTTTTAGCTTGTTACTCGAGGCGGAATGCTGGCGGGGAGTGTATGTTTATGTGTATTTTTGTGTGTGCGTTTTTATATATTTTGTGTGTGTGTGTGGTGAGAGAGGATATATGTGTGTGTGAGATAGTGGGCAGTGAGAGTGAGGGAGTATATTATGTGGGAGTGGGCAAGTGGAAATGAAATTAATTGGGAGAGTGGGCGTGGAATGAGGCGGAGTGGGGGAATTTTGTGAGTGATTGTGAGAGGAATTGTAAATGTGAGAGAGAGTGAGGGATGAGAGAGGAGTGATCGCGGGGAGAGAGGCTGGGGGGGGAATTGTTCGTGAGAATGAGGGAGTATAATATATATATATATAGGAGACTTAGTGGGTAAGGAAAGGGGGCAAGCGGCTCCTTTATTCTTTTTGTTTTTCTTTTTTTTTTTTTGTTTTCTTTCTTTTTTTGTTTTCTTTCTTTTTCTTGTTTTCTTTTTTTTTGTTTCTTTGCTTTTCATTTCATTTCTTTTTTTTTTTGTTTCTTTTCTTTTCATTTCATTTCATTTCATTTTTTTTTGTACCTTTGCTCTGAAACATACAGAAATAATTAGTAATCCATTTTGTAATATTTATTGGACAATATAAAATAGGAGTGCAATTTGGGGTGTCTGAGAGCCCCTCCGATGGAGTTCACGGGTAACAGAAGCTTTCAAGTAAGCGAACATCGTTGAAAAAATGAAACTCCCAAATTCGAGATAAGAAATGCTAGGGAAGATGTAAATCGAGATATGTACAAATATTTATATGTTGCAATGGTCGGACCTCTGATGTGAGGCTCTACGTATTCCTATTAAAGGAAATCGGACCAAGCGTAGTTCAGGCCAAAACCTTAAACTACAATGGAAAAAGATTTTTGTGTTTTTAAAAAAGCCGTATTCTTAGAAAGCCGTTGTCAAATACGGTATGAAGATTTGAATGTTTTTACTGGTACCACCTTTCAGCAGGTCAATACCTTGTGGTTGAAGCGTGTTAAGAAGAATTTTCTAATTATGTCACGGGCCTTGATCATTTGTCTTGTTTCAGGACATAATCCGAAAACTTTCAAATATCGAGGAAAATTGTGTTTGACTAAAGATCGGTTGCCGAGCATTGCAAATTTGTTACCACAATTTCAGCCCGGTCAATACCAGCATTGAAATGTGTTAAGAAAACTTTCTAGGTATGTGGGGCCTTGATCGTTTGTCTTGTTTCGGACATAACTCGAAAAATTTTAAGATATCGAGAAAATTGTGCTTGACTAAAGATCCGTAAGCGAACACGACGAATTGATCATTCTTCAAGTATTTCGAAAATTGTGCGATGGAAAACATTCTTTTTCCTTCCATTTTTTTTGTTTTGTTTTTTATTCCTCTTTTTTTGTGTTTTTGAAATATTCCTCTTTTTTTTGTTTTTGAAATATTCCTCTTTTTTGTTTTTGAAATATTCCTCTTTTTTTTTTTTGAAATCAAAACTCAAAAAGGTTTTCTTTGTTGAAAATAAAACCATTTTTTCAAAAATTTTTTATTTTATTTTTTTAAAAAGAAACTATTCAGGTCGGGGTAGGAATACTATACGACTTACCTTTTAACGTCGGGTGGGCCGCTTGGTCGGTTCGACATTTTGCCACTTCTTATTTGGGAATTTTTTTTGTTTTATGATTTGATGAAATTGGGACCCTCTTGATGTAGAAGGCC
>CM028380.1:65146419-65201341 GCA_013146195.2 Codonopsis lanceolata | reverse complement strand
GGAGCATTTCTGCTTACGCCAAATTTGCAGCGGGACATCGATATGTCGCTAGCAAGCTTGATCCCCGCCGACCGGAGTAAGTAGGCATGGTAAAGTCGCCCCTGCTGCGGACGCTCCCCGCTGAGGTGGAAGATACGCCTTGTTTCAATTTCTAGGGCCGGGGCGAAAGCACACTCAGCCGCTGGCTGCCCCCTCCCGGGTGCCGATCAACCGCCTTTCGGTATAAAGAGCACTTCGACGCAGGCGTGCTTACAGTGGGAAGGGAGCGGCGGGAGGCAGAACTTCTTCGCCGGGGCCGTGGCTGAAGCCGGGGTTGAGGGTTTGCTTTTTTCGCTTGCGTGGTCTTCGGCGGCCCGGGGCTACTGTTGTTGTGGAAGGAAGGGCCGAGACCCGGTCCTCGCCGTCAAGAGGCGCAAGCCTTCCCGATCGGCCTTGCTTCCCTAAAATCTTTGCCGAGCCTCCCTCGCCCCCCGCTGTCGTTTGCCCGACAACTCGCTCTATATCCACGATCATATTCGAAATGATAGGAATGGGTTAACGAAAGCAAAGAGTTAATAAAGAATAATAAGAAAATAAAAGCAAAGTGAAAAGCGACTTAATGGCGATGCATACTTCCACATCCTTCAAGTTGTTGAATATGTTATCTTTGCATTGAGTATCCCATTTTAAACCTATTACCCTCATGCATCGAACACCACCGGATCAATGTACTGGGATCTCGCATCGAACGTTCAAATCAAATCTTTTGGTCGACATACCAACCATCCTACCGTAACTTTATTTCACCGACGAGATCCGAACAGAACACTCAGGGTCCACCTCTAACTCCAAGAAAATTTCTCAATGGTCGCTCGAGCGGACTGCACTCATCTAAAATCTCGATCGGGGAGAGCGACTTAATCTAAGAAGCAGAAAGCCGAGGTACTGGGAAATTCCACCCGTATCTGCTCTCAACCAAAAAGACTTTTTCATCCCAATGCCTCGTTTTCCCAAGAGGCTTGGTGAACAAGTTAATCCCTCGATTGTGGTGCTTGCACTGAAGACGGTTCAGGGACTTGGTCACCGCAAAGTAAGTCTTGAAAAAGGGCAAGGTCGGCTCGAACCCGAGCATCCGATCGCAAATGGCAAATGAGATTAGATACCGGACCAAGTTGAGGGAGATGTCGAGAGGGTGAGCACCTGCTTCTTCGAGTAGTTCGCATACAAGGGGATCGAGGGGCAGTCGAAGACCCGCCTCAAAAAACGAGATATAAAACCCTACTCTATCTCGCATACCCCGGAGCTCGTCCATACTCAGTGAATTATGGGGGGCAGATCCTCGGAATCTTTTTCGACTATGGTTGTATTGTTCGTCCCAGCCCTCTACATCGCTCGGCCATACGATATTTCTCTACTCCCTTAGTATTCTACGAGCGAGAAGAGCATCATCGGCCTCTATTGAGCCCTCTTCAACTTGGGCAGCAGCCGAGGAACTTTCCCCTCGTTTCTCTTCGGCCAGGGCCTTGTTCGCCTCCACCACCTCCCTGGTGACTATCTCCCGGTAGTATTGATTGAAAAGATACCTAAGCTTTAGTCGCCTCGTACAAAGATACGCGCCTACCGATATCCCTGGCACAGCATTTCATCTGACAAAGTGGGCAAGGCACCTTCATGCCAGTAACCACCACCGACCAACAAAGGCATCGCTTCGCTCGGTTTCACGAGCGACCAAGCCCCATTCGTTTGGGAGTACAATCTTTTTGTCGTTGGAGATCGAGCGTATATCGGGTCCGGGCTAACGTGCTTGGTCCTCATACTCGGTCTAAAGGCAGTCGAAGAACTGGGCGAGGAAGAGGAAGAGGTCTCGCTTGGGGTGAATGCAGGGACAGAAGGGACAGGGTACATAAAACCTAACTCTAGAAACCTAACAAATCAAAAAGTGACTTAAGCGAAGAGAAAAGGGACGAGTACCTGCGAGCAAATTGAGCTGGAGCGAGGGAGAAACAAGAGAATAAGCAAGGATCTGAAGAAGAAAGAGAGTAACGGTGGATAGCACCGGTGTATCGGAAAATCACCTGAAAAGCTATGCACTTAAAACACTCAAAATAGACTCAAAAGCTGTGAAATCAACTTCAAATGAAGGGGAAAGAGAATGCGAACCTGAAAACTAAGATGATAGGGCAAAGGAACGGTTGGAAATGTCAGAAATGAGAGGGGTAGCAGGAAGAAGTTTTTCGCCTATGCAGAGCTCAAAAACTGAAGAAAATTTTGGGAAGAAGGAAGAGTGAGCGAAAAGCCGGGAAAATTCATGTTTTATGCAAACCCGATGACACCGGGTCAACCCGATCAAAAAGACGCGGATCCTGCCTAACCACTCCCTGGCCGACACGTGGCGAGCTGCATGCAGCGAAATGGCTGCAAACCGACGACGTTTTGATAATTGGACGTCGTCACATTTTTGAACAGTAAATTGCAATGATTACCTACGACTCCTCGTTTACCGTGCATTTAATGCATACGGCGGACCAACTTTCTAGGAAAATTCCACTAATAACTCCTATACACATCCTTGACATCAAGGTGACCGGGTTCGGCGGAACGAGCAACAAATTGTGAGAATCGAGGAGCGACCCCAAACAAAGATGAACGAAGAACCGAGGAACCATAGCAAAGATCAATAACATTCAAACCAAGCAGAATACTCGATTATACTTTCCAAGCTAAGGATAAATCCTCGCACTTGGAAACTCGGAGGCTATTAAAGGGACCTAACCTGGGTCCCCCCTACGTGGGACGACCACGTGGACTCCAGTCGGACTTGGGCAGGTCCCACCAAGAAACCGAGGACCCTCAACTAGCCGACCACCATCGGCGACCATAAGCCAATCGACCTCCGCCCTCGATTTGTCCTAGACCATTCCGAACATATGAACAACACCCGACCACCCGGGCGAGGACCACTCATGCTCGGCCGACAACTCTTCTATGGTAGGATAGACCCGGCCCATAGCCTGTACACAGCACACAACTGTCTTCCTCACAAGAACCGGACAAGCCATGCAAGCCGCCATATCTTATCGCCTCATCAACCGCCTACAATTGGCACATCACATGCCCCCTGTTGGCCACTCAGGAACTGCCAACAAGCCGACCATGGAACAAGTCCCACCATCAAAGACCCCCAGGCCACTCATGATCTCAAATCTAAGCTACTATAAAAGGAAACATTTCCCTTGAAGAAAGGTAAGATTTTACTTTGCATTCTAAGACTGATCAAAAGCTTTTACACACAACATACACCAAAAGATTACTACAAAAAGACCCACCGGAAGTTTAAGGGAACGCCTAGCTCCGGCTCATACTCAACACCTCGACATCGACTCTCACACCGGAGGGTAGGAAACCCCAAAGACTTAACGGTAGTTTTCCTTTCAGGTAACCAACAACCAAAGAGCAAACACAAAGCCCAGATATCCTATCAAACTTGGTACCTCCGGTACCCACATACACCGACGTTCTCACCAGAACCAGCAATAAGGCACGCCAGCTCCAGTCCATTACGTGGACTACCAGCTTAGTCACCCCATCTTTGTGGCATGATCAAGCCCCCCAATGAAAGCGTGAATGTAGTTGAGGATCCTGGTTTGGACATTTGGCAGGAATGTGTTAGGGGTTTAACGAGTGGGCAGGCTCATTAGATGACTCTGCGAAAGGTGGAGTAAAATAGGTATCTCAAAAGACTACGACACACACATTGCATCAAGAGTATTCAACGAAATTGGAGAGATTGGAGAAAGACAACAAGAAAAAGGCAAAACGAGAAATGAAATTGTAAGGGTAGTTATATTTTAGAGTAGGATAGTTATATTTCTGAGATGTATCAATATTTTCAAGGTATTTCAGAGAAGTTCAGCATTCCAGCTACTCCTTTCACTCCTCGTCCCCCTCCTATGCCTCATTCTACAAATGATGGTGCTTCAATTGATGTTGTTTCACGTGTTCCAGATGGTCCTTCTTCTTTTCATGGTTGTGATGATGTTGACACCAATGAAAATGGTGATAACAATGATGAATCTATGTTCGATGATGATGTATTTTTCTTTGAGTTATGTTATCTTGATTAAGTCATGTACTACTTGATATTCAAAGTTAGATTTTAAGCAAACTTTTTTTTTTTTGGATTATTAAAGGTATCTACGAATACTTATGTTGAACCTATTGAACAACATATTTTGTTAGATGGGATTATATGACATAATTATTTAATATGAAATATTATGAGTCGCTCGATTTGAAATATTTTGTATGTTTTTAGTACATGAAATGTGTGCTACAAATTTAATATCTAGTTAGGTAGGAAAAAATCAATTGTGTTAAAGTGATAGTTGTTATCACATTTTATAGGGTAATAGATTCCAAAAGCAATCGTTTAATAGGAACTAATGCAATGACAATTACAATCACGTATAAAAAATGATGTGATGTCACATATTAACAATAAAGTGTTTATTAATACAATCGCGTACTTTGACATAAAGCGATGGCCAAAATAATTGCATATTCAAAGATGAAGCAATAAAAAAAACAATCACGTAGGTCAAAATAAAACGATTAAAAAAATAATCACATATTCGAAGATAAAGTAATGATCAAAATAATCATATATCGTCAGATAAAACGATTGCTAAAGTAATCACTTAAAGTTTCAAAATTAGTACTCCCTCCGTCTCCTAAATTATCGTCCTCCTTTCCTTTTTCGTCCGTCCCAAAATAATTGTCCACTTTGAAACTTACTTTTTAGAACATCACTTTTACCATTTTACCCTTACTTTTTCACCCTACTTTAATTATGGGCCACATACACATGTGTTTTAAAGGAAACTACACATTAAACCAATATTAATAATCCAATCAAATAAATTTTCTTAAACGGTGCACCGGGTCAACCAGGACAATAAATTAGGAACGAAGGGAGTAATTATTTTGACAATCACATACTTTTTGTTTTTTTGAAACCACACTAAATGTACTTATAAATTGTACTCGAAGTCGCACACATGGTGTTTACTTTTATAAAAACACCGTAAGACACGTCAATCATCCCAAATTTTATTTTATTTAGAAAAATCAAACTATCTTAAAGAGAAGAAAGAGAAAGCAGTTGCACAGAACAGAAGACTCGCTTTGAATAGGACACGTACGTAAAAAAAGACAGGTGTTAATTTGCATGCATGCAAGATACAGTCACTCGCCACCTTGTGCAGCCAACGTCATCCTATGCTATGCTGAATACCCTTTTGGGCAAGTACCTATAAATATTAAAATTAAATTTTGATATATACTAGTAATTGTTATTCATGAATATTAGTATATTACTCCCTCCGTCCCTAATTTATTGTTCAGTTTGACCCGGCGCACAGATTAAGAAAAAACAATTGACTTGATTATTTATATTGGTTTAATGTGTAGTTTCCTTTAAAGCCCATGTATATGTGGCCCATAATTAAAGTAAGGGTAAAGTGATAAAAGTGATGTTCTAAAAAGGTAAGTTTCAAAGTAGACGATTATTTTGGGACGAACGAAAAAGAAAAGGAGGACGATAATTTAGGGACGGAGGGAGTAATAATTTTCTTCAATTATAAATATCAAAATCTGATATAATAATAATTTTAAAAAATTAGATACAACACATATAATAATATAAAAAATAAATAAAAATATTAATATACAATAATTTACCAACACATTAAAATATAACATAAATGTATAATTAAAATAAAATATATTAAAATTAAATATAATACTACATGAAGAATCAAATTTATTAACACACATAATTTTAATATATTTTATTTTAATAATTAGAGAGTAATACTTTTAGATATTAGATAGATATCAAAATTTAGTTTTTATCATTGCCCTTACTACATCATTTTTCTTCCGCTCTTTCTGTTCGCACATTCAAATTATATGTAGTCATAATTCTATTAATCAGAAAAGAAAATAAGCAATGAACATGTAAATGCAAATAAAAATTGAAAGAATGGGATCACACTTATTAATGAAATATTTTCTCTATTTCGAGCAAATAATCCAATGTAATTTTATTATTAATGAACTATTAAAATTTTATTTTTTTAAAACTTAGCTTTTAAACAAACTCTTTACTAAGAGGAAAAGAGTAATAAATTAATAAAAAAGAACTGAAGACAAATAGTCCTCCCCTTTTCCTCTCACAAGCAAAAGCGCTATATTTTAAATCAATAAAAATATATACGGTTAAATTTTCTTACAAAAATTACTTTAATCAATTTATCAATTTATAATATAAAACGAACTCTGTCAAAAAATTAACGGAAAGGCAAAAGCGCGACACGTAAATATAACAAAGCCTTTAATTTGCAGCAGCCAGAGCGAAAAAAAGATAGAAAATATAATTCCTGATAAAGGATGAAAACTGAAAAGTGATGTAGCGTAAAGCGAAATCTACCGAATTAAAACCGATGAATTGAAAATTGAGCAGTTGTTGTAATCATGAAGCATTCCCACGGTGACGGTCGTGATCAGATCCCCAAGTACGGATCCCAAACTGCAATTGAGCAGCTGCGATCAGAAACTCCACAGCTTGTTGTGGAGTCAACAAGTCAACCACCGTCTTTAAGGTTCGTAGCCTTAGTCCGTCCGCCTTCTCAACTATCTTTACTAGCTGCTCCATTTTCCCCTCTATATCCGGACACATCCCTATCAGCTCGCTCGCTCCATCCTGCTATTGAACACAAACCACAAAATAAACCTCAATAACCCTTTTAAATCAATTAGTCCTAAATTAACATGCCCACAAATTAAACGTACATTTTAGTATTTATTTATTTTTGTATTACATATACTTAAATAGTTAAATACCATTACACTATCTCAAACTGGATGGAATATAATTGATTTAAAATCCTATATATAGATCTCAACTCCATACAATGATCATTTTGAACGTTTTCAGTAGGAGTAGTACTTATGAATGTAACCTTAATTCAGACAGTTAGACCATCTCCAACCGCTACTCATTTCCATCATTTTGGTGTGATTTTCACACAACGTCAATATATACTATTAGTGTTCGGTGGGACCAATTAGTTTTTTAATTAAATATTAATTATTGAATACAAAATTTATGGAGTAATAAATATTAATAACATGATATTATTAATTTAAAAATATTTTAAGCAAATAATTTTTATTTTATTTTATAGTTAATTAATAAATATTAATTTTAAAATGTTAATATAAAATAAAAATAGAATATGTAAGGAATAATTTTTTGGTGCAAGGATTTGGTATGAATGGTTTTAAGCTGAAGTAATGTAGTTGTTAGTGCTGAAATTGTACCATTTTAGTGCTAAACGGCCCTCCACCAAATATGGTGTTTTGGGTCGAAAATGAGTAAATGACCTTACAATAAAGAAAAAAATACAAGCAATGGAAGGAGGGTGCTAAGTGCAAGGTGTTCATGCCTGCCACTCCGACAGCTGATCAGAGATGACGTTCTCCTCTTGAACAGTCTCGCACTGAAGCTCGCTGACTCGACTGAACTGCACCGGAGACAGGTCGCCGAGGTCGCCGGTGCGGATGCCACGGAGGATGTCCATGATGCGAGACTCAAAACGGACGCTGGACTCGGTGTAGACGAGATGGAAGGCGGTGGTGGGGCGCCAGCCAGCTATCCAGTGGAGGGAGCGTTCGAGGGTGGAGGACCAAGGAGCGGAGAAGACTGAGAGGACGTCTTGGGAGGTGGCGATGGACTTGACGCGGTTGTATTCGGAGTAGTGGGACATGAGTTTTTGGACGAGGTGGGAGAGGTGTTGATGGTGGTCGGGGGTGTTCGGTGGGTGGGGGGATTCATAGAATTGGTGGATTATGTGGTGGAGTTGCTCTAACCATGTCCCGTAGAATCGGTGAAATCCCATTCGTGGAGAGAGGCCAGGGAGAGAAAGTCGGTTTAGGGATAGGGAAAGGTAGGGTGGGTTTTGATGGTTGCCTTTTATTGTGGTGTGGGTTTTGTTTTTTACCTTAGAAATTATAAGAGAGAGAGAGTTTTGCTTGTAGTTGAATTTGCGATTTAGACCCTGTTTGGTACCAAGTCTTGAAAATGTAGTTTTTTTGTCTTTTTTAAAATATAATTTTTTAAAATATAATTTTTTTAAAAATATATTTTTTTAAAAATATAATTTTTTTTGGAAAATAATTTTATAAAATTATTTCAAAACGTTATTTTTATAAACAAAATAATTATAAACGTAACATATTTTTAAAATATTACGCTTTAAAACTTATATTAAAATATTTTTAAAGAGAATATTATATTGTTAGTCGTGCTTTACTCAAAACACTACTTGAAACAAACACTAAGTTTATTAATCTTATTAAGGGAGTACTAGTTAAAAAAACTAAATCTTGATGCTCTCGTTTGTTTAAACAAATCATATTATCATTCAATAAAAAGGAAACAAATAAAAATAAAATAAAAGAGAGAGGTTACGTGTGAGAAGCTCGTGCGAACTAAAAGTGGGAAAAGGTCAGAATGAATGGGTATTTGGGGTGTGGGGGGAGGGCGGTTGTTGTGAGGCAGCTGTTCTTTGTTGCGGCCATATTTCTGCTGATGACGAACGCTAAAATGCAAAATGCTTGAAACAAATCTTTTTTTATGTGTAAATACGATGGTGGTACTTATTAATGTTAATACATATTGATTATTATTCATGACTATTAAATAATTTTATCTAATTATATGTATCAAATTTTGATATAATAATAATTTTGAAAAAACTTATATCTAATACATATCATAATATAAAAAAAGGTTTATATCAGTTTTAATATCTCAACTTTACCCGTTTTTCAATTTTTATACCTATCGGCTATCGTACCTAGGCAATCAAATTAAAGTCAAACGTTTTCAAAATCAATCAATTTCAATCCCAATCGTTAACTGACCGTGAAGGACTAACGGCTGATCTGCTATCCTAGGTTGGAAACTAGTAATTGGCTTGATAACTGATTAAATGCTGAAGGACTAACGGTTAACTTATCATTCCTATCAAACTTTATCACCACAATTACCCATCTACACCTACCATGTCCGACCAAGCCCCTCCACAGCCGGACCAGCTCCCAACTTTGTTTTTCTTCTCCGGATCTAGCCCTCTCTGTCCTCCTTCCCCAGCTTCGATCTCTTCTCCGATCAAAACCCCCTTCTCCATCTCACAGTAGCAGTGAGCTCAACTTCGCCGGGTGTCGCCATCTCCATTCGCCTCAAACACATATCCAACCGTCATCTATCTCTATTCTTCATCTCCAGCACATCGCATTCACAGCCGCCTGCCTCCTTTAATCTCATCCGACTTCATCTACAGCTCTGTGACCAAGTCATGGGTCTTATTTCTGTTTTGAGCCCTAGCCGCTGTCATCTTCAATCGCCTAGTCATCATAATTTGGTAATGTCCAGAATCATGCCCAAGTCTCCCACTTTGAATCCTAATAAAACCCATTAACCCACCACAAATTAAATGCACGAAACTACTCCCACAGCATACCTATTTTCGTGAACTCGAAAAGAAGCTTCATGTAGTATTTGGAGACCTCGGAAACACAGTAGTCTTTGAGGTGGTAGCCATTGAGGAATTTATCGAGGTGTTGCCAGGTGGGGCTGGATGGTAAGCTACAAAGGCATCGGTGATGTCTTGGCCGGTGAAATTGAGCAAGGGGAGGTCGTTGTCGGGGGTGGTTTTGACCCAATTGGAGACGTCGTAGACTTTGTCGTGGATTGAGATCCAAAGATCCCCAGGTTTGTTGTGGGTTTTGAGGTCTTCTGAAGTAATGTAGCTCTTGCGTTCATCCATGTTAACGATGAGTATAAAAAGATCTTGAAATCGAAATCCAATTTCAGTATCCTAAATCATAATGCAGGGGAAAGGAAATGGATTTTATACAAGGAAATGACTCAATCAATGGGGGAAGAAGGGTGAAATTAGTTTTACATATGATAATAGGTTAGTCGTTAGTCCTTCAAGGTCAGTTAATGATTGAGATTGAAATTGATTGATTTTGAAAACGTTGACTTTAATTTAATTGCCTAGGTACGATGGGTATAAAAATTTAAAAAAGGGGAAAAGTTGGGGTATCAAAACTGATATTAACCCTATAAAAACAAAATTAAAATATTAATATACAATAATTTATAAATACATTGTGGCATAAATATATGGTCAAAATGAAGAATACTAAATTAAGTGTGATACTAGGAAAGATATCAAATTTGGTATTTTTCCTAATATCATATATAATTTTGATACATTTCACTTTAGCTATTGGAGAATCTAATGCTTTTACAGAACTATCAATTAAAGTAATATATTCCTTTCAATTAGTATTTTTTAAAAATATCTTCTGTTTAGAATCTTTAGATTAGACACTGCAGTTTGATTCGATGAAAAATCCCAATTTGAGATGCCCATAACTACTTTTAAGTATTTCATTTGTTTCAAAATAACTGTTATGTTTTTTTTCCGTCTATTACAAAATAATTATTTTGTTTTTAATTTTTTTAAAAAAATATTTTTATTACATTATCCTTACTTTTTCTTTCTTCTTTAGTTATGACCATATGTTTAAGAACAATAAAGAAAACCACACACTATAACAATATTTATAATAAAGCTAAGCCAATTATTAATTTTTTTAATTAGTGTGCCCAGTTAAAAATGACGATTATTTAAAAACAAAAGAATATGTTTTTTTAACATAATGTTATTTTGTTGTTTCAATCAACTATTTTGTGAATAAGAACTACTCCCTATGTTTGTAAATAATTGTTCTTTTTGATAGATGCACCATTTAAGAAAAAAATTATTGATTGTATCATAAATATTATGTAATGTGTGTTTTTTTTTAATACTCTTATGCATTTAACCATAATTGAAGTAAGTAGAAAAAGTAAAAGTTTAGTGGACTTTTGAATGAATAATTGTTTTGAAAATGTGAACAATTATTTATGAATAATGAGAGTATAAGAAAGGTCTTAAAGCAACATTGTTAGGATTACCATCAGGTTTACTATTATGATGACAACGATGTTTTGAAATGACACATGCATTTCACATGTACTTTGTCTTCAAGACATAGTTGTCACCAGAGTGGTAACACTGGTGGTATCTCTAGCATTATTGTTGTTTTTATTGAACCCATTTCGTTCTATTCAAAGAGTCCATATTTGGAAAATCAAATTATTAAGGGATATATAAATAACATTAAAGTTTTGTCATAATTACAAAAATCTATATATATATATATATATTTAAAGTTGGTGAGGAGCACTATGGTTGTGCCACCTCACCACCTTTAGATAAATCTCTATTCTAAATCATCCATGTGGAAGTTTTAAAAACCTTTGGTTTTCTAACCATTAGCTAATGATAATACCTAATAACAATCAATATGATAAGGGGTATTAGTATTAGTATATATAACTTCTTCTATTGTCAATAGTAGAAGACTTATATTTAAAAAAATTTACAACTAACATTACTTCTAACCAATGTGGGATAAAACTCTTCAGAGTTAGATATTACTTCTAATGACTCACTTTTAACATCATACTTTAAGCTTTGATATCTTATTCATCCAAAACTTGATTTGGACAAATAAATATATCATTTCGATGCTCTTGCCGAGTAGAACACATTTGCACAATTACTTTTGTCAACAAACAAATGACACGTAAAGAAATTTGTGTCTCGAGTTGCACAATTTCTTTTACTAAAAACACTAATTTTTTAATAAGTATTATACTTTAACTCTTGATATCTTATTCATCCAAAACTCAATTTGGACAAATAAATATATCATTTTGATGCTCTCACCAAGTAGAACACATTTGCACAATTACATTTACCAACAAACAAATGACACGTAAAGAAATTCGTGCCTCAAGTTGAACAATTTCTCTCATTAAAAACACTAATTTTTTTTAACAAGTATTATACTTTAAGTCTTGATATCTTATTATCAAAAACTCAATTTGGACAAATAAATATATCATATTGATGCTCTCACCGAGTAGAATACATTTGCGCAATTACCTTCGTTAACAAACAAACGACACGTAAAGGAATTCGTGCCTCAAGTTATACAATTTCTTTCACAAAAAACAATAATTTTTCAACAATAGAAGAGATGTATCCCACATTGGTTAGAAATTGATGTTGGTTTTAAAATTTATTATTAAGTACCAATAGAAGAAATGCATCATGCATCATACATTGGTTGGAAAGTGATGTTGATTTTCAAAGTCACTAGAAAACCAAAAGTTTTTAAAGCTTCCACATGGATGCTTTAGAATGAAGATTTATCAAAGGTGGTGAGGTGGCACAACCATAGTGCTCCTCACCAATTATTTATATATATATATATATATATATATATATATATAATAAAATATCTTTACAATTATTACCAATAGAAGATGTATATCTCACATTGGCTAGAAAATGATGTTGAGTTTAAATTATTTTATACTATAACACATTGTTTAAAAATAAAATGTTAGATTTTAAAGTCTTTAAAAGACTAAAAACTTTCACTTTTACAAGAGATGTATCTCACATGGTTACAAAATATTCTACTATTATTACCAATAGAAGAGATGTATCACACATTGGTTAGAAATTGATGTTTGTATTAAAATATTATTATTAATTACTAATTGAAAAGATGTATCATACATTTGTTATAAAGTGATGTTGATTTTTAAAGTTTTTGTTAAAAACTTCTACCATTATTACCAATAGAAAATGTATATCTCACATTGGTTAAAAAATGATGTTGATTTTTAATTATTTTAGATTATATAAAAGACTTACTATTATTAGCAATATAAGATATATATATATTTTTGGTTTTCTAACCATTAACTAATAATAATACATAATAATAATCATAATGATAATGGGTATTAGTATTAGTATATATAACTTCTTCTATTGTCAATAGTAGAAGACTTATATTTAAAAAAATTACAACTAACATTACTTCTAACCAATGTGTGGGATAAAACTCTTCAAGGTTAGATATTCTTCTAATGACTCACTTTTAACATCATACTTTAAGCTTTGATATTTTATTCATCCAAAACTTGATTTGGACAAATAAATATATCATTTCGATGTTCTTGACGAGTAGAACACATTTGCACAATTACTTTTGTCAACAAACAAATGGCACGTAAAGAAATTTGTGCCTCAAGTTGCATAATTTCTTTCACTAAAAACACTAATTTTTAATAAGTATTATACTTTAACTCTTGATATCTTATTCATCCAAAACTTCGATTTGGACAAATAAATATATGATTTCGATGCTCTCACCGAGTAGAATACATTTCGCAATTACATTCGCCAACAAATAAATGACACGTAAAGAAATTCGTGCATCAAGTTGCATAATTTCTCTCACTAAAAACACTAATTATTTTAACAAGTATTATACTTTAAGTCTTGATATCTTATTACCCAAAACTCGATTTGGACAAATAAATATATCATTTTGATGCTCTCACCGAGTAGAACAAATTTGCGCAATTACCTTCGTCAACAAACAAATGACACGTAAAGAATTTCGTGCCTCAAGTTGCACAATTTCTTTCACTAAAAACACTATTTTTTCAACAATAGAAGAGATGTATCCCACATTGGTTAGAAATTGATGTTGGTTTAAAAAAATTCTATTATTAAGTATCAATAGAAGAAATGCATCATACATTGGTTGGAAAGTGATGTTGATTTTCAAAGTCACTTGAAAACCAAAAGTTTTTAAAGCTTCCACATGGATGCAAGTATTTCACATTGGTTACAAAGTATTCTACTATTATTATCAATAGAAAAGATGTATCACACATTGGCTATAAATTAATGTTGGTTTTAAAAATACTATTATTACCAATAGAATAGATGTATCATACATTTGGTAGAGGTAATGTTTGTTTTAAAGTCTTTAAATAGAAGACTTCTACCATTATTATCAATAGAATATGTATATCTCACATTGGTTAGAAAGTGATGTTGATTTTAATTTTAGATATAAAAAACTTTTACTATTATTACTAATAGAAGAGATATCTTACATTTGCTAAAAATGATGTTAGTTTTAAAAGTCTTTAGATAAAAGACTTTTACTTTTATCGTCAATGTAATAGAAGATAATGTATCCCACATTATTTAGGAAGAGATGTTGGTTATAAAATTTTTAAAATAAAAGACTTCTTCTATTATTACCAAATGAGGATATGTATTACACATTGGTTAGAGAGTGATGTTGATTTTAAAAGTCTACAATTATTATCAATATATAGAAGAGAAATATTTCACATTGGTTATAAAGTGATATTGGTTTAAAAAGTTTTTAGATGATGTATCTCACATAGGTTACAAAGAAATGTATCTCATATTATTTAGAAATGAGTATTGGTTATAAAAGTCATTAGATAAAGATATTTTTTGTTATTACCAATAGAAAATATGTATCCACATTGTTTAGAAATGAATATTGTTTAAAAAGTCTTTTATCCACTACTATTATTACTAATAGAAAATGTATACCACATGGTTAAAATGTGGTGTTGGTTTTAAAGTCTTTAGATAAAAGACTTAAACTTTCATTACCAATAAAAATATAAAATATGTATCTCACATTGTTTAAAAATGAATTATGATTTTAAAAGTTTTTAACAAAATGACTTCTAATATTATTATCAAGGTAAATGTTAATTTTAAAAGTCTTTAGATAAAAAAAAATTACTATTATTATTAATACAAAATATGTATCTCATGTTAGCTAGAAACTTATATTAATTTTAAAAGTATTTAGGTAAAAAAATCGTATAATATTAGTAACAATATAAAAAAAATTATAACAATAGAAGAGATTAACAATCTAATTATAATGCCTAAAAGTTATATTATTATTATAAAAATATATATATCTCACATTATACCCGTGCATAGCACGGGCTAAATAACTAGTATTTAAGAATAATCAATATGGTAATATCAAATTTGGAGGGTAAAGTTAAAACGTTATGGAAATGGTAAGCGTAATTTTTTGAAAGTCGATTATTCAAGTGAAACATTTTAAAATAGTATAAATATAATTGGCTCTTTATCCGGAACGAAGAAAGTGTTATTTTATGTTTATTGTCTATTGCGTTTATAACTCATGTATTTAACTATTTATTTATAAGATGCGGTGTATAGTCACAAAATAATTGTCATGCCTTTTCTTTTAAGTATTTTATTTATTCCAAAATAGTTGTCATGTCTTTTCTTTTTCGTCTGTAACAAAATAATTATCGTGTTTTTAATCTTTCTTTAAAAAAACATTTTTATTACTTTATCTTTACTTTGTCTTTCTTTTTTAGTTATGACCACATGTTTAAGGACAATAAAAAACCACACACTACAATAATATTTATAATACGATCAATTACTTTTTTTTTAATTCGTGTGCCCGTTAAACAAGACGATTATTTAAAAACAAACGAATATCTTTTTTTAACATAATGCTATTTTGTTGTTTCAATCGACTATCTTGTGCATAAGCGTAAATTTTTGAAAGTCGACTATTCAAGTGAAACATTTTAAAATAATATAATTGGCTCTTTACCCAGAACGAACAGAGTGCTATTTTATGGTTATTGTCTATTGCGTTTATAACTTTCACATATTTAACTATTTATTTATTATTTATAAGATGCAGTGTACGTCACAAAATAATTGTCATGCTTTTTCTTTTTAAGTATTTCATTTGTTCCAAAATAATTGTCATGCTTTTTTTTTCATCCGTAACAAAATAATTATCGTGTTTTTAATCTTTCTTTTTAAAAAACATTTTTATTACTTTATATTTACTTTTTTATTTATTCTTTAATTATGACCACATATTTAAGGACAATAAAGAAAATCACACACTACAATAATATTTATAATAAGATAAATTATTTTTTTTAATTTGTGTGCCCGTTAAACATGACGATTATTTAACAAAAACGAATATCTTTTTTTAACTTAATGTTATTTTGTTGTTTCAATCGACTATCTTGTGCATAAGTGTAAAATTTTGAAAGTCGACAATTTAAGTGAAACATTTTAAAATAGTATAGTTGGCTCTTTACCCGGAACTAGGCCTGACAATTAAATGTGTTGGGTTGGGTTGGAATGAGTAATGTGTTGAAACAGGTCGAAACTCATTAGAACTCAAATGTTAAATGAGTTGAAATGAGTTGGGTCGGAATGAGTCGGGTTGAAACATGTAACGGGGCAAAGCGGGTGATCCGTCTCAACCCAAAAATATAAATTTATAGCATAAAAAGACATGGGGCGAAATAAGTAAGTAACGGGATCGACTCGTTTTAACTCGACCCGACACAACATGTTAATATTATTGGGTCGAAACAAGTTACCCGCTTCAACCCAAAAATATTAATAAATTGAGTTGGATTGAATAATTAGTGAGTTGAATTTGGTATGTTAATGGATAATGAGTTACAATTATCAACCTACCCGGAACGAAGAGAGTGCTATTTTATGTTTATTGTCTATTGCTTTTATAACTTTCATGTATTCATTTATAAGATGCAGTGTACAGTCACAAAATATGAACGAAAGTTTGTGCGCAAAAATAACATAATGTATGTGCGTTCATTTTAGTTGTTTGAATTTTTATTTTTATATCATTTATCTCTAGATAAGCGTCTAGTATTATTTTGTTAGTAAAATCAAATAAAGAAATTAAATTTAGGGTCATTTAAGGAATTACATATGTACATTATTGTCTACATATAACTGTAGAAGTCGGCACTTGTAGTTAATATGTGCTCAAAGTGAAATTAGTAAATGTACGCAAAAATAAACACATATTTTTTTTTTCCTATTAAGGGGGACGTGGGAAGGGATCGAACCTGAAACCTCACACATTATGAAATCCCATCTCTACCACTGAGCCACCCTTTTAGGGGCTAATAAACACATATTTAAAACAAACAAAAAATTTAAAAATAGACTCTTGTTTAAAAACGAAAGAAAAACTCGGTACTATTTAGTACTCGTTTGGTGGAGCTTATTTGGAGTGATTTTTGACTTTTAGCTTTTGAAAAGTCATATTTAGAGTGTTTGTTTCATCTTATAAGCCAAAAGTCAATAAGTAAGGTACAATACCCTTTATGCATTGAAAAACCAAAGCTAAAAAACCAAAATTTTAAGTTTTTTTGGTTTTTTTTTAAACATGAAGACAACTATTCATTAATAAATATTTGATTATCCTAATTTCATTCTTTTATGAAATATACATAAAAATATAAATACTAATTTTCAAGTTTTTTTTAACAAATAATTATAACAATTAATAAGCAGATTTTCAACAGTTGTAACAAACAGTCTATCATACAATCAGTCACAAGTCATTCAGCCACCAGTTTAAGCTATCAGACATAAGTCGATCATAAGCCATCAGCCACAACAAACGAGTCCTTAATGCTAGAGTTTTACAAGTATATATATATATGAACTTGCTGAGGCTGAAATATGACTCTTTCCTATTAGAGTAAGGCTATACAAATGAATTTGTATACATGATTGTAAAGAAAATGGTTTAAAATATTACATTATGAATTAATTATCTTAATGCAATGCGACACTTTAAAGTATTTATTTTGCCTATTAATTTTTATATATAAACCATTTTCCTTCAAATTAAATTATGACTCTGTGTTATGCTACCAAATAGAGCTTGGCATTTTTAATATTTTTAGTTCTAGCATTATCTTAGTTTTATTAGACTAAAGTAGTGTTAATGTCACAAAATTTAGCCATTATCGAAGGGACAAAATTATATGAATCATGATTGAAACTAGAGTATTAACTAGTTATGATAAAAAATATTATAAGTTGAGAAAATAAAAAAGTACACTTGGGACTTACCCAGCAAATTTCAAAAAGGAAATTGATTAGCCATTATCGAGGGGACAAAATTACAAGTTCAACAAATTGATATTGCATGATTATTCTCAACTATACAAATTTAATGATATTAAATGCTAAATGCATTTTGTTAAGAATAGTTTCTTAAAGATAAAATCTACCTCTTCAATACGAAGTACAAGTATGGTCTTTGGTAATCTCTCGTTCACAAATTTTGATACTTTTAAAAGAAACTAGTGTGTTAAACACACGTTAACTAAATCATGTAGAAACTAATAAAGTTTAAAAATAACGATATTAACATTTTCATTGATTGAGTCATCTATTTATAGGGAGAGTTACAACTTACAATTAGAGTTACACTTGGAGTAGGGTACAAGAAACATTTACAAGGAAAGTAACATAATAAGGAAAGAACTATACAAAGTAATTATCACTAGCTAATAATTACAAATAAACAAGAATAAATAATAAATATATTATTCTCTTATATGCCCCCGGAAGATGGACGACCGAGATGAGAGACCAATCTTGTGAAGTAATTGATGAAACCGTTGGCGAGTAAGAGGCTTGGTCAGGGCATCAGTCAACTGATCGGCCGAGGAGACATGACAAACTCGCATAAGCCCATCCTGAACTTGTTGTCGGATGAAGTGAAAGTCCAAGGCCACATGCTTCATGCGAGTATGGAAGACCGGGTTCGAGCAGAGACTCGTGGCGCCCACATTGTCACAATAGATGACTGGTTGAGTCAAGGAGGTTAGACCAAGTTCGCCAAGTAAAGACACAATCCACCTGACTTCAGCCGCAGTAGCAGCCACTGCTCGGCATTCAGCTTCAGTCGATGAGCGATCAATAGTGCATTGTTTCTTGGAGCTCCAAGAGATCGGGTTGCTTCCAAGATAAACAATGTAGACACTGGTGGATGTGTAGTCATCTTTGTTGCCAGCCCAGTCAGCATCAGTGAAGGCATGGAGAGCAAGAGGAGACTAGCGATAAAGGAGGATGCCCGCATTAATAAAGCCACAGAGATACCAAAGAACTCGCTTGACCGCATTCTAGTACTCAGTGGTCGGCCTATACATGAACTGATATAGTTTGTTGACGGCGAAGGCAACATCAGAACGAGTAAGAGACATATATACTGAAGACTCCTGACCATTGCTCGAAACTCTGTTGGATCTGTGAGAGCAGTGCCCGTATGAAGAGTCAAGGTAAGCGAGATAGCAAGGGGTGTAGTTATTGGGCGAGCATAGGTCATGTCTGTGCAAGCAAGGAGATCAGCAATGTACCCGCGGGGAGAACAGAAGACCACTTGGACGCTTGACAACTTCAATCCCAAGGAAATAGTGAAGATCACCAAGGTCTTTGAGTGAGAAGCGACTAGCGAGCAAGGGATATGAAAGTCTGAACTGCAACGGGCTGGCTCCCAGTGATGATGATGTCATCCACATAGACAATGAGATAGATGATGTTGCTTGCAGTACGAAGAATGAATAGTGATATGTCGGCGACCGAGTTTGTGTAGCTGTGTGCAAGAAGAAATTAACGCAGCTCATTGTACCATCCTCGGGGAGCCTGCTTGAGACCATAAATAGCCTTGTGAAGTCGACACACATGTTGAGGTTTGTCCTTGTCTATGAAACTAAGAGGTTGAGTCATAAATACCTCTTCGGACAGATTGTCTTGAAGAAAGGCATTGTTCACATCCAGTTGACGAAGATCTCATCCTTGAAAAACGGCCAGCGAGAGAATAAGACGAATAGTGGTTGGTTTAACCACTAGGATGAAGGTCTCGTGATAGTTAACCCCTGGTCGCTGGTGAAATCCCTTGGCCACTAGGCGCGCTTTGTTGCGATCAATGGTGCCATTAGTATGTCGTTTGATGCGGTAGATCCACTTACAGCCAACAATATTACGAGCATCTGCCGAAGGGACCAAATCCCAAGTTCCATTGCGAGCTAGGGCATTGTACTCTTCAGACATGGCCTAACGCCACCTCACATCTTTTAGAGCATGAGTGACACATGTTGGTTCACTGTCCGCTGCTAGTTGAGCCGAAAGACTTAGTTTGGTGAGGGGTTTGTAGATGTTGTTCTTAGAGTGAGTAACTATGGATGATGTACCAGAAGCAGCGGGCACAAGAACATGGTCAGCGGGCACAGGGATAGGAACAGGAGCAGTGGGCATAGGAACATGGTTGGCGGGCACAATACTGTCCTCATGAATGGGACTGGTTGCTGAGAAGGGTTGAGCAGCGGGCACAGGACACGTTCCGAGTTCTATCCTTGGTCATAGTAGCCGGGGGTTTAGGGTGGTGTATGGGCGAGTTGAGATCAACCACATTTTGTTCAGTGCTAGAAGCCACTGACGGAGAGTTACTGGAGCGGGCAGCCGACGGTAGAGCTGTCAAAATGGGTTGAGCCCGTTGGGCTAGCCCGCCCCGACACCTAAAAGAGGTGGGTTGGGTTGGGTTGGTATTTTTTAGGCCCGCCACTTTTTTGGGCTGGCCCGCCCCGCCCCGCCAAATGGCGGGTTGAAGTGGGTTGGCTCGCCTAGAGTTGTTAAAAAGGCTTGGGCCCGGTGGGCTAACCCGCCCCGCCACCTAAAAGAGGTGGGTTGGGTTGGTATTTTAGGCCGCCATGTTTTGGTGGGCCCGCCCGCCAAATCGTGGGTTGAAGTGGGTTGTGGGACGACCCATTTTGACAGCCGACGGTGTGTATGAGGCCGAAAGCAGATCATGCGGTGGTAACTAGGAGGCACCAGTGTAGGCATCTGTGCGAGCAAGATGGGTGGCCAATGTGGACATGGGAAAGGTAGACTCAACAAACCGAACATGGCACGATATGAACAGCTTGGTTGTGCTTGGATCATAACAGAGATAGGCACTCTGAGTAAGCGAGTAACCGAGGAAGACACAAGGAATGGAGCGGGCACCGAGTTTATAGGCGGAGTAAGGGCGAAGCCAAGAATAACAAAGGCAACCAAAGGCACAGAGTTTGGAGTAGTTAGGCGAGAAACTAAATTGTTTCTAGTAGGGAGATATGTGGGCAAGAATATGTGTTGGTAGCCGGTTTATGAGGTAGGTAGCTGTTTAGAAGGCAAATGACCAGAAAGGCAGCGAAAGGGATGTTTTAGAAAGAGAGAGAGACCGGTCTTAACAATGTGACGATGGCGACGTTCCGAAAAACCATTGTGTTCCGGAGTGTGGGGCGGGGAGGTGAGATGAGATCGAGATGCCATTAGCGAACAGGTAGGCGGCCAAGCCAATATCATGGGCAAGACCCATGTACTCGCCGCCATTGTTTGAGTAAAGGGTGACAATGGTGGTTTTAAAGTAGTTTTCGACCGGGGCTTTGAAGCGGGGAAAGATGGTGGCAACATCAGATTTCCTTTTGAGCGGGTAGAGCCATATATAGTGGGTATAGTGATCGACAAAAATAACATAGTATTTAAATCCATCAACAGAATGAATGGGCAAGATCCAGACATCAGAAAACATAATTTGAAGCAGGGAAGAAGATACTAAGGTAGATTACGAAAAAGAAAGCTTGCGACTTTTATTGCAAAGACAATCATTACAATGATTTTGTTTAATGCGAGTAATATCTAAAGTAATGCTTAAACTAGATAAAATCTGACGCTGGACGGGTTCAGAGGGATGGCCAAGCCGGTGATGCCAGTCATGGTGAAAGACTTTAGCGCCTACATAAGCAGAGGGGCGAGGAGGAGGGGTTGTGGTCAGCCATTCATACACATCGTCTTTAGAGTGCTCGGTCAGCAGTATGCGTCCTGTCAGTAGATCTTCGCATGAAAAGAAAATTGTGAAAACTCAATAGATGTTTTATTTGAGATACAAAATTGAGATATGGATATGAGATTGCGTTTCATGTTGGGAACAAAAAGAACATTATGCAAGACAAATGTGTGTGATGGTGTGGTAAGAGAGAAAGAACCCGTTTTGGAGATAGGTATGCCTATGCCATTACCAATGACCATGTCGTCTGTCCCCTCGTAGTCGAAGTGAAGGGAGAAGTTGCCAAGGTCGCCAGTAACATGGTGGGAGGCACCACTGTCAAGAAGCTAGCTCGGTGTCCCTGTGTCTGATGTGGTCGCTATATCTAACATTGATTACAAAGTATTCTATTATTATTATCAATAGAAGAGTGTATCACACATTAGTTATAAATTAATGTTGGTTTTAAAAATAGTATTATTACCAATAGAATATATGTATTATACATTTGTTAGAGGGTAATGTTAGTTTTCAAAACCTTTAGATATAAGAATCCTACCATTATTATCAATAGAAGATGTATTAGAAAGTGATGTTGATTTTAATTTTAGATAAAAACAACTTTTGCTATTATTACTAATAGAAGAGATACCCTACGCTGGTTAAAAAATGATATTAGTTTTAAAAGTTTTTAGATAAAAGACTTTTACTTTTATCATCAATATAATAGAATAGATGTATCTCACATTATTTAGGAAGAGATGTTGGTTATAAAATTTTTAAGATAAAAGACTTCTACTATTATTACCAAATGATGATATGTATTCCACATTTGTTAGAGAGTGATGCTGATTTTAAAAGTTTACAATTATTAACAATAGAAGAGAAGTATTTCACATTGGTTAGAAAAGTGATATTGGTTTAAATTTTTTTTAGATGGTGTATCTCACATTGGTTACAAAGAAATGTATCTCACATTATTTAGAAATAAGTATTGGTTATAAAAGTCATTAGATAAATATATTTTTATGTTATTACCAATAAAAAATATGTATCAACATTATTGAGAAATAAATGTTGGTAAAAAAGTCTTTTATCTACTACTATTATTACTAATAAAAAATATGTATACCATATGGTTAGAATGTGATGTTGATTTTAAAAGTCTTTAGATAAAAGACTTAAACTTTTATTACCAATAAAAATATAAAATAAGTATCCCACATTGTTTAAAAATGAATTATGATTTTAAAAGTTTTTAACAAAAAAAACTTCTAATAATAATATCAAGTTAGATGTTAATTTTAAAAATCTTTAGATTAAATATTTTTACTATTATTACTAATACAAAATATGTATCTCACATGAGATAGAAACTTATGTTAATTTTAAAAGTATTTAGGTAAAAAAATCGTTTAATATTAGTAACAATAGAAAAAAAAATTACTCCCTCCGTCTCTAAATTATCATCCTCTTTTCTTTTTCGTCTGTTCCAAAATAATTGTCCAATTTGAAACTTACATTTTTAGAATATCACTTTTAACATTTGAGGTGGTCTCCTGTATCCGTAAGACGGAGCCCCATTTAGAAATTTTCGGGTCATTATAAATTAATAATACGTTATAAAAAATCACAAAAGTTAATTTGATTAGTTGGTTCACAGTATAACTCTTAAGGCTTGGAAAATTGAGCGTGGGTCTAAGGTTCAAAACTCACCCCAGCCCTTCTTTTCAGTTTTATTATGATGTGTCATTTTACTCCGGTACCCCTGTACTTTAAAGGTTTGTCGCCGAAATTCTTATGTTTCCACGCCTTGCAGTTTAATCCTTTGTCAGCCCCATTAGCATCAATTGCCTTGAGATACTTGACGAATCTTAATAGACTTTAACAAAATACTAAATAACACGTTTAAAGCCAAACGTGACACATTTTAAGGTTGAAAGTGACACAATAAAGAGAAATTTATTATAATTATCATTAAAATTCAAAGGAATACTCTTAATGTGTAACTTTTTAGTATTAAGAGTGTCACTTTTTAGTATTAAATGTGTCATTTTTTAGTATTAATAGTGTGTCACTTTTTAGTATTAAATGTGTCACTTTTTAGTATTAATAGTGTCACTTTGAGAAAAAGTGTGTCACTTTTGGATAATTGTTGTCTTAGGTCTGATTAAGTTTTACTTAGTTACTTTAAATCAGAGTGTCACTTTTAAACATAGAATGTATCACTTTTAAATTTTACGTGTGTCACTTTTGGCAAAAAAAATCACTTTTCATCTTTAAATTTTTATTCATAAGTGTCACGTTTAGTGTGTCACTTTTAGGTATTAATTGTGTCACTTTTAGGTATTAGGTGTGTCACTTTTGGTAAAATAACTCATTTTTATAATCATATAATTTGTATCAATAAAAGTCTCACTTTTAGGTTGGAGTGTGTTACTTTTAGGACTAAAGTGTGTCATTTTTGAGCTAGTGATTTTAACAGCAATAACCAATTGAACACTACTTAAATATATCTTCTCATTCATAGAAAAATATATAATCTCAAGCGTCAATCGTTAAAAACACAAAACCATAATTTTTTCAAGGTAAGTATATGTTTCTTACTTAAACTTACAAAATTTACTGAAAATATGTCTAAAATAACCGAGCATTAGGAGTCTTGGAACCAAATTCCTTGGCTTGATTGGAATCAGAAAAATCTGTAGTCTTTTTCTACCCTTTTCAATACTTCCCTTAATTTTTTTTTCCTTCCCTTCGTAACAGAGCGAGCAGGATCTAGGCATGTAGTAGATGAACTTGAAACACGATATGATTCATTTTGGTTCGGTAAATTCTTTAAGGAAGAGTGTCACTTTTTAATATTAAGAGTGTTACTTTTTAGTATTAAGAGTGTCACTTTTTAGTATTAATAGTGTCACTTTTTAGTATTAAATGTGTCACTTTTTAGTATTAAGAGTGTCACTTTTTAGTATTAAATGTGTCACTTTTTAGTATTAAATGTGTCACTTTTTAGTTTTAAGAGTGTTACTTTGTATTTTAATAAAAATTATAATAAATTTTCATTTATAGTGTCACTTTTAACATTAAAATGTGTCACTTTTTTTTGTGTTTTTTAATGTGTCACGTTTGGTTTTAAATGTGTCATTTAGCATTTCGTCAAAGTCCGTTAGAATCTGTAAAGTATCCCAAGACAATTGATGCTAACGGAGCTAACAAACATTGAAAGTGGAGGGGCACCGAGCAAATAGAGGAAATGAACATTTAAAAAAAAATCGTTGCTGGAGGCAAGGTTCTAAAAATCGTTAGGCTGCTGTTAGGCGGCACACTAGCGCCTAGCGCCTAGGGGACTAGTCGGGACGTAATCGGGGCCTAGGCGGGGCCTAAAATTAAGGTATAATTACTAATTTTTTGATAATTTACATCAAAGATCAAACACATTGAATACAAGTTTAATTTTTTTTATATTTGTCATTTTATCAAACACTTGTCTACATTTGTAAAATAAACAAAAATATACAAACATATCATTAATCTCAATTCTTAACAACCCAAAGCAATAAATCAGCCAAGTTTAGAGCTAAAAAGATATTACTCCAGTTCGCCACCCATTACCTCCCTCTCCTCTATGCATCACCATTACCACTCCCACTTCCTTCTCCGGTCACTGCATGCCACAAAATCAAAGCTACAAAAATAAATTAAGGTCGGCGAGGTTTGGTGTAGACGCTGACTTGATCGATTAGGCGGTGACTAAGAAAGTCGCGGCGGTATAGAGAGGCCTAGCGCCTAGGCGGGGCCTAGACGGAGCTAGGCGGGGAGTTTTAGAACACTGGCTGGAGGGAGTCGAACCCTGGACCAGCGCGCTTTAAATGTGTCACTTTTTAGTTTTAAGAGTGTTACTTTGTATTTTAATAAAAATTATAATAAATTTTCATTTATAGTGTCACTTTTAACATTAAAATGTGTTACTTTTTTGTGTTTTTTAATGTGTCACGTTTGATTTTAAATGTGTCATTTAGCATTTAGTCAAAGTCCGTTAGGATCTGTCAAGTATCCTAAGGCAATTGATGCTAACTGAGCTAACAAATATTGAAAGTGGAGGGGCACCGAGCAAATAGAGGAAATAAGCATTTAAAAAAATTCATTGCTAAAGGGAGTCAAACCCTGGACGAGCACGCTTTAAACCCTTAAAGTTAGCCCTTCACCAACTCATCCAACCAACTTTTATGATTTATATTAACAAGTTTAGTTATTAACCCGCGAATTTATAAATGGGGTTCCGCCTTACGGATTTAGGATCCGTAAGACCGTCCTACACAAGTCTTTACCTTAACATTTTATCCTTACTTTTTCACCTGTACTTTAATTATGGGCCACATATACATGAGCTTTAAAGGAAACTACACATTAAACCAATATAAATAATCTAGTCAATTTTTTTTTCTTAATCTGTGCACCGGGTCAACTAGGACGATAATTTAGGGACGGAGGAGTATAACCATGGAAGAGATTAACAATATAATTATAATATCCAAAAGTTATATTATTATTACAAAAAATAAATAAATCTCACATTATACCCATACGGAACAAGAACTAAATAACTGGTTGAAGGAAATTTTAATCTCCTTTTCCCAACACGCTCAGGAGTAGGGGTGATAATTATGTGTTAATGGATAGTTTTGGGTAAGGCTATTATTTATTAAGCCAATTTATAATTATCCAATCCAAAATTATCCATTAACACCCAATTACCATCCCTACTCAACGGTCCGGGGATGTATGATGTATATGCGCTTGATATCCCAATTTGATATTTTGAGATTTTAAATCATTTGTGTACAACACATCTAAGTTATAACTGTGGTCAAGGCTAACCGGCGGCCGATCAGTTGTAGAAAACACAATTTATAGTCAATTACAGATAATAATAAAAAAGAAAGTCAAATCGTTCAAAAGCTTATAAGTTAAAACCAGAATGAGAATAATGTTTCTTATGTGTTACTAATTACACTTTCCCCTTTAAATATATATGTCACATGTGAACATTGGAGATTAATATACATTCATTACTAAAATAACCAAAAAACATCTTTCTTAATTTGAGTGGAAAAATCATACTATTAAATTAACGTTCATTCAGGGACGGAAAGAATAATGAAAAGTGGATGGACTAGTTTATGGTTACGTGCCAAACCCTGACCAGTAGCATGAAATCAAAGAAATCCCAAGCCATTTGAAGACCTACTATACTAGTACTACTTCATCAAATTTTCCCCAGTTTGCATTTGCCATTTGTCCACCAGTAGGCCTTTGTATTTCGATTTTCTGAATCAGAGTAGGTGCTAATTCCATGAGTAAACCTTAAATAAAACCCTGACAATCAATTCTATCTATCTCAGTTAAAATGCAACTAGATCTAGATCGGCCCTGAAATCAAATTAGCATCGACAAATTCTCAATGCATTAGCGACTCCTTTGGTGAGGTTGACCCGTACAACTCAAAAGTCACCTAGCAAAATGTTACAATCAGATAAGGAGAACTAAGGTCACAGATCATATTAAATCTTATGAGATTGCTAAAGACAGTAACATAATTTATAAACCTACAGCAATATGATCCGGTTCGGACCTATAGTGAGAGTCGAGACACGGGCAAAGACTAAAACTGCAACAACATTACATGGCTATAGTTATAACTTATAAGCGACGCAGATTAAAATCAACAACAACGTTACATAGCTAAGTAGCATACATCATATCTTACATAGATACGCATGAGCGCACACACATTAACACCGATCACAATCTACCTTAGCCTTATTATATATGCATACCGGCCGCCATACCAAACATATAAACTTCATACATTATATATCAGATTCAGATGATTCAATTATGTTGATTGTTGATCTCTTCTTTTAGACCACTGGTGTATCGAAAGATGAAGCTTGTTCAAGGCAACAAGTAGCTCAACAGCCTGCAATGGTGTGAGAATATCAGTTACCACTTCCTTCAACGTATTCAGCCTAAGGTTGTCGGCATCTCTCATGATATTAGCTAATCCAAGTGCATGACTATCCAAGGCTTCATCCACACCATTGCTTGCTTCACCAACATAGTTGCACCTCACTACTATCTTCACCAGTGGCTCGTCCGCTATATCCTCCTGCAACCAATTAATTAACTAGTTATGTACTACTTGGATTCAAAACCTAACAAAATTAACTTGTTAATTAAGAAATTAGCTATTCTTTAACACACTCATTACACGTGTACGTTGGGTCGCTTACTCGATCATCAAGTCTTTATATAATTAATATAATTTTCCTATTGATGAACTTATAAGTAGATAAATAAAAACCCAAAAAACTAGGTAATTAATTAATGGCCCTAGCTGCAAGTTGAATGATATATGTGTTAGAATGGTAAATTAGGACCATGACATACCAGTACATATTCAAGTGCTTGGGCTTGGTAGAACTCGATCGAGCAGATCTAGAGATATACTCATACATCTCTTATTAATTAACTGAATAATTGCAGAAGATCCTGAACGTGAGCTCGACTTTATGTTAGTAGGCAACTGGATGTTAGTCGGCTCTTTAAATAGTGGAGCAACGTTTAATATTTTTGATATGTATCTCAATTTTCATTTGAAAAATAATAAGTTTGACTCTAAAATTCAAATTTAGGAATGGAAGGATTCAAAAGTAATGAATATAAATTATGCCTGTAAAGTAGCCATCCGGGAAGAAAGCCTGTCTTCTCCTTTGACAGTTTTGCCATGTAAAACATCCATCAACTTGAGTTGGTGAGCAGAGAGCTCCCCCAAGTTTCCCTTTCTCTCACCTTGAAGGAACTCGGTGAGGTGGGCCTCGAGCTCACACCCACAAAGCGAGTAGACGAATCGAATGGCTAGGGAAGGCCTACATCCACCGATCCAAAAGTATGATTTCTCAAAGGTGGTTCCCCATGATGGACAGCAAATTGATGGTGCATAGTGTTGGGCATACAAACATCGCTTATCGACGTATTCTTGAAAATGATCCATGTTTTTTTGAACGACTAGGCGGAGGTTATCAACACTTGGATTCTGGGTGAGTGTTTGAAGCATTTCATCAAGCATCTGGTGTTGTTGGGTCACCCAGTGTTGGTAATACCTTTGGAACTGCTGCTGATTATTTACTTGATCGTCAGCCATTCCGGGTAAAACACTTATATGTGAAAATTTTCACAATTTCATCCCACCCACCCTAATACACAGAGGGATCTCACACACACACACACACATACACACTGAATAGGAGCGTAGTTGTAGTAGATGTATATATATTAATAATTAAGTCAATTATTTTTCCTTAATCCGTGTGATGGATTAAACAAGACAATAATATTATGACGAGCTAGAGTTTGGGGCATTATTATGAACTTTAATGTTAGAGTCGTTGCATTATTAAGTTGGTGATGATTTGATTATCTATGTCATTACTTAAAAAATAACATATTTTAATCTAACGATATAAAGATGTAACGAAATTTATAACTCCTATTAATATCACAAGCTCTATCTTGTGGTATACTATGCAATTGTGGGAACGCGGCCGGGAAGCGGACAGAGATGGGCACTTTCCGATAATTTTGCGTCACGGTGACATTCTAGTGACGTCATTAAGGTACACATTCAGTTTACTTATGATATTATCGACAAATTTCTGATCCTCAGACTTAAGAATCAGCCTTGACAGTTGATACATCATTTTGTTGTTTTATGGAAATTGGCCATACTCATTTTTGTCTGCGGCAAAGTTAAACAAATCACAACACAATAAACCTGGTCATAGATTGACCCAAGTTAACGAGACTTTGACTATGACCTCCATTAACGAGGTTCATTTACTTTCTCAATTTTATGTGACTTTGGGTTTGACCTTGATTGACGAAGTATGTTTACATGCTTGATAAAATTTTGTTCTGAAAGAACGTGATGACACGGATTCTCGATATGGGACGATGTTACTGCCAATGTTGCAGTGAATGTTGCAACAACGGCAGTAACAATGTGAACTGAAAGTGTGTAACAGAAATTTGCAGCGGAAGTTTTGTTTTGAGATTTGAAATTTAACACACTTAGTAAGACAGAAAATCACAAAAAAAACAATCTACAAGAATCAATCTTGTAGATCAAGCCTCAAGGCAACAAATTGTATTAAACTCAACAACTGTTTTTGACACTAAACAGTTAACACAAAAATTCTCACAAGATATAGAATCTTGGAGAATCACAAAACCCACATAAATACTAAATCAAACGTGGGAAGAAAATTCTTGAAGACGAAAAACAGCTTCCAAAGCCAATAACGAAAGCTGGAAGCACAACACAACAGCTTCAGGAAACACAAGGGTGTGTTCCTGAAGATATTAAACTGCAGCAGGTATGTCCTTGGCAATCTTCAGAACGATCGTCGTAATTAAGATGTTGATCTCTTCTCTCTAATTCAGCACACAAGAAAAACTGGGATCAACTCTCTCTTTTCTGCTCACAGCTCTTCTAACCAAAATTCTGCTAGAATGCTCTCCGTTCTGTGTATCTCTCCAAGCTGCTCGACTTCTGCTGTATATATAGGCTGCAATGACTTGAAATCCAAGACACCAAGGAATCCTGCATATTCACGGCAAAACACCATATCCTACTAGGAAAGAAATTAGACATAAAATTATACAAGATTTTGTTTCCTAATTAGACTATAATACTTGGAATAACTAATTTATTTACATAAATCTAGATACCAAAAATATGTTTCCTAAATCTTTAAAATCTTTTAAAAGATTTAGTTACCAAACATGTATAACTAAATCTCCAAAATCTTTTAAAAGATTTTCCTAAAGATTTTCCTATCAAAAAACACACCAATCTACCAAAAATAATCTAAACAAAATCTAACTCCTAAAATAAACATTGACTAAATTAAAATCCTTCTTTGACCAAGAAAGGTGAAAACAAGATAAAATAGGTCATGCCTATTTTACCCTTACAATCTCCCCCTTTGTTGAACCTTTCTGGTCAAATCAAAATACAAGTGTTTATTCAACACCAATCAAATCACCTAACCTGCATTGGTTAGAAAATCTCATCTCCCCCTGAATTTGTGCAAGGAGCACAAATCAGAAATCATCATCACCATCACAAGAAACACTTGATCACTCTCCCCCTATTTGACCGGAAAAGGAAGAGGGATACACAGACTTTTAGGAACTCTCAAAAATCCAAGATTTTGAAAAACACAATAAAGTGTTCACCAAGATTTGATCACACCACTTAGCAAAAGCGAGCACATCATATCCAAATTCAAAACCTCTTAGTTTCACACAAAATTAGACAACCACTAAATATTTTTCAACATGAAGATTTTTTGAAATTGATTTGCAGTTTATATTAGGACAAAATTTCACCAAGGCGATATCGATGCCAACAATGCATGTCCTAAAATGTTATGCCTAAAAACATGATGACTAAAAGCTAGGCAAAAAAAATAATTAAAAAAAATGCAATCACACACAAGTGATAAAGACTAGATCAAAGGATGTAGTTCCTAATGTTGCTGCATTGGGAGATGCATTCGCCAAAATTGTGATTTTATTTTCAATTTTGCTCCTTTTTTTCAACAAGATTTCTCTCCCAAGATCATAAAATTTTTCACAACCAAAATCCATAGGTACTTTATTTCCCTAGGAATATAGCTTTACTTTATTTCAAGCTATAAAAACATGCCACTTGGAACCTTTCACACTATTTACCAAGGGAAGCATTTTTGCATTTGATCAACCCATGAAATCCGAGGATTCATAGTCCCAAAAGAAAGGTGCCACAACCTTGTTCATAGGTAGCTCTTTTCCTTTAGGTAGCTTTCACACTTTTTCAATTAAAGGGAGTCAATTTACTCAAGATCAACCCATGAGAACCTAAGTTCCATAGTACCTTGACAAATTGCAGCATCCCAAAAATTTCAAAAGGTAGCTCTTTCCTTTGTGGACTTTAAACATACTCAAGAACTGGGAGAGAGATAGGAGAATCATAACAATGAAATCACAACAGATTTTGAATGAAATTCCCAAGCAACCACAAGAGACACATACATGTGAGTCAATTGATCTAGAGTGCCCTCTAAAGACAAAATGCAATCATGTTTTTTTTTTTTTTTTTTTTTAATAATAAACTAAGTGAAAAATCATATGGCACACAAAACACAAGAGATTTCCAAAGATTGAAAAATCTCTAAAAAACAAGACACTTGACAATTATATCAGCAAGATGATTTTCGGTCCCAACATGTTCAATGCAAACAATTTACATAATCAACCAAGTCTCTCTAAAAAAATGGTGTCTTATATTAATGTGATTAGTTCGAGAATAATGAAGCTGGATTTTGTGCTAAGAAAATGCATAGGTGTTATCAAAAACAAGGTTAACACATCAATGTGAACACATAATCTTTGATCATTTGAAGCATCCATAAAAGATTTAAGGCTTCTCTCAAAAATATTTTGATAAGCATGCAAATTTTTGAGATTCAACCTTACTTCTTCTCCTTGTGTATATCCCATCATGAATATCACCTATCACTTGAGAGATTGGATGGTTTTTTACGAGATACGGCTAGGAATATCATGGCTGCAACCATTCAAATTTGACTGATTTTCTGAGATATGCAGGGACCTGATTACGAAAGTTCAGGACCTGTTTACGAATCTGCCAAGTTTACGTCAATGTTGCTCCCATTGTTGCAACATCGGGTGAAACATTGGGTGAAACATTGTGAATAACATTGGCTGAACTTTCGAGAATATGCAAGTTTAGTCGATTATGTGCGGAGTTCGGTTTGGATCTTTGGTTCGAACATTTTGGAGGAGAAACATCATAGGGCGCTTAGAACCGGGACATATATCAAAGGGTTCACAATATTTGGACTTGCCTTTGTCATTACTACCCTTAGGAACCCACATGCGTTTAAAAACTTCGGTTTGATTTTTTCGAGGATGAGATTTCGATACGACTTGAATGAGACTTCCAATGTTGTTGCATTGGATGTTTCATCGATATTACATCGATTTTTTGCCAAAGCTTGCTAACATCATCCTCATACATAGCCTTTTTGAAGAAAACAAAATGGTTGAATATGACCGGGCTTATGACAAAATGACACACAAAATTTTTCTTTCTTGATTTGGGTTTTTCAAAGAAATTTGTATTTTGAAAATTTTGTGTGTGGGCGTTTAGGTTCGAAGTACCTTCACCCTCTCACAAACATCTTTGGTACAAAACCAATACGATTTACAAGACTTACGAATTGAGCATCTCATCCATTTTTGTTGGCTTGAGTTCCATTTAGCCATGGTTTCATTGGCTTGAATGAGTGTTCTTTTAAACCTTCAATCTCCACATCCTTCTTGGTCAACAGACTTTCCATCCTTGTAATACACTCATACATTTCTTCATTAGCCTTCTTTAACAAGTCATTTGCCTTTTTAAGCAACTTAACTTGACAAACTCTCTTTTCCCAATCATTGTACAACTCCTTATATGCATCCATCAAATCGATTGATTACGCACCATCTTTAGAGGCGAAGAGTTAACGCAACAAAAGTCATTGTATAAACCTTTCTTCTTCAAAGTATTAGGACAAACAAAATTCTCAAATTGAGAATCCATCACGTCTTTAAGCAGAATCGACTCTTAGTGATATCAAGAGTTGGCTCTGATACCAATTGAAAAACGCGATGCCCAGTTCTCGATATGGAGCGATATTCTTGCCAATGTTGCGGTGAATGTTGCAACAATAGCGATAACAATGTGAACTGAAAGTGTATCACAGAAAATAGCAGCGGAAGATTTGTTTTCAGATATCGAACCAAACAGAATATAGAAGACAGAAAATCACAAAAAAAACAATCTACAAGAATCAATCTTGTAGATCAAGCCTCAAGGCAACAAATTGTATTAAACTCAACAACTGTTTTTGACACTAAACAGTTAACACAAAAATTCTCACAAGATATAGAATCTTGGAGAATCACAAAACCCACATAAATACTAAATCAAGCGTGGGAAGAAAATTCTTGAAGGCAACGACTTCCAAAGCCAATAGCGAAATTTGGAAGCACAACACAACTTCGAGGAAACACAAGGGTGTGTTCTGAAGATATTCAGCGGTATGTCCTTGGCAATCTTGAGCGATCGTCGTAATTAAGATGTTGATCTCTTCTCTCTATTGACACACAAGAAAAGCGGGATCAACTCTCTCTTTTTACGCTCACGGCTCTTCTAACCAAAATTACGCTAGAATGCTCAGATTACGTGTATCTCTCCAATTGCTCGACTTCTGGCGTATATATAGGCTGCAATGACTTGAAATCCAAGACACCAAGGAATCCTGCATATTCACGGCAAAACACCATATCCTACTAGGAAAGAAATTAGACATAAAATTATACAAGATTTTGTTTCCTAATTAGACTATAATACTTGGAATAACTAATTTATTTACATAAATCTAGATACCAAAAATATGTTTCCTAAATCTTTAAAATCTTTTAAAAGATTTAGTTACCAAACATGTATAACTAAATCTCCAAAATCTTTTAAAAGATTTTCCTAAAGATTTTCCTATCAAAAAACACACCAATCTACCAAAAATAATCTAAACAAAATCTAACTCCTAAAATAAACATTGACTAAATTAAAATCCTTCTTTGACCAAGAAAGGTGAAAACAAGATAAAATAGGTCATGCCTATTTTACCCTTACATGTTCTTAACAGCAATTAACAAGATTCTAAATTAAACGAGACTTTGATTTGATGTAGTTTGTTTCTTATCTTGACATCAGTAAACAAAGTTTGTTTAATTAATTGCTCGATTCACGAGGCTATCTTTGACCTCGATTAACATTTAAATTACAATTTGATCATCATACTTTGACAAGTTATTCATTCGCTTAGTATAATGCTAGAGTCATTTAATGAGTACTCAAATATATGCACCAAATGATGTGGTATCTTATGTGTCATATTGTTAACATAATTTTTTTACTCATGGAGCCTATAAAATGTCAAATAAGATGACACATTGCAACCACATTATTTGGTACACAAATTTGGGTACTCATTAAGTAGCTCTAGCATTCCTCATTCGCTAAAATCACTATAATTATGTTTCTCACTTTAGTCATTATACTTGACTTTAATTTTCATGTTGATCACCTCATCCGTATTTTTGGGTGAAAAACTTTAAAAAAATAAAACCCCAAAATGCTCTCTCTCTCTCTCACACACTTATATCAAAATAGGGTGACCAAATTGTGATATAAGCAAATAATAATAATAATAATAACAACAACAACAACAACAACAACAACAACAATAATAATAATAATAATAATAATAATAATAATTGTTAACTTTGCTATGGAATGAAAACAAGACAAACACAGAATGAGAGAGAATTGTTTTCTCCATCGATGAAAACGAAATCTAATTACAAAAGATCTCAACGGATCGAAATATGCATAAGTTACAATCTTTTTCCTTTCGCTTCAAATTTTTTACAATCCTTAGAAATCATAGCAAACTCATATCCATTTCGGCACACACACACACACGTGAAACCGAACTAAGATCACATCCAACATGAGGTTTATAAAAAGGGATAAAGCTTTTACCAAAAGGTTTATACAATTGGAGGAGAAATGGTAAAAGGTTGAAGTTTGGGAAATGTTGATGTTCTTAAATCGATTGATGCTTTGCTGACCGGATATTTCCTTTTTTTTGTTGAAGAAAGGTAAATGTATATTGGGAAAGAGTAAAATATTTAATAGTGAGTTCATGCTATAAAACTTTAATGATAAGTTTATGTATAGTGGAGAAAATCTATACTATACGCCTAGTAGTTAATTGGCGACCCTGATCGAATTGTGTCAAACACAACATGCGGTCCAAATTGATCCGTAAGTATGTGAGTTAAATATGAACCCCATCTGTTGTGCACAGCGAAAGACTAGCAAACAATTTAGTAGAGTATAATATGATCAATCACAAAGAAGAGAGAGAGAGATTGAGGCCAACGGACTATCGAAATTTTATTAGAGACTTACCTTCAAACGTTCTAGGTATACAACTATTTATATGTGTACAATAGAAATCCTAAAACCCCTAAAAGGCTAAAAAAACGGACAAACTACAAAAGACCAAAAAACGGAGCTGAGCGGTCGCTCAGCCCAAGCGTTGGGCGACCACGCAAAAGACAATAGCTAGCTCGCTTTGAAGTTTTCTTTGCTGAGCGATCACCCAGCCAAAACCATGAACGATCGCCCAAGCCCAAAAGTCACTATGCCTTGTCCAAATCACGAATAGTCCGAACTGGCCTGTTGCCTAGTTAATCGAGTCATCCAATTCTCAACAATCTCCACCTTGGCGAGTATTCACCCAACAGAAGACAAAGAACACAAACCCAAAACCACCTTGAGCACCTGTAGATCTGGACCTCCCACATCTCTAACAGCTAGCGATGTGCAACAAATCCAAGCAATACTTGAACTTGTCAATTACAACATGGCTTTGTCAACATGTCTGCAGCATTATCTGTGGTGTGAATCTTCTCGAGTAGAATATCCCCATTATCAATCAACTCACGAATCTTGTGAAACCTCACATCGATGTGCTTCGTCCTTGAGTGATAAATTTGATTCTTCGTTAAGTAGATTGCACTTTGACTGTCACAATGCAATAAAACTCCACTTTGCTGAACACTCAACTCCTTGACTAAACCCTAAGCCATAGGGCTTCCTTTAAAGCTTCAACAGCTGCCATGTATTCTGCCTCGGTCATAGACAATGCAATAATGGCCTAAAGCATAGCTCTCCAACATATAGGTCCACCTGCTAGGGTAAACACATAACTTGTGGTAGATCTCCTACGATCATTATCGCCTACATAATCTGAATCAACATACCCTATGATGAAAGCCTACACTCGTTTCTCAAACATAATACCATAGTCCAGATTCTTCTTGAATATCTGAAAATCCACTTTCTTGCCTCCCGATGCTATACTTTTGGATTAGCCAATACTTGCTTACCACACTGATTGCATGTGCCAAATCTGGTCTAGTATATACCATGGCATACATGAGACATCTCACTGCACTTACATAAGGAACCTTTGACATGTGTTGAGTTTCTGGTTGGGGAATGAGGTAGATAAGCTGAAGTGATTCGCAGCCGGTGTTGACAGCGGTTTTGCATCTCCCATGTTAAACCTCTAACACCTTCTCAACATAGCCGCTTGAGACAACCACAATCTTCTAGATTTTATGTCTCGAAGCGAAATTCTTCATACCAAGAATCTTTTGGCACCCCTAGAATACTATTTATTGGCCAAATTCGCAACAAGGTCTTTAGCACAGCGACCTCAAATTAACAACTACCGCTAACAATGGCATCATCCACATACGATGCTTGATGAAAAATAGCCGTCATTAGATCGGGCTTCTGCAGCCTGGCGGCAATCATACTACATAGCCATACCATAGTAATGAAACACGGTGTGCAGCAGTCGCGGAGGCTGGCACAGCCACGTAAAGTGACTTCTTCCGGTTTCAACTAAATGCTCCTGTCGGGATATTGAATCCATGTGGTTTGCTCATGAAAATCTGTTCTTCTAACGTCTGATTAATGAAAAACGTCTTCCATCCATCTCTGGAAGAACATATATCAAAGTATTTTCTGAGGCTTCGACAAAATTATGATCGGGCGTGATGTCTTCTGGCAACACCATTATAATCTATCCTTGTTGTGGTGCCTTTAACCCTCTTTTTTTTATGATCTTGAATACCCATTTACCACCGGTACGCTCTTTCTTCCCGAGGGAAGTTCCACAACCCAGTGTGTTGATTGCTTTGTGAAATGATTCCATCTCTTCCACCATAGGTCGCCCAGCTTAATGTTTCGGACTTTTTATCGCCTCGATGAGGTATTTAAGATCTCCCACCACTGAAAACAGGTCATGAAGCCAATCATTTCAAACACATACATTGGTGGTCTGATTGTTCTCTTGGGTCTTCCACTGGCGTGAAGGATTTTTATCTTGACTTGTGATTACCTGGGATCGGGAAGGTGGATCCAGTCTTGGGTGCCTTTGATTCCATACCGCGCAAAACTTCTTGAACACCTCGTGTGCACTCTATGCCATTGTCACTTCATTTAACAACTTTACTGGTTTGATTTTCCACTGACCTTCCGCAATTTGAACTTCTCAAAAGTTTCGTTCTTGTGCTTAATGAAGTAAACCAAACCTTCTTTAAAGTCATGAATAAATGTCACGAGGGTACAAATGTCCCAATACCTTGATGTTGTTCTCGGCTTTAGAAAACATCGGTATGAATGTAGTCGAGGATTCCTACATTGTGTGTTTAAGCGAGTCTTGAATTACCAACTGTTTTCTTTCAAATCTTAAGAGATTTTTTAGAAACTTTGGTTTATGTCTAACATCACCTGACATTAGGTACCACGCCCCGTGAGCATTTTAATTCTAATAGTACCTATGCCGACAATTTTACAAGATCTTGTAGATTACTCGTAATGTACTCGAGAGTGCTTGACTGTAGGTGTTAAACCAATCACGTTGGGCGTTACATGAAAGCGAAACATCGCTGAATCCGAGAATCCGAAATCTCTGAGGCAATCTACTATTGATGAAATTGAGAGCATATCACCATCTTCATCTGAACCATCCATAACCACATTAGCTAACTTCGACCAACGAACACCATTATTGCCCTTCTCCGGACAATCTGCCTCTTGTGCCCTTCTTCACCCAGCAATTTCCCTTGTACTTTTTCCTTATTTGCGATCGGGAATCGATAATTCTTTGAGTTGTCTACGGATTGTGTCCTCCCATGATCCTTGTTCTACTTCACATATAGCCGCTCTAGCAGCGGTTCATCAACAAGCTGTTTTCTTTTGATGAAAAAGTAAAAAAGCCTGCATAGCATGGTCCCAACTCAAGAGTATCTTTCCCCCACGTCAAGCGTGGTTACAAGATTTTCATACGTTGTGGAAGGGCTTGAGTTTAGTAGCATCAACGCCTTGTCTTCTTCCTCAACGTCACTACCCGTAGCAAATCATTGATGATTTGCGTAAACATGTTTATGTGAGCATTGAGATCAGCCCCTTCTACCATCTTAAGCCCATATAACCTTTGCTTGAGATGTAGCTTATTTGACAAGGATTTTGACATATATTTCACCTCTAAAATTTCCCATACCTGTGTAGCCGACTCTTCATCAATTACAGGATACACCAATTCGTCCGCAAGACATGAACAAATTGTTGAGACAGCCCTCCATTGGAGTTCCTTCCAATCATTCTCCTTTACATCTTTAGGTCTAGTTTTGTTCCAAAGAACCTTCCCTAAAGCAGCCTGAACCAAGGCATCCTTAACCCTTCTTTGCCACAAAGCGAAATTCCCCGTTCCATCGAACTTCTGAACTTCTTGTTTGGAAGAAGAGAAACCTGATCCTAAAGCAGACATGTTGACCTATGCTCTGATACCATTTGTTGTGCACATCGGAAGACTAACAAATAATTTAGCATAATATAATAGGATCAATCATAAAGAAGAGAGAAAGATTGGGGCCAACGGACTATCGGAATTTTATTAGAGACTTATCTTCAAACGTTCTAAGTATACAACTATTTATATGTGTACAATAGAAACCCTTAAAGGCCAAAAAAAAAAGCGGAAGCCAAATCAGCTGGCGACGCAAGAAAAGACAAGAGCTCGCCGAAGTTTTTTTTTGCTGAGCGATCGCCTCAGCCAAAACCCTGAGCGATCGCCCAAGCCCAAAAGTCACTATGCCCTTGTCCAAATCACGAATAGTCCGTACCGCGGGGGGCGTAGCCCCGCGTACCCCCTTTGAGGTCCAATCAAGTCCTACTACCTGCCCTGGCCAGTTCCCTCGGAGGGAACTAGCATGTTGCCTGGTTAATCGAGCCATCACATTCTCAACACCATCTATGAGTTTTTTTGAATTACCCCCTCCATAATTACATATAAAGCCTTCAGTTATAAGTTTTGTTTGAATTACCCCTTTAGTTATGTGATTTGTTTATCCCAAACATCAATTGAATTGATCTCATATCGACATCGTGCCTATGACACTAGCACAGATACTAGTGTTTATAGAGAAAAGGTTTATAAGCTGATGACGTGACATGAAGAATAAACCTTTTGATGGGTTTATTGTTGTGGATGCCCTAAGGTATGGATCCTTCTTCGGTCTCAATTTTTTGGTGGGCTTTGCTCTGTGAGTTCCGAAATCCGTATGATTGTGCTTTACCCAGGAGGGTCTTCAATTTTAATCCAAAGGAATTAATGGGACCGGTGGGTTAGAATTGAAGGGCCTATTGGTGGAAGCTTCTAGGTATCGGTAGAGTTCGAGTTTTCGGCAGTTTTAGGTCAAAAATTGAGACTGTGGTGGGCCTTGGCGTGTCACCCATTTTGTGGATTAATTAGGAAAATTGTAGGGGGTGAGGGGTTGAAAATTAGAAAAAGGGGTAGAAGGTTCTTTGTAGCAGAGAGGTGGGTTGAGGTTGGAATGAGAGACGGAGGTATATAGTCTGCGATATAACATTAATTGAGAGTGCATGCGTGGTGGGAGTGCCTGGAGGTTGTGGATGTCATAGAAAAGTGATAGTTGTGGAGATGTGTAATTAAGAGAGGGAAAAAGAGTGATGACTAAAAAAGGGTCAACTAGTGTTGCAAACTTGTCAATAAGGCGAAAGGTTAAAGCCTTTTGTGTAAGCAATAAGAGACTTACGAGGGCTACCATAGTCAAATAGTATCCGTATCCACGAAGATGGAATGGTTTCTCTATTTCGCTCTATAATAATTTATTTTGGGTTTTTTATAGGATGTTTATTTCCCGTTTTTGTTCGAGGTAAGACTCTTGGTGTTTGTTTGGACTAATGAATGTCCCTCTCATTATTTATTGTTTTTAATTTTTTTTTAAATGTTTTAAAATAATAAATAAATAATAAAAATCTACAAATAAGAAACAACCGTGGGTGATGTACACAACTAAGTCTGTCAATGGATTGGATTTTGGTCTGAATCTGATCCGAAAATAATATATTTATTATTATACAAACACATAGTATGCACAATTATGTATGTATGTTGTCTTTTGTTCTTCTTCCCTTTCATATTCTCATTGTTTTTTATTCAAAAATCTCTATTTGGATCAGATCAGATTGAATTTTTAATCGAATATGTTAACTGGTAATGTATTCGGATATACATTGGCATACACTTTATCCATCGGTTATCAGATCATCAATATAAGGTTTTGAATAAGGTTCGGATATACCTATTTCTGATACATATCTGATCCATTGACAAGGCTACATCCAATATAGTGTTAATTGGCAGGGGAAGAGATCTATGAGGAGGTACATGATAAGTGTTGTAGGAGTTATCTTGGGATGAAATGTGAGCTATATATATATATATATATATATATATATATATATATATATATATATATATATATATATGGACACTTGACGGATGGTATGGGGTCACCTTTTATTAGGAGTCCCCTAACCAAAGTGGGTCGAACACACTTGAGCGAGGGTCTACTGACCTTGTCGTATGGTCCAGGTAAGCTGCAAAGCTGGTGAGTTGGATTAATTGCTGAGTAGGAAATGAAGACCTTTGACTTGCTAAGATGAACACCACAATTAAAGGAGTCGGGGGTTGCACAACTCAAACCCTCCGATGTGAGAATGAGATCTTCGAATGAATGAAAATAGTAAATGCAATAGGATCGGTGTTTGAAGTAATAAGTGTGACAAGCATTCTAGGATATCAAAACAGACATGAGGAATGGATGTAGATAGTGTCTTTTATTTATACCTGAAGATGGTGCTGATGTGGCATTTCCTTACTAGCTGATCAAGAAGTCAATGCTGCCCCTCTGATGATTTTGTCAGGTTAGTGGTCAGGCCATGCTGAATGGACATGTCTATGTGATTAGATGATTACGTGTGGCAGGTTACTGACATGAGTTACAGTTTTTCTAACTGCTCAGTGGACTTTGTAGCTCTTCACCAACTTACTCGATGAGTGTATTCTGAGGACTTGCCCAAGGGGGAGAATTCTTTGTGATTAACTGTATAGGAATGAGTTAATGCGTCGCACTTTGCCGAGGTGTATCTTCCTCAGCACACGTGTACCTTTCAATCTTCATGTGGTCAAGGCTAAGAGCTCCAGCTCGGCACGTAGGGTCACCAACTAGGGATAGGCTCCTCTATCAAGTAAAGGAAGGCTCAAGCCGAGTCCCTTCAGTAGCCCCCTACTTCTCAGTTGTATCTGTCTGTCATGTCGAGAAGTAAAACAACCAATTCTCGGTTTCTGTCTCCTGGTCTCTCGAGATTTGGGAAGATTCATGGCAAGCCGATGAAGCTGAGGGCATTTGTACTGCCGATGTGAGAATTTTCGTGCTTGCTAGGCCAAATGAAAGACAACGTGATTTGGGGAGTTGTGACATCATGATGATTTCCTCTTCCCAATGTTCAACATTAAATTTTAGGCTTCTTTTCGTATTTCAAAATTTCAACTACGCCGTCCTTTTATGGGTAAAATATCTTATGGGGAAGAGGACGACGCCATTTGGGACTCTCGATGAAAAAACACTCGGGTTGATCCACTTATGGACGGGCGACCCGTTTCAATTCATTGTCGTTTGTCCTTGATATATGCGGTTTTCTTTCGTCTTTTCACATTTCACATTTCTTAGTTTTACCATCTTTTCCTTCTCATCGGTTTCCAGGAGATTTCCGATAATATCTTCATAAGATTCAGTTGGCGTCTTCCCTGTGCTCTTTTCGTGAATCCGTTCGTAGGTGTTTTTTTATTCTTCTTATTTCTTTCTTTTGTTTCTCTTGAGTTGTTCCTTTTAGTTGGCCGTCAGATATCTGCATAGAGTCACCATTTCTTTCTTTTTAACCTTAATTCTGGTAGTTCTTATGTTTTTAGGCGGGCTTTGAGACTTTTCAGTTTTCTCCGGTGTTCTAGAATCTTCTACTTATATTATGGTTTTACCCCTTTTTTCTATTGCGTTGTGTCTGGTTGGAAATACCATACTATGTGCTTCCTCGTTACATGTCACTGTCCTCGTCGTCAAGTAGCTCGTTGAGCTTCGAAGAGTTGTTGGATTTTTGGAATAGGATTATTCCCAAACCCCTGACTATAAGGAGCCCTTCGCCTCTTCGTCCTAAGGTAGATGTCAACTCGCCTCCTCGGACCGAGGTGAATGTTAACTCACCTCGCCGTGTCGAGAAGATAACGAGCTTGCTAAATGAAGAGGAGGCCGAATATGCTCCCTTGGATCATACCTTGGGGGCATTAGTTTTAGGATATGCCCTGGCGAGGAGAGAGTAGTTGACCCCACTGTTCGTGTCGAAGACACCATTGATCTCACTAGCTCGGGTGCTACTGGTTTTGGCTTGGTTTCCCCCGTTGAATCTGGTGATGATGTTCCGCTTTTAGAGTATGTTTTTGGCAAGTCTCTTAGAAAGGGTCCCATGTATAGGCTATCTCGAGGTAAATGGGTAGTGATTACCCCCAGGCAAGCGAGGTTTATGTTGAAATATGCATGATTTACTTAAAACCATTAAGTTAGACAACCTAATTAATCTGTGTTTTTTTATAACATAAACGTAATCAGCAGATTGAACCTTTAAAATTGCTATCGACTGACACTTCAAAGATATTTATCAAAAAACAGATTATTTCATGATTTGTTTAAACAAGATATTTCTAACTCTTTCCTTCTTTATGCTAGGTTAATATTTCATATCTTATATCTTGTTCATAAGATCCCTATGATCTTGTAAAAGATACTCTCATCCGATCTATTGGATTTCTAATTCAAATCTTGCCTCTAACGGTTTGGAACTAAAAGCAACTATATATAAAGACCATTGAAGCAAAAATTGAAGTGATTGAAACATTCATACTCTCTCAAACAAATTTATTACTTGAGGTGCCTCAGCCTAAACACTTACTATATAGCCTTTTACTTCAATTCTCTTCTAGTTCATGTTTAGACAATCTTTGTATTCTTTATTCCTTACATCTTTCAAATCATAAAGAAATATTTGATTGTCCCACGAGTGTGATTGATTCTCAATCATACTCCAAAACACTGATGTTTATTGTATACTGATCCATTAATGATCACCTAGATTATTAATAATATTAGTGCACTTCAAAAATCCAAATTTGATCAACTTGGTAGTGGACGTAGCAGTTTACACCGTGAACCACTTCTAAATATCTTATTACTTATTCTTTAGCTTTCAGAACTGTTCTAACACTTAAGTAGCTTCAATCTACTTAAGTGTCAGCCAGTTACTTTTTTTCAGTCAGTTACTTGGTTGTTTTGTAAATTGTCCTTCACTTTATTTTATCTGCTGCAAATTTTAAATATTTCCAAAACAACCCTCAAAGTTTTAAAAGGCTATTCACCACCTCTAGCCTTATTTGTTGCCAACTGGACTTACAGTTTATTATCGCAAGCTTTGGGGTAAAAGTCATTGTACATTGGAAATTTATGGATGAAGTATTTTTTGCTCCTGAGGGTTTTTTTAGAGTAAAGATCACATCGCTCTAAGTCTGATTACTCAATTTTTTTACTAGGGAGAGAGTTTTGCACTACCACCGAGTTGAAAGAAACTTTTACTGTTGCCCAGCTCAAAGAATGACAAGTGGCGACGAGGCTTTGGTTTTTGGTCAAAATGAAGTTTTTGATGGCAAGGGCGAGAGGACCTCGCGCTATTTGCGGCATATTGAGAACTGGATTGATCCTTCTGACGTAATAGGGTGGATTGAGTCCTATGGGTCTGAAAAAATTAGAGGGTCTGTTCCCAACCCGACACTAAGCCTTGGCGAGCTGCACCGGCTTCATGGCCATATGGGGCTTTATTTAAGTCTCTTCGAGTCGTTCGGATTGCGGCTTCTCCTTGAACCTTTTATCTGTGAGTTTCTGAGCGAGACCAGCTTTGTTCCCATGGATTTGATTCTCAATTTGACCAGGGCTTTGGCATCCTTCATAATGTGGACCATGTCGAAGGGGTTTAAGCCCTTTCTATCTCTCTTCAGCTTTTATTACAAGGTGAACGTCACCATGGATCATTTGACCTGCTTTAAGCATACTCAAGGGTTTCCCCTTCTTGCGGGCTTCGGTAATAAGAACCATTGTTGGTCTGAGATGGTTGTTTTGGTTGAATCTAACCGGGGGTGGAACTTCGAGGCCCCCGAAGGGAAACCTCACTATCTAAAGAAGACCAAGCATTTGAATGCATAAGACCTTGCCATTAAACGTGCCATCGAAGCCCCCTTGCTTGATACCAATAGTGAGCAGATTCACAGCTACAACTAGAGAGCCATTGTAGGAGACGAAAGGTTGCTTTCTAGATTTGGAGTTTCGCTTGTGAGTTTCGAGGGAGTAGAAAAAACTTATTCGGTGGGCGAGTATGTGAGCCGAGATGATTGGTCTTTGCACCAAAATTTTATTTTCGGCTCAGAGTGTCTGAATTATAAAGGAAAAGACAAGCCTGGATACCTCATGCCAGGTTGCATTTTACATGAACCTCGTTTGCTAGTGATATATGATCTTGTTTTTCCTCGCCCTGGTTATCGACTAATTTGTGCTTCACTATTTTGATATATGTATCTATTTTATGCAAGGATAGTGTTAACCCACGGATGCAGCTATTGCTCAGAGAAAGGCCGAGAAATAGAAAAGAGAAGCCAAGTTGAAAACCTCACGCGAGCAGGCGGCTACTCGTGGTGAAATGAGGTTCTTCCGATGGTGACAACAGTATCTCTTCCAGGGCCCAAAGCAAAAAAAACAAACTGGCCCCTGCTGGAGCTTCTAAATCGAAGAAACCAAAATTAGGCTCATCCTGTAGTAGCCCTACTCCCGTTACCACTGTGTTTGCCAGAGCCAACAGAAATACGGTCGAAAAGGACCCTTCAACTGCCAAAGCAATTGAGGATAATGAGTTTGTTGTTGTGCATCTCTGCAAGTTGGCCACTGACTTCCCTGAGTCTTTCATTGGATGTGGGCGTAGGCTCACAAAGCATTCTATTCCTCAAGAATCGATCGAAACAATTACTCCCCGGTTGCAATATCAAATTAGAGACCTCAGTGCTCTTGCCATAAGTGAGGTTGGAATACTTGACTGCTTTGGTTTCTTTTGATTAAAGGTTTAGATTGTTCTTATCTTGTTTTCAAATCTCTTCCCAGCTCGGCATCTGTATTGCTTCATATGACGAGAAGTTAGCCCAGGCTCTCGATGCCGTAGAGAGTTCAAATGGGGAATTATCTAATGCGGTTGTCAAGATTTCTTCCCTCGCGGATGACCTTTCGCAGAGAAAGGAAGAACTGAACCAACTGCAGATCGAGAAGACAGCTTGGCTGGGGAGAGAAAAGATGCTTCAGGGGAAGGTCAAAGAGTTAGATCAGCTTAAATAGAGCAACAATGACTTAAAAGCTAAGGTGCAAGACTCGTGAAAACAATCATGTGAAAGAGGAAGTGGCTTCGAAACCCGATAAAGAGAAAGTAATCAAAGATATCCTTGTGTCGCTGGAGTTCGAGGACATGGCTTTGGATTTCATGGAGAAGAGCTGAGTCCAGACCTTTAGGCTGCCTGTCGCGGCAAGCATTCCTTTGGACCATCTCATAAAATTAGCAAGCTTCGCTACTTATGGACCGGAATGCTGATGGAATTTTTCACTGGTTCCCTTTGACTAAGGCAAGCTAAATGATATACAAGAGGAATATGCCAAAGTTCAAGCTCCAGAATGGATCCTTTCTCCTACCGATGCGGGAAATTTATTTGTTCATCTTGCGAAAAACGAAGTTTGGGTTAAAGAAAGTTTTCTTCCATATGCTGCTTTTGGGTGCTACTTCCTCATCTGCTCAAACTGGCTTCGTCGGCAACCAGTTGATAAAAGAGTTAGAGGGAGAGAAGATTAGCAGGGATGAGCTCTCAAAGAGGAAATAGGAAGCCGAGAAGGCGGCGAGTTAAGACGAGGTCAGGGAGTAGTCCTCAAAGTAATTCATTTGTTTATGGTTGGTGCATGATTTCTCTACCTGCTTAAAACAATTTCAAACATATTTTTTTTTTTCAGATTATTTTTGTAAAGTTTATTGACCTCATTAAGAGGATTATCTCATTTTGTGATGCACGGTGCAGGAATGATGCTTGTTTCTAACAGCCTAGTAAATTTATGATGAATGCATATGTTGGAATGTGGTTATGCAGATGTATGTGATGTGTATGATGTGACTTTGACGTGAATTACTTTGCGAGGGGCACTAGGAGCTCTATTTCTGTCTCAGTATGCGAGGATACGACCTTGAACCACAAGGCGTTATGAGAGGCACTAGGAGCCCTATTTTAGCCTCTGGCACGCGAGGATACGAACTTGAACTGCAAGGTGTTACAAGGGGCATTAGGAGCCCTATTTTGGGCTTTGCCTGTAAGGATACGACCTTGAACCGAAAGGTGTTACAAGGGGCACTAGGAGCCCTATTTTAGCCTCGGCAAGCGAGGATGCGACCTTTGAGCCCAACCTTGTTTTACACATTGTTTGAACACGGATATTTGATCGAAAGGGATTTTCATTAAAATGCTTTGGAAAATACATTACTTTTGGCTAGTACAAAAAGATATTTATTGATAGTACATTTTCAAGTGATCTGAATGCCATGGGTTTTTCAACGAAGTGCCATCTGTCCTGGAGAGTTTGTAAGTTCCTACTTGCATAATACCAATAACTTGAAATGGTCTTTCCCATTTTTGTGAAATTTTGTTGCTTCTTTGCTTGTTAATTTCATGTTACCTCGGTTTTCCTGAGCACCAAATCTCCTATAGCGAATGAGCAGAGCTTAACTCGTTTATCATGGTGGGCCTTTGCGAGCTTTTTGTAATTGATCGACCTTAACCTTGTTTCCGGTCTTTTCACGACTCAAACCCTCCGGCGTGAGAATTAGTTCTCTGGATGAATGAAAATAGTAAATGCAAGAGGATAGGTGTTTGAAGTAATACGTGTGATAAGCATTCTAGGATATCAAAACTGGCATGAGGAACTAATGTAGAGAGTGTGTCTTATTTATACCTGAAGATGGTGGTGACGTGGCATGTCCTTACTGCTGATCAAGAAGTCAATGTTGCCCCTCTGATGATTTTGTTGGGTTGGTGGTCAGGCCATGCTAGATGGACATGTCTCGTGTGATTAGAAGATTGTGTGTGGCAGGTTACTTACAAAAGCTACAGTCTTTCTAACTGCTTCGTAGACTTTGTAGCTCTTCGCCAGCTTACCCAAGGAGTATGTTTCGAGGACTCGCCGAGGGGGGGAGAATTCTTTGTGATTAACTGTGTAGGAATAAGCTGATGCGTTGCACTTTGCCGAGGTGTATCTAAGTATCTTCCTCGGCACACGTGTACCTTTCAATCTTCATGGGGTCAATGCTGAGAGCTCCAGCTCGGCACGTAGGGTGGCCCACTAAGGATAGGCTTCACTGTCAAGTAAAGAGGGGCTCAAGTTGAGTCCCTTTAGTAGCCCCCTACTTCTTAATTGTATCTGTCTGTCACGTCGAGATGTAAAACAACCAATTCTCGGTTTGTGCCTTCTAGTCTCTAGGGATTTGGGAAGATTCGTGGCAAGTCAATGATGCTGAGGGTGTTTGTACTGCCGAGGTGAAAATTTTCGAGCTCGCTAGGCCAAATGAGAGACAACGTGATTTTGGGAGTTGTGCCTTCATGATGATCTCCTCTTCCCAATGTTCTGCATTAAATTTTGGGCGCTTTTTCACATTTCGAAATTTCAACTGCGCCGCCATTTTATGGGTAAAATATCTTATGAGGAAGAGGATGGTGCCAACATCTCTTTCTAAACAATGTGTGATACATCTCTTCTCTTATATTGATGATAAAAGTTGAAGTGTTTTATCTAAAAACTTTTAAAACCAACATCATTTTTTAACCAATGTAGGATATCTCTTCTATTAGAAATAATAGTAAAAGTCTTTTATCTAAAATTAAAATCAACATCACTTTCTAACCAATGTAAGATATACATCTTCTATTGGTAATAATTGTAGAAGTCTTATATCTAAACATTTTGAAAAACCAACATTACCCTCTAACCAATGTATGATACATCTATTCTATTGGTAATAATAGTATTTCTAAAACCAACATTAATTTCTAACCAATGTGGGATACATCTCTTCTAGTACGTTTTAAAAATAACCGTTGTGGTAGCCCTTTTACCTGACAACGTTTTACCTAGAAATGTTGTGAAAAGCCTCCCTAATACAATGTTTTATTAAATATGTTGTAAAATTCACCACCCAAAAAAAGACGTGACATAATTTCCCTGCACACTTGAATTTTTTCCCCGCTTTACCCTAAAAATACTGTCAGTAAGCCATTATTCTCAAACTTAGTGGCTTGCTTGCGCCTTCAATCGTTGTTGGCACTCCTGTGGGAGCCTATTCTTCAAACGAGTTTCTAATATCTTAGTCTGTAGAGAATCATCCTCATTGGCTAGTGTAGGTGTGGGAGCGGAACATGATGTATTGAATCAACATTTTAAAAAATAAATAGCATTCACAGCGTTTTTAAAACCTTGTCAATACTTTTTTGCAATGTTTTCATAAAACGTTGTAACATCACTTTTTACAATGTTTTTAATTAAAACGTTGTCTTATATCTACTGCAATGTTTCAGAAAATGTTGTGTTATGTTTTTAACAACGTTTTTAAAATGTTGTCAAATAGTATTCAAGGGCTTGTGGATGGACAAAAACAACGTTTTTTGTAACGTTGTGAAAGAATATGAGCTATAACAACGTTTCAAAAAACGTTGTGAATGCTATTTTTCAATGTTTTAAAAACGTTGTAAAAGTTTTTTTTTTTTTGTAGTGAGAGTTCGAAAATCACGATTGTTGAGCAACGAAACAGGGATCGACTTGTGATGTGTTAGAGGATTTTTCAATAGGAACGAAGGCAGAAGAGGTGAAAGAAGAAGAAAAAGAAGGCTTACAACAGAGAATGAAGAAGAAGCGGAGGATATGAAGGTATGGTTCATTATGATATTGCAGCGTGATATATCAATTTTTGCAGCGCGATACAAAATTGGATTATGTAATTAAAATTGATGTATCGCGGTACAAAAATTGATGATGCGTGATGCAAATGGATTAAAAATTAAATTGATGGAGCACGATACAAAATCAGATTAGGTAAATAATTGATGCAACACAATGTAAAAATTAATGCAATTTAAATTAATGCATCACAGTGCGAAAATTGATACAATGCGATGCATTTGAGCGAGTGATCCGTAGAATGCTTAGACTCATTAAGAGTATCGTAATCTTTTCGTCCTCAAAATGACATTTTTTTCGATAAAAAGAATAAGGGTACTTAACAATTGAAAACTAATCAAAGTTGACCGGCTGAATTTACCCCTAAAGTTTTATAAGTGTACTATAAGGTTTAGCCCAAAAGTACAAACAAATTTAATTAAGCTTGGTTAAGATATGTTAAATGAGAGTTTTTTTTCTTTAATTATTAGTATGTATATGTACTTATTAGAATTAAATTTTTATCTACCGGTTATAGTGTATAACCTTTCTTACACAAGTAGTCCTAGAAACACGACACGTGGCCAAACAAAATATTAAAAAATTAAGATAAAGATTGCGATTAACACGTGTCATATTCGTAAATCGCTTGTGTAAAAAGATTGTTGGTGCATGAAAATTTTACTCTGTGTGTTATATGTGTGTGATACAAATATTTACAAATGAATATTTTTTTTACTTTTATCTACCGACGATATAAAATCTTTTTCACACAAGCGGTATTTGGATCATAACACGTGTCAATCAAAATATTTATGTTGATTTTTTAAGATTAAAGTTGGTCAGGTGGCATGATTTGAAAGTCGTCTGTGTAAAATATATATATATATATATATCAGTTGTACATTTAGAAAAAAATTCAGCAGTTAAATAGGAGTACAAAAATGATTCCTGAATGTACACAATGGAATGTGCACTCTGTGTCTCTGTCAATCTGAGTTTACATAGACGCTCTATACGAAACTGTTGAATGGCTTTCATTGATGCTGTGGCTCAATGTTAATCCAAAGAGAGAGAGAGAGAAAGTTCCTAGTGGTGAGGGAGTGAGACACGACGGCCCAACCTTTCCCATGTATTCAAGAGAGAGAGAGAGAGTTCCTAGTGGTGAGGGAGTGAGACACGACGGCCCAACCTTTCCATGTATTCAAAGTATCACGTAACATATTTATTTGGTGCGCTGTGAATAAGTGAGGCCTACTTTGACATTATAGCATGAAATATTTTCTCAGTATTATAACTTTGCCCATTGTATTGAAGCAGTGGCCCTTCAGTTATGGGATAAGTCTCTTCCATCCCCAAGCCAATGGACAAAAGTAATGGGCTCCTCTCAGTTTTTCTTCTTTGTCGTAGCTCTAGCCGCTAGTGAATACTGGCCAGCACCTTCGCCGCAAACTCCATATATTCCCTCCATCTGCTTCAAAACAATGGTTTCATTAAATTTTGACTGTTTTTGGTTAAGTTGATAAACTTTAACCCAAAATTTATAAAAAAATTACGAGGTGCATTGATCTTTTTATTGTTTGTTTTTCTAGTTGCTAGGAAACTTATTTTTTAATCGCGCGTTTGTTTTACTTTTGTTTTTGTGGGTTTCCTCTACAAATTTGATGTCTTGACTTAAAGGTTTGGTATTTTGCTGATTTCACGTTTTTGTTTGTAAAACTCATAATCTTTTTAATGAATTTTTTTTGCTATAAAGTTGGATCTACAAGCATAGCTTGTAGAATGTTTGATAAACTTATGTGTTTATTACTGTTTTATTATATTAAAGACTTCCGTTGTTTACTTATTTTATATTCTGGTCAATATATCTTTGGATGCATCTACATCACAAGTTGCATTGACAGTTTTCTTTGGAATCCTAGCTACTGTTGTACTTTCCAGGTGTGTTTTTAATATTGTATCAATAATTGAAAATTCATCACCTAGATAGGACATTATAATGTACTATGCTAAAGAGTAATTTGAACATTTCATGTCATCCTAATTAGTCGACACAATTTTTTTGAGATAGATGGAGTATAATGAAAAGTATATCACTTATAAGACAGTCTTATAGATCTTAATTTGTAAGACAGCGCTTCACTCTCTCACAGCTAATCCATCAACATACAATGGGTTGGATAATAAAGATTTGTCTTACCAAAAATTATTTGTAAAACCGATTTACACAAGTTTTTGGCTATAAAATAAAATGTTGATCCGTTGGTTTGAGCCTTGAATAAAATGTTGATCCGTTGGTTTTACTGATATTTTTAGCAAGACGGATCTTCATTACCCGACCCACCGTGTGTTAGTGGGTTAAACTGTGAAAGAGTGGAGTTCCGTCTTACGAATTAAGATCTGTAAAACGGTTTTACAAGAGATCAACTTATATATACTAGGAAAAGGCACGTGCGTTGCACGTATTGTCTTGATTAAAACAGAAATCTATTGCATTGGTTGTGAAATATATTTTTCATTAAGTTAATGGGAAGAGTGCTAAGTTACAGTTATTGAAATTAAGAGAAAGTAAACATATTAATTTTTTTAAAAAAAATGTCCAATGATGAAATGTATATAAATACAAGCTATGAATAGTTATTCAAATCCTGAGAAAGTAAACATTTTAAATATATAACAATTGTCTAATGATCAAATGTATATGAATGTAAGATGCTAAGATTAATATTGTCTAAGGTACGAATACGAATAAGATGCTAAGATTAATATTGTTGTACTTATCGTATCCATGTCGATTGAATGAGAAGGACGTCGCATTCAAAACTTTATTAACATCGTACTTTCCTCAATTAAAATAAAAATCAAAATACGGGGCCGAAATGAATTGAATTAAATAATGTAGGACGTAAATTGAAAATAGGTACAAGTTAATGGATCAAACTATTATTTAATTATTCATTGAATTAATTAGTCTATAACAAATTTACTCTTTTGACCTTAATTAATGGTGAGTGATTTATTAAGTTAAAAGGTACATTTGTCCATACATTAAGTTGTAAGAGACAACCTACACTTTTATAAGTATTTAGAATTTAGATTTAGATTAGATATTTAGATTTAGATTTAGATTTAGATTAGATTAGATTAGATTAAATTAAATTGTATTACTATTGATACAAATTTTCATATAAATCTTATAATGTCTTTCCCGAACATATTTACGAAAGTAAAACAATATTATTTTTTTAGTTTCGAATAAAGTTTTAGTTTCTCAACCGAGTAAAGATATTTTTGTCTTTCAGAAAATATTGGGCGACATTTCAATATATTATTTAATTATTCACGAAATTAATTTGCTTATGACAAATTTACTCTTTTGGCCTTAATTCATGGCAAGTGATTTATAATATTTATGACACTTTTTTCTAATCATTATTATTTGGCATGATAAATTTATGTGTATTGTCCTTAACAAAAGGCACAAATTCATCAAATGATACTTCATTTTTTTATCTTCTTGACATTATGACACATTTTTTAAACTTATTTATCTTATTTTATTCATGTGTAATAACTAAACATGCTACCAATTTGTTTAATATCTCGATACTAATCGACAATTCTATTACTATAGATATAATTTTTCATATAAATTTTATAATGTCTTTCCCGAACATATTTAAGAAAGTAAAATCATATTATTTTTTTAGTTTCGAATAAGCTTTTTGTGTCTCAACCGAGTAAGTGTATTTTTGTCATTTCAGTAAATATTGGGCGACATTTGTAACGATCCTGGTAGGTGGGGGAAATTGAAAAAAAATCAAAAACGTGATCTGGGGCGAAATGAATTGAATTAAATAATGTAGGACATAACTTGACAATAGGTACAAGTTAAGGGATCAAACTATTATTTAATTATTCATTGAATTAATTAGTCTATAACAAATTTACTCTTTTGACCTTAATTAATGGTGAGTGATTTATTATGTTAAAGGATATATTTGTCCATACATTATGTTGTAAGAAACAACCTACACCTTTATAAGTATATTAGATATTATATATTAGATTAGATTAGATTAGATTAGATTAGATTAGATTAAATTGTATTACTATTGATATAATTTTTTCATATAAATATTATAATGTCTTTCCCGAACATATTTAAAAAAGTAAAACAATATTATTTTTTTAGTTTCGAATAAAGTTTTAGTTTCTCAACCGAGTAAGGGTATTTTTGTCTTTCAGAAAATATTGGGCGACATTTCAATTTATTATTTAATTATTCACGAAATTAATTTGCTTATGACAAATTTACTCTTTTTGCCTTAATTCATGGCAAGTGATTTATAATATTTATGACGCTTTTTTCTAATCATTATTGTTTGGCATGATAAATTTATGTGTATTGTCCTTAACAAAAGGCACAAATTCATCAAATGATACTTCATTTTTTCATCTTCTTGACATTATGACACATTTTTAAAACTTATTTATCTTAGTTTATTCATGGGTAATAACTAAACAAGCTACAAATTTGTTTAATATCTCGATACTAACCGACAATTCTATTACTATAGATATAATTTTTGTTATAAATTTTATAATGTCTTTCCTAACATATTTAAGAAAGTAAACCATATTATTATTTTAGTTTCGAATAAGTTTTTGTGTCTCAACCGAGTAAGGGTATTTTTTGTCATTTCGGAAATATTAGGCGACATTTGTAACGATCCTGATAGGTAGGGGAAATTGAAAAAAAATCAAAATACAGGACGAAATAAATTGAATTAAATATTAATGTAGGACATAAATTGAAAATAGGTACAAGTTAAGGGATCAAACTATTATTTAATTATTCATTGAGTTAATTAGTCTATAACAAATTTACTCTTTGACCTTAATTAATGGTGAGTGATTTATTAAGTTAAAAGGGTACATTTGTCCATACATTAAAATTGTA
>CM028380.1:65012184-65146319 GCA_013146195.2 Codonopsis lanceolata | reverse complement strand
GTATTGTCTTGATTAAAAGCAATCTATTGCATTGGTTGTGAAATGTATTTTCATTAAGTTAATGGGAAGAGTGCTAAATTCTGATTATTGAAATTAAGAGAGTAAACATATTAATTTTTTAAAAAAATGTCCAATGATGAAATGTATATAAATACAAGCATATAGTTATTCAAACTCGAAAGTAAACATTTTAAATATATAACAATTGTCTAATGATCAAATGTATATGAATGTAAGATGCTAAGATTAATATTGTCCAAGGTACGACACGAATAAGATGCTAAGATTAATATTGTTGTACTTATCGTATCCATGTCGATTGAATGAGAAGGACGTCGATTCAAAACTTTATTAACATCGCATTTTCTCAATTAAAATAAAAAATCAAAATACGTGATCAAATGAATTGAATTAAATAATGTAGGACGAATTGAAAATAGGTACAAGTTAATGGATCAAACTATTATTTAATTATTCATTGAATTAATTAGTCTATAACAAATTTACTCTTTTGACCTTAATTAATGGTGAGATTTATTAAGTTAAAGGGTACATTTGTCCATACATTGTTGTAAGAGACAACCTACACTTTTATAAGTATTTAGAATTTAGATTTAGATTAGATAGATTAGATTTAGATTAGATTAGATTAGATTAGATTAAATTAAATTCTATTACTATTGATACAATTTTTCATATAAATCTTATAATGTCTTTCCCGAACATATTTATGAAAGTAAAACAATATTATTTTTTTAGTTTCGAATAAAGTTTTAGTTTCTCAACCGAGTAAGGGTATTTTTGTCTTTCAAAATATTACGACATTTCAATTTATTATTTAATTATTCACGAAATTAATTTGCTTATGACAAATTTACTCTTTTGGCCTTAATTCATGGCAAGTGATTTATAATATTTATGACACTTTTTTCTAATCATTATTATTTGGCATGATAAATTTATGTGTATTGTCCTTAACAAAAGGCACAAATTCATCAAATGATACTTCATTTTTTCATCTTCTTGACATTATGACACATTTTTAAACTTATTTATCTTATTTTATTCATGGGTAATAACTAAACATGCTACCAATTTGTTTAATATCTCGATACTAACCGACAATTTATTACTATAGATATAATTTTTCATATAAATTTTATAATGTCTTTCCGAACATATTTAAGAAAGTAAAACCATATTATTTTTAGTTTTCGAATAAGTTTTTGTGTCTCAACCGAGTAAGGGTATTTTTGTCATTTCAGTAAATATTGGGCGACATTTGTAACGATCACCTGTAGGTGGGGAAATTGAAAAAAAATCAAAATACAGGATGAAATGAATTGAATTAAATAATGTAGGACATAACTTGACAATAGGTACAAGTTAAGGGATCAAACTATTATTTAATTATTCATTGAATTAATTAGTCTATAACAAATTTACTCTTTTGACCTTAATTAATGGTGAGTGATTTATTAAGTTAAAGGATACATTTGTCCATACATTATGTTGTAAGAGACAACCTACACTTTTATAAGTATATTAGATATTATATATTAGATTAGATTAGATTAGATTAGATTAGATTAATTAAATTGTATTACTATTGATATAATTTTTTCATATAAATCTTATAATGTCTTTTTTTGAACATATTTAAAAAGTAAAACAATATTATTTTTTAGTTTCGAATAAAGTTTTAGTTTCTCAACCGAGTAAGGGTATTTTTGTCTTTCAGAAAATATTGGGCGACATTTCAATTTATTATTTAATTATTCACGAAATTAATTTGCTTATGACAAATTTACTCTTTTGCCTTAATTCATGGCAAGTGATTTATAATATTTATGACACTTTTTCTAATCATTATTGTTTGGCATGATAAATTTATGTGTATTGTCCTTAACAAAGGCACAAATTCATCAAATGATACTTCATTTTTTCATCTTCTTGACATTATGACACATTTTTTAAACTTATTTATCTTATTTTATTCATGGGTAATAACTAAACATGCTACAAATTTGTTTAATATCTCGATACTAACCGACAATTCTATTACTATAGATATAATTTTTTCATATAAATTTTATAATGTCTTTCCGAACATATTTAAGAAAAGTAAACCATATTATTTTTTTAGTTTCGAATAAGGTTTTTGTGTCTCAACCGAGTAAGGGTATTTTTGTCATTTCAAGAATATTAGGCGACATTTGTAACGATCCCGATAGGTGGGGAAATTGAAAAAAATCAAAATACGGACGATTTAAATGAATTGAATTAAAATAATGTAGGACATAAATTGAAAATATGTACAAGTTAAGGGATCAAACTATTATTTAATTATTCATTGAATTAATTAGTCTATAACAAATTTACTCTTTTGACCTTAATTAATGGTGAGTGATTTATTAAGTTAAAGGGTACATTTGTCCATACATTAAGTTGTAAAAGACAAACCTACACTTTTATAAGTAGTTAGATTAGATTAGATTAGATTAAGATTAGATTAGATTAGATTAAATTAAATTAAATTGTATTACTATTGATACAATTTTTCATATAATCTTATAATGTCTTTTCCCGAACATATTTATGAAAGTAAAAACAATATTATTTTTTAGTTTCGAATAAAGTTTTAGTTTCTCAACCGAGTAAGGGTATTTTTCTCTTTCAGAAAATATTGGGCGACATTTCAATTTATTATTTAATTATTCACGAAATTAATTTGCTTATAACAAATTTACTCTTTTGGCCTTAATTCATGACAAGTGATTTATAATATTTATGACACTTTTTTCTAATCATTATTATTTGGCATGATAAATTTATGTGTATTGTCCTTAACAAAAGGCACAAATTCATCAAATGATACTTCATTTTTTCATCTTCTTGACATTATGACACATTTTTTAAACTTATTTATCTTATTTTATTCATGGGTAATAACTAAACATGCTACCAATTTGTTTAATATCTCGATAGTAACCGACAATTCTATTACTATAGATATAATTTTTCATATAAATCTTATAATGTCTTTCCCGAACATATTTAAAAAAGTAAAACAATATTATTTTTTTAGTTTCGAATAAAGTTTTAGTTTCTCAACCGAGTAAAGGTATTTTTGTCTTTCAGAAAATATTGGGCGACATTTCAATTTATTATTTAATTATTCACGAAATTAATTTGCTTATGACAAATTTACTCTTTTTGCCTTAATTCATGGCAAGTGATTTATAATATTTATGACGCTTTTTTCTAATCATTATTGTTTGGCATGATAAATTTATGTGTATTGTCCTTAACAAAAGGCACAAATTCATCAAATGATACTTCATTTTTTCATCTTCTTGACATTATGACACATTTTTTAAACTTATTTATCTTATTTTATTCATGGGTAATAACTAAACAAGCTACAAATTTGTTTAATATCTCGATACTAACCGACAATTCTATTACTATAGATATAATTTTTGATATAAATTTTATAATGTCTTTCCCGAACATATTTAAGAAAGTAAACCATATTATTATTTTAGTTTCGAATAAGCTTTTTGTGTCTCAACCGAGTAAGGGTATTTTTGTCATTTTAGTAAATATATAGGCGACATTTGTAACAATCCTGATGGGTGGGGGAAATTGAAAAAAAATTAAAATACATGAAGAAATGAATTAAATTAAATATTTTAGGACATAAATTGAAAATAGGTACAAGTCAAGGGATCAAACTATTATTTAATTATTCATTGAATTAATTAGTCTATAACAAATTTACACTTTTGACCTTAATTAATGGTGAGTGATTTATTAAGTTAAAGGGTACATTTGTCCATACATTAAGTTGTAAGAGACAACCTACACTTTTATAAGTAGTTAGATTAGATTAGATTAGATTAGATTAGATTAGATAGATTAGATTAGATTAGATTAGATTAGATTAGATTAAATTAAATTAAATTGTATTACTATTGATACAATTTTTCATATAACTCTTATAATGTCTTTCCCGAACATATTTATGAAAGTAAAAAAATATTATTTTTTTAGTTTCGAATAAAGTTTTAGTTTCTCAACCGAGTAAGGGTATTTTTGTCTTTCAGAAAATATTGGGCGACATTTCAATTTATTATTTAATTATTCACGAAATTAATTTGCTTATGACAAATTTACTCTTTTGGCCTTAATTCATGGCAAGTGATTTATAATATTTATGACATTTTTTTCTAATTATTATTATTTTGCATGATAAATTTATGTGTATTGTCCTTAACAAAAGGCACAAATTCATCAAATGATACTTCATTTTTTCATCTTCTTGACATTATGACACATTTTTTAAACTTATTTATCTTATTTTATTCATGGGTAATAACTAAACATGCTACCAATTTGTTTAATATCTCGATAGTAACCAACATTTCTATTACTATAGATATAATTTTTCATATAAATTTTATAATGTCTTTCCCGAACATATTTATGAAAGTAAAACAATATTATTTTTTTAGTTTCGAATAAAGTTTTAGTTTCTCAACCGAGTAAGGGTATTTTTGTCTTTCAGAAAATATTGGGCGACATTTCAATATATTATTTAATTATTCACGAAATTAATTTGCTTATGACAAATTTACTCTTTTGGCCTTAATTCATGGCAAGTGATTTATAATATTTATGACACTTTTTTCTAATCATTATTATTTGGAATGATAAATTTATGTGTATTGTCCTTAACAAAAGGCACAAATTCATCAAATGATACTTCATTTTTTCATCTTCTTGATATTTATGACACTTTTTTCTAATCATTATTATTTGGCATGACAAATTTATGTGTATTGTCCTTAACAAAAGACACAAATTCATGAAATGATACTTCATTCTTTCATCTTCTTGACATTATAACACATTTTTAAAACTTATTTATCTTATTTTATTCATGGGTAATAACTAAACATGCTACCAATTTGTTTAATATCGTCTAGCAATTTATTACTATAGATATAATTTTTCATATAAATTTTATAATGTCTTTCCCGAACATATTTAAGAAAGTAAAACCATATTATTTTTTTAGTTTCGAATAAGGTTTTTGTGTCTCAACCGAGTAAGGGTATTTTTGTCATTTTAGTAAATATTAGGCGACATTTGTAACGATCCTGATGGGTGGGGGAAATTGAAAAAAATTTAAAATACAGGACGAAATGAATCAAATTAAATATTGTAGGACATAAATTGAAAATAGGTACAAGTCAAGGGATCAAACTATTATTTAATTATTCATTGAATTAATTAGTTTATAACAAATTTACTCTTTTGACCTTAATTAATGGTGAGTGATTTATTAAGTTAAAGGGTACATTTGTCCATACATTAAGTTGTAAGAGACAACTTACACTTTTATAAGTAGTTAGATTAGATTAGATATATATATATATATATATATATATATATATAGCACTCCCCTGCCCTTCAATTATTATCATGTTTGAGTTTTCAATTTTTAATCAAACTAAATATTTTGTATATTTAGTTCAAGTACTTTCAAAAAAATGTATACATCAATTTAATGTTGAAAAAACATTCAATTTGACGGAACAAAATTAAACATGACAATAATTTAGGACAAAGGGAGTGTATAAATAATACGGAGTACATTTTAAATGATTGACGACATTTGAGACTTACTATAAGACAAGATGGGAATCATGTCAAAAATATTTATTTTGTTAGTTTGCTTTCGGTACTGTATACATCAATAAAGTATAAGATGAAGCTCTATAAAAATTTACAATGAGGCATGTGAGATTAAATTAGTGTCGAAGCGAACCTTCCATCTTCTGCCTTATCAATCTGGTAAATTTTGAATTTGAATTACGGGATGGCCGTTTAAGCAATGACGGCTGCTGTTACATCTATACTTCGAATGCGGATTGAAGTTTCCATGGCAGCTGAACCAAGCCATGACCTCTTCATCGGCATAAAGAGAATGGGTTAAGCCTTATCTACATTAGCTTTCAATCTTCATCAATCAATTGGTCTGAAACTTTCAGATAACGATTACATCGACCCAGTAATGAAATATCTTCGGGCGATAACCCCAATGCACCAGTACTCAAGTAGTTTCGAGCAACGCGGCCTCTGCAATATTTGATTATTCAACTGAATATATAAGAGCCTTAACCACCAAAAAGTACCTTAATTTAACCAATTAAAGCATTAGCATATACTACATGTTATAAGCAAAAGCACATACCGCCTTTGCCTTGATTTGTTAACGCTTTCCGACAGACGAGAGGATTCTGATCTTGAAATCTGAGCCAGTGAAGAGAGGTACTCATGGAATATATCCCCTTTTAATGCTAAACATGATCTTGAGGGAACAATGGACTGAACTATACTGCAAAGGGGCGACTCTAGTTCACTGCACCACAAGCACATAGAGTGCACAATTATTACAGACAACAGTAGCACATTGTGGGTCCATAAGGAAAGTCAAAATGATGCCGGTTTGCCGAAAACGTAAATATAAACCAATCTCGAGATCAGTTAGATCCATCAAACCAATCTCAAGATCAGTTAGTTCCATCAAACACTTGCGTTATTGTTACATTAGTGAATAGAATGAGTCTCATCCCCAAACCAGGTAATTATTTGAAGGAAAGTTGTCTGAATTATGAGACTAGTCCATAATGTTTAAGTTAACCATGTGTGCAATCTAAATTAAGTAAAGCTTTAATTATGGATTACCTTTTAGAGGAAATGCCACAACATGGTGGTCCCTTTCCTGACATCCTGACCATTCTTGTATCCCGACTGATCAATTTTCCAGATGTCATTGTATTTGCTGACAATGATAGCATCTCCCAGGCCAAATCCACCATGCTTGTTGATCTTACAGCAGCACTTTGTTTTGCATATAAACACATCCCATGTTGCGCCGTAGTTGATGCCATCTGCAACTGGTCATCATACCAGCTGAATGAATGTGATTTGTCAAAAGGAACCATTGATGGTTCTAAATAATCCTGCAAATATACTGACTCAGCAATATGGTAACACGAAAACTGCATCCCAAAAGTTTGACTATACTTACACGTATCATTGATTGGCAGTCGCAAAGTAACAAATCAGCTTCTGAAATTAGATTAGTCATTTTATAAGCGAGTTTCAGAACTTCAGAAGCTTCCTTCCGTTCAAGGGAGATGTACTGGTGTTGATCCACGTGACAGCGACGAAGTTTTCTCCATGTTTCTTGAACAAAATCCGTTGCCAACGAGAAAAGGGGCTTCTGCATTGACTCAGGCCTCTGACTGAAGTCCATGTGGCTACATTCATCCATCATTTCATTTTCTCTTGGGAAAGCTTCCACGTGCTCAATGTGAGTATCCCCAATCCCCTCTCCACAAACTGGTTCTTCATTTAAATCAAAATTTCTAACCGCCATTTCTGCAACTCTATCATTGTCAGCTATAGAATCATCAAGACAATTAAACTCAAGTGCCACTGAGTTTGGCATAACGCTGTTGCCCTCAAAAGTTATTTCTACTCCATTATCAACATGCCCACTAGACAAGGTTCTAGAAAATAGCTCTGTTCCATTAACGATCTCAGTCTCAGGGACAAATGATGACTCTGGAACACAAGATATATCAAATGAATTGCATGTATTGTTAACATGCGAGAAATCTGGTGCCACTGAGTAGTGGGAACTTTTCTCGAACTTCTCCCCTCCACAGAGAAGCTGCTCAGGTATTGAATTGAAGCTCATTCCATTCGGGTGATGAAATGAAGACATGCTATTAATTTCAACGGTTACTTCATTATTCATAAGCTCAAACATGTTACCAGGGAATGCAGGAATGCAGGGAATCTGTCGCTCAAACATTCCTCTTCAGAGCCGGAAGACATGATCGTATCATGTCTTCTTCGAACATTTCGCCTGTTGAATGCAACGGGAGATCCTGAAGAACTGGAAAGTTCAGTAGTGATACCACACTCCGCAGCAAATTCTACATCCTGATCAGAGAGGTGCCTACTTAGCATTGCATCCTTTTTGGCCTCAGTAGTGTCTGGTTCATTGTTATGCACCCTTGAATCACTATAGTTTTGCTCTTCCTCAAAGATCCCTGTCAAGGGAACATTGTTTTCCACCATCAACAATGACTTGGAGATCTCCTTCTCGATCATTTCAGACAGATGTGAAGGGTAACCACATGGAATAATTTGTGGTAGTATGAGGTGTCCAGCATCAAGATCAAATACGAGTGGACCATATCTTTTTTGCACTTTACTATCTGAACAATTGTGAAACTATAATTAGCTTTCCTAGTTCTTTGGTGTTGTTAGACACAAACCATATAATCAAATGATATACCATGAGCTCTGTCACTGACCTTCTCTGTGGCTTTGACCCTGGCACCAAAACTGGAGATTCATAATTGTTTTACGAATATCTCCGTGACAATGATCAATAAATCGCTGTACGAGAGAAGGTTCAATTTGAGCTTTTTCTTGAGCACAAACCTACAGCATATTTAGATATAAGATTCATCAAAGACAGCAACTGATATCTCACGAAAAGTGAGTGCAAAAAAATTACATACCATATAGACGAGGCTGAGTAGTTCCTTTGATAATGGTCTTGTGAAAGAAATCTCTAGCCTATCCAAATTATTTGGCAAGATCGGACTGTTACCTGCTTTCCAAATCCAATCAACACTACTGGAATTTGATGAAGATTAAAGCAACTTAAACCAATAAGTTTCTTACTATTGCTAGTTAATATCATGGGCCGCTTCGCCGTCTCTGCAAGTTGTTGGATTGTAGCAATAAAACCACGATCTTCATATAGTGTAGCATCCACATCCTCAAAGAGAATCAAGGTTTTAATTTCACTTTGATCACGAGCAATTACCTTCTCCTGGCAGTCTGATTTTCTAGGTGTTGCACTGGCATTATTGGAGTCTTCCCCATCAGATGTGGGAATCAGTTCAATAACTTCATTGTCAGACCCTTGAGCTGCTCTGGCATTACAAGTAGCTGAAGAGGGCTTCAATAAATTCCTTTCATGTGAATCTTCTGGATTTTGCATAGCACTGCAATATATATCAACTTCTAAGGGTATTATTATTTATTTTATTTTATTTTATTTCAACTTCTAAGGTTATAGGAGTAACTTACACAATAAGGAAGAAAACCAGATTGACTAGCCTTATCATCATTATGAAATGCAAGAAAATATTGTGCAAGGGTTTAACCTTCATCATCCAAACCCATCATTTTTTGAATCGATTACTACCCCTTAAAGCACAGATCTTTGGACAATACTCTTGCAAAATTATGCAGCAGCAACAGAGTAGAAGAGAAAACCAAAGGGTGCTTTAAAAAGTATTGAAAAGAAAATAGGGAAAAAAAAAGGTGGCAATAACCAGCACAATTTGGACTTCCAGACAGCAGTGAAGAATACTATGAATCCTGATTTATGTAAAGTTGAGGTCATCAAGCTAAATACTCTTATCTATGGACTTGTCACATCAAGACTTATTCTCAAGACCATAGAGAGAATGTGAAACCTCTACTTGATTCTAACAAGTAAAGATGATTGGCCCAAAAGAACTAATTTGAAGTATCAACCTTTCCCTGTCAGCTATCTTTTATCAATTCCCACATGAAAATACCTAGTTTTACAACCAAACCACCAACATATGTACTTTGAAATGAAAGAGTATATATAAAATTGACAAACCACTGAAGCCAGTGTGATTCCACAGCTTCCCCAAATTTTTGCTTCACAAGAGCTCCACTACGCCAATCTGATGCATTGACCTAGCAAGACAACAGACTATATGTTCAGCTTTAGACAGCTAATATTCATCTATACACTTCCAAGTAAAGCAGTGTTTAAGAAATCAAGGGAAACAAGTTATATCATTTGTCCCTGATTTATATTTTTTGCTTGGGGGCTAGGAGAGGAGGGGAGAGGGGCAGGACTTGAATGGTGAACTACATATCAGCACACTTTTATTTTCATGTCAAATGTTAGGACCACTACAGATCTAAACATTGATGATTGAACTTGATTCGTTAAGGAGATTAATATAATAATATTAACAGTACCTCAATAATTTGAAATCCTTGCTCTTTCGCACAACCATATATGGCTGCAGACTTCCCACTCTGCAAAAAAAAAAAAAAGGAGTATTCACTTTTTCAATTAAAAAAAATATTATTGTATCTAAGTGCATCCTAAGACCTTTTAACCATCAATAAGATCAGAAAAATAAAATAAGCACAATTGACAGCCCGGCTGCAGCTCCATGAATAAATACGGGTCCTCATCTTAAAGACTTGGATGGAAAATATGATGGAAAGTACAAGTTCTATACAAAGTGGAAGCCTCTGTAATGGCATTACAGTAAATTAGAAACAAGAATTACGTACATATATATCCATGCCTAAAGATACTGCACAAGCCCTATCACATAAGTTCTTACAATGCTAAAAACAGTTAAAGACAGACTTATCCCAAGTCCCAACTACACGATGTCATATACGTCATTCAGGTTCATCCAGGGCAATGTTCTTTGTTAACCCACAACCTATTCCCTTTTAACTATCTTTTGCCATGTTGATTTGGTCATCCCCAACCTTAACCATCATATCAATCTTAATTGTTTTCAATTCTGGATAAGTAACTCAAATACCCAATCTAATGGATTCTCAATACTAATACAAAGCTCATTCATTAACCGGGGCATTACTTATCAAAAAAAAAAAAAAATCATTAACCAGGGCATCAATAAGCATATCCAGAGTGGAAATGCTCCCTCATTATACAAGCCAAATAGTTTTATTAACTTACACTTTCTTACCTTGTATGACATTGTAACTTGAAAAATAATTTAAGCAAATAGTATTACCAAAATCATTTTTTCTAGCATGGGGAAAAGTTTATTAGGCACTTAAAGTACATGACTTGAAGTTATGGTGCATTAAAGCACAATTATAATGGTTTCCTTGTGAGTTTGCGTAGTTAAATATTGATAACACCATCGATTTAGATAGCAAAAGAGACCCCCATGTTTAGATAAGATTAGTAGGGAGTGGATGCATACCCCAACAGGTCCTGTAACTAAAAGAACATTCTTCAAAGTAGTTTCTTCATCAATATCCTCAGAATCCAAGTCACTTGGGCAATAGTTATCTTCTTGAACTATCCATTTATCACCATCAGTTGTGCTGATCCTAGAACCTTTTTCGTGCCAAAGGCGTAGCCATTCATTCAGAAACTTTACAGACTCGCTGTTGCCACAAATCTGCGAGCCACATAAGAGAAGAGTTCAAACGATACTCTATATTGTTGGAAAAGAAATAGAAACATATCTTGGGTATCAATGCCAGTTAAAATAGACGAAATCTATACAAACAATATATGAGAGATCGGACCTCTATGGCCTTTTCAGGCTGGTATTTACTTGTCCATAAGCTGTTTTCAGGCTGGCCGTCACGATCATGATAACTTGATGTCATCCTGAGTATCCAAAAGTATGATTGAAGCAGACAGAGTCAGCGCTACGAGGGATTAATTTGTGATTAAATGTAAACAGATTCTGGCCAAAACAAACTATAAATGTTTTATTAAGACAGAAGCAACAGATGGACAAATGTCAGAATATATTTCTTTTCATGTTGACCTAGATATGAATTTATAAACTCATCCCCTCCTCTTGACATCTATTTTAGCTATTGTTAAGCAATATTTCAGGGAAACCTTCCTAATAATACTTTTTCTAGCCGTATGTGTATTAAACTTTTGAATGCTATTCCCCATTCAGTGTCTCTAGTTTAGGTAAGAATTCCACTGGTTGGATTTCCTACTGGAAAGTCAAGTGGTAGAAACTCACCAGAACTAAAACAAGTAAGATTCGTGGTTGCCACAATTTTTGATAAAAGGGAAACAAACTAACAAAATGTGGAGGAACAAAAAATCCCCAAAAACGCATGAAGTAGTAAGAAGCCAAGCATAGATGGATCTGTATAAAGATAAAGGAAACACTAACCTCTCCTGAAGATATATACCCTCCCATTTTATATCTAACTTTTGGACAAATTCAGCTTTCTCTGAGAAGCAATCCACTTTGACGATTTCATGACCCTGCCATTTTGAAATAGACGTGAACCTCATTGCATAGTAAACTCAAAAAACATACCAGCACAATGATACATCTAACATGTGCATGATGGAATTTTTTTTTTTGACAAGAATTATATATGAATGATGGATTACTCCTAATCAACTAAGAAAAGAGGTTATCTTGTTTGTTTGTTTTTTTATAAGAGAAGAGGTTATCTTCAGTTTGTTTAAGCTATGCATACCGCTTCATTATCCCTCTGTTGATCACAGTTAGTCACTTGCTCATCAGCCAAAAGCGTAGATGATAAAAAAGGAAACTTCTTTCGTTGAAGAGGTGAATAATCTGAGGACTCTTCTTCAAGTTGAACAGGAAATTGATTTGAAGAACCCTCGTGCTGACAAAATGATGCTTCAACTGGGGAGATGTTGAGAAAGTTGTCAAAATCCAAGGCATTAACAGATCCTTCATTAGTTGACGACCAAACATTTTCTAGACTCCAACTAGTACTGACAAAGCTTCTGTCAGAAAATGTCCATTTTCTCCAATCAAGGGAGAAATCATCATCCTGCATAAGCAAATTTCATATTTCACCCAAATGAAGGTTGAACACAAGTTGGAGAGTGAATGAATTAACAGCACCTAAATGAATAGGTAGGCACTCATTGAATTGTATATACAAAGACTCCTTACCTGTACTTTTTCAAATATATGAACAGGGCTAAAAGATTTTTTTTTCTTCGTTCTCTCAATGGAGCACCAATTATTCTCCAAATCAGTTGTCTCCAGGTTTCGCTTGCCCGTTTTCCAAGATGAAAAGAAGGGATGTATTTGCTTTCCTGCAAATATGCGTGAATTTTCCTATAAAAGTAATAGCACAGATGTTTCAGTGTTTAAAGTTATAAGCTGACAATAACGTCATAAAACAAAGGTTTATCATGCAAAAAGTAAAATATATCCCAAGTGAAATAGAGAGATAAAGTGGCACATTAGACAATACTAAAACGGCTAATAATTAGGTTTGAAACTACTTGCAACACTAGGGGAAACCTCCAGCATAGATAAATTTAAGAAAAACAAAGGGAAGAAAAGACTTCATAATCAAATATAGGATAGAAGTTTTAACTGACCTCTGCTGTCAGTTTTGCCTCTAACCGTAAATCAGGAATCGGTTGAGAGATATTTTCACCCTGTATGCAAGGGTTAGCCAACGTTGACCCACAGAATGCTTCATTTGGGATACCTTCCACAATTTTTTTTGGTGTGGTATTCATCCGCCTCTTCTTAGGTGTAGCACTAGCCCGTCGCTTCGTCTGCGGAGGACTCTTCGTATCTTCCAAACAATAATTTGAAATCAAACATAAATACTTGGCATAAGGAGTGTCAAAATGGGCCAGGAGTCACTAGCTCTTGGTGCAAACCCTTTTGTAGAGTGTGTGGATAGTATAGCAAGTAATTAGTTCTCAAGTCACTAAAAGAGATCATAAGAAATATGATCAAGTACAACCCTAAGGACCGGCACAAATTGTGGTTTGAACTCTATGAGCTTATAGGACTTGTCAAGAAGAAACCCAGGGCATGACTCCTTATGCCTCACATTCATGCCAAAAACAAATATTACCATTACCAAGAGATAATTTGGACTGAAAAAGCATGTGTGATAGTTGAGAATAAATAGCTTTCCAGCAATGAGAGGCACGAGGGTTTAAAGAGGGAAACAATAGCAATAAAGTGTGCCCACTGATATAAATGCATACATATTTTGGCATTCTTGAGAAACCTACCAATTCGTTATTTTAATTGACCCATTACCTGATTTACATCTAAAATATCATGCACAAGTGGATACCATGTGTGTCCATCTCTCTAATCTATATAGAGAATTCCCTATGTAGGATCTAATGCCTCCTTTTTACTTGCCACAGGAGGGCTTCAAACATTCCATAGAAGTCCTTAAAAATTTTCCAAGTATCTGTTCATGGCATCTAGGATAATTTTTTGTAAAAGTAGTGTTTTCATTTGTATTGGATGATAAATATAGGACTGTGAAAGAAAGGATTATGCTCTCTATAGACTATAGTACACCACAATTCCTAACAATAATAAGTCCTTTTAGACTTGGTGTCCGTGGTAGCCAAAACATCAAATGTACAGGATCATGCTTTAAGGAATGATCTTAGATGGGAAAACTAAATCTTTATACATCCTTTTTGTCCTTTAAAGAATACTCTTTCTCTGTGCAGTCAACTTGAACAAATCCTTGCTCAGTACTTTTACAACAATTGGCACAATAAAACAACTTGCCATTGTAAGTCAAAAGGCTTCCAGGATATTCCACTCACTTTTCTCTCTCATCATCATTACCATCACCAGAGACCAGTGAAATTATCTTACAGAGATCATCCTGAAAGGCTACATTAGCACAACCACTAGCATAGAAAATTTTACTTCTAGATGCAGTTTACTCACCCATCCTACATGCTTTCCAATAGCACATATTATTCTACCGTATTTCTTCGTAATCCACAGCCCGAAACTTCCGTGACATCACCAGCTATAATTTTGATCAAAGTTACTTCTTAATGCATCTATCTAACCTTTCATCAATATCGTACTTGGTTCCAGAGTCATTAACACTAGCCATTTACCCATAAAATGCCAGGGATCGTTTTTCATGATTATAATGTCCTTTGACATTAGTAATTTCAAAAACAGCGAAAATAATCACCAAGGTAAGAACTTCAAGGGAAACATACTTACCGCAACTATTTGCAAAACCGCACATGACTGACATGAGCAATATTGCCCTCAACTTATGTGTTGAATCAACCACCATTCCTCGTCACTTCTCGTTTCAGATTAATGTTTATCTTGAAATAATGCTGACCTTTCTGGAAGCTTTGGCTGCTAATGCCTACCTCAGCTTTACTTATCCAAAAAAAAAACCTCGCTCAGCTTCACTAAAGCTTCATTGCTAATATTCTCCATAGAGCTAGGTTATGTGGTGGTTAGGATAATAAACCTGGAGCTGGAAGCATTTTCATTAATTATTTTTTTATAAGTGTGACCCCTTGTTGGTATGGGGATTGGAACCAAGGACCTCAAGGTTTTCGGCTGAGTGCCCTTGCCATCTCCCGCACCCCTTGGGGTCCATTTTCATTAAATTATCTGGCTATTTTCCTGGCTTTGTTTAAATGTTGTTCAATTTAAGGCTAGCCCAAATTGTGTGAACCATTCCCCCATTTTGTCTGTGAATATTTCTCAAAGAAAGATAAATAAAGTGTTTACGGAGTACGGACAGGTAGAGTCCTGTCCAGTAGAGTCCAACCAAAATTAGTGCACAAATACAGTTGCAAATCTAGATTCTTATCTCCAGTGTCATAAGTCTGATATCATCCCCTCCTGATTGCATGTATGTGAGGCAAGCAATGAGTTTACATCAAGCTCACCAGCATATGCGCAAGTGTCAACTTAACATTTGAGATTGTTTTTCTAACATCCATTCTATTACTGACAAACTATCTCCTACAAAAGCCTAGTGCATAGTCACATAATCATAAACGTTGACCTATAAGAATATTTTATAAGAAACAAACATACTGCCTGTAAAGTCAGGAGGCGAACTGATATTCTCATTTCTGTTGGGTGAATGAAGAGGTAGCTGCTCCTTTGGCTGCCTCTTCTGATGCCGTCTCTCGGAAACTTTAACAAAGAAATCAGTTTCTGCAGGAAAATCAAAGAATTTACAATAGAAAACAATACTGATGTTACTCTTCCCTTAGTGGTTCAATATAGATGAATGCCAACAAAAACATGGAGGACACCAAGAAGATGATTGAGGATCTCCAGCTTGGCATTCACTTACTAAAAGTAACAGGAGAGTCTTCTTCTTCCATTTTCTTTTTCTGGGTCTCTTTGCCACTTGCAGGAACCTGATAAAAAAAAGGCATGAATAAAGTCACAAGCACCATCTACATTTGACGACACTAATACAAAGAAATGAGCATCAAACGTTTGCCATAGAGAAACTTGCAATGATAACTATTTGAGGCATTGTAAATTTGACCAATTAATGATAAGTAGATAACAGTATTTTACAAACTTTCCTATAGTGAAGAAGCCACCACTTATAACATGATAATTAGATAACAGTATTTTACAAAAGTAACACAAAAAAGGAAGATTTTATTTCTAAAAAAAGGATAAATCAATTAGGTATAATGGATTAGCTTAATAAATGTATCATGATAATACAAAAAGAATAAAAAATTATTACAGCCATGAACTAAGTATACAGACAATAAACATCTATGACAGCTAAGGCACTATATCATAACACATTATTCTCAGATAATTCAGAAGTTACTTTCATTATTGTCTACTTGTAAGATGCAGGGAATTATGCCTTGAGCCTAACAATAATATAGCCCATTGGGTGTGTCATCTACTCGGTATCATCAACTCATATCAGAAAGGAAAGCATGCTTGGTTGCACTCTTCATGTTTGGGATTTTAGATCCTTGTTCATAGAGGTCCATTAATCTTTCAATTTGATAATGCCAATTGCAGCATCCAGCAATCACCAAAATTAAATGCCAAAAGTGATCATACAACCTTGAAGGTGGCCTCTACGTGGCTGGATATGTTATTAGAGCAGTGAGTGGGTCCACAGAAAATGCACATGAGCAGCAGAAACCAAAGAAATCTTGGAAGTCAAGCAAATGAAGTTGGATAGTGGAAAAAGGTTCCAACTTCCAAGGAATCTTGCAAGTATGAGCTGGGTAGAAGTTAGTTGTCTTGGTGCTTGACTGTTTGATTTGTTTGTTTGTTGATTCTGAAGTACGCGCTCTTGATGATGTAAATGGCTTGAAGGTTTAATTAAAAATCCTGATTTGCCCAATAATAAAATGCACATGCATTTAAATAGATATTACATCTTAGACGTAAATTATAGAAGACAGCCTAGTCCCTCCTTTCCATTAAACAATCCTACTTTACTTTTTGGGATGTCCAAAGAGCCCCATTTTAGAAATAAAGCACACAGTTCCCATAATGTTTTAACTTTACCCCTTGTATTGTATATGAAATAAACATATTGGGTACAATAGATAATGCCTATTATTATGGTAGCTTCTTCCAGGGATAGTCATGTATGTCTAAACTACTGAACTTTCCAATAGAGACTCTGAGTGAATGGATGGAGTACAAACATTTGATAATATGGAACCTATCTGCCAATTCATGTGCGCGATATGCGATAGGAAAACATTTTGTCCAAGTACACAGTAACGAGCCAATAACCAATGAACCAGTTCTCATTTTAAGGACTTACAGCTCAATCACTTATTGCAAGTATAATATTCAAGCTCGCGACGGATCTCTTTGATGTGTCTAAGTAAATGCAAACTTGGCAATACAAAAAAAACAAGTAGGATAAAATATTCAGACGAAATATATTATATATACATACCATGAGAAAGGCCTGAATCTATTTATTCACATCGGAAGGTCTCGAAACAAGTACAAAACTCAACCCAAAGCCAGAAATCACCCTGGACCCCAAAACAAGATTCATTTAACTGACAAACTCGCATAAAGACGCTATTGGAAAATTAGATAGAACCTCAATCTTCGCTTAGAACCTCATAAAGATGGTCCAAACAAGACACACAAGCTGAGCCTGTATCCCCCATGACGAACTAGATAAAAAATATGGTCCACACAAGACACATAAACTGAACTTGTATCCCCCATGACGATCTTGATATTAATACGCCAAAACTTATGCTACAACTCAAAACATGATTCATTCAACTGTGCCCAAGCGGAAAAATGACTATGACCTTCGTATTTCCAAATGCGTTCTACCATAAAAAGATGCTCCACATGAACACACAAAAATTGAGCTCATCTGACCCCCACCAACAAAGAGCCTATCCAAAATGGGAACAGAAAGGAGGTGACATTCCCCCAAAAGACTTTCCTTTTATTTCGAATAACATAGCAATCGGGACCGGACGGTACAGTACCGAATTATCGAGTTACCGAATAGCTTCATCTGTCTACATTTTTCAAGACAATCGCACTGTTCAAAATGTGATAATTGTGTAATTATCACTGCATGAATTAATTGACAGAACAATAATAAGTCATAAAGCACAAATTTAACAGCATTAAACCAAATTGTCTTAAAATCAGCTCGTGCGCTCACCTTTTTAGAAGCTCGAGATCGGGCTACAGACTTAGGCTTCCGCTTTCTGGCCTTCTTAGTTTGACTCCCGAAATATTCCTCCTCGTCATCATCCTGATCTTCGCTTGGGTCAAATTCCTGGTCTCCAACGGCAATGTCTTGAGAATTGTGCGGTAACAGCGTCGACTGAATCAATCGCCGGCGAACACAAGGTCGTTCCGTCGGAAGAAGATCGGCACCGATTATGGCCTCGACGAGCGTCTCCTTATCAGGTGATTTATCCATCGAATCAGCTGAGTTAGGGTTTTTTGAAATTAGGGTTTTTGTTGAGAATTGGGGGTTGGGGAAAGCAACAAAATTGGGGGAGAAAGAGAGAGACCGCGGGGGAGTGGCGTGGAGGGAATCGCTAAATCGGGAAGAGTTTCCCGCCTTCGGAACGGATTTAGCTGGTAAAAACTAATCCATGTTGGAATAAGTATAAGTAATAACAGCAAATAAACTACGAGTAATTACAAGTAAATCAATATTAAATTTACTGAATTTATATTTATGACAAAAATTATTCGTGCTTGTGCAGCCGGTAGGAGGTTACTCTTAGTTTTGGTTTCCCGCGCTCAATGTTTTGAAGGTTTTTGTTATTAATGGAGTAGTATTTATGTGTTGTAGGACTAGCAAAATCGATTGACAATATTGCTACATCAAAAATATTAGACTTACCATTATCACTAGGCATTAGTGATAACATTAGTGGTAAATCTAGTACTTCATCCGTCCTAAAATTATCATTTTGGTTGACTTGGCGTACAGTTTAAAAAAACACATTTGATTGGATTATTAATATTGAAATAGTGTGTGGTTTCCTTTAAAACTCATGAATATGTGACCCAAAATTAAAATAAGAAGAACAGATAAGGGTAAAGTGGTAAAAGTGATATTTTAAAAAGGAAACTTTCAAATAAGAGAATTATTTTGGATGGACAAAAAAAAATAAGACAATAATTTTGGTACGAAAGGAGTATTACTCTTACTATATTAGTTACTTCCTTTTCCTTGTGGTCCTAAAGTTTTGGTAAGACATTACCATATCTAATCCCTTCTTAAATATTCCCTAATAGCCTATATATGTTTGGTAACAAAATCTAGGTAATAAATGTGGTTTATTTGATTATGTAAACTAACTCATAATCCTTTAAATACTTGAATTTTTTATTTCCTAATTAAATTGTAGGTCTCCACCATTGTATAAATATGGAGCATGGCGTAGAGAAAATTGTACGGAGAGCAAAATACACATATGTGTGCAGTGCAGAGCATACATAATACACCAAGAGAAAATATTAAGAAAGTTATGCTGCTGGAATTTTGGATTAAGCTTGGAATGTAGTTTCATTGGGAACTACATTGAAACCCCGTTGTTGTTTGTCTTCATATTCTTTCTAGGAAGTTTATTTTTTTAATCACACGTTTTCTCTACCTTTGTTTCTATGGGTTTTGTTCTTCAAAACGTGTTGTCTTGTGAGAGTTTTGGTTTTGGTGATTTCACATATTGTTTTGTTAAACACTTCATATTTTTTAGTGAAATTTTTTTGGCCATAAGACTAGATCTACAAGCATAGGCTTGTAAATTGTTTGGTAAACATGAGTGTTTATTTTTGCTTTAAATTAAAAGTATCCCGATGTTTTTGAACTTCTGGTCAATGCACTTCCGAGTGTAGCTACAGTAACAAGCTACATCACGAACTGCATTGACAGATTTCGTAAATCCTAACTACTATTGATCTTTCAAACTTGCACACATGAAATTTTAAATCTATAAGATGAAGTCCCAGAGACAATAAAAATAAGGTTGTTGGTGCGAGTAACCCATCGAATAAGACCACAGATTATCCAGCAAAAAAAAAAAAAAAAAGGATCACAGTGGGATAGGAAAACTGGTTGTAACCCACGAGTCAAACCCATAACCATCTAAAAAACATGCGGGTCACTTGAAGGTGGGCGAGACACACACAGCTACCACTGAATTTATGAATAGTTTGGGTAATTGCTCGGATGCCCTCCATTTTAGAACTTGGCTATCGAAGTCTCTAAATGTCTAGACTTTGTATTTTAGTCTTAAATCAACTTAAAATTTTAATTAATTATATTTTTAATACAAAGTGACACTTTATGATAAAAAATGACATATTTAAGGGCAAAGAGACACTTTTTGATGGAAAAAAAGTGTTAATTTTCATTAAAAATACAAAATGACATTTCTATAAACTAAAAGTGACACATTTATAGGCAAAAGTGACACATTTAAATGTCAAAAGTTGACGATTTTCATTTGTAAAATCAAAAATTTCAAAATTAAGGGGTTGTGTTGCAAACTTTGAATTTTTAACTCATTTAACATGTATAGTTCCGTCTCGCCTTACGGATTAAAATCTATAAGACCGTCTTACAGAGACCTATTCTGAAAATATTGATAAGTGGAGCAATTAATAAATTTAATCTGTTGTTTTTTAATACATAACAATACGTCAACACATAAGATTCAAATTTGACCCATCTATGAAACTAAAATCATCATGGGCACCAGCCAATTGCTCTTAGCAACATACAGGCTAAATGAAAAACATAACTTGCGTATATTAACCTGATATTTGGAATTATGTATTGCATATTGAAATATATGTAAAATTAGGTATATGTGCTAAATATTTTTAGTATTAGTACATGTGATACACCTTGATCAACATTTTTCTTAAAATATTTATCTTTGAAGTGCGAGATAGCATATCGTACCACCTCGATCATCCCGATCATCTATTAGAACCATTTCTTTTGGTTCCATCTCTATCGTGCACATCTTCATACAGCAGCAGAAAAAACACACATTCAACAAATTAGTTTTTACAAAAAATTACAACGTCAACAATGAGTTTCTATTACAAGCTACTTTTGCTCCCTCACCGTTCATACCTTGACCACTCCAAACGTGCTCCTTGCCTTTTGCACTCAATGTCCTTAATAAAACAACTTGACTACTTAAGTACTCATAACTCAAAATGTTTGATATCCAGCAATTTATTCTGACCTTGCTATTGCTTATTACTTCCTTTGTTCCAGACAAAGAGTTTGGGATGTTTCACTTAAATAATTTACTTTAAAAAATTAAGGCATATAAGTGTTATTTTTGTACTAATAAACTACTAAAAATGTCATTTTATTAAAAACTTTGACTTTCAAACGGGGCTTTTAGACTAGCGGATGGAGTACTAAAAAGCTTGTTATTGGAATCATATTCCTTGAAGTTTAAATTAAAAGAAGGGTTAATATCACCATTCATTCTTGTACTTTTTGACTTTCTAGCATTAGTTCTTGTTTTCGAAAAGTGAAAATTTGAGTCCAAAGTAAGATATTGTTGTATACTAGTGGTCCCTTCGTTGACGTCGTTACGAATTCAGCCGTTAACTCACATTGTGCTTTTCACGTGCATTTTTTAAAGGGCAAAGATGACATTTTCATGGGAGATGTTTCTGTCCAATCATACATTAAATTAAAATAGAAAAATGTACCCGTGTGAAAATTATCATACTTAATGGGGTTAAATGAAAATATCATTTGCAATTAACCCCACTAAGTATGAGGTGTCGATGGTTGTGCTCCCTTGTTGTCTAATGGTGGGTTTAACGGAGGGTCAAAAGAGGTTTTCCTCCAAATCTCGTGAAATAACGGAATATCAAGTGGAAATCAAATTTGATTTCATCGAAACCGGTCTCTTGGGCAACGACTACGCTTTTTCCGAAAAAAGGGGAGAAAATCATTTATTTCTCTCTCGCGCGTGCTCTTTCTCTCTCTCTCTCTCTCCAAATAAGGACCGGGTCCCATTAAAATTTTTTTTTCTTTGATTTTTTAGATTTAAAAAATTTAAAAAATATGTTTTTAAGAATAACACATTTTTTAACTATAAATAGAGACTTTGTTTGACTCATTTGGATACCAAATGGTTTTTTTCAAAATTTGAAGTTATTGTAGATAAAGATGATGGGGTATGAAAAATTATTGACGTTCGTGTCAAGCTGTTGTATGAGTTTTTTGTTTTGGTAACTTATGAGTATCAAATGAATTTTGACAAATAATGATTACATAACTTGAAAAAAAAAAGAGTAAAAAAATATTACAGTGGGCAGCACACATTTTACAAACAATACCAACAAACAAAAACTACAAACCACTGCTATAAATAGCTTATCTTTCCAAATTGTTCACCGAGTTTGTGGAATGAGTCCAACACCAAATATCACTATATTTCTGGGAAGAATGCCTCAATTTTTTAGTTTAATCCTACAAAGAGAGAATGGATGCTGAAATTGAGATTAATCCGCATTTATAGTGTTCCAATGATTGGAGATAATTCAACTATTTATAGTTTGGATTGTATATTCCAAGACAAAGAGGTAATAATTCATGTTCAATATCTTTGTGCCCTTTTCTAGAAATTTATTTACAAAGATTTAACATGTTTTAATCATTTTATTTGTTATTTGGTGCAGGGAGCAAAGATTCACACAACCATCAAACAACAACATAACTGAAAGTTCAAGGAAAATTTGAAAGAAAACCATTTATATGATGTGAAGGATTTTATAGTGACTAATAATATAATGAGATACAAAACAACCATGGGGAAATATAAGCTCATATTTCTTGCAAAGACAGCAGTGACAGTTTTTTGATGAAAATTTCCCATGCAAAATTTTTCAAGCCATTTCAATGTTTCTCGAATGAAGTCAATGAGTCATTGCTAATAGGTAAGAAATTCAAAGCAATAAAAGAATCGTATAACATTCTCTCTTTTTTTTTCTAAGATGTAATTGGCAAATTAACAACAAGAAACTCGCCTCAAATCAAAAAAGTGGCACGACGCCAATTAAAAATGACATATATTGTGTTGGAAAATGATTGGTAACATTTTGTTTATTACAATACCTCCTAGCTGATTAATTAAAAATGTACTAATATATATCTACATTGCAGTGGACAAACATTGTTATGCACACTGTGGGTGGAGTTCGTAGACAACTTAACGAATCAATTGGCAACTACAAATGACAACCCTGTCATTATTCCACAATTCTGCGAAGTAAAGAAGTTCAAAGATGTGATAACAGTATCGAACACATTTTTTGTGAGTAAAGTGATACTGGATGGAGATTTGGAAGAGATGATGGACTTTCATAACTGGTACGTTTTTGCAATCATTTTATACATAAAAATTTTATGCATTTAATTATTTTATTCTACAAAAAATGTTAGAATTTTTTTTATGATGTATTTTGAGTTCAGGAAAAAAAACCAATGACTGTAGAAAACAACATATCACCACCTGCACTACCTGAAGTATCAGAACTACTAGCACCACAAACAGTTGAAGGGGAGTTTGAAAACTCTCAAGAACTTATAAGAGCAATAGAACTCGATGAAACAAGAAAGGTAATTTTAGAAACAGATACATTGATACTATACACTGTTATAATTTGCAGTCCTAAGTAATTGAAATAAGACGACAAAATAATGACATTGATTTATTTTTCAAGTGGCCTTCTTCCTTATTATAATGACAATGATTTTTCTTGTTCTTAGGTAGATCCAAACATGCATCTATTTTTATTCGAGCATCTATTATTTGTTCTACCTCTAGCAACCAAGCCATCAACCTGATCATCAACCAAATTTCCAGACACTTTTTTCTTCAACTCTTTAGAGTTTAACGATGCTTTCACATCCTCCATAGAAAGAGTGTCTTGACCATAAAGCATTGTATGAACAAAATGCTCAAACGAATGAGGTAAAGAATATAACAGAATTAAGGCTTGATATTCATCTTCAATTTTGACATCAATATTTTTCAAGGACATGATAATTTTATCGAAATCACAAAGATGATCTTTAACGGACGTATCTTCTCTCATACGAAGAGTGTAGAGTTGCTGCTTCAAATAAAGCCGATTGGTCAATGACTTCGTCATATATAAAGCTTCCAATTTGAGCCACAAACCTGCTGCTGATGTTTCATTTGCAACTTCTCGCAAAACATTATCACCAAGTGATAACTGAATAGCACTAAGTGCTTGCTCCAAGAAGTCATCTTTTTCTTCATCTGACATTGTTGCATCTAAAACTTCCTTACCCTTTAGCGCTTTAAGTAACCATTGTTGAACCAATGAAGCATGCATTTTTATGTGCCAAAGTCCAAAATCATTCTTGCCATCAAATTTTCAATCTCATATTTCGTCGAATTTATTTGTGTCATGATAACTAAAATTCAATCCAAACAAATAACTGCAAATCACAACAGACCCAAACGAACCAATTGCTTTGATACCAGTTTGCTATAATTTGCAGTCCTATGCGATTGAAATAAGACGACAAAATAATTGACTGAAAATAATGCAGAAATAAAGTAGACAAGAATTTACGTCGTTCGGGAATTTCCCTACGTTCACGGGCGGAGGCAGCAAAGGATTTCACTAATCAATCGGAGATACAAAATACAATAGTTGTGACTCAACAAATACCCAAATCCCAATTATACCCAAAGAACAAATCGAGAACTCTAAGCGAACAAACGAGAACTTGCAAAGGGCGGATGAAAGGGACGAACAAGATGCTACACTGTCTCTCACGGTTTCGGCTTTCTTCTTTATCTTACAACACTGTCACAAAGGGGATTGATCTTCTTTATATAATAGTTTAGCCATCGCCACTAGTTGGTGTACAAACCCAATTAGGATTATAAAACCGAACAAACCAATTCCATAAAGAAATTGTATATAATTGTGGGCTCCACCGAATAACCAAAGGAGACCATTAAAGAAGGAATCACATGAGGGCTGCCCAAACAAGTTACCATGCACCCACTTAATCAAGCCACAAAACAACATACACTATGTATATGATTGTTATATTAACCACAATAAACATGTAACAAATTGGAAGTTATTGGGTGTACGGAAGGATCAATTTTATTGAGTGTGGAAGGAACTGGTGGTATATAGCATGCAAAAAATGTCCCAAAAAATTGATACATGCAGTGGGAAGTTTTTTTTGTGACAAGTGTGACATATTTGATTCTAGTGGTAAAAAGAGGTAGGTTATATCATAAAATTAAAAATATTTTGTAAGCTACTTTTTAAATTTATGTTAACATTACATAACTCTAATTTAAAGGTACAAGCTACAACTTTCGCGTAGTTGATTGCACGGGGAACACATCATTCCTTTTATAGGACAAATAATCAATTGAACTGATTGGTAAAACAACAACATAACTGAAATTAAGTGTAAAGGAGCAGGTTGTTGATTTTTTTTTTTCAAATTTAAATTAATGGAACCATGGGCAAATATAATATCAAAACAACTTGACAACTATATTAATCTGTATTTTTGTAGCACCAAATTCCCAAGGAAATATAAGATCTAATTGACAAAAAAGGAATTTTTAAGATTCTAATTAAGCCACATCAAGTTGGAATAGTTTATCATGTTATAAAATTGATCTTGGATAAAACTATAGAAAAATATTTCGGTTAGGGTAATGATCCCCGAGAATCTGAGTTTTTACCAAAGCTGGAAGATGGAGATATCATGGAATTGCATGAGGTATAATTCAAATTTTAATTTTATATCTTTAACTATTATCGTTTAAAAAAAAGAGTAATTTTTCTATAGTTTATTCAGTCGGGTGCAAGTAACAATGTGGCACCCATATCTTTGAAAAAAAACAGGAAGATTGTCAATTTATGGAGAAGTTAACTCAACCCTCAAGAGATCACTTTTGGAAGAATTTTCCACTACATCGAAGGAAAAGAAGACTAAATTTGACAACAAGATAGAGAAAGAGTGAAGTTGAATAAAAATGAGTGTTGGCATGAGGGATTCAATGTAGTGTTTTCGAAATGATTTCAATGCCTACTAAACTTTTGATATTTTTGAACAGTGGCGAATTCAGGAAAATTCTAAAGTGGATTCACTAAAGTTAACTCACGTTGAAAGGTGGGTCACTTTTTAAAACACCATCATTTTACAAGGTGAAAATAAATAACTTTTTAAAAAATTGGGTTCACTTACATGGATCCGCCCCTGTTTTTGAAGGACATGAACAAGATGTGCGAAGAAAAGATTGACAAGGAGTGCAGATGCAAGATGAAGCACATCAATCCATGTTGTGTTCATGTTTAGTTTTATGTAATGCTTCCAAAGCAACAAATCATTCCTTTTGAAGTTTATTTTGAATATTTGAAGTTAATTTTGCCTACTAGGAATTATTAAGTTTGTAGACATTTTCTAAGTTAATGGGAAATATTATCTTCTGGAAAGAACACTTTTGTTAACTTCCTATAAGTTAATTCATATTTATGAGGATATTCTATAAAAAAACATTATTTAAGATGTTTGAAAGAACACTTTTGTTAACTTCCTATAAGTTAATTCATATTTATGAGGATATTCTATAAAAACGTTATTTAAGATGTTTGAAAGACATGCACAACTAAAAAAAGATTTATTATAGGAAAAAGAAATTATACTGTAAATAATAAGCAAACATGATAGAAATTCGAGCATGAGATAGAAAAGTAATTCAAATCGAAGCAAAGTAATGGCAATATGTAGACAGCTCCCAAGACATAAAATGGTTGAAAATAACATTAAACAAACATATTGGACAAAATGTAATGATCAAGCTGCTACACAATATGGACTGCTCCCAAAAAGTTTTTTTAAAAAAAGTGAAATTAGATTCCCCACAAAAATTATGTCACTTAAAACAAAATTTTAAATTGATATAATAAACAATGATTGTTCATTAATTGAAGTGTAATTTTTGTATATCAAACCTAGGCTGTCACTAGAGCCGTCAAAACGGGCAAAAGCCCGCCCCGCCACCTATTAGGGGCGGGTTAGGCTAGTGTTTTCAATATCCGTTAGGATGCGGGATTTTCGGGGCCGCGGGCTTTTGCGGGTTGGGGCGGGGAGGGCAGCGGGCAGCCCGCATATATATAGTAATCAAAATCCACTCAACATTCATTCAGATAAAACATACATTCCTTTATCCACTTAACATCCAGTGATATATCAATATTAAAAATAATACGGAGGATATAGCTAAACATAAAATCTTGAACTTTGTATTTGTGTAAAAATAGAGAGGATATAAAGGGAAAAAAATTGCAAAACTTCGGTTTTCAACTTTTAAAATAACACAAGTACACAACAAATAAATAAATATAATCAGGGTTGCAAATAATATTCCCGTAAGGAAATTCAATCTGAAAGTGAAAATGGTCACACTGAATTGGTTCTCAAATCAATCAAATTACAGAATAACATAATTATTACTCCTGATTTAGAGACCAACAAAAAAAGACAAATCATAAAGTAAGAGACGGAGTGGGGATACCTTAGAAGGAGGACGTTGAGGAGGAGGTGAGAGAAGGTGGTTTTGCCACTGTTTTTAGCGCCGCAAATGAAGGCAACGGAAGGAGGGTAAGTGATGGAATCGTAGGTTATGGTGTGAGCGGCTTCCGACCATTCCTGGGGTATGTATAAGTCTGCTGGTGGCTCCATATGGGTCTCCGTCTCCATTACTGAAGAAGCCATGCATGCTCTCAATGTTCTCTGTGTATTTCCCTCACCCGATCGCGTCGAACTCTGTAAGAGGGGGGCCACGCCCACGCGGTTGTTGTGATTCTTGACTGATATGTCGTCTACTGCTAATGCTGTAACGATTCCTTCTTTCTACAATGTCAATGTCCACACTTGCCTTAGTTTTCCCTCTATGCTTTTAAATGCTGCTCCCTCCCCTCCATCTTCTTTTCTATGCGTCCCTTAAAGCATTTGTGTCGTTGTCAGTTAGGGCGTGTGCTTTTTCTAAATTGTAATCGTAATGGACCTAATGGTAGAGCCTCCACTGTGTGAAAAACCAATCTTTTAAAATAAAAGAAAAGCCCGCGGGCTTGCCCGTTTTGCCCACGGCCTACTTGGGGCGGTTTGAGCTAAGGGTTTTAGGGCATGTGCGGCTTTCCGCCTCGCTTCTGGCTTTTCGGCCCACAAACCCGAAGCCTGTTTTGACAGCTCTAGCTGTCACCGAATCTTTGAAAAGTTTTATAAGATTACCTAAAAATAGGTAGATGGACATTACGCAGACTACTCCCACAAGCTAAAAAAAAGTAGTCAAATTAGATTCCCCACACACAATGATGACATAAAGCACTTATAAAACTTGAAATTATCAACAACTCTTGAATAGTCTCTGTGACTTGAAAAGTCACTGCAAAACAAGACAAGAGAGAAATAAAATTAGATATTCTAAACACCACCCTAAGAGCATGTGACTTGACACTTTATACACCTTAAATATCTCAAAACTCAACTAACAAACCTAACTACCAATATATTTTTCATCTTTGTAATTTCTATTTTCATGATTTGAATGAAATATTTTATATTTTATGGAAAAAAAGTTGTATGTTTTAATAATTTTAATTATTTTTATTCAAAAATATTTGACTATGGAGGATTTATGTTTAAAATATATTTTAATCTTTTTTGTTCTCTCATACATTAAGGATTTATGTTTAAAATATTTGACTAAGAAGGATACTATTCATGCTAACTCCCAACCTTTAGCAGATTTTGGAGGTTGGGGGTGCTTGGGTGTCCATTGTAGTACCTAAAAAACTCTAAAAGAGCTTTGGAGGGTGGGTAGCAGCTCCACTGTGGACGCTCTAAAGGCACCATTTTTTACTTAATACTACAAACATATATAACCGATACAAAAAGACAAGTATTTCATCATTTCAAAGTAGAAAGACAATATGTAGACTGCTATCAATCAAAAAGTAAAAAAAAAGTAGAAAAAATTACATTCCCCACACACCTTGATGAGACATAAAACACTTTATCGTCTTGAGATGATAAACAACATTTGCACAGTCTAATGATTTATGTATTGAACAAGTAAATGCAACAACAAAATGATTAAATTATTGGAAAAAGTAGGGGAAAAGAGTAATAAAATTAGATTTTTGATTACCCCAAATACTACTTTTTTACTTGATATTACAAACAATTACAACTAAGCCAACGACGAATACAAAGAGACCAATTTTTCATCATTTAAATGCAGAAAGACAATATGCAGCCTGTTCCAAAAAGCTAAAAAAAGTAGTAAAGTTATATTCACCATACACAATGATGACACTTAAAGCAATTTTTCACTTGATATAATAAACAATGAGTTTATTACTGTTGCACACTCTCACACTCTGTAATTATGTATTGCAGAAGTTAAGAAAATGATCAGTGAGTGGAAAAGATAATGCAAGAAATGTCCAAACTGAGAAATAAAATTATTGTCTAAATACTAACAAATACAACCAACCCAATGAGGAATACAAAGAGACAAGTTTTTCATCATTTCAAGACTTAAATTTCAATTTGGTCACCCTACTTTCCCATTTTTTTACAATAAGGTGACTCTAATTTTTTTTCTTCAATTTAATCAGTGTACTTGGCAACATATAGAACGTTCATCACTTCATCCAATTTTTTGGATGAAAAGCTTAAAACAATTGTAGAAACCCGAAAATACCATTGGGTTTAAATCACAATTTGGTCACCATACTTTCCTATTTTTTGCAATAAGGTGACTACATTTTTTTTTTCAATTTAATCATTGTACTCACTTCATCCAATATTTTGGATGAAAAGCTTAAAACAATTATAAAAACCTAAAATATCATTGCCTACATTATCAACCATGATAACACACATCGCTCCAATGTCAACAACATCATCAAAGATACTCAAATGTGCCAAGTGGGTCAAGCTTGGAATATAATTTAGACCTATTTGAAAATGAAAACAACCCAAAATGAACATAGATTTGGGGGGTCAAGTTCATAGTCAAACTTGACGATTGAGGGTTGATTTGATTGAGGGCGAGATTAAAAATGAAGGCTAATATGGTGGCGACGAAGATGAGGTAGTTGATGCAGAACCCGGATTCAATCCGAGATCTCTGTATTCCATCTATATAGCTTGACCTCAGCATAGAAAAAGCTTAAATTCAGAATAGCTTCACTATTGAAAAGAAAAGTGCCATTTCAAACCAATTGAGGTATTTGACTTGTTTATCCATCACTAAGATCCTTCTTGATTTTGCCTCACTCAGGAAGTGTCCGATTTTCGCACCATAGATCTCTCTCTTCTTCGATAACTCACTAACCCAAGATCTTTCAATTCTATATGTTCCTTGAGAACCGATCAGGGGACCCACAAACAGAGAAACCCAAATTGTCGAATGAATCGATTTTTGGGGGGTTAAGCTTGCGACAAGTTTGGATTAATAGCATTATATAGTGGTAAGTGAGGGCAGCGACGGAGAAGAGGATAAGGGAACCCATGAGACAATTGGTTTTTTTGAAGGTGTAATGGAGGCCTAAGACACCGGCACCGACAATGGAGATGAAGACGTTGGCGAAGGTTTTGAATTGGGACCAACGAGCTCTAACTCAACTGGTACTGCTCACTTCTCCTAACGGAAAAGGTTGGGTTTTCAAGTCCCACTAAAGACACCTTGGACTTTACAACTTTCAATAGAAAGGTCGGTGTTCAAGCCTTTTTATAGGCAACGTTGTTGTTCAAGCCTTACTCAAAGACCTCATTTAGATGCTCGCTTATCTTAACAGAGAGGTCGAGTGTTCAAGCCCTACCAGAGGCACCCTGATACATCACTACTTTCAATTGAGATGTCGTGTGTTCAAAGCTTCACCAGAGACAACATTTGTTCTAGCCACACCAAAGGCATCATATATTTATAATTGTAGCATTTCAAGAGATTAAAATAAGAAAAAAAAAGGTTGGGGTGAGGTCTATGTCCCTTCCAACCTTAAAAAAAAGGTTTTGAATTGGGAGGAGAGAGGTGGGTGGCTGGATTTGTTAGTGGAGAGGAGGAAGGGGTGGTGTTTCTTCATAGGGGAGATTGGGGAGGGTGTAGGTGGAAGAGGTTAGATTTTCTTAACTTTTTTGTCAAACACCATGATTTCTTGACTTTTATCAATCACCATTTCTTCCCACTCAATCTCTTTATTTCTCTCTATCTTTCTGTGCAATCTTTCATTTTTCAGACAACCAAGAGGCAAAATCTCTCTTTCACAATTCTAAAAATTTTAGATTTGAAATCTTCTTTCAAAAACACAATGTGATGGCCATGGTGGAATGAAGGGTGAAAAGGGGTTATAGTAGAAAGGGGCTAAAAAAATTGATTTTTTTGTAGGGAGTTACCTTTTTGCAAAAGTAGGAAAGTAGGATGACCAAATTGTGATTGAGCAAAAATAATTTGATTTTGTTTGGAGGGTATTTTGGTCTTTTAAACCATTTTCATCCAACATAACATACGGAAATGACTTGAGTGACCTTATTGAATGTTCAAATCAAGTATAATGACTAAATTGAGAAAAAAAAATTTGTTGAGTCACCTTTACAGCAAAAAGTGGGAAAATAGGGTGACCAAATTACAATTTAAGCCTAATTTCAAAGCAGACAAACAATATATATACTATGTATGATACTAACACTTGAGGCTTCCTTTCATTCTCAAAAACAAACTTCCCCAACAGTATTCTACTTGACACATTATGTGAATAAGATAAATACAACAGGGGTAGCAACAAATTAGAACGACATTACTTGAAGCCTATAATCTTGATTGAGATTATCGAGTTCTAGTGATATGAAGATTACCAAATCCATAATAATCTCCAACATGGGTACAATCGAGAGTAGTTCATCAACCGGTTAGTTTTTTTTCTTCCATGTTTTCGTATTTTGTAAATGCATATTAAGTTTAAAATAGTAGTATGCTACTAATCAAGTTCACTCATATATGAAAAAAAATAGTTTATTCATCATGCAATCCATCTATTCAATTGTTGAAGTATACTTATCTTACAAATAAGAACATTTTGCGACCTTGGTGTGCCCACAGTGTGCAAAAACAACAATCTGCAAATAGGGTACAATGAGCATCAGTTTATCATCCAATTAGTGTTTTTCATTTAGTAGTATGTAAATGCAATCAGAAGTACTTGTTTAATATTATGATCTCTTAAATTTAACCATTTTTGAAATCAACTATTCCCATTGAAGTGAACTTATCATGCAAAAGAACTTTAAAAGTTTAATCCAAAAGTACCCAAATTAACCCAAAAAAATGCCAAATTTGCCAATGTTCAAACTGACATCAACAGATTTAAAGACACTCAATCTAAGTTAATTTCAGTTACTTAAAGAAAATTTTAAAACATTAATTAAATGTTAAATTAAAGAGTTCACATTTAGGTGCGCTAATATTTAAAGGAACACATGTTACAGTCTTTACCATAGTTTGCAAAAACAACAATTTGCAAATAAGGTACAATGAGCATCAATTTATCATCAAATTAGTGTTTTTTTATGTAGTTTTTTGTAATGCATCCAGAAGTACATGTTTAATAGTATGATATGTTAACTTTAACCATTTTTTAAATCAGCTATTCCTAATGAATTGAACTTATCATGTAAAACAACTTTAAGAGTTTATTACAAAAGTACCAAAATTAAACCAAAAAACTTCCAAATTTGCCAATGTTCAAACTGACATCAACTGACTTAAAGACACTCTATATATGCTAATTTCACTTACAGAAACATAATTTTAAAAGTGTTGATATTTAAAGGAACACAAGTTACATACTTCACCATAAATATAAACTGATCTGAAGTCATTTAATGGAGAGAGTCAAATTAGAGAGGGATGCGAGGAAGTACAATCTCCCCACTGTTGATGAGGTTGTTGTATTAGTTGTTGGTGATTTTGATCAAATGTTAGGTGATAAAGATATTTTAGTCGAGACTCGGACCGGACAACTTAAGCGTATAAATGAACGGCATCATGCTTATCTCCCTCTTCAGTATCCCTTGATTTTTCCATATGGCGAGGAGGGATACCGAGAAGATATTCTATTTTCTGAATTAAAAGATGGTTCAAAAGGACAAAAAAAAAAGGGTATAAGAGAATTTTTTGGGTATAGATTGAATGAAAGGGATTGCGAGCCGACAACCATTATGTTTTCCAGAAGACTATTTCAACAATTTGTGGTCGATGCGTATACTATGATCGAAAGTTCCCGGTTACTATACATTCGGTTTAATCAGAAGTAATTGCGTTGTGAAATGTACAACGGGTTGCATGAAGCTTTGTTATGTGGTGAAACAGATGCGTCGACACAAGGAAAGGAATTATATTGCCCTCATCTTTTACTGGAGGAGTCATATTCATGATACAAAACTATCAAGATGCTATGACTATATGTAGATGGGCAGGTTACCCGAAATTATTTCTGACATTTACATGTAATCCTAAATGGCCTGAAACTGTTAGATTTGTTGACAAACGTGGATTAAAGTCTGAAGATCGAGCGAATATTGTTTGCAGAGTATTTAAAGTGAAGCTTGATGGGCTGATCAAAGATTTTTCGTAAAAACAAGATTTTTGGAACTGTTCGATCAAGTACATATCTTTTATTTATAGATGAATAACTAAAAAAAACATATAAACTATCGTTTACAATTCAAATTTATTTACACTTATTATGGTTTATATGTGTACTATTTTTTCAGTAATTTATACTGTAGAGTTTCAGAAGAGGGGTTTGCCGAATGCTCACATATTATTGTTCCTTTCTACGAAGACAAATATCCGACCGCGGATGCTATTGATCGTATAATTTCGGCAGAGATTTCCGATGAAAATGAGGATCCAATTTACTATGTTGCAATTCAAGATTTTATGATACACGGTCCGTGTGGTGGTGATCGAAAGAATGCTACTTGCACAATAGATGGTTGTTGTTCAAAGTATTTTCCAAAAAAATTGTTGAAACGACTACAATTGATGAAGATGAATATCAATTATGTATAGACGTCGGGATGATGGAAGGATGATAGTTAAAAATGAAGTTGTGTTTGACAATAGACACATCGTTCCTCATAATCAATACTTATTGGTTACTTATGGAGTCTATTTGAATGTTGAGTGGTGTAATCAATCGCGTGCGATAAAATATTTGTTCAAGTACATACACAAATGTAATGATCGCGTGATTGCGACATTTTATCAAAGCTGAGGTGATGATAGTGTGGATAAGAATATCAATGAAATTAATTTGTACTACGACTATAGATACATTACATCTTGTGAAGTTGCTTGGAGAATTTTTGGATTTGAAATATAGTAAAAAGACCCCCCGTTGTGCATCTAAGTTTTCATCTTCCGAATCAGCAAAACGTTGTTTTCTCGGATTCAGATAAAATTGACTATATCATGGATCGGGAATCCATAAAGCATAACATGTTTTTGGCATGGATGGAAACTAATAAGAAATACCATATAGCAAGAGGACTGACACATGCAAAATTTCCCAAGAAATTTGTTTGGAATTCAAAACATGTGAATGGACCATTTGAGTACAAAATGGTTTTACATTTGGATGAATTTTTTTTGTTCCTCCATGATCTAGCGATCTGTACTACTTGAGATGCCTCTTAAACGTAGTTCGAGAAGCCACTTGTTATGAAGATTTATGTTTAATACATGGGGTGCAATATCATTCTTTTCGAGATGCTTGCTATGTGTTGAGATTGTTAAATGATGATAAGGAGTATATAGATATGATAATCGAGGTTAGCCATTGGGCATCGGCTCAATCATTGAGAACTATTTTTTCCACTCTATTATCATCTGGATCGATGAGTCAACCTGAAGTAGTTTGGGATACGTGTTGGTCATATCTAGCCGATGACATTCTATACAACCAACGAAATTTAATTCAGTATCAAAGTATGTAACAATTACTTATTTTACAAATTTTAAATTGTTACGTATCTCATATTAATTATTTTATATTTTGTAGGTTTGCAATTAAACGATGATCAAATTAGGAACTATGCATTTGTGGAAATTGAGAAGATTTTAAAACGTTATGGAAGGAGTCTATGTCAATTCCAATCAATATCATTTCCAGATGATCAGTTTTTCGAATTCTCGCATAATAGATTAATACACATTGACATGTGTTATGTTCGAATAAGCTTGGTAGAATAACACAAGAAGTTCGTGTCAAATTTGAATGACAAGCAACGCCATGTTTATGAAACTATCATCGAATCAGCTAATTCAAACATGGGAAGGATTTTTTTAGTGTATGGTTATGGAGGTGTTGGGAAGTTTATTTGAAAAACTTCTATATGTTGGATTTAGATCAAAGGGAGAGATAGTATTAAATGTGGCGTCAAGTGGTATAGCTTCTGTTTTGTTGCTTGGTGCATGGGAGAACTGCTCATTCAAGATTTAAAATTCATTTTAATCTGAATGAAGATTCGACTTGCAAAATAAAACAAAGGAGTCCTACCACGGAGCTTATACTTAAAGTAAAGCTTATTATATGGGACGAGACTCCAATGATACGTAAGTATTGTTTTGAAGCATTGGATTGAAATATGTGAGATATCATGAGAGAGATATTGCCAGTAATTCCAAAGGGCAGTAGGCAAGACAACGTTCATGCCACTATTAATTCATCGTAGTGTGGATGGATTATACTGTATTGAAGTTAACAACTAATATGATATTGCAGTCTATGGGGTCTAACGAGAGTTATGAAGAATTGAAACTTTTTGCTGAGTGGATTGCAAATATTGACAATGGGAAAATTGGTGAACCGAATGATGGTTGTGCTTCTGTTGATATTCTCAATCAGCTACTACTTATGGAATTTGACAATCTGATTGCTGCAATAGTTCAAAGTACATATCCTTCATTTGGAAGTAGTCCCGGTGGTCATCGTTTTTGGAAGACAAAGCTATTTTGGCCTCGACTCTTGATGTTGTTGATTCAGTAAATGATTACATGGTATGGATGAACAATTCAAAAGGAAGACTTTACATGTAAGAATCCAACTTTTCATTCAAGATCGAAACACATAGATGTTAGATATCACTGGATTCGTGACGTTTTGGATTCGAAAGTGTTGGAACTTGACAAAATCCATACCGATGAGAACGGATCGGATATGATGACAAAACCTTTGCCGGTGAGAAGTTCAACTATTGTCGTAAGCAAGCAGGTTTGGTTGAGCCCCCCACATGAACTGGAGGGGGAGATTTGTTGGGTAAATCCATCCCATGTGGTGGCCCCAATACCATGTACTCAAGTAAGTTCATAATTTTTTTTTAAAAAAAGGAAGGAACATGCATGAAGGCAGTAAATTGGGAACTCAAAAGGTTGTGTCTCAATATTTCCAATTCAGTCATGGTTCATTGTTTTGGAAACTTCAAGAAAGCTTGAAAGGGTTCCTCTTAGTCTATAAAAGGGGGCTAGATCTCAGCACCAAGGTGTGCCAAAAACGGAGAGAATTACAGCAGCAAATTCAGGGATTGTTCTAGCCTTAAGGGTGACACTTTGTAGCAGTCTAGGCTATGAGAAAAGCCCCGCTTCACAGCTGATTTGGTACACACTCTAACCTATTTTCTCTCATAATTGTTGCAGTGTTGTAGTGATCCAAGAAGCTTGTCGTTCTTGATGTATTTATAATCATCTAGTGTAACTAGAGAAGAACCCATTTGAGATAGTGGAAGTTTTTGACTTGGACTACGGTCCGTGGTTTTTCCCGATTCGGGTTTTCCACGTAAAAATTCGTTGTTTCGTTTGTGGTTGTTTGTGCTGCGATTATTTTGGATTTCTATTTTTTTAACTTGTTGTATTGGAAGAGTATTTGATGGTTGTTTGGTGCAATTTTTCACAACAGAATTTCCAAGCTTGACAAAGTGTCTCAGTTTGTCTTGATTAGCTCACAAGCCAATCTCTGACTGGCTTTTACACTAGTTGATCTTAACTAATCTAACTAGCAGTGAATCCTGCTCCAGCTTTGCTTGTTTGTTTCACTAGGTGATCTCAAACAGTTTTCATAGAACTGTGTATGAGGCAAGTTCGAGTAGTCCTGCTTGTTATTTAGCTTATCTGTAAATATTATGATTAGACTGGAATCTGCTGAGAATATTGATCCATGTCGATGGTTATTTTTCTCAGTACTTGACTATTTTTCAGACGCGATCATGTGATGTTTCTGTACTACTTGAAATAGAAGCATAATGTTGAATTGTCTTCTGATAAGTTAACTCTGTTGTCTAAGGCTACGCTAGCAATTATATTGCCTGGATTGAATTTGAAAGAATTGTTGGTGCAATGAAGGCACCCTTGTGTGACTTGTGTCTTTGAAAATATTAAAAGATGTGGTTTCAGTGTTCAAAATTGAAACAACTGCCAGGCTTATTAACATTTTACAAATTGAAGAGATGGGACACGACGATTTTGGAACCACAAGCTTTATTTGTTAGAATACACCTGGAGAGAAGGTAAAAAACGGAGTTAAGAGGTAGCGAAGGTTTTATAAAGATGGCAGTGTGGCCAGTGCCGAATTGTACTTTTATCCGAAGATCTCACTAATCTCCTCTTTGGTTTAACATTCCTCTTTTTTCTTTTGATGATTGCAAATGCAAGTTCTTCATGTCAGAATTGGTCACCCCCCCCAACCCCAAACAAAACACCCATGGTGGAAATTTTATGACTGGAAGACTCGATCCCGATCTAATAATTACAATATTTGAGAAATCCTGGGGTTCAAAAGGCCTTGAGAGGTAATAAAAGAGGGGATCCCAATGCTTTCTATATAACTACATAGAGTCATATATAGTATTGTGAAATTCAATTTTTGAATCTTGAACCTACTCAAACTCTGCTTCTGAGCTTCAAGTTCGGACAGTCTAGGTACACGGTATTGGATTTTTTGGTAAGTCTGTTATTATTATGATTATGATTATGATTATCATTTTGTTTTTGTTTTCCATGTAGAGCTGAAAGCTTAATTGTAGATGCAGCGGTGGAACTCGCATCCCATGGGCATAATGTCCATATCTTCACTTCACACCATGACAAAACTCGCTGTTTTGAAGTGACTGTTAATGGTAAGGGATTCCATCTCATGATGGATTGCCATTGAATCTGCTACTCCTCATCTGATAATTTACACTTAAAATGGTATATTTTATTTATGTATAAAACATGTACAGGTACCTTAATTTCCAGTTACAGCATATGGTGCTTTCTTACCCCAGCATATCTTCTATCGTCTTCACGCCGTTTGCGCATATCTGCGGTGCATTTTTGTTGCCCTTTGTCTGATGTTTATGTGGCCTTCATTCGATGTTATACTCGCAGATCAAGTCTCTGTAGTCATTCCCCTCTTGAAGTTAAAAAAGTCATCAAAGGTAGTAGTTATATCTAGACAATTGTTTTTGGTTCAATTGTTAATAAATGCTTCCACTTCCTACGTAGATTGTTTTCTATTGTCATTTTCCGGATTTGTTGTTGTCTCAACACAACTGTTCTCAGGAGGATATACCGGAAGCCCATAGACTTTTTAGAAGAAATAACAACAGGTCTGTTTCTTGACCCTTAAGTCTGTTTTGCTGTCAAAGTTTGTTGGTATGTGCAAAAATGTGTTTTCTTATCAGATTGTTTGGTGGAACTGCAGGAATGGCAGATTTAATTCTAGTTAATAGTAAATTTACTGCATCCACTTTTGCCAAGATGTTTAAGAATCTTGATGCAGGGGAATTAGGCCAGCTGTTCTTTACCCAGCAGTGAATCTGGATCAATTTAGCAAACCCAGTACTTCTAAGTAACAAATTTGCTTCTTCTCTTGGTATCTTCTATTTCTAGGGGCAGTTACATAATGCTTTGGAATTCTCCCCCCACCCTCTCTCTTTCACAAACACAAACCTTAGGATCCCGACTTTATGTCTTTATCTCTTTCCTTTGTCAAAGGTTGAATTTTCTTTCCATCAATCGATTTGAAAGAAAAAAGAACATCGAGTTAGCAATATCAGCCTTTGCAATGCTTTGTACCCTTGATGACAATGGATTCGAGAGAGATATTTTTGCTGATACATCCTTGACTATTGCAGGCAAGTCTCTACCATATTTGAAAAAAGCAGAAGGTGAGAGGCGAGGTGAAAAAAGGCACTCATGGAACAAATATTAAAGAAAAATTAATATATATATATATATATACAACATAACAAATCTCAAGGAAACATGTCACGACTCATGAGTGATGAAACTAAGTTAAAAACATAATATTAATAACACAAATTTCATCATTCATAGTTTAAATTTTAAAGCATTAGATGAACTTAACTTCAATTTCCAAATAAGAAAATAAATAGTCATTAAAACAAATGAAAATAAAGACATGCAAAAGAGAACTAAAGTCATGAAATGTAATAATTTATAACTAACAACAATCTAAAAATCTTCAGCATCTATCTCATCATCATCTCCATAATCTTCATCATCCTCATTCACATGCATAGGCGCAAAAAGGCGACAAAAAGGTGACAAAAAGGCGCAAAAAGGCGACAAAGGTGCAAAAAAGGCGCTCATCGCCTGAAGTCGACCTTTCCAAGCGCTAGACCCTCGCCTCTCGCATGAGGCGCAAAAGGCGCTCGCCTTTCGCAACTATGATCTACTCTCTAGTAAGATTTCAACAGTAGCATGTGATCTATAGTTATTTGAGAGAATTGCAAATAAATAAATAATGCTCCCTCCATCCCAAAATTATGGTCTAATCTGACTCGACACATGGATTAAGAAAAACAATTGACTTGATTATTAATATTGGTTTAATGTGTAGTTTCGTTTAAAGTCCATGAGGATGTGATCCATAATTAAAATAAGATGAAAAAATAAGGATAAAAAATAAAATTTCAAACAAGATAATAATTTTGGGACCGATAAAAAATGAAAACAACACAATAATTTTGGGATAGAGGGAGTAATAAATAAATAAATAAGTAAAACAACAAAATAAAAACAAAACAAAACCAAACCAAACGTAGGCTATAAGCCATATTCCAAATTGAACAATGTCTTTCATTTTTCAAATTGTGCTGCCATTCCCTACTTTTAAGCAAAATTCGAGTGTGCCCCCAACTAGTTTGCCTGTTGCATGGCCACCTATTCTGTTAACTTTTTAGAATTTTCCTTTATCCTTTATCTGATCAAATTGACCGTCGAAAAGACTACTATACTGGTGTGCACAACCGAAGAATTTGCAAACAAATTAACAGAGTATAACAAGATCAAAAGAGAGAGAGATTTGGGTCAACGGACTGTCAAAATTTTATTATATTCAGCCTTAAAAACGTTCTAAGAATACAACTATTTATATGGATATAATAGAAACCCTAAAACCCTTAATTAAGGAAACCAGACAAAACTGAAAAACGGGACTAGACGGTCGCCTAGTCCTCGCCACTAGGTGACGGCGTAAATTCCAGTAGCTCTCCGAAAACAACAACGAGTAGGCGGTCGCCTAATTCTTGACACTAAGCGACCGCCTTGTTTTTAGTTGCTCGATCCGAAGTAATCATGAGTAGGCGATCGCCTAACACCTATACTAAGCGATCGCCTTGTCCAAAACTTGACAATCCGTATCGGAGGGACCCCCTTCAACCCTAACTAGCCTGTTGCCTAGGTAATCGAGCCATCTCTTTCTCAACATATACCGTAACAAAAGTCTAACTAGGTAAGAAAGAGAATGGACAGACAGAGAATTATCTTTCATGCGGGTAGGAAGACATTTGGTGTTCTTCATAGGCAGAAAAAAGGGTCAAAAAGGATTCTAGGTTTTAGAAAGGCACAAAGGTAAGGTTCACGAAGTTGTTCTCTCTTCTCGAGAAATTCTCTGGCCTTGCGAATGGATGGAGAAAGCCTCAAGAATCCAAGGAATTTTTTTCTAGGAAACGACAAGAGGGTTGGTGAAAAGTGTCTTTAGCAAAACAGAAGAATAGATATGGAAAGTTTTTCAGTATTGTAGTCAAAGGGGCGGTCTTCAATGATCCGCATTCCTGAGATTGTACTGGATTCAGGATGGGATATAGTGGCGGCATAAACACTCTCCCCAGGAAAGGTAATTTGAAAATTCTGGAAAGATGCCTGGCAGGTAGAGTTGGGGTCTGGAGTGTCCCATTCCTCCGAGAACTGAGCTTCAAAAGTGGGTTGATCAATGATGGAACACGGCTGGAGGAGTAAAAGTGGTGTATATGAATGCTAAATTATTCTTATTCGAATTTCTGTCAAAGGAGGAAGTCACTCGTATTTTGAAGGAGAAGAACTGGGTGGTCTATCAAATGCCCTTCTATCTGGACCGCCGGGATCCCATTAGTTTGGAAAACAAGCTATAACTTCATCATTGAACTTTCAAATGTGACATTTTTCAGAATGTCTAACAAAAAGTTGGTATTATTTACTTTTTCTTACAAGTTAGTTTCCCGGGATCCAACATTTGGTTGTAGTTGTCCCAAGTAAATCAGATCAAGCAATGTAACATAATTGGTGTGCATTGAAAAGTTGAAAGTCTTTATGCACAAGGTTATAGATCATGCACAGTAGTGCTTGACAATCACCTCGATTGCATCAGTATTGATTATTCATTTTGTATATTTCAGTGAATCAATTCATGTCAGTTTCTTCAGTCTGCAGACAGTTCTTTTTAATTTCAGGTGGATTTGATGAACGTCTGAGAGAGAATGTTGAGTAATTGGAAGAACTAAAAATATTGGCAGAAAATGAAGGCGTATCTCAGCAGGTGAAATTCGTGACATCCTGTTCCACGGCCCAGAGAAACGCACTTCTTTCCGAATGCCTATGTGTTCTTTATACACCAGAGGTGCATAAAAATCCAGAATATCTCGGTAAAGTTTTTAGTTTCTGGAAACAAGTAAACAATAAAATGATTGATTTTATGGTTGATATAGGATGAACACTTTGGCATTGTTCCACCGGAGGCAATGGCAACCCATAAGCCTGTTATTGCGTGCAAAGTGGGGGTGGGTCCCGTTGAGACTGTCAAGAATGGAGTGACGGGGTTCTTGTGTGATCCTACCCCAAGAGATTTTTCTTTGTCCATGGCTTTGTTTCTTCAAAATCCTCATTGTGTGTACCGAAAATACACCCCCTAAAGTATTGGCCAAAAGACCCATAGCGAAGGAAGGGCCCAAGCCCAAAGTAAGTAAAGGCCCATAAAAGTACTATATACAATGGCGGATCCAGGAATTATGTTCACCGGTGTCCAAAATTTTAACTATTACATTAAAAAATTAAACATTACATTATCCTTTATTCGATGTTGAAAAGTTTTTTAAACACAAAACCCATAATTTCATATATAAGCTTTAAAAAAATCTCAAGAAACCCAACAAAACAACAAATAATTCTAACAATCAAATTTTACCTTTAAATTACCAAAATTCACCAATCAATATGAGCTTAACCAAAGTTCCAAAGGCGTCAAAACTTGTTTTCCTATATAAAATTATCAATCAATTAATCAAATCAATAATTTTATATTTTAACCCAAAAACCCTCAAATTCAAAAATCCTAATTTCGGATAAATATATATGATTTGTGAATTGACTAATTGAGAAAGATTAAAAATATACAATAAAATGAAATAAAACTATGATCTATAAAAAAAAAGTAATAAAATATTATACCAAGTAGTGAAGGCCACAACACTTGGCTTTGGCTGGCTATTGATCACTTGGTTGTTGACTTCTCCCTCTCTCTCTCGTTCTTTAATTTCTTCATTTCTTATGAGTTGGGCAAGGAAGTAGGATTACGGGACTTGGAAAGTTGGGAGAATTGGAAAATAGGAGGGATTGAAGGAAGTACTTGACAAAGGACAAGGAGAGAGTGTGTAAGATAGACTAGATAGTGACAAGTAGTTGACTTAGGAGGTTTAGTGGGGCTGTAGGGGTTTAATATAAAATTTGGGAGGGTTCATTAGCAAATTTGGGAGGGGTCAAATCGTAAAAATTACAAACTTACTCCCTTTTCTATTTTTTTCGGTGTCCTTGGACAATCGACACGACTATATAGGGGTCTTCCCTCATTATAGCCATAGGGGGGGACTCCTCAACCTCTCAATCTCTCTCTCTTGCACACTCTCAATATTGATTTCACCTAGAGCTCTGGGAAATATATTATCCTTGTTATTGACTCACACCTTTATGCGATAACCTCCCGGCTTCCTAATCCGTGCTCTCTTCTGCGCACTAAACGGCGATATCCAATCGACGACATCACGGACCGCGGCGACGAGACTTTTGGCACCCCCCCTCTCGTGGCGTGATCAAGTGGTTCCGTTGCCGGGAACGACTTTATTTCGTTCCTCTCTAGTCATTGTCTCCGTCAACCTCGAAGGAGCTCCGTTCTAAGGGTGTCTGAACACCACCGACGAACAAAAACACACAAACTGTGCATGCGAGCTTGACAAAGAAAACGAAAACATAGCAACATTCTGACGCTACCCCTGTATTCGCCTTCACTGGACGAGTCCAAATCCACCAAAATCGCTATCATCCGAGCACACGTGCTCTCACACACACTGCCTGAAGAAGCTTGAGGCGATAACTCCCCATAATCATCGGCAGCGCTCCGACAACCAGATCTGATGACCTCCGGCACGTGAAACAAAAAAGATGCACAACTGCATGGTGCGCCTTGGCTGGACGAGCTTAAGGCCACCAAAATCTATTTGATTTGAGAAGTAACACGTTGTGGGTTCCCCGGGATGCGCCCACGCCCCGCGCGCCCTTGGATAGGGGTGTGCGTACGTGCGGAAGCGAGACACCATGCTTTCCATTCCACCTTCCCTTGTCTAGGGGAAGATGAAATTAAAAATGCGGAAAGGGTGCTGTCAAAATAGTGCGTTGAATACGCCTCGGTAACTTCAATGAATTTTTGGTCCGTTATGGGAACTATGGGTTTTCTGTGTCAGGTTATCCCTTTTTTAGGGGATAACAGGATACATGAAAACATCACCCTTTCATTCACATCGTCCCTTGTGTAGGGAAAATGGAAAGTGCAAGAAAGGATGTTGCGTGCCCTACTACAAACTTTATGAAAATTGTCTTATGGCCTATTTCGGATCACGGTGAGTGCTTTGAGTTTTCTGTATCAAGTTATCCATTTTTTAGGGGATACCAGGATATAGGAATACATCACCCTTTCATTCTCATTCTCCCTTTTTAAGGGGAAAACGGAAAAGTGCAAGAAAGGAGTGTTGCGATGCCCCACTGCCATCCAAAATGTTTTAATAGAGTCGTCATCTTTATTTTAAGGAAGAAATAAAGAAAAACCAAAAAAGAAAATCAGAGATTGCAAAAACGGGTTCGGAGGCTAAGTTACGAGTTGGGAAGGTGCTAGGCACCCAACTCGTCCTTTTGGTCTCAAAAACGGTTTTTGGCTAAAGTATGCTTTTTGTTATATTTATTTAGCAAATAAATAATGCATTAAAAGACAGAAAATAAAACAAATACATCCATATTTACATTATTTACGAACTTATAGCCGCTTCCTTTCAATAATTACAAATACATTTAAAAATATTTGGCCATAATAATGGCTTTTTTAATGCTATTTTCTAAAATAATCCGGGCAGCACAATGACTTATATTTTTTACATTGAGCCGGATGGAAAATAGCTTCTTCTTTTTTTAAGTAAACGCTCTTAAAGGCTCATTTTTTAGAGCGTGATGTGCTCGCTATGTCCTTCTCGAGAGAGAGAGTCTTTTTTTTTTTTTGCTGCTGCTACCGCGGTTTGGGCAGAGCAAGGGTTTGTTTCTGGCTGATTTGGCCTTTTTACTCAGGCAGAGAAACGGCTCTTTCCGAGGTTTTTGGACCAGGAAAATAGGGTAGAAACCTAGCTGGGGGGCTAAGGATCACTTTGACCGGTTGGATTTACTTTTGGAGGAGTTTTGGCAGGGCTTCGAGGCTTTATAGGAGGGGGCGCTCACTATCACTCGATCGCTCACAAATCTCGCAGCGTAACAACAACGCTGAGAGCTTTTGGGGTTTCAAAGGTGTGCTGAAAGCGAACCCCGAGGCAACTATTTATAGGTTGGACGAGGGACATCGAGGGAATTAAAATTCCTCAGTGCGTGCATCCTTTCCTTATACAGTGTGCTCGACAGAATTGCACAATGCGGCGACTGTAGCACTCCTGTAGCAGTTTGGGATTCACTGTTGCAATTTTGGGCGCCGCGCCAGGTCTTCTTTATGGTGGCGCCAGCTTTTGATTTTCAGCCACTTTTTGACGCTTTAGCCCCTGCATTTCACTGTTTTGCGTATCTTGCTTTATCTTTTGCATTTTTAAACCCTGTAACTTGACATTTGTTAAGTTTTAACAGGTCTTGATATCACATGCCAGAGTTACATACCAGGGGTACGAAATTGGGGTGTCTACAGAGCCCCTCAACGATGGAGTCTACGGGTAACCCGAGGCTTACTGAGTAGACGAACATCATTGATAAGAAATAGACTCTTCAATTTCGCGCAATTAATACGGGGGTGAGATGCAATAGGTAGCAGTTATAATGCAACAGTTTATAACGCTAACCAAACCTCCATATCCTAGACATATTTAGTCGGTTATAGCAGGTTATCGTAGTTTTTAAGCAGATATGCAAATTAAATGCTCTAATGGTTGGACCTACTAAAGTAGGCTGCCTACGTATCCCTTAATAAAGGAAATCATACCAAACATAGTTCGGGCCTAGCCAAAACAAGCATGCTGCGATGGTCGTGCCTACCGAAATAGGCTACCTATGTATCCTTATCCAAGGAATCAGACCAACCGTAGTCCACCCTAAAGTGAACAAACAAACAATGCTAGGCGGAATGCAATGTCTCCTAAGGAACTCAGCCTTCGTCGGAGAACAAAAGCCTTTCCCTCTGACCTGGGGTTGCAACCCCTTCAGGGAAAGTTTTCAAACACGAACACAAATACATGGAATGCAACGCCTCCTCAGGAACTCAGCCTTCGTCGGAGAACAAAGCCTTTCCCTCTGATCCGGGGTTGCAGCCCCTTCAGGGAAAGTTTCCAAACACAGACACAAATGCATGGAATGCATCGCCTCCTCAGGAACTCAGCCTTCGTCGGAGAACAAAGCCTTTCCCTCTGATCCGGGGTTGTAGCCACTTTAGGGAAAGTTTCCAAACACAGACACAAATGCATGTAAAAGGTAAAATACTTACCTTTGCTTTGCTTTTGCGACTTCTGCCGCATTTGCTGCTTTTGCGACTTACGCCGCTTTTGTCGCTTACACTTTCGCTTATCTTTGGGGGATTTTTTTTTCTTTGCATTCTTTCTTTTGAAATCTTCCCCCTTTTGCTTTTGCAATTTCCGGCCTTTAGCTGGAAATTTTCTTCCTTTTTCTTTGCATTTTCCAAATTTGGAAATTTTCTTTTCTTTGCTCTTTCGGCCTTGGTGAAATTTTCCTCTTTCTTCTTTGCATTTTCCGGCTTCAGCTGGAAAATTCTTTTTTTTTGCTGCTATTTCCGGCCTTAGCTGGAAATTTTCCTCTTTTGCAATTCGGCTTATTGGAAAATTTTTTTCGCTATTTTCGGCCTTGGTGAAATTATCCTTTTCTTCTTTGCAATTCGGTTCTGGAATTTTTTTTTGATGCATGCACATATACATTTTTTTTCTTGTATATTTTTCTTTTGCATGCATTTTTGCCTTTTTGCTTTTTTTTTCTTTTGCCTTTGCTTTTTTTTTTTATGTGCATACTTTATTCTTCTTTTGCATGCTTGCATTTTCTGCAGAATCTCATTTTTGCCGTTGATTTTTCTAGCTTTTCTGCTTATTTTGCGGACTGATCTGCTGGGAATATGGGCTTTCTCTTGCCTTTGAATGGATGACTACCAATTTTGGTTAACAAAGTTAACTAACTTTTCGTTAGGCTTCATGGGTCATTTTGCAGCTTTGACAATCTGAGGACTTGAGTGCAGAAACTTCAAACTTTGGAGGGGGAAAAGGAAAAATTCCTTTTTCCTCCTTAAGTGGACGGGGAGACTGAGGGCAGAAGCACTGCTTCTTCCTTCTGCTTCATTCTTCATTTATTTCTGCTTCTGCTCTGCGGTCATTGCTGCTGTTTTGCATTTTCTTTTCATTTTTGCTCCTTTTCTCAGTTTTCTTCCGCCAATTTGCGTGTTTCTTCTAGCAGATGGCTTCTTCGTCTCGATCTAGGAAGGGGAAGGCTCCAATGCACCCGGAATCAAGCAGGAGGAGGAAGGAATTCCTCCTTTGGTCCGAATTACATCAAATATCGCTACTCCAAAGATGATTGGGGTAACCTTCACCGCAATTGGAACACCCATGTATCCAATCTTCCACATTTGGCTGTTAGTTTTTCTTTTCTAAACTCATTTGGATAATTTTCAGATCTGCTAGATTTTTGCACTGCTTTGGCTTGCTAGAGCATTCATGACTCTGCTTATAATGCTTATACATGCAATATTTATACTAAAATGATGCAATTTGGCGGTTATTTATGAAATTTATTTTTACGATGCATAGTTTAACTATTGGGCACTATTTGACCATGCAATACATGATTTATATTTTTAATGCAATTTTGGCTATATGATGCGTGCTTTAGGCTAAAAAAATATTCTTATATGATGCATGCCTATGAAATAAACTTTTTGGAATATGATGCATTTTTTTCGGGCATATTTTCGGATATATTTTCGGATGCATGCGAAATATAACATGGAATATTTTATGCGATAAAATTTATTTTTATGAAATGCTTATGATGCATAGACATAATAAATGCCATGGGAATATTTTCTTTTCATGATTGGTGACATTTCATTTTATTTTTGCTAATGCTAAAATGCAGCTATTCAGACATTAAGTGTAAATGATAGATGGCTAATGCATGCATATATCATTTTATTGAATGCAAATGTGACATAGAACATTTTATGGGATGCTTGCCAATATGACGCATGGGCATTTTATTTTTATGCATGCGAAAAATGCATAAATGCGCTATGCAAATATACATTTTTTTATTTTATGCCGAAAATGCCAATATATATATTTTTTTGAATGCAAAAACAATGCATTTTTTTATGAGATGCTAAAAAAAAAGAGTGCAATTCAATATTTTGAATGCTAAAATGCGTTGAAAAGTTTTCTTTTCTTCTTCTTTTTTTTTAATATGCCCGAAAATTGTTTTAGGTGCAAAAATTCATTTTTATTTTTCTTGAATGCAAAATGCAATATAAAGATTATTATGCAAACATTTTATTTATCATGCAACATGTGTATTTTTAATAATGTGTGCAGAAAATAAAAGGATAGTAAACTTACCTCGCTTTTCTTCCTCTCTTTTTTTCGATATGGTATTTTCTTTTGCAGCTGCAGACGCCTCTGAAACGGGTTCGGGCCATTTTGTGCCAACGTGACTGAGATTTATACTTTGCTACCCGAGGCGACATAGGTATTGATTGAGGGCTCCGCTTTTAGCACCTTTTTGCGGGCTTTTGGCCCTTTCCACAATTATCTCCCCATCTATGAGGTGCTGAGGGATTATTGGTGGGATACTACCCACACTTTCCATTTTAGCTGGGGGGAGGCAACTATGACCCCTTGCGACTTCGCTGCTATCACCGGTCTTCCTACCAGCATTGGGAAGACTCTGGTGCCTAATTACACTCTCCGTCAGCGTCATGACGAGGTGGAGGACCTCCTGGGCTTTCAGCCGGAATAGAAATCGGCTGATGAGATTTTTATTGGTAGCGTGCGGAAATGGCTCTTGGACAACACCGGGCGGGTTCCAGAGGATGATCCCGTGGTTGTTGCTCGTGCTGCCAGAGCATTTCTATTCTTTTTTCTCGGCACGTCGCTTTTTGCCAATTCCTCCACCACTCTGAGGGTTTCTGTTTTAGCATGCCTGGCGGATTTTGATGAGATGGCTAACAATGACTGGGGGCAGGCAGGCTTGGCTGAACTTTATGCCTCGATGGATAAGGCCAGTCGCAACGATTCACCGACCCTTAACGGGTTAGCCCCGGCGTGGGAGGTATTTACTTTTCCATGCCTTTATTTTTATTTTTATTTTTTCATGCATATATTTTTTGCAGCAAATTATTTCTTCTTGCTGATAATAATTTTTTTTCTTTTCTTTTTCTCTTTTTCCTGCAGGTCTGGGCTTTTTCATTCTTTCACTTCACGGTCGGTTGAAGGAGCGTTTCCACGAGTCACCGTACTTGAATAAGTTCGTGGATGAGAACAGGGTTAAGCCGGAGCGGGACAGCCACTGCTCGAATATCGATTGGGTGCGGGAACGCATTGTCGGTTCGAGTGCAGGCACCGTACACTTTCTTCCCTGGAGGGGGCTGATAGGTCATTATGTTGTGACCTTGGAGATGAGCCGCTGCCGGATACTGATGGTATCCATTATGGTCGACTCCTTACATATGGGCGAGCGGGTCAACCGCCAGCACTCGCCATTCTTGACACCGCCTGTTGCACCTCCTATACCTCCCATGTGGGTGATTAAGCCTGACTTTCTGCCAAACATGTATCAGTATTTGGCGAAGTTTCCTATGCCCCTGAGCGATTTTCCTCCTATGGCGTACGAGGATTTCTTGAGGACCGTGCTTCATCCTCTCCCCTCTGTTCTCGGCGGCCGGTGGGCTTCGAGATGCTTACGGGCCGAGGCCTTCCATTTCATCTCTCAACGAGCATCTGGAGTTCTCTGCACCTGATGATGCTTTCTCTACCTTTAGATATCATCGCGATGGTAGGATGGTGGAGGAAGTTCTTCCTGATGTTGATATTCTTGAGGAGAGTCGGGTCCCGGAGCAGGCTCGCTCGGTAGACACATTTCATTTTGCATTTCTCTCTTCTTTTTTTATATTCATATTCATCATTTATTTTTTTATGCAAATATTTTTTTTGGAGACTAATATATTTTCTTTTTGTTGTCTCACTTTTTTTCAGTTGAATATGTCCACCTACAAGAAGCTGCTTCAGGGATTTTACAGCATCAACAAGCTTTATCAAAAGCTTGTGGACGAGTTTACTTGCCGGGGGAGCGATGCGGTGCGACAGACCAGGCGCCGAGATGATGATGATGATGATGCGGATGCCGGGTCGAGCCACGCTCGGGGTAGAGGACGAGTATATAGGGCTGGTGGCAGAGAGGGCCCTCGAGTCATGGGAGGTGGTTTTGACAGGAGCCAGTCTTCTCGTGCCCATTATCTTTTAGATACATGCATTTATTAGCTTTTCTTTTTTCTCTTTTTTTTTATTTTTTTCTTGTACCAGGATCTGTACAAATATTTATTATGCAATGCAATATAATTTTAATATGATGCAATAAATTAAATATGCAGACTCAAAACTCATGCGCAAAGTAAATGCTATACCAATATTTAGGGGTAATGGCACGCCGTATCTCAGAAAAGGATTTTAGAGGAATACACCTTCGGGTTCAAGCATGCTTTTCTGATGATATGCGGGGAGGAAGAGGCAGCGCCTTCTCTTGTGCTCGAACATATAATTGCTGCAAGGCTATTGTTTATAGCCCTTTCATTTTTCTCCGTGATAAGACAGAGCAACAGGCAGTGGTCGGAGCCATAAATACCAGGATACCAGCCAGTTTGGGGGATGAAGATGAAGGCACTTCTGGGGGTTCTCACGCAGGTGAGACTAGAGCCTCTTCTGCGCCTCGCAGAAGGAGTATATGGGCCCGGTTGGGCGGACGCCACAGGCACTGATGGACCATTTCGGGGCTTGAGCTGCAAATGAAGTATAGTTGGGGGGAACAAGGGGGGTAGAAGCAGTAAAATACTAGATATGTACATGCAAATAATGCATAACCTAAATATCTCAAACAGTTATTCCTAAGTTGCACCTTAGGACCTGTAATATTATATTTTAGTATTTTAATGCGAGCCTTTGTCGTGGTTTTTCTCTTTCTTTTGTCGATCGAGCCCTACGGAGGTCGGATCACGAGAGGGTTCAAATAGTGCATTCCCTCCCCTCTCTCCTGATTTTTTTATGCTCCAACTTTTACCTAGGCTGCCTTTTCGGGTTTTCAGCCTAGCGAGCCTTTATTTCTCCTTTTTTTTCTTGTTTTTATTTTTTATTTTTTTTATTGCTCTAATTTTTGCCTAGGCCGCCCTTTCAAGTTTTCAGCCTAGCGAGCTGGAGAGGAAAACAACTGCTAGATAGATCAGCTCAAGCATAATACCTCTTGAGCTTGTCGAGATTGAAGGGCTGAACAAGATTTTCTCCTTCTTGATTCATAAGGAGTACGACACCTCCTGACCGGATTTCTTTGACAACATACAGTCCCATCCATGGAGATTTCCATTTTCCCATAGTATCAACATAACTAGAGGGTTTTTCTCGAAGCATGAGATCCCCGACTTGGATGTCGCGGCCTTTTACTTTTTTATTGAAGGCTCGGGCTATCCGCCTTTCATATGCTCGGGTATGCTCTAGGGCTAGCAAGTGTCGTTCATCGATTAGGGCTAATTCTTCATATCGCCCTTTGATCCAATCAATTTCTGATATGCTGGACTCCATCATTACTCTTAATGACGGAATTTCAATTTCTATGGGCAGCACTGCCTCCATGCCATATGCTAGAGAGTAAGGAGTAGCCCCAGTGGGTGTGCGGACTGAAGTGCGATAGCCCCAGAGGGCTAGCAGCAATTTTTCGAGCGATCTCTTCTGTGTCGACCATTTTTACGATAATATTTTCCGGTGTTTTGTTGGTGGCGACACCATTGGCTTGCGGCCGATAGGGCGCAGATTTATGCCTTAGGATTTTGAATTCGTCGAGCAGACGATTCACGTCCCCTTCAAAATGCGTGTCGTTGTCAGAGATTATCTTGAAAGGCACTTCGTATCGATATATGACGTTGGTCCGGATGGATTCGGACACCTTCCGAGCATTTAGGATTTTATAGGAAGAGGCTTCTACCCACTTCGTGAAATAATCTACGACTACCAGGACATATTCGTGGCCATTAGATCCCTTCGGGTGAATTTGGCCTATGACGTCGATTCCCCAAGTTGAGAAGGGCTAGGGGGCTGTGGAGTTATATAAGATGTGCGGGGGCACGTGTTGCAGATTTGCAAAACGCTAGCACTTGTCGCAATGACGCACCCACCGAATACAGTAGGTTTCAAGCGTGCTCCAATAGTACCCTTACCGGATAACTTTTTCAGATAACATATGGCCATTCATGTACGGCCCGCAGGTACCACCATGAAGCTGGTCCATGATTTGCTCGACTTTTGCATGGTCGACGCATAATAAATTAAGGCCTTGATAATGCCTTTTAAATAGGCTGCCACCGCTAAACACAAATTGCGATGCTCACCTCCGCAGGGAGACTTTCCCTCTTTCGTCTAAACCAATAGGATAGATCCCTTTCTGAAGCAGATTCAGGATATCAGAATACCAAGGCTCGTGATCTGTTTCAGGGGCTGCATTGGTTGTGAAACAGTATGCCGGGGTGACCTTCTTCCCAACTACAAATGGCTGGACTTGGGTCTCTATAGGAATTTGGACTAACGATGCCAGAGTGGCCAGGGCATCGACAAATTGATTTCTATCTCGCGCAAGTAGTGGAACGAGATAGAATCAAATTTGGTGGCAAGTGCTGTTAACTTGGCATGATAGACCTGCAGCCGGGGATCTTGGGTTTTCCACTTCCCTTCGACTTGATTTATAATCGAGCGAAGTCTCCATAGACTTCCAAGTCTTTAGCTCCTTTTTGGAGAGCTTCTTCTAGGCCAGCAATACAGGCTTCGTATTCAGCTGTATTGTTTGAGCATTCGAACTCCAACCTTATGGCCAACAGAGTATGAGAATCGGTTGGGTCGATTAACAAGATTCCGATGCCAAAACTTCTTTTATTTGCGGATCCGTCAAAGAACATTTGCCAGCTGGTGTCGTGGTCAGTAATTTCCAGGACACCTTCGTCTGGGAAGCTAGGCTCAGCTGCATCTTCAGCTTTTAAGGGCAGATCGGCTAAATGGTCTGCAATTACACTGCATTTGATAGATTTGAGTGTGACATAAGTTATGTCAAACTCGTTAAGAAGGAATGACCACTTAGCCAGTCGGCTGGAAATTGATGGCTTGCCGAAGATGTAATTTATAGGGTCCATCCTGGAAATGAGCTTGATGGGTCGTCTTTGTAGGTAGGTTTTGAGCCTTTGAGGTGCCCAGACTAGGCCTGTGCAGCTTTTTTCTAGTGCTGAATAATTTAGCTCGCTTCCTTGCAGCTTCCTACTTATGAAATAGATGGCATTTTCAATGTAGGAATTTTCTTTTTCTTGGGTGAGCATAACCTCTACTGACGTGTCTGTGACGGTTAAATATATGAGATGAGGTTTATGTATATGGGGTGGAGCTAGCACAGGTGGATTGGTAAGGTAAGCTTTTATTTTTTCGAAGGCTAGCTGGCATTTCTCATCCCAGACTTGGTCAGTATTTTTCTTTAGGAGTTTGAAGAGGGGCTCACATATAGACGTCAGCTGTCTGATGAAACGGTTGATATACTGTAATCGGCCTAGGAAGCCTTTGTCTTCGGTTGGAGTTTTTGGCCGCAACATTTCTATAATGGCTTTGATTTTGGCCGGCTCGATCTCGATGCCCTGCTTGGTCACCATGAATCCCAGGACTTTGCCTTTGGTAACCTCAAATGTGCATTTGGTGGTGTTAAGCTTCATTTGATGCTTCCTTAACCTTTCGAAAAAATTTCGAAGGTCTTTGATATGAGCACTGTTAGCATCGCTGGAGTGCACGATCATGTTATCAACATAGACCTCCATTTCTTTATGGATCATGTCGTGGAAGAGGGTGGTGGTGGCAGCCCTTTGATATATAGCCCCAGCATTTTTTAGCCCAAATGACATGACATTGTAGCAGTAGGTCCCCCAAGGAGTAGTGAATGAGGTCTTCTCCTGGTCCTCTGCTGCCATTTTGATTTGATTGTAGCCCAGCATGCCGTTAACGAAAGATCTGATTTTGTGAGCAGCGATGGCGTCTACCACAATATCAATATTGGGTAGAGGGAAGTCATCTTTGGGTGACGCCTTGTTGAGGTCGCGAAAATCTACGCAGATCCGGACCTTCCCGTTGGGCTTGGGAACGGTCATTATGTTGGACAGCCATATTGGGTATTCAACTACCCGAATAAATTTGACGTGCAGCTACTTCATGATTTCTTCTTTCACTTGTAGTGACCATTCCGACTTAATTCGGCGAAGCTTTTGCTTGATTGGTCGAGCATCCTGATATATGGGGATCCGGTGTTTGAATATGGTTGGATCTAGCCCGGGCATATCTTCATAGGACCATGCAAATATGTCCACGAACTCTTTGAGGAGATCAATGAGTGTTACCCTTTCAGAGCCTTACAGGTAGTTGCCGATTTTGATCTCCTTTATTTCATTGTTCAGCCCCAGATTGATAGTGGATAAGTCTTTAGTTACTGCTGATGAATGATGTTGTTCCTGGTGCTCAACTGACTTTACAAGCTCAAACAAATAATTTTTATCTTTTGGGTCCATTTCATCAAATGACTCATTATTATAATTATTTTATGTGTCTTTCAATATAGGTGCAACTAAGGAATAAGTGAAGACATTTAGATTATCATTAATAGCAAATTGTACAGGGTTATTTACACTGTTGAGGACCTGGGTTTGAGATCCTCAATTTTAGGGGACGGATCGGTAGATGACCAATCCGTAAAGCTAGGGGAAGAAATGAGAATAGTATATCAGAAGCGGTCCACCAAATCTGCGGTCGTCAAAAGCGGGCCGGTCGTAGTATACCAGTTCTGCAGAGGTTTATCAGTAATAAGCTCAAACTTAGCAGGGAGCTTTTCATAATCAGTGCCTCCGTCTATCATTCACAGGAAGTTGTCCTCCAGGCATTCATTAGAAACTCCTTTTATTGATGAGCATATTTACAGCACCTTTATTTTAGCTCAATAGATTAACTTGCCCTTTAGATCTCATTGGCTTGACTTGTTTCAAAGATTTTTGTGCCTGCCACTGTAATTACTTCGTTGTCGATAAGATCCTGAATTGCGTTTCTGAGTGAGTAGCACTTATCGGTAAGATGACCACTACAACGGTGGTATTCACAATACTGGGCATGATTCCACGTAACAGGCAATGGATTAGGCGGTTGATAATTAACAATGGGCTTAAGTATCTCATGGGCCCATAGTGTCTGGAATATTTCAGACCTTAGAGCAGGTAAATCATCATTGTGCCTCGGAATTATTTCTTTCCTCCCTCTTGGCCTGGGCAGATTACCAGATTGGGATTTGGTCAAACAACTGGGTGGAGTTTTGATGTAGAATAAGTAGTCGAGACGTACTTAAGCAAGGCATTTGTGAAGAGTTCGAAGTTCAGGGGGTCCAGCGGCAGTTTCTGAAAGTTGGGTCGGCGGGTTGCTTCACAGTTTTCTGTTAGTTTCCGTTAAGCCATAGTAGAGAGCACCTAACGGTTGGCAAAACTTTAACGGAGCGTAACTTTTGCGTCCGGATAAATTACGGGGCCCGCCGCATATCAAATCGAAGCTCCCAACGAGATCTACAAGACTCACTTGGTGGAACTTAGTGAGACACGGTTTTGAAGCCCAAAAAACGTTGTTTAGATGCTGTTTTGGCCCTCCGAAGTTTTAGGGTTTTTGTCCATCATTTTTTTTATTCTTTTCCTTTTAGTGTTTGGATTGTTAGGGGATATAAATAACCCCTTAAACATTATTTTTGTCAGTTTTTAATAAAATTTGAGTTTTCTTGCTTTGTGCTTGAACCCTAAGCCGTCATAAGCTTGTTCTAAGTAATTTCTCGTTGAAAGAGTTCCTATTTGATTATTTCGATGCGTCAAGTTTTCTCCCCACTGTAATATGACTGGGATTGCTGTCTTGACCTCGTTCAAGAGAGGTTCTTTTTCTGGTACCCAAATTATTTCTTTTGGGGTTCCTGGAGCCATTTGCTGAGAATAAGTGTTTGAGGGATCGAGAGGAAGGCAATTCTTTTGGTTATGGTAGCAGGAATTTAGGTGAAGGAGATCGGGATTGATTTCAGGGGGATATAGATTAGAATTATGAGCATTTGAAATCGTATTACTTTGGGCAACAGGATTATTGTCTGGCTGATGGCTGGCACTTGGTTGTTTTCCAAAGGCTTGAAAAAGTATATTTTCTGTGGTATCGGGATAACTTGTTTCAGGAAGGCGAGAAGTATTAGGAACATATTTCGGGATTTTGATCTTTTGGGATAGGGCAGCAAAGGTTTATGAGAAACCTGCTAAAAGATCACTAACCACCTGACTTGTTGTCCTTTCCGCATGGGCATCCAATTCTTTCTTTAGCCAGATTTCAAGTCCAGGAGGAGGTGTATACTCAGGAGTTTCTTTTTCTGGTTCCCAGTTGTTCCAATTGTTGCTAGCCTCCGTCATAGCCTATTTATTTTTAATTGCTATTCTGCTCAGATTTGTACCATCTGAACTGATTCTGCCCTTTTCGGATCCGTTTCTAATACTCTCTGATCTGCTTTCTGCACCCGTATCCCGTATCAACTGGCCAGTACTATCTCTGCATTTCCAAATTCAGGCCAGATTTCTAAGGAAAATGGGTTTGGAGGTATCAGAAGGCTGGCTGAAGGCTTTCTGGGCTTGGAGTACATCGTGTCTTTATTAGTATATATATTTTTATTATTTTTCCTACAATTGACCGGATAAGCACCCGCTTTATTTTGACAGTCTCAGGACTTTTCCTAGAACAATAGATTCTTTCTCTAGAGTATAACACCCTCGTATTCCACCTGCCTTTCGACTCCCCAAGATCGAACTGATCCCAAGCGAAGGACCTATACTCTTTCTGGGATCCACCATTCAAAATGATCTAGGTCGAGCATCAGAGAATAATCAATCAGCCCCTGTGTATTTATTTCTTTTTACTTGTGCATTTATATATATATATATATTATCATTTATTTTTTTCATCATCTTTTTCTTTTCTTTTTTTTACAAGGGCCGATCAATGATTCAGAGATGTAAAAACCGATCGGTCTTTGAAGTGTCCTGAAAATCTATATACATTCTAACGATGGCTTATGCAGGGGGTAGGCTGACCATAGTGTAGGGTAGCAATTCAGAATATATTTACATACGTGCGCGTGTGTGCGGCATCTAAAAAGCAATAAAATCTTTTTTCTTTTTTTTTCAGATGTAGAACAGAAAATAAAACAGATATGACATGTCTTGCTGTTATTTGTGGATTTTCTCAGTTTTTTTAATTTGAGCGCGAGCAAGCAAGCCAATCACATCAAGAAATAGAAAGAAAAGCGGGGAATCTCTCTATTCCTATTAATTACAAATTGGTCCTAATCCCCAGAATAAAATGGCAGAATGAAATAATAAATATACAAATTTTGCGTAATAAAATAAACAGAACGGAATAATAATATAGAGCCGAAAATAAGGCAATAATAAAATGAAGCCCCAGCCCTTTTGTTGTGCTACCCGGAATTTTATTGTATATATATTTTTATATATATTTTACAAAATACATATTTTTAAACACACATGTAACAGTTACTGGAACGAAACTGCTGCAAGATGGAGGACCATGTCCACAAATATAAACACGGATGTATAGGAACGCAATATTCAAATGCTTAAATAAATATAACAAACATACTTTAGCCAGAAACAAAGAAAAACAAATAAAGTTTTTTTTTTATGAGTCTAGCCCTCCATTTTTATTTAAAATAAAAACGATCTCCCCAGCGGATTCACCACTGTGAGTTCTCAGATGCGTCCGCCCGCGCCCTTGGATGGGTGCGCTGCTGAAGCGGGACACCACGCTTTCCATTCCACCCTCCCTTGTCTAGGGGAAGACGAAATTAAAAATGCGGAAATGGTGCTGTCAAAATAGCGCGTTGAATACGCCTCGGTAACTTCAGTGAATTTTTGGTCCGTTATGGGAACTATGGGTTTTCTGTGTCATTGATGACTATATTTTATACGCAGTTATTGGGTATTATTCCGGCTTAAATTATGCTATTTCTCGAGGTTTTTGTTATCTAATATATGTTTTAGTGTTGTTTTATAGTTTTAGAGACTTTTGGAATAATTGTGCAAAATATAGGCATTTTATGCTAATTGAAGAACTTCAGGGACCAAACTGCAAAAGCTGGAAACTTGATGTGAAAAAGCTGAAAATCAGATTTTATCATCAAAAATTCAGCCGCCCACTTTGTGATTTAATTGCATTGGGAAACGTGAAAGTCCTATTTTAATTATTTCTAGTGTTGTAATTATATTGTATCTCCTTTTCCTTCTTGTTGTAGGATTAATTATGTATAAATAGATCACTTTAGGCTAGGAAAAAAAGGAGATAAGTTCTGTATTATTTTTCTTTGCCTATGAAGAAAGATTTTCCAAAAATGGTTCAAGGTTTTGTATTTTCAATTATGGAGAGCTAACTCCATAATCTAGGAATTGAATTGGATGTAACTTGTATCGAATCTATTGTTCTATATTAATTTTTATACATTCAATTCTTGTTGATTGTGGTGTTTATCAATCCCTCTATTATTTCACTTTGAACAAATGAATGTAATCGTGAATAATAAAGGCCTAGAGGTGCAGATAACTACATGATCAATGTGCATATGTCGTACACTGGCTCACCATCATGATAAATTGAATCTATCGATGCACGAGAGTGATAAGTTAGGGTCATGTTCATATATATGACCTAAGTGACAGTTAGGATCCATATATTTTTGTGCCTAGGATATAGAATGGATGAATTATTTGGAGATGGTGACTGAACGGTAATTTGACAGGCTATATCTATCTTTCGTGAACGAACCCAATGTATTGAATGATACTTTATTTAAATGAACAATCGAGTAGATACAAGTGAATCCTAATTCCTAGGCGATTTACAATTCTTTGATTTATCTCATATTTATATGCTTTGTTAGTTAGATTATTTTATTGCTTTCTAGTTAATTTAATTTATAAAAACAAAAAAAAACTGATTAGCTATTAATTGCTTTATTTTAATAAATTAGTTAAATTTACTATAGTCAAATCCAAATCTCTGTGGTTCGACCCTTGCTTCCCTTGCTATTCTACAATAGTCTTGTGCACTTGCAAGGAAATAAATTTAAAATAAGACATCGATCAGTCAGGTTATCCCTTTTTTAAGGGGATAACAGGATACAGGAAAGTATCACCCTTTCATTCACATCGTCCCTTGTGTAGGGGAAAATGGAAAGTGCAAGAAAGGATGTTGCGGGCCCCACTACGGACTTTATGAAAATTGTCTTGTGGTCTATTTCGGATCACGATGAGTGCTTTGGGTTTTCTATATCAAGTTATCCCTTTTTAGGGGAAAACAGAAAAGTGCAAGAAAGGAGTGTTGCGATGCTCCATTGCGATCCAAAATATTTTAATAGAGTCGTCATCTTTATTTTAAGGAAAAAATAAAGAAAAACTAAAAAAGAAAACCAGAGATTACAAAAACGGGTTCGGAGACTAAGTTATGAGTTGGGAAGGTGCTAGGCACCCAACTCACCCTTTCGGTCTCAAAAGCGGTTTTTGGCTGAAGTATGTTTTTTGTTATATTTATTTAGAAAATAAATAATGCATTAAAAGACAGAAAATAAAACAAATACATCCATATTTACATTATTTACGGACTTGCAGCCGTCTCCTTTCAATAATTACAAATACGTTTAAAAATATTTGGCCATAATAATGACTCTTTTTAATATTATTTTCTAAAATAATCCGGGCAGCACAACGGCTTATATTTTTTACATTGGGCCGGATGGAAAATAGCTTCTTTTTTTTTTAAAGTAAACGCTCTTAAAGGCTCACCTTTTAAAGCGTGGTGTGCTCGCTCTGTCCTTCTCGAGAGAGAGAGAGAGAGAGAGAGAGTCTTTTTTTTCTCGCTTTGTTGCTGCTGCTGCGGTTCGGGCAGAGCAATGGCTTGTTTCTAGCTGATTTGACATTTTTACTCGGGCAAAGCAACTGCTCTTTCCGAGGTTTTTGGACCGGAAAAATAGGGTGGAAACCTAGTTGGGGGGCTAAGGATCACTTTGACCGGTTGGATTTACTTTTGGAGGAGTTTTGACAGGGTTTCGAGACTTTATAGGAGGGGGTGCTCACTATCTCTCGATCGCTCACAAATCTCGCAGCGTAACAACAACGCTGAGAGCTTTTGGGGTTTCAAAGGTGTGCTGAAAGCGAACTCTGGGGCCTCTATTTATAGGCTGGACGAGGGACATCGAGGGAATTAAAATTCCTCACAGCGTGCATCCTTTCCTTGTACAGTGTTCTCGACTGAATTGCACAATGCAGCGACTATAGCACTCCTGTAGCAGTTTGGGATTCACTGTTGCAATTTTGGGCATTGCCATAAGGCATTTTGGGCGCCGCGCCAGGTCTTCTTTATGGTGGCGCCAGCTTTTGATTTTCAGCCACTTTTAGTTGCTTTAGCCCCTACATTTCACTGTTTTACGCATCCTGCTTTATAATTTACATTTTTAAGCCATGTAACTTGACATTTGTTAAGTTTTAACAGGTCTTGATATCACATGATCGAGTTACATACCAGGGGTACGAAATTGGGGTGTCTACACACGCCACCACAAGCGGCTGGGAACGCCACCGTGTTTTGGTCGAACGGATGTGCACTCAAGAAAACGTTGGTACAGAGCTTGGTGCAGATTCCACTACTCAAATGGAAATGCTGTCGGGTGATGTCATCCATTACCACTATCAGGTGTCATTGTTCCTACCCTTTGTTTCTTTGTCTAATATTGTTGACTTTGCTGCCAAACCTGTCACCGTGATAGTGATTCATGATGAATAAAATTCATCATTATGTGGTCCCTTGTGATTTATGATATTTTCATAACAACGCACAAACTAACCATGCTATTTTTTGGAGTAAAGGTATACGTGTGCTTTGCTTGAACAATTTGCATGACTAGTGCAAATATTATATTACAAAACTTTCTTAATATACATATCAGCATACAATTATTGCTTTGTCTTTCATTCATTAGTTATATATTAATATATAATAAAATAAATAAAAAGAAGATGTTGACCGACTGATGATAAATAAATACACAAAGCTAATGTATGGAATGAGCGAGATATTGACTAGCAGTCTAAAAATATATGTCGAGCTGAGGTTGCATTATGAGCTAAAAATATTATTACGAGCTAAAATTATGTGATGAGCTGAAATTGTACGACAAGTATGATTTATTGTACGTAACTATTTGATGATATAATACGATAACATGCTTTAACACTCCTCGTAATGAGTGAAAATATTTTCTTACAAATTTGATAACATTATCTCGATTAAACGAACACAAGCTCGTTAGCCTCGTCAACTTAAATTTTATATTATTTAACTTTTGTCGGCATAGCGTGACAATTAAGTGTGGTACAAGCTCGCCTGTTTTTAAGAAACATGACATGTAAATTGAAATTAATTTATGTCAAGCTATATATACGCTCGCCTATTTATATCAATAAGTCGAAAAATTGTCTACGTGAAACTCGTGGACTGACTGTTTTATGTTATTTGCTCGGTGTGCACGCCTAGTCTAGTTATATTATGTTAGCATGATATGCTTGCATGATCCCTTAATTTCACGCGTTCAATAAACAACAAATTATAAGGCGAAGTGTCGCCACCATTATTTATCCTCGCATAATATTTACATACTTATACAATCTTATCTTATACGACCACCATGCTCGGATTATTACAAGTACTGCATAACTAAAATATTTGTGATTAAACATGATCCTTTGCTTGTACAATAACTACGGTTATTTGCTGCTATTTGGATTAAATGCGAATATGATTACTTTCTTATTTACGCAAGGACAAATTCATAATACACATTCTAGTTAAACATGGAACATGTTTGATTCGCAATGATGCTTCCAAAATTATCAGGTATAAAATACAAACTGACATAGCCTAAAAAGCCACGAGCATATGTGTCCCTCTATTACATGATTATTCACAAGGAAGATTTCGAAAAACATTATTTCACCGAATCTAAAACTACAGGATTACGGGAAGCCAAGACATTTAGTGATTTATTATTTCTCAGTTAATAACAATAGTTAACTAGGGGGCTACTATTGAGGCCTGAAAACAAATAGAAATATTTACTACTTCTCGATCTCTGAGGATGCTCCTACGCTCAAGAAGTGGGGGGCTACTACTACCATGGCTGATGAGATCCTACAACACTCTTGTATGACAAAGCCCCATGACGGCCACAATAGTTATTTATATGAAATCTTCACCCATATCAGATCGTTGACGATAATAGAGACTACTATTTGAAAGATCCCCACTCGCCATATCTAGGCCAATGCCCGAGCTCATCTAAACTCGCGGCTAAACTTCATATCATTCTCGTGCCCGAGTACGCCACGCTCGTGCCAATGCCCGAGCTTCATATTATTCTCGTGCCCGAGCTCGCCACGCTCGCGCCAATGCCCGAGCTTCATATTATTCTCGTGCTCAAGCACGCCACGCTCGCGCCAATGCTCGAGCTTCATATCATTTTCGTGCCCGAGCACGCCACGCTCGCGCCAATGCTCAAGCTTCATATCATTTTCGTGCCCAAGCACGCCACGCTCGCACCAATGCCCGAGTTTCATATTATTCTTGTGCCCGAGCACACCACGCTCGCGGCAATGCCCGAGCTTCATATCATTCTCGTGCCCGAGCACGCCATGCTCGCGCCAATGCCCGAGCTTCATATTATTCTCGTGCCCGAGCACGCCACGCTCGCGCCAATGCTCGAGCTTCATATCATTTTCGTGCCCGTGCACACTACGCTCGTGCCCATACACGCTACGCTCGCGCCAGTGCCCGAAGCTTCATATTATCATTTCTCGTGCCCGAGCACGTTATGCTTGCACCTATGCCTGAGCTGCAGATTATATCATTTTCGTGCCCGTGCATGCCACGCTCGCGCCAATGCCCGAGCTTTATATTATTATTGAGGATCGATACATCACACTCCTATTGAGTTTCATATCACGCAGCATCATATAGCTCGGTTTTCTTGAAAGTCCTCGCCAAGCCAAGGACAAGTCTTATTATGGCCTTTTGAGCCACTTTTCTGGAAGATCTCGTCAACCAAAGAACACTTTTATCTCAAAAACCATCACAAAGCTGAGGAGGAATCATATCAAAGGGTCAATTATACACACAGGTTCCTCGCCAAGGTTCAAAAGTCGACTACATAAACTCTCTTGGAATTCAAAGTAAAATCTCTAGCATTACAAGAAAGAATTATGAGCAAATTGCCCTTCTTACCTTGGATATGAATCACTATGGAAGCCATCCCCATCCTCGGTACGCGAGGTGGGGGTCAACAGCCTCATCCTCGGAACGTGAGGAAGGTTGCAATGTACAATGAGCCTAAAGTTCTCATTCCCATCCTCGCACGGAGGTGGGATCAAGGGTCTTATCCTCGGTACACGGGGAAGGTCGCAATAAATAAGAGCGTCAACGCTCAATACCATCCTCGGTACGCGAGGTGGAGATCAAGGGCCTAATCCTCAGAACACGGGGAAGGTTGCAAAAAACAAGAGCGTCAACGCTCAATACAATCCTCGGTACGCGAGTGAGGTGGAGATCAAGGGCCTTATCCTCGATACACGGGGAATGTTGCAATAAATAAGAGCGTTAACGCTCAATACAATCCTCGGTACGCGAGTGAGGTGGAGATCAAGGGCCTTATCCTCGATACACGGGGAATGTTGCAATAAATAAGAGCGTTAACGCTCAATACCATCCTCGGTACGCGAGGTGGAGATCAAGGGCCTTATCTTCGGTACACGGGGAAGGTCGCAACAAACAACAGCCGAAGTAGCTTACAAAAGACGAGGATAAATCTTATTATGGCCTTATGGCCTGGTTCTCTTGAAGACCCTCGGTACGTGAGGATCAGTTATTATTCTCTTGAAAACCCTCGGTACGCGAGGACCAATTATTATTTTCTTGAAAATCCTCGGTACGCGAGGACCAATAATTATTCTCTTGAAGACCCTCGGTACGCGAGGACCAATTATTATTCTCTTGAAGACCCTTGGTACGCGAGGACCAATTATTATTTTCTTGAAGACTCTCGGTACGCGAGGACCAATTATTATTTTCTTGAAGACTCTCGGTACGCGAGGACCAATTATTATTTTCTTAAAGACCCTCGGTACGCGAGGACCAATTATTATTTTCTTGAATACCCTCGGTACGCGAGGACCAATTATTATTTTCTTGAAGACCCTTGGTACGCGAGGACCAATTATTATTGTCTTGAAAACCCTCGGTGCGCGAGGACCAATTTTTATTTTCTCGAAGACCCTTGGTATGTAAGGACCAATTATTATTCTCTTGAAGATCCTCGGTACTCGAGGACCAATTATTATTTTCTTGAAGATCCTTGGCACGCGAGGACCAATTATTATTCTCTTAAAGATCCTCAGTACGCGAGGACTAACTATTATTCTCTTTAAAGATCTTCACTTAACCGAAGACCAATTACTCGAGGCCTTAGCACCAATTATCATACCTCGATCAACTCGAGCACCTACGCAAAAAAATCTCTTGTCGTATTCGAACGGTCAAGTTAAGAAGCCTTCTCCGGTCACAAAAACAGAAATCGCTAACTCTTAGCAGGACAAGACATAATCGCAAGCAAATGGTACTCCTTACCCTTGAGGTAAACCTCAAGAAATAAGGAGTAGGGGGCTATTGATGTGTACCGAAAATACACCCCCTAAAGTATTGGCCAAAAGGCCCATAGCGAAGGAAGGGCCCAAGCCCAAAGTAAGTAAAGGCCCATAAAAGTACTATATATAGAGGGGTCTTCCCTCATTATAGGAGGGACTCCTCAACTTCTCAATCTCTCTCTCTCTCTTGCACACTCTCAATATTGATTTCACCGGTAGCTCGAGGGAATGTCTGAGCTCCGGCATATATTATCCTTGTTATTGACTCTCACACTTTTTTTTTTTTAACCAGGTTGAATCCTGGGGTAGTAGTTCCGATCCCTCATTGCTACTACCAGGAAAATCGCGAGATGTGCCCAAAATGATACAGGGTTTGAGAACAGTGCAACTGATAACACATACAAGGTCCAACCTCAGAAGAAAGCAAAGTGCTTCCACCAAGTATCGAACCCACGCTGCATGCCTCCAGCATCTTATGTCCCCCTCCTTTTACCACTCGGCTATGCCTCGGGGGCTTTAGCTGGGATAACCTTTCAGCACCCTAACAGTGTTCTCTCTTTGCAGACTAAACAGCCAGATATCCAACCGACGACATCATGGACCAGTCACATGCGACGAGACTTTTGGCACCCCCCCCCCTCTCGTGGCGTGATCACCCCAGTTGGTCGAGAGAATGGGTGCAATATCACAATGGCATTTCACGGAGTCATTCTCAACCAAAATATTGGCCAGCACCTGAATCGATTTGTTGGTGATATAGTTGGAGAAGGGAAAAGAGACCAACTTCTGATAGCTGCAACCAATGGTGGTAATTGGGTGTTACCGGTTAAGTTTGGATAAAATCATTATCTACCCAATATGGTTAATGAGTAGTTTTGGATATTATCCAATATCAGCTTAATAGGTGTTATTGGATAATCCTATCCATTAATAAATAATACTAGATAATACCCAATAAGCAACATTATATTTTATTCACAAACACAAACGCTCACATACAATACACACACAATACATATATTGTACACATACTGTACATGCTAAAACACGCACACACCCACACAATACACATACACACACAAGCTTTTGAGAATCTTCCAAATTGGCATTGGTTTTCAAGTTTCTCCTAATATTTGTTCTCCTAAACGGGAAAAACTAAACATACACATACACACATAATGGTAAGTTAATAGCTTAATGTTCACAATATTTTACAAACTTTTTACCGTTAATAAAAAATCATGAGTCCTATTTTCAACAATGACCGAAATAATCTCCTAATTTTGACTTTTATCTTTTTCTTTCATTTTTTTTAACTCTTTAAATAAAAAATGACATTTGCAATAGTGTGACCTTTGATATACTATTTTTATCACCTAATATATATGTATGTATATGTATATATATATATATATATATATATATATATATATATATATATATATATTGGTTTGTTTTTTACCTCCTTTTTTACTTTGAAAAAAAACACACACACACACATATATATAGTCTTTTAAGTCAAAGTTCTATAATAGTCTTCATAAAAATATATTTGCTTATTGATTTTGACACTAATAAATGATTTTTGCAAAAGTAATAAAAAATCAAAAAAGTCAAATACTTTATTAAAACAAAATACAAAATAAAATTAAATTAAATGGAGCAGCAAATGAAAAGTGTACGGTACAATAGGTTGATGCAATTTTTGTACAATTCTTTTCAAATTACACAAAAAAGAATAATTGAAAACTTATATTTATTGTAATTATATATAACAATCAAACATTTTTAATTGAAAATAAAATAATAAATACGTTCATCATAATCAACAATTTTTATGATTACTTGTATATATTTATATTAAACTTTCAAATAAATTTTAACAACTGGTCTAGCCTAGTGGTAGTAAGCTTTGGTATAAAACAACTTGATCCTAGTTTGAATTTTGCTAATAACAAGTTTTGTATTTATTTATTATTATTTTTAAATAAAGAGCATGCAGTGGTGATGGTGGCAGCGATGTGCGGTAGACGGTGGTGGTGGTGGCCGGAGGTTGCCTGCGGCAATGGGCGGTGGCAATATGTGGCAGTTTTCGGAGGTTGGAAGTGGTGACACTAGTTGATAAACCCAATAGTGGTGGTGATATTATTGAATAAATCCAATTGATATCCGGTTAATATCCATAATTATCTATTTTGTCATTGGTTTTTAATAGGTGTTATCCATTAACATCCAATAAATCATTTATAATGGATATATTAGATAATCCAATAAATTAGATAAAATTTTGTCACCCCTAGCTATAACGAACAAGTATCGGCCATTAAAACCGACTGTCTTAGCATTTTAGGTTCTTTCAGCAACAGTCAATGGATATACCAAGAACGTGTTTCCATCTACTAGTACTCCTTATCTCAACTCTTAGAAACTGTTGTTTATTTTAAAAAATTAAATTAAAGTATAAAAATGTTAATTAACTTCCAGCTGATTCATTTTACCATTAGTTTTTAAAAATATCATATATTTTTTCAAACCTTCACAATATTTTAAAACTAAATATGACATTGTATTCATCTCCAGTTCGTTGCGTACACTCTTCCAAGTTTCCCTCTCAACGAGTTGAATACAATTACGTGACAGACTACCGGGTGTATTCAAAGATGTTTACCCCCTCGTTCCTTCCGAGTTCCGAGCAGTCTATGCTAAAAAATCTAATAACTAATATATATATATATATATATATATATATATATATATATATATATATATCGGATCCTCTATTTCAAAATTGTATTTCATCTCCTATTTCACCGTCAGATTCTTGTCACATGTCAATCGTAAATAAACAAAATCAATTACTAAGCTGATTGTGTTTCCATAACAATAAGAATCCGTAAAATCTAGCTTAATGTTTTCTTTTGTGAAAAATTCTGATTAAAACATGACAAGAATCCAACGATGAAATAAGAGATAAAATACAATTTTAAAATAGAAGATCCAGACGCGAAGTAAGTACGTAACATAGAGAGAGAATAATATTAACATACTCTTTAAGTTAGATTTTTTTGGTTCAGAGACGCGACACATAAACTAAAATATCATGAGAGTTGTTAGCTTACATTGAAGATTATGATCCTTCCAATGAAAATTCTAATTATTATAAAAGAAAAAAATGGCGTTTAAGTGAAATAAAGTCAAAAGTAAACGGTCAACAAAATTTATAACCCCTCCTTCCAGATGTTTGCTTTCTATAATATATAGTAATATATATATATATATATAGTGAAAATTTAATTCTTAAATGAATGCTTATAAGAACATCGCATTCATGAACCTTTTAAATAGTTTATTCATCATATCACATTTTAGCTTACAAATTTTTTCACTATAAATATATCCTCTACTACTTATAAACATGTAAAAGCTTCATAATATGGATCCATTACTAAATATTTCATTTTTCATATTATACATGTGAAAGCAATATATTTCTTAACAAAAATAAATTTGTCATTTTAAAACACACAAAAATTATAAAAATATATTACACTCACCAAATAATTTATTTATTTTTAATTTTATTTTTTTTAAAACGATACATGCAAATTAAAGAAACAATGCACCAATAGTTAATTAGTGAAACTAAAAAAAGGAAAAGAAAATAAAATCCACAATGGATCGAAGCTTTCGGCAAAGCTTTATCAAGGTTTACGAACCTCCAACTGGAAGGTGCCTTAGGTTTCGTTTGGTGCAACGTTTTGAAAATATAGCTTTTTAAAACACAATATTTTCAAAATGCAGTTTTATTTTTGTAAATACGTTTGGAAAATTATTTTAAAACACTATTTTTCATAAATAGAGTAGTTGTAAACGTAGCATATTTTTAAAACGCTACAAATTGGAGCGTTTTAAAACGCTCCACATTTTAAAAATGTTGTATTTTAAAATGTTGCATTAAAACACTTTTAAAGAGATAACACAACATTTTTTACCAACGTTTTGACTAAAACGCTCCACCAAACAAGCACTTAGTAAATCTAACATTAATAATAACATCAACATTAAGGCGAATGTGATGTTATATTGTTTATAAATTAACATCAACTTAACATTAAAAAAAATAAGATTTTAAAAGTGAAATAACATGAATAAAACAATAAAATAATGGTAATAAAATTTATATAATATGTATGTAATTGATATATATATATATATATATATATATATATATATATATATATATATATATATATATATATATATATATATATCAGTATCGATTCGGCTCAATTCAATTATAAAAATCAGTTTTTATATAGAACTCAGACCGAATCTTCTTGGACCAAACTAAATCAAACTAATTGATTCAATCTAATTCAATTTGGTTTGGCAGTTCAATGGTTCAGACTTACACCTTCAGTTTTTTCCTTTTTTTTCCTTTGCTAACATAGACTATCATTAATATCAAGAAATTTAATACTTCCTCCGTTCCTAAATAATATCGTCCTAATTGATTTGGCGCACAGTTTAAGAAAAAACAATTGACTTGATTATTTATATTGGTTTAATGTGTAGTTTTCTTTAAAGCTCATGTGTATGTGACTCATAATTAAAATAGAGTGAAAAAGTAAGGATAAAGTGATAAAAATGATATTATAAAAAAGTAAGTTTTAAACTGAACAATTATTTTGAAATAAACGAAAAAAGAAAGGACGACGATAATTTAAGAACGGATGGAGTAATAGTTTAAACTTAACTATGCAAGTTTTGAACTCAACTAACTTACCATCTAAGGCTAATCCAACTTAATATTTACCACCAAGGACCAACTTCAGAGAGTGTACAATGGGGTAGCAATATTTGCTCCTATAAGCTATACATTAATTTAAAAATAACTACATAATATCTTAAGCTATCCAAGAAAAACAATTATTTCAGCATAAACTCCAATAACTTTATATTTTAAAAATATTTTTGTTTATTTAATTGTAGAAAATTAATTTGATGTTAAAATGTAGCAAACCAACCCTCTTTTTAAATATAAAAATATGTACGTACTTTTAAAAAGATAAGAAGAAAAATAAATCGGCAGAAGAACCAAAACGACTCCAAATCCAAGATATGCGCCTCTTTCTCCCTTTCTATGTGTTAACATTTTAGCATCATCATTTTATTTTCCCCATTGTCTTTCTTGATAAATTTTCAGTCAATTTTTTTTTCTAAATTAAAGTACATATTTTTACTCATAAATAAAGACTTGGTTTATTTCATCTGGATATTAGAAAAACTTGTAATGATTTTTTAAGTTTTTCTAGCCATTTTTCTGTAAAAATATTAAATTAATGAAGATAAAGATGATAAAATATATAAATGTATTAGATTTTGTGTTACTTGATGTGGCAAAATCATAGTTTAGGCCGTCCGTACGATGGGTAGATATCTGGGCTTGAATATGCTTCCTTGAACCTAGTTAAGAACACAGAAAACCTTAGTGGAAGTGCAAGGCAGGGCCTCGCGAAACCACTCCGGCGTGAGAATAAATATCGTATGAGAGAGTCAAAAAGCAATTTGACAGAGGTTCTAGGCTCAAGGAAGAGTGTGTACCTTGTTTGTGACTTATGGAGGGGTATTTATAGGCTCTGATGGCCTATAATCCGTCTGGAATCCAGTTTCCTTAGATATCTCGTAGGATTAGAAGAGAATCCCTTGATTTTAGGCGTGATACGTGACTGGCTGCGTGAATATAGGAGCAGATAAGGCAAGTGTCCTGCTTGGATATGAAAACATTTGACTTGTCTTGGGAAGCAAGTTTCCGGGGTTTCTTGCTCGATGTGTGCCCAGGCGAGCAAGGCTCTGCCCGGCTACTTGATGTAGACTGAGTTGAAGTAAACGTAGATCCCGGGCGTGGCCCCTGGTCGGGCAGGCAAAGTCAGTTCTCGATCATGTTTGGACGGGATGAATCCGATTCTTTGCCCGGTGTGAGTGTGGTCCCTGGGCATGACCCCTGGTCGGACAGACATGACATGTACCTAAGCAGGCTTAGGTTGCAGTTGCTTTATCTGTTGCTCGATGTTTTGTTAGCTTTGCCCGCTAAACTGGTAAGCCCCCCACTAATTATGCTCGTGACTAATATGTGATGATAGATCGTGCTTTACTCGTGACCCAGATTTGGCCGGGCACATCATTACTATTAAAAAAATTAATTTAAATAAAATAAATACTCCTTCCGGACCTTATATATAAGCAAAACTAACTAATTTCACACAAATTAAGAAAGTAAGTTAAATTGTTTTGATTTTATATAAAACAAAAATATACTTACTAAAATACCCTTAAGTATCTCACTCAAAACTGATGACAATTAATACAATATTAACTCATTTTCATTAATTCATTATAGCTTCTTTTATAATTAGTGGCTCTTTATTTATAGAAGAATGTGCACATCTTGAAAAACAAAAGAATTAATAAGGGATATTTTTTGTATCAAACTTCTTAGAAAGTTATGAGTAAAATTTAATATGGATGATTTTTGTTTATATTTAAGTTCATCAAAATTTAATATTTTTTGTTTATATATAAGTTCTAGATAAAATATCTAATAAATTATTTTATTAATTTTTAGTAAATTGCGTGGTCACATCGAATGGTCAACCTGACTACGGACTACCTCCACGGCTTCACCACCAATAAATGAATTTGGTGCACTGTTTCTTCTGCTTAGAGAGTAACTGCAAGTAGTTGGTGCAGTGCAACTTGTACTATTCAAGAATCTGTCGGCAACTACAGCTTAGAGGTGTAATAAGTCTTCGATCCTATCCTATCTTAAGCTGGTTTTTGACATCGACTTCTTAGATTGTTTAATTACAGTATTATTATTATGGAGACTAAGAGCATCCCTATTTTAGAAAAGTTAATTTTTGAGTGCTTTGAAAATATGTATAGTGATCATTAGGATTTTTTTTTTATCCAATTAGAAAAGAAGGGATTTAACTTTTTAAATAAGAAGTTGGGAAGGAGAGAGAGAGAGAGAGGGCCGGGGACAGCTGACAGATGTGTGTGTGGGGAGTGGGTTGGGGTAGGGGGAGAGTTTTGTTTTTATTAGATGATGTTAAATTTAATATTTTTTTGTGTAAGAAGATTATACAATATGAAGATATATTCTTAAGTGGGTAAGAAGAGAAAAGTGTGTAGGTGACAGTAAAACTCAGTTAAGAAGTTGTAACATTGAGGATGCTCTAATACTCCTTTGCAGGCCGACCCTAAAAGTCAAAAAATTATATTTGATTGTTTTACATACGAATCTATTTATATTAAATGAGTTAAAATAAATGATCAAAATATACTTACTCCCAAAGTATATACTCAATTTAAAGCACACCTCAACCTAAGGTTTATTCTATAGTGACATCTAATATTAGCTTTTATTCTAATTTGCATCCTAGCCGTAATATTCATTAGAAAAATAATTAAAAAATAACAAAAAGATAACGAAAAGTTATATTTTAAACTTTATAATGATATAAATTATATGACAGAAAAAAAGTAGATCGAACTAATATATACAAATAATAAATTTGAAAAAATAAATATTGAATTATGTATTCTAAATTTGTAATTTGTTTATTGACCTATGAATTACTATTCATCTATTAACTATTTTTTTGTTCTTTTAAATTATTACTTTTACTTTTAAAATTTAATCTTATATTGTAATAATTATTTTTAAATAATTTGGTGATATTTTCTATTAATAAATTTGAAATTTAATACTTGTTAATTATGTTATATTAAAAAAATATTCAAAGCGGGGTAATTATATTAATTATGCTATCTACTATTTTTTTTATGCCGCATAATTTATTTTGAACCTTGGAATGATTAAATTGCTGGTTTTACTTTTAAAATTTAACAATATATTGTAATCATTATTTTTAAATAATTCAATGATATTTCCTATTAATAAATTTGAAATTTTAATTTTTTTAATTATGTTTTATTAAGAAAAATATTCAAAACAGGGTAATTATTTTAATTATGATATCTACTATTTTTTTCTGACATATAATTTCTTTTGAACCGTGAAATGATATTAAATTGTTGGTTTTACTTTTAAAATTTAACATTATATTGTAATCATTATTTTTAAATAATTAGATGATATTTGCTATTAATAAATTTGAAATTTTAATGCTTGTTAATTATGTTTTATTAAGAAAAATATTCAAAACAGAGTAATTATGTTAATTATGCTTTCTACTTTTTTTTTCTGTCGTATAATTTCTACCATTATAAAGTTTAAATTAAAAAGTAACTTTTCGTTATCATTTTGTTATCTTTCTAATGAATGTGACGACTATGGTGCAAACTGGGACAAAAGGTAACATTGGATATCACTATGGGACAAACCTTAGGTTGGGGTGCACTTTGGAATTAAGTGGATACTTTGGGGTGTAAGTATATTTTGGCATAAATAAAGAGTGTCACTTACTTTTTAGCATTAGGTGTATTATTTTTTTTTATTAATTGTATCACTTTTGAGAATTAAATGTGTCAAAGTTTGTCCCTAGAAGTTATACTTTGCATTACAAATAAATATTGTCATTGTTGGTCTTAAAAATTTTACTTTTTAGCATTACATGTGACACTTGACTCACTTCATATTTTAAAAAAAAATATCACGTTTTATTCTTTAAAGTGTCACTTTTAACATTAAAAGTGTCAAATTTTCTCTTAAATGTGTTACTTTTGACCACAAAGTGTCACTTTGCATGAAAAACAAAGTTACTCAAAATTTTAAATTGATTTAGGACTAAAATACAAAGTTTTAACACTTAAAGGAGTTCATAGCCATGTTTAGAACATGGGAAGAGACACCAATAATTTATGAAACAATTCATTAATGCGGTGGTAGTAAGTGGTTGCGCCATGTGACCCGCACTCTTTTTATGTGGATTCAGGTTTTGGTCTTTTGATATGACGGATATGTATCATATACATGTATATTCAAGCGCGATTTGAAATCTTGTATCGTCGATCCAATCCAATAACCCGACGGATCAAGTATATGTCAATCCATATTCAAATTCGTTACTAGTTAACATATTCGATTCGAAATAGAGATTTATGGATAAAAATAATGAAAATATGAAATAAAGGAAAACCAAAAGATAACATTTATACACAATTGTGTATACAATGCATATGCATAATAATAAATATGTTATTTTCGTATCGAATTGGGTTATTAATGGATAGGTAAATGGGTAATGCTATATTTGATTCGCTAAGTAAATATATTATCATATCCAGATTCAGGTTATTGGATCATTATACAAATTCATATCTAAAATTCAGATTTGATTAAAAATAATATGATCCATGGACAAGCTTACTTGCGGTCTTTTTGATGGATTGCTAACTTCAAGTGCCTATTTTATATCATTTTTGGAGTTTCGTTTTACAAATTTAGATCGTAAGACCATCATATATGAGTCCTACTTGATCCTAAATTATGATGTGATTATTATTTTTAAATAAATCAATTGTTTTTCAAATAAAAATTTGATGTATATTTTCACATTTAAAAAAAAATTAAAACACGTAATTCGTTGTACCAAATTTGATGTATACTTTATAATTTTGAAAAAAAAAGGTTTGTCATGATATTATTAAAAAATAAAATTGACAAGAAAATAATTTAGGATTAGAGGGAAGAATTTGTGTACATTATTATATTTAATGAAGTTTTTGTTTATCACGTTGTCTAGTGGGGTAGTATATTAATTTAATTGCTGCCTAATTAACTAGAGGGAGGGGGGTTATATATGTATATATTGTGTATAAAACCACATGCAATCTGGATGCCAAGCCTTTGAAGTTAAGGTTAACTTAGTGAGAGAGAGATGGAAGGTGAAGGTGGGATGAAAATAGGAAAAGGAGGGGATAAATATAGGTCATTCATCCATGAGGAAGCAGAGAATACCGAGTGGAGGCATGGCGGCCCTCCCATCTATGATTCTGTTAATCTACTTTTTGAACAACACCGTACCAAGGTAATTACTAATTACTCCTATTATTACATATTCATTCATATACCATGAAACAGTTAATTACTACTGTAATTAAGACGTTAACTGTGATTAATTGGTACTCCTATTTAGGTATGGCCGAAGGGATCACTAGAAGAGACAGTTCAGAATGCTATAAAGACATGGGAGATGGAGCTTTCCCACAAGACTCGTCTTCAAGATTTCAGAACCATCAACCCTCGTAACTTCAAACTCATCGTCAACGGTAATATTAATATCTACATTAAAGCTCATTCTCACATGTGTACAATTAACTAAAGTTATTTAAAGGTTGAGATTATATTATTTTAAAAAATTTAATGATTGAGATTCCTCTCATATTCACATGTGTAAGAGTAGTTATCTACTTTTAATTCTCTATTTTCTCTCATTTTTTACTAAGTCACCCCCTATAATTAATATTATGAGTAGTTACATTGCATCCTGAAATTAATCTTCTAAACCATAACCCTTATAAAACATCAACATTACATTAATATAATCTTATAATAGAGCTCAATTGATTGACTCAAAACTATCTGACCATGAAGGTTGATTCCGCCGCAAAATCAAATGTTCATAGGTCAGTTACATATAACTACTTACAAATAACTCCCCCTCAACTATGTGTAGAGTTCGAATAGCGTCTCTCAACTATCACTTGAAGTAATATACCCCTCAACTGTAATATTTTTTTAAAATTGCACCTTCTATTTAGACATTGCCGTTTCAATTGACAAAATCAGATATACTAGCACCGTGTCATAGGCACGGACAAGAAAATCTAGTATATATATATACTACTATACCTGGAGAGTATGTCCCTATAAGACGGTCTTACAGATCTTAATTTATAAGACGGAGTCTTACTCTCTCATAACTCAACACATCAATACATGGTGGGTCGGGTAAACATGATTCGTCTTACTAAATATATATGTAAAACCGTTTTACCTTAGTTTTTGTCATACTTGAAATGTTTTAATGGTTACCCCCTCTTTCTAACCTTCATGGTTATTAATTATTATTATATAATCCATAGAATACAAAATAAAAAATTGAGATTTATTAATTACTCCCTCCGTTCACGGCAATCACAATGATTATGTGGATTAATATTTTGTTTTAGATTTAGAAGATATATATTTTTCTTCTTTTATGTTTATTTTATCAGTCATTTTCTTCATAAAATATCTTCTTTTTTAACCATCAAACAATTAAAAAGTTTGACGATCTAATAATTTAAGAATCAAAAACATTTTGAAAAACCTTAGGGGAGACGGCTGTAATTGTCTCTTTTTGAAACTACAATGACAAATTTGTGTAAAATAATTATATAGTGACAAAATGCAAAGATTGGTTAAAATAGAAAGACAAAATTGACATTTTTTTTCTAGAAAAATTTATAGTTGTAGTACATATATACAGAATAATCAGTCCTGGGGCAATAGGATTTTTTGGTCGTAAATAAAAGTAATAAATAAGGTATATAGTTGGTTTTGTTGAAAAAAGTATTAATTAGTATGCAGGAAGAGAGGGATTATCAGGAGAGGAAACTCTGAAGGTTGGAAGCTACAATGCATTGCTCAAGAGTTCATTGCCAGAAAAGTTCAAATACTACAAAGCCGAAGAAGAGAGCTTTGAATCGTCTCACGACGCTTTCCGATCAGCTTTCCCTCGGGGTTTTGCATGGGAAGTCATCAGTGTACACTCTGGACCGCCGGTGATTACGTACAAATTCAGGCACTGGGGGTTCTTCGAAGGTCCTTACAAGGGCCATGCCCCTACTGGAGATATGGTTCAATTCTATGGCATGGGCATTCTCAAGGTACTCCATTTCCATTGTTTGTGCACTTGCATTTGATCGGAATTAAGATACAAATTAATAATCTTGTCGATATTGATATTCTTAACCTATAACGACTTTTTGGGAAAGATGGACAAAGTTGTAATGGTAGTAGTTATAATCTTATTAGCCTTACTAATATTTTAATCCCATAATAGGTCCCTTGCATAGTCATAGTGGGATTACTGATTAGGATGATAAATTCCAAAACCCTAGTGTAATTTTACTTCTGTAAATACTTATATTTACAATATTGCAGACATACTTTATAAGTGTGATGTAAATAAATAAATAATACTACCGGATTACAAAAACCATTGTCACACTCACACATGACCAAATATTTAGAAATTGAATATAGTATATGCACTACTTGAGATTATCTTATTTATTATCAGTGTTAATAAAGCATGATGCAGGTTGATGAATCTTTGAGAGTTGAAGACGTTGAAGTTTATTATGATCCAGCAGAGCTTTTTGCCGGACTACTGAAGGGACTACCAACCTCCGACTCCGAGCAGCAAAGTACTAGTCATTCTTCATTAGGGGAAACCAATTGTTGTCCGTTTCGCTAGTAAAATTTTTCTCTAAATCCATATCTAAGGAAAAGGAAAAAATAATGTCTATTTAAGGACACGATTCACCTGAGTTGTCTACAGTTTGTATTCATTTCTGTTACTACATAAAAGGATTTGAAATATGTTTCGAGTAAAAGTACATTTTTACCATCCCTAAAGTAAAAAATTTAAGAAAAAGGTTACTTACAATTCTAACACAATATTGGTCTCATACCTAAAATTCTATCCACTCCATTCCAAAAAAAAAAATCAAAGTTGGATCAATTATTTGAAATTTCATCACCTAGGGCTACGATAAAATCAGTATCCATTAAATTTTCAAGTGCGAACTCATTCTGTATTTATTTCATCTATACCTACCAGAGTATAAAGACAGCAGAAGAGATTTGACAAACTGTGGACCAATTTTAAAGCATTTACACATTGAGACTTCAAAAGAGTAGTATAAACTTAAATACCTACCTAGATTTTGATCATAAATATATCAGTTCCTTATATAAATCATAATACGTATAATTTTTGTTCTTTGCTCTCGTAAACTACCACACATTCTAGATTTTGCCCACGTATTGTGTTTCCAAGGAAAACAAGTCACGAGCTATGACCCTTCTCTCAAGACAGAAAGGTACCTTCAATACACATTCAAGTGCCTGCAATTTTGACTAAAGGGAAAAAGCGCTCGAGAATGGAGGATGTAGTCTATTATCCACAGATCATTAAGTGAAACGCATGCAGCAGGCAGGCTGGCACATATGCAACTATCTAAACTCACTTCTACTTTGATACAACACATAAATTGCCCACTGCCAACGCCATTCACTATACTATATAAATAGATTACAACATATTTCCTACTTTTCTGTTAAAAATTTACACTAAATAAATACTTCACTTCTACGTGTTTCAATATTAGGGTCAATGCCCTGACGGCTTTCGTCCACAAGGGCCAATGTTAACATTTCTGTGCAGAATTGGTCATCTGGTTTAAGCCATAAAGCCTGATAAGAAGATGTAGAAAATACAAAATTAGAACAAAAAGAACGTGAAATGATTTAGCATGAAACATATTGCTCCCAATCTATATGCTTATTGAGCAATTCATTTCATGCAAGGGACGTTCGGGCAACTTACCTTGTGATAGTATGATATTGCTGCAGTATAGTTGTCCTGCACAGGAGGTCCACGACAACCATCAACATTACAGTTTTCATTGAATAACACAATACTTGTTAGTTAATGTGGTTCGCTAGAGTATATGTATCAAGTCCCCAAAATGAGTAACTTTGTAGTCACAAAGATTGCTCTGATCCATATACAAGATGATTGAAAAGTTGACAGAAATTACAGGATAAAGTAATACCTGCAGATGGTAAGTGTATGCTAGACCTGCGTAAGTGCTAAGGCTTCTGGTTGATAATGCTAGTGCTTTCTCATAGTATGTGACTGCCTCATGGTATCTCCTGATACAAAATTGATCATATTATAAGAATCAGGAAAAAAAATATAGCCTCTTTTTCTTTAAAAGATGTAGACAAGAGAGGCAAAAACTACTAAAGATGGAATTTAGTAGTTTAAATTCCCAAATTGTTACCCAGCCTTCATCAAGTGAGGCTAGATATTTTATCCCGAAATGAAAAACATTAATAAGCACAGCTTGGCTAATTCCCAATTAGTTTTATAATACCAAAAGCAACACAAGATTATGAAATATGAATATAGCATTCTATGTTTCAGATAGAAACTCACAACTAACTCATCGGAGTCCGACTCATTCCCAACAAACTCTGACACTACAACTTTTCAGACAGGGACATATTTTAATGGAAAAATACTCCACACTAGGAATGTTCTTCCCCTCGTCCACGCTGATGTAACACCACAGCCGCATAATACAAATTTAAATTTGCATTTTGTACGTGAATCCCAATGGACCCACCATTCACTGCCACAAAGAGCAGAAGGACGCGCAACTTGTGCAATGCTATAACAAAAAAAAGTTATATGTTCATATATGATTACCATCATACGGAAGGGTACACACACATACATAAGATGCTTCGTGTAGATGCCAGCCCTTGATGTAAGGTCAAATCTAGTGTGACAGTTGAATTATTCAAAAAAGAAGAGGGTGAAAGGAAGAGTAGAAAATAGTGCACATGTATGTCCAAAAAGGAAGAATATATAAATAACAAGAATATGTGACTTGACACTTGACTTGGAATTATGGTACATTGTTATACAATGGGCCAAATTATATAAAATCAGAGAGAATAATTCATCTGTTTTGGGGAATTGCATTTTGAATAGTCAGCATTACCATAATCCAACCTCAAGAAAAAGGAGACGAGACATAAATCCACATTGAATATCGTCAATTTTCTTTTAAGGCTGTATAAGAAGAAAACTTATTGGTCAGAAAGGAGACATACTTTAACTTTCTTAGTGCATGAGCAAGATTAACCACAGTTGGTTCCCACATTTCACTTAAAGATAATGGAATGTGAGCCAAAGTCTTCTCAAACCACCACACAGCTTTTTTATACCTGAAACCATTTAAAGATAAATTATACTGCTGAATATATGTATGCAACCACCACAGATACACACGCACGCATGTGTGTATGGAGGTTCTAATCAATTGCCAAAATGGAGTTACAAAGCTGAGTATAATGCCAACAAAGTACTGATTATAACAGTCAGCACCAATCACCCTTCAATACAATCTATCAATGGCAAGCAGCCGGGTCAAAAGTAGAACAAGCACATTGCAGTCGAAGGACAAAAGCTCAGCCAAAAATATCTTGTACCACAAATTTCATGAGAACCAAACATTCTTACTCCTTCATATGATAAGCAACAACTCCGAGTTCGTTATAAACAAGTGGATCTGATGAGCATATTGCCTTTGCCTGCATGAAAAACTGAAGACAATATCCTATTAAAAACAGTGATCGTAGAAAATCACAGTATCAAAGATTAGCAGAAAATTGCCTGCCTATGTACAGCACATACACAAACAGACATATAGTTCCTATGATCAGATTTTTCAACAGCAAACATGTACATAGAAATGTTAAGCATGTTCTAAAAAAAATCAGAATCACTAAAATGATTGTATAACAATAGAATTCCCATGTTCTAGAAATTTTCCAAGATTTTCCATGTCACAGAATCCAAAATACTTGTTCGCCACTGTTCCATGGAGTAAGGCAAGGTTAAACTCTAACGTAGAGAGAGAGAGAGAGAGCAAGGCCAATAGTGATGATATGATGTATCACCTGATCAGCAAGTTTGAAGCTGTGGGTTCGCATGTATTCCATTCCAATGTATAAAGTTGGTAAGTGGCACCTGGAATAAGAGAATATCAAGATTCAACCTGTAAAAGACAATTCATAACTGATAAGTAATACGAGGACTTCCTGGAATGGATCGAGAGATTTGATAAAAGCTTCTTTAATTTCACAATGAAACATTATACACTTTCACCCATTAACATGCAACTACGAGGAAATTATCTCTAAACAATAAAAAGTTATCTGAATTTAAGTTTAAGTACCTTAATGCCAAGAAACTGACTATTTTATTAAAAGGGAACATCTCATGGATGGAAAGGTAACAGGCATATGAGGATGTTGGCAGAGAGATTAACTAGCAAACCTTGGGGGATTTAGGAGCTTAAGCATAACAAAAAAAAAATCAAGTTTTCATTTGAAAATCTTTCTGAAAAGGATGAGAGATATTCAACTCAACTCAGCATTTGTACCAACTACTTGAGGATGAGAGATGATTTTAAAAGAAATAGGAAGTATGAGAGATGTTTACTTATCCACTCCATTCTGAACTGACACCAATTTATTAACTATGAAAAGACACTGGTAGACAAGAAGTGAAATCGACGGCACTGAAGAAAGGGCCAGATAAATTTAAGTACCCAGGAAACAAACGAGCAGCAGTGCGATAAGCTGACATTGCTTGGTCGCCTTCTTCTTGGGCAGCATAAGCATTCCCATAGCCCACCCACCCTGGAGCAAATGTTCCATCAAGACTAGTAGCCTTGCTGCAAATAAAATAACCAACGAGAAAATGTATCACCCCCTGAAACTCAAAAACGAAGCAACAAGCATATAACAATCACGGAGTTATAAATTTCAGATCTCAATCAAGAGGGGGAAGAACGGGATCAATATGAGTATATGACCATTTCCTTACTATGTGAGACACCAAACCAATTAGGTGCACAACTCTTAAATCAGATATACTTGGAAAATCCAGATTACAAAGGAAAGATGTAAATATAATCTAAACATGTACATGAGAATCTCTCAAGCACTGAAGCATTTGGTATGGTAATATAAAATATTCCATATAGGCCCCATCTCATCTAAAATAGAATTCCCATATATTTGGTAAGTTGTTAAACATTCGAATCCCATATTTACATCCACAATTTGCTTATTTGGAACTGTCCAGTCTTTAAAAAGCCTTGTATACGGTGCAATATTCAAAGCACCTGGTTCGAGAAAAATTGCACAAAGGAAGAGTACTTCAATTTATGAAGCGCAAGGATACGAATGAGACACCACTTTTCTGATCAAAATTGTAAACTTATCAACTAAGTCTGCCATTAAGCATGTCCTGTGATTCATTCTTACGCAATTGCACTTACTGGCAGATAAACTAGTACTTGCCTTTGAGAAGGATATACAACTCCAAGATGGAGAATGAATAATTTGGGTGGACTAAAGTAGAGTGTATGATCATTACCTGAAATAGCGACGTGATTGATCATACTTCTTGATACAATAGTAGTAGCAACCAACAGCAAACCATGATAGAGCCCTTGCAAAAATGAACATAGAAAGATCAACAGACACAGTAAGTAAATAGTTTCAAGTGCCACCGGTAGTATATTAGAGCATTATTTCTATATACATAAGGCAAAAATATATCAATTTGCATTTCTATAATGTCCATCACTAGCACTAGGCCTGGCAAAATACCCGTTACCCACTAACCCAACTTGTTAAACGCCCAACCTAACTCAACACATTAAGATAACGGGTTGGGATTAACCCATTGAAATTATCATGTTAGAATGGGTTTAACCCAGTAACCAGTTCTGTATTTTTCTAATATAGCCTCCAACCACCAACCACACTCATGCGCCGGCTGCCACCATCTACCACCAGCAACCACCATTCTGTAACCTCTGACAACCGTCTTGGCACTGTCCATAAAACCAAAGAAATAGGAACAGCCATTACATATATCTCGGAGTCAGTACTCAATACATAAATCATCTGAAGAGAAATTCATAGCATTTTAAATTATTTCGCTTGGGTTAACGAGCAATAAGTTATGCCCAAAAAACTGCCATGGTAGTGAGGAAAAATGCCAAGGGTGTCATTTTATTCACTACCCTAACAAGTTTTTAGGCATGGACCCCATTCACCCCATTGAAATGATTCAAAGTGTTATGGGTTTCTTTTTGAATAATCTACGCATGGACTGTGACTGGATGCATGCATACATATATGTATGGGGAAGTTTTCAATGATTACTTTCTCTTACCAACCATTAATGGTTCTAATTATATTGTCCATTAGATCAAAAATAAAGGATGATATCCATTGATTGAATTAAATAGTTTGTATTCTTTGGAGAAGAATTAATTGCATTATCAACTAAGCAATAAATCTCAGCCTTTGATTTTAGATCCAATGTATAATATAATAGTAACCATCAATGGTTAGTGAGAGAGAGTAACCCTTTTGTGGTTAGTGAGAGAGAGTAACCCTTTTGAATGGTTACTTTCTATCACTAACCAACCATTGATGGCTACTATTAATATTATCCATTGGAACAAAAATAAAAGGTTGAGATCTATTAATGCATTTAATAGTTTGTATTCTTTTTAGGTGCATTAATTACATTTTCAAAGTACCCAACATAGTTACGAAAGGCGCTCGCCTCTTCGCCTGAGGCGAGAGGCGAGGCGAGGCGAGGCGAGGGGGTTACGCCCCTTGTATGTACAGGCGAGGCGAAGATACAGAAGCGTGGCTGGGCTATCGCCTTTTCGCCTTTGGATGAGGCGAGAGGCGAGCAAAGGCGAGAAAAGGCGTACATTATAGAAAACCCTAAAAATATGACGTCATTTTTACTTTTTAGGGTTTTAACTTTTAACCTAAAAAAGCCCACTTACCGTCTTATGGTTCACCCCATGTACGGCATTCCCACGCACGACTTCGGCTGTTAGAATTCCACGTACGACTTCGACTATTCAACCTCAATCGAAGAGATTAAAAAAGCCTCTTCCCTAACGGCTAAACAGAGACAAACGACAGCCACGAACCTGACGAACGAACTGTCGACTCTGTTTGTGCTTCGCAGAGACAAACGACAGAGAAGAACGAACTGTCGACTCTTACAATCACGCAGTCACAAACAAACTGTCGACTCTGTTTGTGCCTCTTACACCCTCCGGTCCTCAACACTGCCATCTTCAACAATCAGACAACCAATCCTCAACACTTTCGTCTTCTACAATCAAACTAACAGGTAAGTGGTAACTTTCGTCTTCAACAATTGCATGATAATTCGATTTCTTCCTCCTTTTCTTCTTTTCTTCCCTTTTTATACTCAGTTTTGCCTCTCTTTACTCTACTGAGTCTTCAAAAAATATATTACTTTCTCTTGTTTCTATTTTTTTGGTTAAATTGACTTCAACACTTTCGTCTTCTACAATCAGATCAGACTAACAGGTAACTTTTTGCTAGTTGCTACTTGTTTCATGACTTTATTAGAAGTTTTACTTAATTTGGAATTTCATCTTTTGCTATTAAATTGTAGGTTCGGATGTTGAGCAAGTGTTTTTGGATGTTGAGCAAGTGTTTTTGGATGTTGCCTTGTTATTTTATGTGAATTTTAACTTAATTTTATATATTATTTTCATTTATAAATGCTTTGGATTATGTAAAATTAATCTATATATATATATACTATTTTTTCTTACTTTTTTGCCTTGTTCGCCTTTCGGCCGCCCGCCTCTCGCCTCGCCTTTCCCCTGGAAAATGGACCTCTCGCCCGCCCCTCGCCTTCCACCTTTAATAACTATGGTACCCAATTAATCTTAACCTCTTAACACATTCACCATTTATAGACACATATATATGTGTGTGTGTGTGTGTGCACGCGGTTGCGATGGCCGATGGGTGCTAGCAGCCACTGGCGAGTGTCATTGTACTCGCTCACAATTTATTGGACATGACTTCTTGCTTGTGCACTATTTAAAGTACTATGGATTAGCTTTTAGATGATTTAGGAATAGAGTATGACTTGAAAGACACACAAACACGCATAAATATATAATTTGGGAGATTATATTTTTTTACGTTGGAACGGGTAGAAGCGTTGACCCAATCCAGACCTGTTAACTAAATGGGTTATAATGGGTACTGCCTGTTGCAGCTTATTAACTGCTTTAACCCAACCCAACCAACCCACCTGTTTGACAAGCCTAGCCATCATAGTGGCTGTCAAGAACAGAGATTGTAGTAACAGCACATACTCGAAATGACAAAATCCCAAAAAACAAATTTCTGTACACTTAGTAGTATGAACCTGTTTCTGAGTACAAATTTCGTTTCAACCTGTTCACAAATTTCCGTACACATGATATAATTTGCTAAACACGCGAGATGAACTTGTCACAGTGCTTGAATCACCAGTATCAGACACTACACATTATGTAATGCTGTCAGCCTATCAGATGCAAGGCAATCAGATTGCAGATGCATATAAATTTCCTCAATTCAAATTAGGTATGAAACTGAACAAAAAAACTCCCTCTAATATGTTTTTTGTTGCATGGTTGCTTGATATGACTAAGTTTCCACTTCCAAAGAGTATGATTTACTAAAGAACACTGCATATGTATCTGTGTCTCAATGTGCAGTACTCTATTCAGTAATGCATCCGCAGCTTCTGCACAGCATGTTCCAGATATCTGTACCAGAGTTCAGATATCATAGTATTGAAGCTTCCTTCAAAACATTATAGAGAAGGGCCTTAATCCACTTTGATACAGTTTAAATTCTACCAAGCACATGACTTCATTGTCCTACATTTCATGCTTTTCGAAGTTTATCCTAAATCAAAAAGGATGCTAAAGCTCTTACGATGAAGGTGGATACATTTCCAATGGGATGATGGCTGATTCTACAAAACAGGGAATGTCTGACTTTGGTTCTCTCTGGCTAATGATTTTCACCCTCAAAGAAAGGGGAAATGAACATTTTCTGAGGTCCTTATCCACAAAAGGGAAACTAAGAAGAAATAATTAAGATAGTACTATCCTCTATAGAGTTGTTGGACTATCCGCCGTAATAGTAACATCCAGTGTGCCATTTATCATTTATGCGGAGCAGAAACTGCTTCTATCCACTACTTGGCCATAGTTCTTTGTTCTTCAAAAAATACTTTATTATGTTTGAGAGAAAATAATTGACCTCAATTGAAAAAATTAATGATGAAAACCTTAAAGATGTGATTTAATTTGAAAGGATTTGATAAGTATGTAGGGGAAATATTAAAAGAAAGGCACAAAGTCTTACTTCTGAGGATAGTCCTTCACTAAGTTGCACGCCATAAGATAGAGCTCATTTGAATGACCAAGCTCCATGGCTGCTGCTAAATGAACCATGGTACATTTCAGATGGAAGGGGTCCTTTTCAAGCAATCTGGACCATAAGGTGAGAGAATGTTAGAGGCCTGCCAAAGCCAGATATAATTTACTGACTAGAAGCAACTATTTTCTTTTACAGCCTTCGCCAACTTACATGGAAGTCAGTTCAAAGCATTTCTGATATTCACCAGACTGATGGTAATATTCAGCTTTACAGGCTAAAAGATCCGTGTTGTTTTTCAGCGTACACATGAAAGAGTTATCAGAATGTTTAATACTAATATCGTCTTGTTCCAGATCATTGAATTTCGCTTCTACTGCAATCCCTTTATCATACTGCAAAAAATTATAAATATTATCATTTAAAAATATACACACATATAATTATATATAACATCAAATCATAACTAGAGCTGTAAAAATATAATGCTTGAAGCTATCGATATTACCGTCTCCAATAATATATGCTTACCTTTTTAATCAAACATGAATAGAATGAAGAGAGCCAACAATCTTCAGGAGCGAATTGCAGAGATGAAAGTAGACTTCTCTCTGAAATTTGTTTAAAAATCAAACAGGACTTCATCAGACATAATAGAATGAAAAGATTCAACCATCTACAAGAGCAAAGCACATAGATGAAAGTGACTTCTCTCTGAAATTCAATTAAAAACAAAAGAGAACTTATTTGATCTTCTGAGTAAATAATATAATATTTGTTTGCAATAACGTGACTGGCAAGTTAATGCATTTTGAGAACGATCAATCATACGGATAAACTAAAGGTAACATAAAGAAAAACACACAAATGCTCAAAGAGATGTACGAATCTAGTTAACCAGGTGTACTACTTCTCACCTTCTTCACATGTGAGCATATGATTCTCAATAAGACATTCCAATGCCTGAAAAGATATTAAGTATGGGGAAGAGATTTATAATACATCAGCAGTAAATACAAAGAATGAAAACCCAAATTTGAAAAATGTAACCAATCATAAGTTTATCAAGCAAACAATAAAGAAATAGTAGTGAATTTGAAAAACAAAAAAACACACGAAATTTAAAAATATTTTTTTAAGCATTTCAGCGTCTCTTGGGACAATATGCACACTTAGAAAATAAGAGCTTACAGCAAAATGCATTTTGCAGGGGATACTAAATCCCTTATTACATATCACAGCTCATGCCATCTGTTTTGAAATCTAAATGATCCGGAACTAACAGGGTGGAGATAATAATGATGATCAAGGGCGATAATTAAGAATGGTGATAGTGATGGTACTAATAAAGAACAGTCACATTTTTATGACATAAAACATTTGAGCATACCTCATAACATAAAGGATCAGCTCTGATGGCAGCCTTGTACCTTTAAGCATTAAAAGTAGAGTATAAATTAGATGAGCTCTTTCACTCTATTATCAGGTAAAATTTACCACAAGTAATAGTATTGTAACACATACATGGACTAAAGAAACATGAAAACTGAAATGATTTGAAAATTCTAAGTAGAAGCCCAATTTTGGTCCATTCGACACCATTTCTGGCCAATTTATCCTTTCTAATAATGCAACTTTTGACCATTTCCTTTTTCATAGAAAACTAGAACTGTTCAGGATATAACCCTATGCTAATATCACTGGGGCATTCTAAGTAGTTAAGTCAATCACAAGAAATGGAAATTACAAGCATAACATAACTGCATATATGTTTAAACAAAATAGCGCATGAACCATAGCATAGGTAGGTGTGTGTGTGTGTGTGAGCTTGCTATGAAACTAACCATTGCCTAGCCTGAGAACGATTTTCCAGAGCTTCATATGCCTTGCCTCTTAGGAAACATATTGCTGATGAAATCTGCTATAAGATAGAAGAATCAAATTTCTGCATACAAAACTCGGTAGAGATCACACCAGTCAAAGTCAGAAGTCACTATGGTAGAACCACAACTCCATAACAACCAGAGCATGGTCAGTGTTCTTGTTACATGAATACAGATTTAAAATTCAAAAGATGGGCCAATAAATATAGGTCAACATGTTTATCCTCTATTTCTTTTATATATTACTTGTTAATGAAGAACCTCTGCAACCCCTCCAACAAGGAGAACAAGATTTCAAGATAAATGACAGGCCTAGCCCAAGCCAGTTGATGTGGGTAGCAAACCCATTGCATCTGATTTTGGCATAACCCTGTATAGCGGAGTGAGCGTAATGTCAACAATAATGCTATAAGTTGTAGCCCTATCCCGAATGCGTAACACATGAAGAGGTTATTGACATAAACACAGTTAATCTATACACTATACAGCTCTGTTCAATCTGAGCTTATTCATTATTTTTCTTGGTGATTGACCACCCCCGTATCCAAAGATCATAGCTAAGTTTAGGCTTATATGAAATGTGATTGCATCAAGCTCAAAGAGAACTTTAGAAATGGAAAGAGCCAAGTACACAACAGTTTATCAGGCTTGCCCATATACGATTTCAATCTCAAATACAACTGATCGAATGTGAAAAATAAACAATGATAATAGTAATAATAAAGATGAGGAAACCATACATTAATTTCACGATCTTCCCCATCTTTGTCCAAGTACATGACATGGGAGTCCTTGGTATCACTGACATTCCCATGTTCATCCACTTTAGCTTCACCAAGCATTAACAGGCACTGATCCCACTCTTTCAGTTCCTCCTGATCAAATGTACAAAGCAGTATACTTAAGAAATAGCTTCCTACCGATACTGGAAAAATGTTGCATTTTATTGAACTTCCATTATGGAAAGAAAGCATAATTTCTGACAACTGGTTGTGTATACCCTCAAATGAGGACTTAGAAGTTAACTCACAAATTTACTATGAACTTCAGCTATTTTGAGAAGTGGTGAGACCCTAAGCCCATAAATAATTTGCAGGTTTCCATAAAACACAATAGCCCTATTTTAGTGTTTGGGATCTTAGTCCTATCCAAGCCATTGAATTGGAATTGCAGCTCCTATCCCGCAATGGTTTTGTATTTTTTTTGGTTTTTTTTTTTTGTTGCTGCTGCCAATAATGGTCGTTCCATTCCATGTCAAATTAGTGCATATTCATTCCATGATTCTAAGGCATGACCAAAAAAAATTATGCATAACATTAGCTCCAAATACAGAGAAAAATATAAAAATTAGATTTAGGGGAAATAGACGAACGAGACATTTGGCGGCAAGATAGCGGAAGCGGAGATCGCGGAGGACTATCTGAGAGGCATTGAGGAGGTGGAAGGCACGTCGGTAGTGGCGGCCGAGGAATAGAGCTTGTGCTTGCATGTAAATGTCTGCTGGGTCCGATGTGAAAGCAGCAACCTTATCGGCAAAGAAGATCGCCGATGAGTATAGATGCTTGCTTACACAGTCCCGCACTACGCCTCTCAATTTCTCGATTTCTTCTTCCCTCATTCTCCCCTCCTTGATTTTGAATTTGATTCTGAACCAAATCTCAGTTTAAAATTGGAGAGAGAAGAAAGAGAGGGTTTTGGGGTTCTACAGAATTGAAAAGAGCGGGAGGTTTATTTTGTTTGTGGTCGAGAAAAGGGACGTGGGCCGGTTTTCTGCAAGAGGTGGCAAAGTGGACTGGAATAATTGCGTCCCTCCGTAATTAAATAACTTTCCTAATCGATTCGGTGCATAGTTTAAGAAAAAATAATTGATTTTATTATAGTTTTTTTTAAAGCCCCGTATATGTGGCCTATATTTAAAGTATAGTGAAAAAGTAAGGATAAAGTGGTAAAGATAATATTCTAAAAAGGTAAGTTTCAAACTGGATAATTATTTTGGGACGGAAGAAAAAGGAAAGGAGGACGATAATTTATGGACGGAGGGAATAATTATTTTACTGTTTTTTTTTCAACCGGTAAAGCACTTTTTGAAAAAAAAATTTTGTTTCAAAAATATCTCATACCCCTTCTCCTTCTCATTTCTATAGCCTTTTTTCCACGCCTTTTGTTGCACTTTTCTTTTGTGAATTATATTTCCCCAAAAGTGCATCAGGAAAGAGAGGAGCAACTGGGTATGGTAGAGAGAGAAAGAGAGGAGCAAATTGGTGCCAATTTCATTCCCAGCATTTGGGATGCGTTCAACAATGGCATTTTTCATGATTATACATGTTTGTCTTCTCATCTTGATGGTCATTTATAGTGATTCATATGCATAGTTCAAGAAGAGTGCATCTCCACGTGAATGACGTGATGGGCATGGAAGTGTGTTTTGGTTTGATGTAAGAGAAGTGAGAGAAAGGCAGAGAAAATTGATAAAAGAGAAGGAGATACGATGTATATTTGTCGGCATTAAAGACAAACGATGCTCAAAATTTGAGCGACACCCAATTTTCTTCCTTGTGACGCCCAAAATTTTGAGCGACGCCCAATTTTTTTCTTTATGACACCCAAATTTTGGGCAGTGACTTTTGCATAACGATGCCCAAAAATTTTGATCGACGCCCCCAAGATTTTTGACCGACACCCAAATTTTTTTATCGACACCACAAAATTTTTGAATGACGCCCAATTTTTTTTACCGACGCACAAATTGGGACAGTGACTTTGTGTGCGCTTTTTTCTTTCATTAAGAGTATCTTCGACATTTTCTCCTCAAAAGTGTACTTTAACTGTTAAAAACAAGTATATGGAACTTTTTCAGTTATAATATCATGATAAGGGATTGGCTCGATTATCACCCGATATGATTTTTTTCTGATCCAATGGGCCTTGTCACATTGTCGGGTGGAAATTATGGGAAACTGACGCAAGTGTTGGCACGGTTTGATCTGAAGTTTGTTTTTTTAATTTTGGATATTTGTTTTAGGGTTAACTAGTTTTTGTACTTATGCGTTAAACACACGTTAGATGTCTTATTCAACTGACTATACATATGTAATTAGTAAAATAAAGAGGTAAAATAAAATTAAAATAATAAATTAAAAAGAACCGCTTAAATAGAAATATATCATTGTAAATTTGTACTAATCATATTTCAATTGTTCATTACATCTTACTTGAATTGATTTGTTTCACTAATATGAATAAGAGCGGCAATTTGGAGACTATTATTCTTTATTATGAAAAAGAAGTGGTTGTGAATAGATTTTCTATTATTTATACTAATTTAAGAAGTAAAAATTTGATAGTTATTCAATTACCCAAGTGATACTTCAGCTGCCTGATTTCTACATTCATTCAACAATATTTACAATGTAAGAAATATAGTTGTTACGTTCAATTAACTTGATTCAAGAAAAACAGAAAATTAAGAGTTTTTTAATAAATCTAAATACAAACCAATGCAAAGAAGAATGCGAAGAGATTCTGACATTATTTATTCAATTAACCATAACATTGACATTTTTTTATTTTTAATCTCAAAGCAAAAGTTGAATATTAAATGTAAATGTAATCTAGATATTGGAGATTAGACTTATTTAATGATGATATATTTTTAGTAAGTTGATTTAGGAGAGAAACTGTCTTATTTAGCTATGTTATGTGCATTGGTCCCTCAATTATGGGTCATTCTCAGTATTAGTCCGTTAACAATTTTTTTTATCAAATTTGGGTCCTAAAAGTATTCAATTTTCACAGAGGCAATTTTTTTTATGGATGTCGTTAAATTTTTTTTGTTAAATTGCCCACGTACCTCTCACGTGCATTTAAAAGGGCTAAACTGAAATTCTATCAAACTTAACATATATCACAATTTACAAATAAGTCCCTAGGGTTTCAAAATATACCATAAAGCTTTCATCCCCAATTGTTATGGTCCTCCCCATCCAACCTTTGTCTGAATGACATCCAATATCTTTTTTTTTTTAATTTCTAGGAACAAATGTGGTTCTAACTTGTTTTGTTTCTTCCAAGTGCACATTTAATTGGATTTTCCCATTGTGGTCAAATCTCCAACTGTATTTACAATTTCAGTCTAAAAAACTATGACCCCACCCTCAACTCGCAATATGCCCTTCAGCTCAGACAGATGTGCCCATTGAAGGTTGATCCGATAATAGCCATTAACATGGACCCAACCACGCCTCGTATATTTGATAATGTGTATTTTCAAAACCTTCAGCAAGGAAAGGAGAGCTAATCATTGAACGTCTGTGAGCATTAATTAAAGCCAAGTATTTTCTTACTCTGGTGAATTTTGAAATAAGGGATAAAAACATGAAAAGGAAAAGGAATAGACACCGTAATTTGGTTGAAATGTTATCGGTGAAAGCTTTTTAATTATCCTCTAAAAAAAGAGGTTATTAACTGCTAATGGTAGGATTGAGTTCTTGATAGGAGTATTACCTTTTGTTGACTTGGCTGAACTTGCTAATGAACTTCCCTTTGTTGTTGCAGCTGACTACGATTGATATCTTCTTAGTGTTATCTTCTACACAGTTCTACTCTCCGAGGTTGAGTTCTTGTCATTGGGAACTTGCACATTTACAAACTCCTTCATCTGTAAATTGTGATAATCATTTATACCATACTTCATAGCTCTTTTTTAACTTCTAACTTAATTTTGGAGAGTTTTCACATGCTTAGTATTATTGAATTCTATTAGGGGTGAATCTATGATTGAGAAAGTATTTTGTTGTGCATTCTACTGCTCCAAATTAGAAATAACATTTGACTTGTAAATTTACCTTTGGTAATAGATTGAGATGTAGTCTTTTCCTAATAGGAAATTATTTGAGGACATATAAGAAAGAGCCAAAGACTAATTAAAAAAGGAACAAGAATCCCTATAATTTCCTATTAGGAAAAGACTAGTCCCTCTGTTAGTGAATAGTTGTCCACTTTCTATTTCTATTTAGAGAAACTACTTGAGCTTGTTCTTTCTCAAGTTGTCAGTGTGGAGGGTTCTATGAGCTTGGTGTTCAGTGTTCTCTGTACCTTAAAGCTTTCTTACTAATTTCAATCTAGCACAGGGAATTTCTCATATATATATATATATATATATATATATATATATATATATATATATATATATATATATATATATATCGGGCATCTATTTTAGAAGTAATTGCTCTTTGAAGCCAATTAACTTTAGCAAAGATCTTTGTGGTTGGTCCAGTCAATCTAATTTAGTTGGACATTTATGGTGTTGCTACTTTTCAACATGAAATAGCTTATCCTTGGAATCCCTGCATTTTCATGGTTGTTGAATTTATAAGGATTCTAGTACTCCAAGAGATTCCTTCAACTGATTGTTTTTTATTTCAATTTATCTTTCCATGTTACTTTTGGGAATAACGCGAGATGACATTCACATAAAGCACGTTGGTCTAGAGTTATCTTCAAGCCATTTTTTATCTACTAGTTTGAATCAAAAGTGGAGACATTATTTTATATATCAAGAAGTTGTTTGTAGGTTTAGCCAATTTTTGTGAAGTTTGATTACTTTGGTAAACAATCAAATTTAACTAGTTGATTGATGTAGTGATTCTCTTTAATTATCCATGGAACTTGTCTTACTAAAACATGTGTTTGTTTGTTTTTGTTGTATCGATGAAAATGCTTTATTTAATAATTCATCAATAGAATTTTTTTACATCATGCAGTAAAGTGCATCAACTTTATGTACAACGCTTTAATGTATGATATAAAGAGATTTGATATCTTAATGGGTTATAATTGTACAAAAAAAAATTAGTAATTTATAATTATGATGGAATAATCTTGACCCTAATATTTTCCCGCCAATTTTCTACAATATTACCTCCAAAAAAAATTCCCGCCAAACATTTAGGACGGAAAAGGTCCATCATTTTTTGTTTTATCTCTAAAAATTTAAAAGTTTTTGAACACTATTAGGGTCGGTAAACTTCCGTCCTTAAAAAAACATTTGGGAAGGTGCTCCGCGTCCCTTAAACATTTAGGTCTCATGTTATTTAAGGCCCCATTGTGTTGTCTTTATGGTCGTCCTAAATACTATTAGAGATGGTAAATTGACTTTTAGGGATGGATAGTAAGCGTGCTAAATACTCTTTTTCTTCTAGCGGTATAATTAAGGTTTAAATCTCAATTTGGTCACCCTACTTTCGACCAAAAGTCATTAAGCTCACTCTACTTTTTTTTCCTCAATTTAATCACTCTACTTTGACATAAATATCAAGTTCATCACTCCGTCCAATTATTTTGTTGGAAACCTTAAAAAATTTCTGAAAATCCAAAAATACCCTTCCATTACTAGGCAAAGGCAGATTCGGGTTCATCCATCTCGGTTCATCTTCAAACTGGGCGAAGGGGGCGGAGATGGAGGGACTGCTTAGGGTTTTGATAAAGAGGTAAACTGGGTTTCGCTAGTCCGGACATGGCAGAGAAGATGAAGGAGGCGGGCTGTGGATGGAGAGTAAAGGCGGCCTGGAGCAGTAGACATGGCGGTTGGGTGAAGGTTGCTATGAACTAAGAAGAAGAAAAGGGCCGACTGGAGTAAAGGCGATTTGGCTGGAGAAAAAACGGCTGGAGAGAGGATAGGGAACATAGATGGAGGAGGCGGGATGGTAAAGAAGCAGGAGGGAGATGGATGGCGGCCATGGAGAGTCGTCAGAGAAGATGAAGGGGCACGAACATGGGCCGACTGTGAAGATGGCGGCTGGGTTTGTAGATGGTGTAGGAATCGTGGCCAACCATGGTGGGTGTGGAGGATTTGGTGAAGTCGGCTGGGCTATGGCGAGAAGATGAAGGGGGCGGATATGGAGGATGAAGCCAGCTGCTTGGAAGACCTTCCATTACTGGGCAAAGGCAGATCTGGGTTCATCTATCGGGATTCATCTTCAAAATGGGCTAAGGGGGCGGAGATGGAGGGACTGCCTGGGGTTTTGATAAGGAGGTAAACTGGGTTTTGCCAGGCTGGACATGGCAGAGAAGATGAAGGAGGCGGGCCGTGAATGGACAGCAAAGGCGGCCTGGAGTAGTAGACATGGCGGTTGGGTGAAGGCGGCTATGAACTGAGAAGAAGAAAAAGGCTGACTGGAGTAGGGGCGATTTGGCCGGAGAAGAAGCGGCTGTTTGGGGCTTATTGATGTCACAGTGAGAGATTTATATTTTAGTTTGAACCCTCAACTTTTAACATTGAGAGTAAAACCCTTCAACTTAATAAGGGTATTTTGGTCTTTTCATTGATTTCCATCCAACATAACGGACAAAAATGACTCAAGTGACCTTATTGAATATCGAATCCAAGTAAAGTGATTAAATTGAGGGAAAAAAAGTTGAGTGAGCTCAATGACTTTTGGCCGAAAGTAGGGTGACCAAATTGATATTTAAACCTATAATTAATGAGAGATAAAGAGAGAGTGTGTGTAATAGGTATTATTGTCACACCATATTTTACAACATATCATTGATTATATTTCTTAATCATTTTGTTTTGTCCACTAGGAATATTTATACCCAGGACGGAGGAAGTAACAAAACTTTACATTGAGTAAGTGAGAGATATCTATTTAAACGTTTTTTCTTGATCAAAATGACAATATGATTCGAACATTCTTCATGATTTGTTGAATCAACAATAGACGAGATACTTTAACTTGTGAAAGGTGAGTAGGTATATAAATTGTTCTTCCCTATATTGTGTACTTGTGTAGCAACTAAAAAATTGTATACTTTAAATATACATAAATAAAATTTTTAATAAAATTTACTTTAAAAAAATATAATAAATATCACCATTCGCGATATCCGATAAAGGAAGAACTGAAGTAGGATGCAACACATTTTGATTTGAACCTCCAATATTATACTGTTGGGAAGCAACGGTTGCTGCAACATAATTTATATAAGATTATTAAATTAAATAAACAAACACCAAAAAATATTTCATTCATAATATTATTTTCATATGGACTAAATAACTTCAAAGACTTTGATACATCTCTTTCAAAAGACTTTAACAAAATTATCGAGATACAATATTATTTTTCTGGGTGATAACCGGGCCGATACCTTTTAGAGAAACGTTAACTGCGAAAGTTCATGACATTTTTTTCAACAGCTAACATACACTTATGGAGGGAAATGACAAACATACCATTAATGAAGACAAGCACACAAGGCCCCGCCCAAAGAAAAGTTGGGCAATCGCAATGGAAATGATGGGCGTCGGAACTTACAATGCGGACGTCGGAACTTATGATGCGAGCACCGAATGTGTCAAAGCCACTATTATGTATTAATATCGATGATCCATTCTGATAGCTTCCATCATGCGCCTCTTGAGTCATGGAAGAATTGCATCACTCACTTTCTAGTATATTTTAGAACCATTTATACGAAAAGAGCAGCTTTCTTGATTGATGAATGAAGAAGGGAAGAACTTAGACAAAGAATGATTTAGAAAGATAGAGAAGACGAATGAAAGACTTACTAGTGAATTAAAGTCAAGAATTCTTTCTTTCACTGGGAAAGGAAATATAAAGTATAAGCTGAAGTCAACTTAAGGAAGAAAAATAAGATAGACAAGATCAATCTCGAGTAAAATCTGTGAAAGGTAATGCTTAAGTGGGAATGATGACATTTAAGAAAGAAAAAAAAGAAAATGTACTTTACGGTTAAAAAAATATAGAGTACTTCAACGGTTAACATTTTATAAAAAGGGATCGACCTGTAATTATTTCTATTTTCTTGTGACCATAACCAAAATGAGAAATAAAAAACCTCACCCCATTGAAAAACACTAAAAGGCTTACTATATATAAAATTAAGCCCATTAAAATATCACATCCACCCTTAAGCCTCATGTCATGTAAGTTGTACCTTTTAACCTATTAATATAAAATAAAACTTAGGAAAGACAATATTATGTGTATTTTATGTAAAACATATCTCTTTAATCTAACTCACCGTGTGTTGATGGGTTGCGTTGTGAGACAGCTGGGGCTCCATCTTACGAGTTAAGACTCGTAAGACAGTCTTACCAGAGAACTACTCTTAATAAAGCAATACATGACCTCAACACCTAACCAAATTCAACATTTGTCGTCAAACAAATACAACCCTTCAGTTATAACTCTTCATCTAGAACCCTTCATTTGACGTATATTATTTCAAAATTTCATTCACCTAACATTCGGTAAGAAATCATAGCGATCTCTCCCCAATTTATTCAAATCCTTTTAATTTTTCATTAAGCTGAAAATTGAGCCTATCATTTTGTTTTACCTTTTATTTCGTTGTACAACTTCTAAAGTTTTTTTGAAAAAAATATAAATCTAATAATTTGTGACTTCAATTTATAAAATAAAGTCAAGTATTTAGTGAGCTGCCTGGCCCAGAAAGCTCAAGCACCAGTCACATGCCCAGCACGCCGTCACCAATGTCATGAGATGATCACGTGCAAACATCATGGTCCGAGCTCAACTCATAAGTGAAGGGAGAGATCTTTGGCCGCTCAGTCATACCGAGCAAGCAGCCTCCTGTCTGCCGTCTGGGGGCCAAGTGTGTAGCGAGCAGGGACAGATCTCTGGCAGCTCAGTCATATCGAGCAAGCAGCCTTTTGTTTGCCGTTTGGGGGCCAAGTGTGTAGCGAGCAGGGACAGATCTCTGGCCGCTCAGTCATACCGAGCAAGCAGCTTCCTGTCTGCCGTATGGGGGCCAAGAGTGTAGCGAGAAGGGATAGATCTTTGGCCGCTCAGTCATACCGAGAAAACAGCCTCCTGTCTGTCGTATGGGGACCAAGAGTGTAGCGAGCTGGGATAGATCCCTGGCCGAACAGTCATATCAAGCAAGCAGCCTCCTGCCTGTAGTTTGGGGGCCAAGAGTGTAACGAGTAGGCCGACGTCTCAAAGTGCGTAGCCATGAGCGAATCACGTGCATCCATCATAACTCGAGTTCAACCCAGAAGCGAGCTAGCAGGGAAGGATCTCTGTTCACCCAGACATAACGAGCAGACATCTCTTTATCTAAAGTATGGGGGCCAAATATGTAGCGAGCATGCAACCTACTGAGCGAGCACGCTCATCCCTTTCAGTTACTTGGTAATAGAGATGTCAAAATGGGTTGGCGGGGCGAGCCAGCCCACAACCCACTTCAACCCACCATTTGGCGGGGCGGGACGGGCTAGCCCAAAAATATGGCGGGCCTAAAAAATACCAACCCAACCCACCTCTTTTAGGTGGCGGGACGGGCTAGCCCAACGGGCTGCAAGCCTTTTTGACAACTCTAGGCGAGCCAACCCACAACCCACTTCAACCCTTCATTTAGCGGGGCGGGGCGAGCCAGCCCAAAAACGTGACGGGCCTAAAAAATACCAACACAACCCACCTATCTTAGGTGGCGGGGCGGACCAGCCCAACGGCCCTAACCCATTTTGACAGCTCTACTTGGTAACAGTCGTCTTGAATGTGAGGAGTTAATGCCGAAACTCGCCCCCATGTTCCGGACATGGCCCTGCACGTGACCACCTTTCAAGCCCATGCTTTCAATGTTCAGCTTTCAGCCTTGAAGGCTGGCCCTATATAAACCTTCCTTCTTCAGAAGGAAAAGGTAAGCTCATTTTGATAGGCTGAAACTCTGTTAAAATATGTATGCACTTGCTGGTTTTCTGATTATCACACCGGAGTGCTTTTGCAGGGAAAGCCCTTGCCTAGTTTACGTTTGTTTTGGAAGCTTTTTGACAGGTTTGGGCCTCAATACAAGGATAGATTGAAAGCCAGATATCCAGATATTCAAAACCCAGTGTGTCCAAGGATTATTTTGGACGCATCATTTAGTAAAAACATTGTTTAATGATAAATATTTTATTTTACTGTCAGAGATTTGCTATATTCTAAATTTTTGAATATATTTCTCAAGGCTATTTTGAAAATAATACATAGCTGAAATTTTGAGATTTGAATTTATAATTGATAAATTTATATGTTATATTTCTTAATATTTTATATTTAACCATTTTCATGCTTATAAAAATATATAACTTTATAGTTCGACTATGTCAACAACTTCGTTGTTTATTTCAGTTGGGACTAACTATTTTCTTGCAACTTTGACATTGAGAATCCATTAGAATCTTTGTTTGTGGATGTCTCTTAGAATGGATGTTATGAAAGCCATAAATTGCATTAAAAATTGTGGGTTCAAAATGTCTAAAGCTTATTATGTGACCGTTTTTTTTTATTTTGCAGAATATTGGTTGAACACCTACAAATAATATCTACGAACTTTTATATAGATGTGATGAAAAATAAAAGGTAACATGATTTAGTGAATTGTGTTGAGAATACCAACAATTTGAATGTATTCAAAGTTCCTAGAAATGTATAAATATATTCATGTCAACTTATCTAAAAATATTAAATTTTTAGTATAAAAACAAAAGAAAAAAATTAAAAAATAAAGTGTTTCAACTTCCAATGTTTCCATTTATGAAAATCAGTTTTAAGCGGGAAAATCATGTTTGTTATATATATATATATATATATATATATATATATATATATATATATATATATATATATATATATAATTTTGGGATAAATTCGGGTCGCTCTACTTTCAAAAGTTTTCAACCACTCCGATCCATCATCATTTTTTTTTTATTCGGAAAAAGTTACTTTTGGGGGTGAAAAAACTATGATACCCTTAATGAGTCCGAGACGCGTTACGGAACACCTACTCAAATGCATCGCGATGCATCACATTTTTGCACCGTGATGCAAAATTATAATGAATCAGACATTCATATCCTTCACATTTTCTTCTATCTCCCCGTCGTAAGCCTTTTTCTTCATTATTCTCCTCCGCTTTCGTCCCTACTAAAAAATACTTCAACCTAAGACATGTCAATTACAGTTTTGAGCCCCTACGAAGGGGCGCTGCCTCCTCGGCCCACGCGACTTGACCAAGTAGGTCGATCCATGTTTCGTTGCGCACAATTGCGATTTTCAAATTCATAGTGTTAACTGGAGTTGTGGAAGAAGAAGATATTTTATGAACAATATTTCGAAAATGGATTTCAGCTGTTGATAAAAAAAAAGAACGCTGGACTGGAGAGAAAAAATATTTGGAAAAATGTACTGGCCCGCAATTTCTCCTAAAAATTTTATTCATTGGCGGTGTAGATTTTTAACACAAGTAACTCTTGGATCATGACATAGGTCAATCACAATTTTTGTCTCGAGTTTTTTGGATTTTGATTGACTACGTGTCGTGATCTAAGGACCGCTTGTGTCAAAAATATTCTACATGTGAATGAAAAGTTAATTCTTAAAGAAAAAGTAAGAGAGGTATAAAAAGAAGCTAGTAATGCTAGTAGAGAGAGCCAATAAACTACATATCAAAGTCCCTTTCAGCACAAATAACAAGAGTTCTTAATTCATGCTTGTGAAAGTTATGAGATTCTTTGGGATATCAAATAAAAAGAGTTCCTACTTAATGCTTAATAAGCCAAATGGGAAATCGGGAGCAAAATAAGCTCTGGTGCTTAAGCATTGCCAAACAGACCAAAACGACACATCTTTGGACAAAAAATACACAAAATGGTCGAGTTTTGTGTATTGGTGCACTGACAGCTCCCTATTGTGCTTCACTCCTTCATTCCACGTGGCAACCTACCGGTGGACCGAACATTGCTATTTTTGACCAATTTTTAGTCATAAAAATTCATTTTTTTGTTGAATTAAAGTATACATTTTTACCTATAAATAGAGATTTCTTCATTTGGATATTAGAAAAAATTATATTATTTCTTTATTACTAAGTTTGAAAATATTTTATTAAACATTAATATCATTTCGAATATATTAATTTAAGAAATATTTAATAAAAATTGTATAAACAAAATTACTGGCCGATATAAGAGATATAAAAATATTAAATTAATGAAGATAAAGATGATGAAGTATGTAGCCCTTTACTATTAAGACTTATGGACTCTTTAATCATAACATATGAGTATATTACAGACACAATAGTATGAAAACTGAACTTGTTTAGCTGAGGTTTCGTGTAGTTGGTGTAGATCAGTAGAAATCACGCAACGCCGTCATTTAACGAATTAATTGGATGCGTCATTTTAGTTGATTTTAATCTCGATTGTTCGATCAACTCAACAAATGTGACACAAACCTCAACTAGAAGACCGAGATCCCTACCGGTCACTAGATAACAAGATATTTCAACATTTTAAACAAAACAACGAACATAAACCAAACTTTGAAATTATCATGTCCCCTCCGGACTCTGGAGGCTTCCAAATATTACCCCAAACGTATGATTACATATCCTTTCTACTCCGGCGGTTTCCAATCATGTTCGTGTTTCCATTATTATTAGTGTTTATGACAACCGATTGTATTTAAATTGAAATTAGAATTACAACAATTTATTTGTGGCAAAAGCTTGTGTAGGATGGAATTTGATAAGACAGAGCTCCATTTAGGAATTCGCGGGTCATAATAAATAAAAAACATTTTACTATGACTCTCAAAAATGGTCTAACCGAGCTGGTTAATGGTGGAACTTGGAAGCTTGAAACCTTGGCCGGAGGTTTTGTGTTTCAATCCTTTCAGGCTCAGAATGAGTTATTATTTTGATGGCCGACTAAGATGTCATCTTTTGCTCCGATGTCCCTAGTTTTCCAACAGTTGCTATCGAAAATTTATTCCTCCCCAATCTTTGCAATTTAACCATCTGTTAGCTTCGTTAGCCCTCTGTTAACTACATTTACCTTATGATACTTGATGGACCCTAACGAATTTTAACGAAATGCTAATTGACACATTTAAAAGGCAAAAATAACACCTTTAAGTTCAAAAGTGACACTATCAAGGGAAAAAAATATTATTATTTTCATTAAAATGCAAAGTGACATTTATATGACCAAAAGTGACACTTTTAATGTTAAAAAGTGACACATTTAATGCTAAAAAGTGACATATATAATTACAAAAAACGGGCATGGGCACCCATAGACGCTCATCTACTCAGTAACACAAATTTATCAAATAAATACAATAATTACAATAAAATCATTATTTAACAAAAAAATACTCAAAATTTCAAAAAACATTAATTTTACCAAAAAAAAAAAAAAAGGAAATAAATATGTATTTTTGCTCATCTCTATGAATCCATCTATATAATGTAACAGGAGCAGATTTTTTATTTTTATTTTTATAAAAGGGGGCGTGGGAAACCTAAAGATATAACTTATTAAGAGGAAGATGACGAACTCTTTCTTGCATCAATTTTTCAATCCAGTCCAAAAGATAGGAGTTCGAAAGGAGTAAAAATGGATCATTCAATTCTTTATAGGAAATACGAAACGTGAGATTGGGGGAGGGGAGGGGATCCAACACACGTCACAAATTTGCAATCAATATATATAATTTTAGGTCAAATTACAAATTTCCCCCCAAAATATACACTCAATCCTAGATCACTACCCAACATAAGGTTTGTGCCAATTTGGTACTTGATGTTGCCATTTGAAACAAATAGCTACCTAGAGCCAACTTTTGTTAGTAAAAAAAGCGTTAATTCAGCACACTTAAGTTATGCCCTAGGTAGCTATTTGGCACAAATGGTAACATCAAGTACCAACTTGAGAGAAAATTATGTTGGCTAGTGATCTGAGATTGGGTGTATACTTCGGGGGGAAATTTGTAATTTGACCTTAATTTTAAGTTATTTTATAATTATGTATATAATGGATAAAATAAAGTACCTCAAGTTGATAAAAATCACAATGTGTGAGGTCTCAGGTTCGATCCCTTCCCATGCCCCCCTTAGGAAAAAAAAGTTGATTTTTCAATGTATTCTTTTTGATGATGGAGAAACATGGTGGAGAGAGATGAAGATAATGGTAGATGTAGTCGAATATTCGAAAGGCGAATGAAGATATTGGACATAGCAAAATTGGAAGAACAAGAGAATGAGTTTTAGCATGGGTGCTCAAGTGGGCGCCCATTTAACCCATCATAATTAATGGTCTCAAATGGGCATGCCCATTTGTGCTCACTTAAAATTTTGGGTGTACCCATATCCATTTTTTATTGGGTGGGCGGACAAATGGGAAAATTACCGCCTCTAATGTAGATATAGCTAGCTTTTGTGCTCATGCCTATGACATGACATCAGTATGAGACGATATCAGTATTCAAAATAATCAATTTAAAATGAACACCTCTCGGTAATAAATTAAAATAATATGATCATCCAAAAGTGGAAAAAAAAATTAAAAGTTAGTTTTGTATGTATATTTTTTGGAAACATGAGCAGTACCTTGCTAGATGTTATTAATAAAAATAAAATTACAAATTTGAGGGGGACAACCAGCCTTGCCCTTATAGGAGGGAGAACGAAGGAGCCTGACCTCGAAAAATAAATTTGACATGTAGAAAACAATAATGTATTGTTTTTCTCAATAACGACAACTTAAATTTCTTCTGGAAGCTTTTGCTTCACAACAATGACTGAGTTTGAAACGCGAGATACAATAACTTTGTCTAATATTTACATTTAACCAAATAACTATACTCTGCTACTATATGTCATTTAGCTAGTAGGTGTACAGAAGTTATTTGTAAAGTTTAAACAAAATGGAAAGACAAAGCAGAAAATCAAGAAAAAAAATATTTACTAAACACAAAAAAATAAACAAACAAAGGAGAAGAAAAAACTTATTTTGGATTTGAGGAATTATAACTCAAAGTTTTCAAATCAACTATTACTATATTATTATTTTACTTTATTTCTTTCTTCAAACCCTTGGTTTCAACACCCCCATTTCATTCTCTTCGTTCTTATTTTTTTTCCTGCCATTATCGTCCCACTTGAATTCTTCTTTGTGAATGTTCTCCAAACACATAAAATTAAATAAACAAACAAAAGAGAAGAAGAAACTTATTTTGAGTTTGAGAAAGTGTAAGTCAAAGTTTTCAAATAAACTATTACTATATTATTATTTTATTTTTTTCCTTTCTTCAACCCCTTGGTTCCAGCACCTCCACTTCATTCTCTTCTTTCTTATTCATTTTTTTCTGCCATTACCGCCCCCTTGAATTCTTCTTTGTGTTCGTTCTCCTCAATGCTACCTAAGGTCTCATTGTCTTTACCTTTTATTTACTGGCCAATTGCAATTAAGAGATACTTAATTTAAATTGAAGGGAGTACATAATCAATAAAATAAATAAACCGAAAAAAAAGAAATAACTAACCGTTAATGATTTACAGATTTCTCCTGTATTGTTACCAGTATTCACGAAATCTAGCATTATCTCTTAAATGTATTAAAGAAACTAATATAGGAAGACAAATGTCATAATCAGTTAGGGCGATAATGAGAGTTAATCTTGGTCAATAGTTATGTTTGGTAAATATGAATTTTGATCAATAGATAATTTTTCAGAAGATTTAATCATGACTAGTGGTTATGTTTACTAAAAATAAATTATGACATGAGTTTTATTGTAATATAGATTGTAAAGACAAAAGACTGATTAAGGTTGATCCCATACTTGATTAAAGCTGGATACATATACAAAGTGACAAAAGGCAACAACGTTTGAGGTGCCATCCCATCTCATGTCGGTCTCTAAACTCTCTTATATAAAGCAGTTCAAGTTACAAAATGCAACGCTTGAATCCCACCCAAGCACAGAAACTCATCATCTTTATCTCCATGATTGCATCATATTCATCATCATATCCTAGCTAGCTAAAACTGAAATCTCTCTCTCTCTCTCATACATGTATATGTGTGGCGGCCGGCCATGTCTGAGTACTCGTCACCACCGGCACCAGCACCAGCACCAGCACCGATCATATTGCAAGAGCAAACTTCCTCCCCAGCAGGCAGCCCATATGTTCAATTCGTAACGAAATCATTGTCAGACAGATTACTTGGCAAATTCTTCGATGCATCGGAGTTCGACTTCGATTACGAGCAAAGTGAATTATGGTCTCCTCTCATCATTCCACGCAAAAGTTTCTTAAGCTCACCTGTTGCTGGTAACATCTACTCTGTCGACAAAATGCTCAAGAAACTCAACAAGTCTCCCGATACTGTGTTCAAAAAATGCATCAATTGCTTAAATGTAAGAACTAGTTACCTTTAATATATATATACTAGTTTAGAGTTTTATTCTGGATATATAAAATTATATTTTTGTTTATGTTTGCAGGGATTTTGGTGCTTTTGAAGGTTACTTTGAAATTTAAAGCAATGTTTTTGTCTTCAAATAGAGTATATGATATCGATCAAGTTATAGCTTGCATTGGAAAAATGTTCCAGTCAAAAAAGGTGTTGGTCAAAAGAGGAAACGCATGCATCTGTAGTTTTCTACTTCAATATACGTGCTTGTATGTATTGCTCCAATGAATATTGTACTTGTACCCAGTATTTGTTTTATTTTTCATTGATTAGATTCTTTCTTAATCTAAATTAGTAAATTATATGGTTTTGGTTTTTGTTTTATCCTCATCAAAAGTTCTCTACTACTCCACCGTTCCACCAAAAAAATTCACGTTTGATTAGTCTAATAATAAAGCGATATAAAACTACCATGAAGTTAATTATAATTAAATTTTTTAAGTATAATCAATATGTTTCCATCAATTTTGAAGGAAAAAAATTTAAAAAGTAGATATAATTTTTCAAAGAAGACTTTAAGTGAAATATCTCAAAATAAAAAAATTGACTGTTTATCCGAACCGAGGGAGCATATCAAGATAAAATTAAGATAGTACTTTTTTCTCTCTCAGCTCACTCCAATTTTCGATATCAAGTTGGGTTTAAATACCGAATATAAATGGAAAATCCATCGCAATGAGGCGTGCACTTGATTAAAAGATGGGTGTCTCTCTAGAGGTGTAACTTGTAAATGGCCGGCTCAGTTTGGTTTGATTTAAGTAAAAAAGCACAAACCGAACCGAAGTTGTGTAGTTTATATAAATTATTTTGAATCAACTTAATATAAAAATAAAAAATAAGGCAACTAAGATTTAAATCCGGGTTAGAAAATAACTTGTTAAAATTAAATTATCAATAAAAAAACAAGAAAATTAAATTAATTAACAGAAAGAATGTGTAGAATCTGGAGTGAATTTGATAAACAGAAGGAATTTACAGTGTGGGTCTGAGTCTGTTAAAGTCAGTGAGATGCTTTTTTGAAGTTTTAAAAACAAGTAAGTGCATGCAGAAGCAGAATTGCAGATGCAGATGCAGCGACCGTTGTTTGTTTCAAAGTTATGAAAGGTGTTTCTCATTAATCAATCAAACTTTTCCTAGTGTCTGTCTGTTTTAAGAATGAGATTCCCCGCCCCGCCCCTTTTTCACCTTTCATTTTCCTACTACTTTTCTTCTTTTCTTCCTTTAATTTCCCCTTAAATATAAAACTCCAATACATTCTATTTTTCCACCTACATACTCTCTTTTCGTTGAATATTTCAATTTTCAATATATAATTCCTCATTACAATAATAAAAATCTCTCTTTTTTCTTTGGTTTATATAAATAAAGTAGCAATAAATTTAATTAAGATCAAATCCAGTGTTATATTGGTGAATGGTGATGCTCTAAACTCTAAAGTTAATGTCTTAAAAAAACAAAGATTTAGAATCTTAGAAAGATATGGAGAGAATTAGTGACTTAGTTTTGAAGTTTTACTATTTATATAATGATTAACAAAAAAGGAAGAGAGATAGGAGGAAAAAAATGATGAAATTAAATAGAGAAAAAATTCAAAATTACAAACAAGCCACTAAAATCGCCCAAGTAGCAGATGGTACAGTCCAACAAGCAGCAGCCATTATAAAATTTATAATCATCGGTCTACCTAGAGCCGTCAAAAAAAAAGTCCAGCCCATTCAATATTTTGACGGGTTGAATTTCAGATATTGACGATCAGAAAAATAACGGGTTTTTTTGGCCCAGACCCATAAGCCCATGAATTCATGAGGCTTGGATTTAAAACCCGGGCTTTTTCGGGCCAACCCAACCCATTCAAAATTTGAAAAAAATACACTTTCTTTAGTATATTTAATACATAATAATTAATAGTCATTATTTTTTATAATTTATATTCAATTTTAGCTATCAATTTTTATTTCCTTTCATAATAAAAAGACTTTCCTTTTTCTTTACTTGTGAGTTTTTAATGTTGTTAATCTTAATGCGTAAAGCTTGAGTCTTAATGCTATTCTGGTAGACTACTAGTGTTTTTTTTTTTTTTTCATTCAAAAGTTGTTTGTCAAGTACTCAACACTAAATTGGTGTTACAAGATTAAGTGCTATTGCATTAACCTTTTCTAATCTTTTGGTTATGAATTAAAAAACTTATAAGACACAAACTTGATTTTATATTTTTATTGATGACGTCGTGTTTCTTTTATTGAATTATTGTATTTTTTCGGGTATTACATACATTAGGCTTTCTATCCAAGGTTCTAAAAATCGTTAGGCGGCCGCTCGGCGGCACACTAGCGCCTAGCGCTTAGGGGACTAGTCGGGGCGTAATCGGGGCCTAGGCGGGGCCTAGAATTAAGTCATAAGTACCATTTTTTTTTGATAATTTACATCAAAGATCAAACACATTGAATACAAATTAAATTTTTTTTATATTTGTCATTTTATCAAACACTTGTTTATATTTGTAAAATGAACAAAAATATACAAACCTACCATTAATCTCAATTTTTAACAACCACAATGCAATAAACCAGCCAAGTTTAGAACTAAAAACAAAAAAGATCTTACTCTAGTTCGCCCCCCCCATTACCTCTCTCTCTGCCTCACCATTACCACTCTCCCTTCCTTCTCCAGTTCGCCCCCTTTCTTTCTCCGGTCACCGCATGCCACAAAATCAAAGCTACAAAAATAAATTAAGGTCGGCGAGGTTTGGCGTAGATGCCGACTTGGTCGATTAGGCGGCAACTAAGAAAGTCGCGGCAGTAGAGAGGGGCCTAGTGCCTAGGCGGAGCTAAGCGAGAAGTTTTAGAACATTGCTTTTATCACATGTTTTTTGACTTTGAATTGTAAATTTTATAACTTTATAATTGATTTTATTTTGGGTCGGCCCAATGACCCATGGGCCTAACATTTGCCGAACTAGCGTTTTGATAGCCTATTGAATTTCGGGGTCGGGTTGAACCCGCCCAATCCAAAAAAAATATATTGAAAAAACTACAAACTGGTACATATTTTATAACATGTTTTCAAATAAATTTAGCTATTTTTTAGACATATCTTTTAGATACAATTTTGAGATAAAATTACGTCACTGACCCTTTATATCTTATTGAGGAAGTTGCTTCCCCAAATATGAATCCGAATGTGTAGTCTCCCCACTATGACTTTCATTCTTGACGTTTCTACTGTGTTGTTTGATTATTCAGTAACTGGGGGACAATGAAATGAAACTATTTGAGACCCTAAACGTAACACCATTTTCCCTAAACGCAACACCATTTAATGAATGAAATTACCCCTCTACCCCTCTACACATTTAATATTAAACCAACCCTTCATTTACTCCCCCAACCAACCACCCCCTCTAATTACTTCCAATTGAGTAACTAACTAACATTCCTAACAAACACAAAAAACAAATTGATCTCCCTAACAGTTCCCTAACGAACTACCCCAATTGAAAAAACAGGCGCTACAAATTGACAAAACATGCGCTACAAATCGAAAAAACAACAAATCGAAAATAACAACAAACATATTACATTAGATTTTTTCAAAAAAAAAATGTTTTTTAAAAATAAATTACAAACAGCCGCTACAAAATAGCGGTTGTTGTTAAATACATCCGCTACCAACCTGCGGTATTTATACGAAACATCCGCTATTAATTTGCGGATGTTTTTGTCTATAATCGCTGAACATTAGCGGCTGTACTACTAAACAACCGCCGTTCACTAGCGGTTGTTTTATTCAAATTTGAAAAAAAAAACGAGCTGCAGAAGGTGGGTTCCAACTTTCAAATGCCATAGTCTTACCTAATGGGCTCCACCTTTTGACTCGAGAAGTGAAGTGATCGGAGAGCTCTAAACTCATCGAAGCTCGTTGGCGACTGAGAGAACTCGTCGCCGCCGGATCGGGAGTGAACCCATCGTGTTGGCTCTTGGGTGGTCGCACAAGACATGGAGGAAGAAACCCTAGAATTTCTAGAGAGAGAAAAAGGAAGAGATAGAGATCGGAGGGAGGATCTGTTAGAAAGTAATAGGGAAGGGGATGGGTTGTTGGGGGAGAGCTTCTTTTTGGAGCAGAGAGAGAGAGAGAGGGAGACGGGTGAGAGTGTGGGGGTGGGGGTGGGGGTGGGGGTGGGGTGTTGGTTTAGGGAATTAAATGAGGGGGTTTATTGTGTAATTGTAGCTAGGGGTAGTTAGGTCATTTTATTTTTTAAATGGTGTTGCGTTTAGGGTTTTAGGTGTTACGTTTAGATGTTCTAAACTATTTTTGCTTGATTTTTTTTTTTACCGTTGATTTGGTTCATCTGAAATGAAGCGGTTGCCAAAATTGTGTGGGAGAGGAGCTGTACAATTAGGTGGGACTTTGTTGCTTTGCCTCATGACAATAAGGACTAACGTTTGATTTACATTCGTTGAATCTCGTGGTTATGGAACCCTAATTTGATTAATTAGGTGTTAGTTCCGTTATGAATTGGATAGTTGTATGATGAGTGAAATTTTAGTTTCTATCACTGTAAGTGTATAGGAGAAAAGGAGACTTCTAAATTTTGATTTTTTTTTTGTCTTGATATCTAGCCTTGACCTTAAAATCAACATTTTTTGATTTTTTTTTGCTTCAATAAATTGTGAAAACAGTACTGATACCAAGCCTTGACATCAGTTTTTTTGAATTTTTTTGGTATTGCAAAAAACTGTCAAAACAGTGTTGATGCCAAGCCTTGATATTAACTTTTTTGAATTTTTTTGGCTTGAATAATGCAAAACAAAGGTCGATGCCAAGTGATATTAATTTTTTTTTTGGCTTGAATAAACTGTCAAAACAGTGATGATGCCAAGCCTTGGCATCAGTTTTTTTTGAATTTTTTTGACTTGAATAAACTATAAAAATAGTGATGATGCCAAGCTTTGGCATCAGTTTTTTAAAATTTTTTTGGTCTTGCAAAAACTAAACAGTGCTGATGCCAAGTTTTGACATCAGTTTTTTTGAATTTTTTGGCTTGAATAAACTGTCAAAACAGTCATGATGTCAAGCCTTGACATCAACATTTTTAATTTTTAATTTTGGCTTGAAAAAACTGTCAAAACAGTGATGATGCCAAACCTTGACATCAGCTTTTTTTGAATTTTTTTGGCTTGAGAAACTATGAAAACAGTACTGATGCCAAACCTTGGCATAAGTTTTTTTGATTTTTATTTGGTCTTGCAAAAACTGCCAAAACATTGCTGATGCCAAGCCTTGGCATCAGTTTTTTTGAATTTTTTTGGCTTGAATAAACTGTCAAAACAGTGCTGATCCTAAGCCTTGGCATCAACATTTTTAATTTTTAATTTTGGCTTGAATAAACTGTCAAAACAGTGATGATGCCAAACCTTGACATCAATTTTTTTTGAATTTTTTTGGCTTGAGAAACTATGAAAACAGTACTGATGTCAAGCATTGGCATAAGTTTTTTTGATTTTTATTTGATCTTGCAAAAGCGCAAATCGATGCCAAGCCTTGGCATCGCTTTTTTGAATTTTTTGGCTTGAATAAAGCGTCAAAACAAAGGTCGATCCCAAGCCTTGGCATCGCGATTTTAAAATATTTTTGATCTTGTAAAAATGTCAAAACAATCTTTGAAGCCAAGCCTTGGCATCAACATTTTTGGGTTTTTAGGCCGGATTAGATTTGTCTTCATTAATGACATTTTTGTCGTTTGGCAACCAATTTGTAATTATATGAAATGTCCAAAAAAATTGATAGTCCTAGATGAAAACATGTTTATAAAATTATACCTACTTGAAATTTGCTTAAATATATTTGGCCCACTGGATCTGAGTCGGACCATGCCATTATCGGCTCTAGGTCTACCAGACCCTATACCAAGTAGTTCTAGCCATTGGCGGTAAGTTTTAAACTCTTGACTAGGGGTGGGCATCGGATCGGGTACCCAAAAAAACGGGAATGATATTTTACTACCCGAACCTACTCCGAAAAAATTGGGTAACCGTACTTCGGGTACCCGAATTCATCGGGTAACCCTTTATGTTTAAAACCATTTTTTAAATTAAAAAAACTATTTTTTTGTGCTTGGTAGGTTTGCAATTGCTTGGTATTGGCATTGGTAATGGTAATGTGATTTAAGAGTAGACTAAAGTCATAAGTGGTTGATTAGTTGGTTTAATATAATAAAAAGATTAAAAATAATAATAATTAGTCATCTGAAAATTAGATTTTTCGAGTACCAATGCAAAACCCGATAATCGACCCCGTTTTTTGCAGTTCGGGTTCGGGTAACCCGTTAACCGAAAATACCATAAGATCGGTTCGGGACCCGAAAACCCGAACCCGTTTCCCCATCCCTACTCTTGACCCACTTGAACGCTCAAATTAAACTGACCCACGAAATGGAACAACTCCCTCAAAGAAGTCTTTTTGTAACAAAAAACGTTTTTATGCGACCCACCATATATTGATGAGTTGAAGTGTAAGAGAGTGAGACTTCATTTTATTAATTCAGATTCATGAGACCGTCTTATAGGAGACTTAGCCTTTTTCAAAATACTCTCTCTCCCTCCTTATTTGTAAATTGTGACCTTGATTCCTATCTATTGGCTTGGGTGTGGTCGTGTTCACTAGAGGTAATGCAAATGGGTCCTCAATCTCATTGTTACAGTACTTACTCTAATTCTCAAATTCTATGGGCAGCCTCAACTTGGCCTCTTGGATCAATATAACCACTTCACAAATTGGTGTCTCGCTAGAAGTCGTCACACGCTCCGGGAAGAAACAGTTGCCGTAGAAACGTTTAGGTAATGGTGAGTTCAATAATAGCCTACCGCAATTCGCAAATAAGACGAGCTTTACTTCTAATTGGGTATTTAATTCGGTATTGTTGAAAATGGCACGGGTTCCATGCCTCTATAGACTGGCAGCTATTTGCTGGCCCGGAGCTCGAGATGATGTTGATAGACTGATAGAGCAATGTGCGAAAAAAGATGAGGAAACTCAAGTACTTCGCTATTGATTAGATTATGTCTGATAATTAGAACTCAAACCTCGTTAATCCATTTAATCCGACATGAAAATTATCCGATCTAATTTGAATTGTTAAAAGAGGGGGTCGGGTTGGGGCGAGTTAAAGCGGGTTGGATCCGTTGCACATTTCAACTCATTAAAGTCTTTCTATATAAATGTATTTTTTTGATAAAAAATGCATGTTACAACGGGTCGACAAGTTTCCCATTTCAACAACGTTTCGATCCATTTGATAATCTATATATCTATATATATATATATAGTAGCGAGGGTAGATTTTTCCCTCCAAAATCTCACTTTTGAATTATTGACTTTTGAGTTACTATTCCACTTTTTATTTCTCCTATCATCTCTTGTATTTATTTCACATTTTTCTCTCTCTCTCCAAAATAATAGTTTCCCAATGTATATTATATTTTCTGCTTTCATTACTTTCAACATCTGGCTAGGGCATTTTAATTATGTTTAAACATTGCATTCCCCCTTCATTTCTTCGGGCTTTAAACATAACTGCCCAAAATAGTCTTAACTAAAACAAAAATAATAGTCCTTCTGAGTCAAGAAAACATAAGAATCGTGATGCTATAAGCAAATCAGGTTAGTAAATCTCGCCGATGAAGATTGATGTCATGCTCGCTTGTATGAGTAATGGCCATGCCCATGTGCCCAAATATGACCTAGAACTTGGGCCTATTGGGCCGCATCAAGAAAATAAAAATAATTTATAAAGCTACATTAGTAAAATAAAATAATTTAAGAAACAATATTATAAAAATAAAATTACATAATCAACAAAACAAAAATAACTTAATGCGGAGGTTAGTAAAATAAAATAATTTACTTGAACAAAAGTTTAAAACAAATTCTTTAAAATATATATGTAAAACAAAAATACTTTAGTAAAATAAAAATATTTGATGGAACAAAAATAATAGTTACAATTACAAAGTCAATAAAAACAAAAACAATTTAAACCAAGGTTACTAAAATAATAAATATAATTTACGGAACAAAATTTTAAAACAAATTCTTAAAAATAGCTATGTAAAACAAAAATACATTAGTTAAATAAAAATATTTGATGGAACAAAAATAATAGTTATGGGGTCAATAAAACAAAAATAATTTAAACTGAGGTTAGTAAAATTATAAAAATAATTTACGGAACAAAAGTTTAAAACAAATTCTTAAAAATAGTTATGTAAAACAAAAATATATTGGTAAAATAAAAATATTTGATGGAACAAAAATAATTGTTACAGAGTCAATAAAACAAAACTATTTAAACTGAGGTTAGCAAAATAATAATAAAAAATTACAGAACAATTTTTTTTCCGTAAAACTAATTCTTAAAAATAAAACAAAAATAATAGTTACGAAGTCAATAAAACAAAAAAAATATAATGGAAATTATTAAAATCAAAATAATTTACAAAACAAAAATAATAGTTAACAGTAAAAATAATTTCGTTATTTTGATTTTAGCTTATTTTATTCTCAGAATTTTATTTATTCATAAAATACAAATATAATTTAATAAAAGTAATCATTCAAAAGGAAGAACTTATTTTAGTTCAGATTCTATTTATAGGTTGGAAAAAATTCAAGTTTGTTCGAAGACAGTCATTATACATACTTTTTGAATAGTATAAATTGTTCGGGGTTGTCAGACCATGAATTAACACTTAAAATTAGTGTTCTAGAAATAATATTGAGAAATAGTGATCATGTTGCAGGTTATGCAATGGAACAAGACTAATCATCATAAATCTTGGGGATCACATTGCTGAAACAAATTTTTTGAAAGAAAGCAATGTTTGAGAAAATATTTTTATCCCAAAATTGTCATTAACTTTATTCGATTTAAGACCGTCTTTCAATTTTCAGATAAGATAATATACATTGTTGGTATCATATGCAATGACAATTAACAAGTGTCAAAGTTAATAATTGCACGTATGTCTCTTTTTGAAAAAAAAAACAGTATTTAACTACGGACAGATTGGTCGTAGTTTATAGAGTAACAAATTATTTTGGTTTGAAGATATTGATATGTGATGAAAATTAAAAACCAACTAATATTAAAAATAAATGTTTGTATAAGAAATTTTTAGAATCTATAATGATTAGTTGACGCTGCTTAACGCACGTGTTAAAAAATCTAGTTAAGTTATAATGGGTCACGACCCGTCTAGGTCTGTTACCTATTTCGACCTAACCCAAGCCACCAAATCGTTAGCCATAAATATGATTCATATTTTGAGATCAACCATGGTGGAGAGCCGCTGAATTAAGCAAACTTTTGTTTTGAATATTTATCGATTTGACTCAATTGTTACATTTCTATGCATAATTGATGTAGTAAAATAAATCCCGATTCCGCAAAATATTAGGGAGCAAAATAAATCTCGATGAACAATTTTATTTTCTGATGCACAACTTGAATTGCACATGAAGAAAATTCTGATGCACATTATTGGATTTGCGATACACAATTTAGAATTATAATACAAAAGTAAATCATGATGCAAAATATTGGGGAGCAAAAATCTCGAGCACAAATTTTATTTTCCGATCCACAAACTGGATTACCAATGAAGAAAATTCTGATATACAATTTTGGATTTGTGATGTACAAATTGGATTACCCATGACGAAAGATCTGATGCATAATTTTAAATTTGTGACACAGTATTTGGAATTAGAATAAAAAAGTAAATCCTGATGCACATTTTTTATTTTCTGACACATAAACTGGATTTTCGATGCACCGCGCCTTATCCAATATTTTTAAGGATATAGTCGCCCTTTCGCCCAAAGTATAGAGGCCTTTGCAGTTGACATTTGAGTGGAGGAAATTGGCTTGGTTATCACCAAAGATATATTTAGGAAGAAGAACTATAAATAGATGTAATTGTATTCGTTAAATTTTTGACAAAACTGCAATGATTAGAACCATTATAGGCAAAACACACAAATGTGTCACCTAACCTTGTCACTTTTTTTAATTAGACCATCGAAAGTTTGAAATTGTTATTTGGGCTATCCAGCTTTAGTTATGATGAAAGGAAGTCCATTTTTTTATGAAGTTATATCAGGACGTTAAATGAAGGGGCAAAATAGGGAAAATAATATTAAAAATGTCAAAATTAATTTAATTTATTAGAAAGATGTAAAAAGACCAAAAAACCAAAATCTAATACCTAATTTTCAATTTTTTCCATTGAACAAACTCTGGATAACCCAAATCAAATCATTTAGATTAGAATATGGATTCCCTCTTAATGACTCATCTTTTTTTTCTTCAGTATCAAACATTAAACATTTACATTGACAGCCCGTCATTTTGATGGAGAAACTCAAGAAATCATTCGAATCCCAAAATCTTGAACAATCATCGCCTCACAGTCACAACAACGAATAGAAACTAAATCTGTTACAAAAATCTGTGAAAGACGTCATTTCTTCTTTTTCTATGGCTACTACAGTACTACTACTTCTTTTATTCTCTGATACCCCAACAATCCACGTAATCCCAGTTGACCATTACGTACAAAAATCACATTGCCAAATCCCAAATTTCTAAGAGCAACTCCAATGGGAGTTGTTGGAAAGGTTAATGAAAAGCTTCACAAGTTTTTGACTATTGGAGTGGTACACGTAAGCATAGCAATTTTCCAAAAGCTTTTACTGCATGAACCGGTTTATAGCATTGACAGGTAAGCAATTTACTGCATTTTTGCAGTAAATTGTCGGGCAGCAGCAGCAACAATGCAACGGTAGGTTTTTAAAAAAAAAAAAAATTATACAACCAAAAATTTAAATCTACAACAACGGTAAAAAAGTAACGTTCATAAAATTTTTTTCTATAAATTGATTTTCAAAATTTTTTTTTACACAAATTCATCTACACTTTCTCATTCTCTACACAAATTCTTATTTACACTTCTTTTGTTATGGATAACAATTTTTTTTACAAATTTATTGAACTCTAATGTCGAAGATTCCCGCGAATGTCGAAACTACTCCGAATGGCCGAATATTCAAGGTCTATTCGAATTTTCAAGCTCCACCATATTTTCAAGTTCAAGTTCCGCCAAATTTTCAAGCTCCGCCAAATTTTCAAGCTCCAAATTTTCAAGTTCCGCCAAATTTTCCTTATCCAAATTATCAATTTCCTATGTATTCGCAATATTTTAATTTTCTATGACAAACCAATATACACCCGTATTGGAAATCCAACAACACCAACTCATACAAGAAGGGATAGTGTCGGTGAGTCTGCAATTCCACCATTTTTCACCCAAGAGGGGTTGGAAACCATTGTTCTTGATAATGAAGAAGACAACCAAACAAAAGACAAGCAAAAAACAAAGTGGAGCATTGAAGAAGATAAAATGCTTGCAAGTGCTTGGCTCGTTATTTCAACAGATAGCGTGAAGGGCAACTCTCAAAATGATAAGGAGTTTTGGAAACGAATCACCGAGTACTACAACAACAACCGAAAGACGGGAATTCAAAGAAAGTCGAACGTCTTGAAGTCGCATTGGTATGCAATTTGTCCACAGGTTAATGAATTTAATCAATTTTTCATCCAAGTTAGAGATCAACATCGTAGTGGGTGGTCCGACGACCAAGTGAAGGAAACTGCACGTGGTCTTTATCACTCTATACGTAAAAAACATTTCAAATATGAGCATGTGTGGCTAATGGTGAAAGATGAGCCAAAGTGGAAAGGTGGGAAATCTAGTGAACAGTCCTCTAAAAGGACAAAGATATTTGAATCAGGAACATTCACTTCATCATCCGATGCACATACGAGCATCAACATCGAAGACAATGAAGTCGAAGTCAGTCCGATTGGTCAAAAGGCGACAAAGAGGAAAGGGAAAGCAAAAATCGCCGAGAAAAATGAAGTCAAAAGTGTCGATTTATGGAATAAGCATCGTGAAATTGAAGAAAGAAAGATTTTAGCACTCGAGGGAGTGACAACTGCGTTGAATTATGAAATCCTCTTTAAGGATACTAGTGGCATGACGAATGAGCAACTACAAATGCATCAACACATTTGTGACTCGATCAAGGTCAAATATAATATTCCCTAATTTATGTTTTGTAATTTTAATTTATGAAGTTTCTAATTGTTGTATTCCCTAATTTTTGTTTTGTAATTTTAATTTATGAAGTTTCTAAGTTTACGTAATATTTTAATTAATGTATTTTTTTTCTTCATGTAACACATGTGTAATATTTTATGTTATGTAATTTTTAATTGTGTGAAGGAAACTAGTCATTACAAAAACTTGTCGTTGTAAAAACTAGTCGCTAGCAAAACTAGCCGTTGCAAAAACTAGTCGTTGACTCTATATTTTCTCCAAAAAATAGTGTTATAAGAGGTCTATCTATAAGAGGCTTGAGACTCTATATTTTCTCCAACCACAACCTCTTACACATACCTACAGATACACCAATCTCCACACTAAAAAATGTCTCAAGATCTCAATCACTCCTATAAAAATGCACTTTTACAATTCGTGCACAATGAATTGACTGGCGATTCAAATGAAAAAATGATGATGATAATTATGGAAATGAAAATGAAGGAAGAAGAAGTAGAAGCCTCCCACGATCGTAAACGATGTCGAAAGTACATCAATCGAGAACGTAAAGCTGAACATGAAAGACTTTTCAACGACTATTTCTTCAATAAGCCGCTTTTACGTAACAAATTTTCGAAGAAGGTATCGAATGAGTAAGGAGTTATTCCTTCAAATTGTAGAAGTCTTTTCATTAATTTATCTTCATACGCCACATGTCAATAAAAATCTTCATAAAAGAAATATTGAATGAGGATTTTATTGTTATGAAACACAATCAACTTAGTATTTGATTTTTGTTTATTTACGATTGACACGACACACCGGGTCGAAAGGGACTTTCCCCCTTACAAAAATCTACTGCTGTTATTCATCACTTGGCATATGGCACGCCTGCTGATCATTATGACGAGTATGTATGAATTGGTGAAACCACTGCAATCGATTGTCTAATGAAATTTTGTCGATCTGTGATTGAGGTATTTTGAAGCATATACTTGAGAAGACCCAGTGCTCACGACGTCCAACGTTTACTTCAACTACATTATGAAGTCCATGGTTTTCCCGGTATGTTAGGAAGCATTGACTGCATGCATTGGTCATGGAAAAATTGTCCAGTTGCATGGAAAGGTCAATTTATCCGAGGAGATCAAGGGGTTCCAACAATAATGCTAGAAGTGGTCGCTTCTCAAGTCCTTTGAATATGACATGCATTCTTCGGCGTTGTAGGTTCTAACAACGACATTAATGTACTGAACCAATCTCCATTGTTCAACGATGTATTGAAAGGACACTCTCCTCAAGTTCAGTTTACGGTAAATGATACACAGTACACGAAAGGATATTATCTAGCAGATGGTATCTACCCAGAGTGGACTTCATTTGTCAAAAGTTTTACATATCCAGAAGACCCTAAAAGGATAAAGTTCAAACAAATGCAAGAGGCTGCAAGAAAGGACGTTGAGAGAGCGTTCGGAGTCCTTCAGTCTCGTTAGGCAATAGTACGAGGTGCGGCTCGATTTTCGCACAAGGAGGCTTTGAAATATATAATGTACGCGTGCATCATATTACACAATATGATTGTGGAAAATGAAAGTAATGCAATAAGTAACTGGAGCGATAAAGAAGTAGATCCACCGGTAGTCGCATCACAGAGATTTTATTCAAGAATTTCAACAATACCTCCAAAGGCATGCAGAACTACGTGATCGGGAAATACATCAAAAACTTCGATCTGATTTGATCGAACATATTTGGGAACGCTTTGGAGACAACAACAATGAAAATTAAGTTGTAACGATTATATATTTCTTATTAGTATTTAATTACTTTGTTTTCTCATTGTATTATGCAACTTTAATTATAATTTGTATGATTTTATGTTGATTTAGTTTAATAAAATCTATATTGTTACATCGGTATTTTAAATTACTAATAAATATTTATAAATAAAAATGTTTTTTTCAAAGATAAAATTTAAAAATATACTCCCTCCGTCCCTAAATAATCGTCTGGGTTGACCCGACGCATAGTTTAAGAAAAAGTAATTGACTTGATTATTTATATTGGTTTAATGTGTAGTTTCCTTTAATGTTCAGGTATATGTGGCCTATAATTAAAGTAGAGTGAAAAAGTAAAGGTAAAGTGGTAAAAGTGATGTTCTAAAAAGGTAAGTTTCAAAGTGGACAATTATTTTGGGACGAACGAAAAAGGAAAGGAGGACGATAATTTAGGGACGGGGGGAGTATAAATTATTTTTTAGACGTATTATATTTGTTTTATAAATATTTATATTTTAAAACAATATATATTTTTTAAAAAATAAATATATATTTTTAAAAAAAAATTTAGTTATGGATCCATACTATAATTTTTTTTTGAATTTATGTACAATGAAGAATAAGTTTATAGAAAAAATGTTTATAAGCTAATGACGTAACAGTGATAATAAACATTTTCACTTAATGAAACGTTTCTTCTACTGTTGACGCCTCTGTTCCCTGGCGACGCCACTTTTGTAATTTTTTCAAACCCTAAAACTCAACCCATAACCTTTCCCAACACAAAAATCTTTCACTATTTGCCACTCAAAAATCTCATCTCTAAATCTTTTGAATTTTGCCTTTGCCGATTTCATCCATAATCAGCTTAAGAAAAATCCTTCTCCTTTTACCCTCTTTGTGTACATGGAGACTTGCGCATTACTTGAACCATTCTCTAGACGAAAGTACCGAGTCTTCGGTTTTCAAATTAACAGCAGGAGAAAATAGAGCCGGAGACAAAGGGAAGAAAGAGTTTGAAGGGGAATGGACAATGGTTGCCGCCTCTCTCCTCCTTCATTTGTCCTTCCTCTTCTCTCTCTTCTTCCTCTTCTCCTAGCCTGCATCAAGCTGACATTCAAAATTAAAAAAACCTTGGGTTTCTCGTGTTTGGCCATGGTTGGCCATTATGGTGTTCGGTAAGCAGCAGCCGAACAACAACTGCACTGTTCAGTCATGTTGGCTGAGCACGAGAAGCCCAAAAAATTCAATTTTCTATTGTTGGGATTTGTGGAATTGGGGCTTTGGAAGGGAAAGAAGAGATGGGTTTCGACTTTGAGCAACTGTGAGGAGGAGGAGGAGTCGTATTTTTGATTTGAGGAGTGATTATTATAATGGGAATGAAGGAGAGAGGCGCCGATGATGGTCTTTCGGCTCTCAAAGGCAGACGTGGGATCTATGAATGAGGAAGAGAGGTGAGAGAAGGGATAGAATATGAAATGGAAAAGGTGTGTATTAAGTAATGAGTTTTACTTGGGATAAGTACGGGTGTGCATGAAAAATAATGAAGTGCATGGAGTAGGATGCGGTGGGATAGCCCCACCTTTCTTTTTGTTCGCATCTCATGAATTTGATCATCCGTAGGTGTAGTATGTAGTACAGTAATTTTTATTTTTTCTTTCACATTTAATTAAAATAGACCGTTAATGTAAATGTGAATTTAATCTTATATGATATGTATTTCACAAAAAAAAAATGAAATTTGACACAAAAAAAGAAAGAAAATAGAACAATACATAGAAAGAGCTTCTTTTTTTTTTTTTTTAAATGCTGATCAAGATGTATTCACACCCTCAAATAGAATGTGAAGCATATTAAAATAAAGGATAAAATAATTTTTTGGTCCCTAAACTATACCAAAACTATGCGTTTGGTCCCTGCACTTTTTTTGTAATGTATTTGGTCCTTAATATAGGGTTTTGTTAAGAGATTAACCCCTGATGGGGTTACCGTCACTTTTGCCGTTAGATTTTTTTTGAAAACCCAAATATACCCTTACGTTTTAGCACGCTGGGCGTATACAAACCAGAGACTGTCTTCCATTTTCTTCATTTCATCCATTCTATCATCTCACAACACTTCTCACTACACTATCTAAGCCCTAAATTCAGATAAATTTCGCCTAGGGTTGAGTTCTTTCGATATTAATTGTTTGTTTAGTTTCGATTTTAAACGTTCTTCCCTTTCATCTACAAATTTAGTTCAATCGATCTCTGTAATTCGAAAGGGGATCATGACCTCGGCATCCACATCTGGGGCCAATCACGGGCTAGAGCGGCATTTACGTTCGTGGTGTGATTGCAATATTCCAGCCCCATTGAAAATTTCACGAACTGATAGTAATCCCGGAAAGCTCTTCTATGGTTGTGCAAATTACAGTGTATGTTCTCAATTTATCACCAATTTTATGCAAAAATGAATCAATAAATAGTTTCTATGTGATTATGATCATTTTGTTTTTGTATTTTTTTTTGTAGAAAACATGCAAAGGTTGTGGCTTTTTTGAATGGGCAAATGATACAAGTATAATGTGTGAAAATTGCACTGAAATGAAAGAGAAGTGGGCAAAAGCTGAAATGCAATTGCTTAAGCTAAAAGAGAGGAAAATGACACTTAAAAAGGAAGTGAAGAGGCTTGAAGTAGAACTGGTAAAGAAAGACATGGAAATTGGCATGTTGAAGTCTCAAGTGATAAGCAGTTGGAATGTGAGGAAGTGGGTTATTGTAATTTTTTTTGTTTGATTGTATATCACATTTTTGGCTCAAATCATAGTGGTATGTTTATGTTGCCTATAAAGAGGTAAACTTTGATCAAACCATAGTGGTATGTGTATGGTGGTATGGTATCAGTTGTAAATGTTATGTTATATTTTGGTTGATGAATTTGAGCAATTGGTTGGCTGTTGAGGTGTTCTGTAAATGTTTTGTTACATGGGTGTTGAATTTGAGCAATTGGTTGGTTGTTGATGAATTTTTTGCAATTGGTTTGTTAGTAACACAATGGTAAGAGGTTTGCAATTGGTGGTTGGTTGTTGATGATTTTTTTGCAATTGGTTTGTTAGTGCTCTGTAAATGTTTTGTTACATTTTCTAAAAATGTTTGTTACATGGTTGTTGAATTTGAGCAATTGGTTTGTTACATGGTTGGTTGTTGATGAATTTTTTGCAATTGGTTTGTTAGTAACACAATGGTAAGAGGTTTGCAATTGGTGGTTGGTTGTTGATGATTTTTTTGCAATTGGTTTGTTAGTGCTCTGTAAATGTTTTGTTACATTTTCTAAAAATGTTTGTTACATGGTTGTTGAATTTGAGCAATTGGTTTGTTACATGGTTGGTTGTTGATGATTTTTTTGCAATTGGTTTGTTAGTAACACAATGGTAATAGGTTTGCAATTGGTTGGTTGTTGATGAATTGGTTTGCAATTGGAGATACATATTCATAACACAAGTCATAGCACAATTTACCCAACATGTCCAAAATCATAACACAATTAAGTTACATGCCCAAAAGCACAAGTTTACATGTTCAATTTGCCCAACATGTCCAAAATCATAACACAATGGTAAAAGGTTTCAAAACATTTACATTCCCAAATCATAACACAATTCAGAACACAATTTACCCAACATGTCCAAAAGCACAAGGTTACATGTTCAAAGCATACATGTTCTATCTTTGTCCAAAATTACATCACTTAACAACCTATCACTTTTTTCCATTGTCAGATTTTGTCAGTACATGTCTTCCCCTCCAAACAAAAGGTGTATCACTACTCCTTGGTGACCCTACAGTATACATATTGTGGTAAATTGGCTAGTTGATGTATGGACTGTTTCATATCCATATGAGGTAGTGAATTGAGTTGGTGGACTACTTGGTTGTCTTGGTCCTTGAACTGGAGGGGCTTGGCTTGGTCCTTGAACTGGAGGCTCTTGTCTTGGTCCTGGTGGAACATAAGTGTCCAAATTCACAGCCTTGGATGCCCCAGGGGCCTACAAATAAACACAAGAAACAAAAATAAGTTGCATGTACATTATTTAAGCATGGGGACCAATTTAGACAACCAAAGTAACCAACATACCTTATAAAATGTATCTCCAGCTGGTGTGACATAAATTCCACAAAATGCATGGGTTGGTTCAGCAACAGTATGCTCCTTCCTAGGCCTTCCTCTCTTTCTCCTCTCACCTTCAGGTACTTGAGTTTTCTTCCTACCATCATTTCTTTGCTTAGTATAAACTCTCTCAACAACTGGAGTCTTTTCTTTTTCCTTGGGTGTCCTTTTTTTCCTTGATGTAGCACCAACCTAAAAGAATACACATAAATACACATAAATACTACCTTAGTTGTAAAATAATACACATAAATACTACCTTAGTTGTAACTGCATCTGGTACTTCTTTATCAATTGCATCTGCTTGCACTGAAGTAGCACCAACCTTAAACCAATTGGATAAAAAGATGTTATGCAACAGTAAAGTACTACCTTTAAATGTTAAAAAATACTAACTTTAAAGTAAAGTATTACCTTGCATCCTTTCTTATTATGACCAAGTTGATTGCAAACACTACATGAAATATCTTGTCCTTGCCTACTACGTTTCTGTGTACCCCTGGCTTGCTTAGGTTGTTCCTCATCTGGTCCCTTCACTCTTTTTTTCTTAGGTCTCCATGGCATTGCCCTGGACATAGGAGGCTTCAAAGGGTCATTTGTAGACTTTGCCCAATTGTTTTCACCTGAGATTGGTTGAATACTCCAAGCATATGTCTTCAAAAATTCCTCCTTCTTATAACAGTTAGGAACATACTCATCTACATTCTTCCCAATACTAAGCAGCCCAGCAATGGCATGGCAACATGGAATTCCACTCAAATCCCATTCCCTACAACTGCATGTTCTTTTGGCTATGTCAACTATGTATCCCCATTTCATGTAGTCAACCTGAAACTTGTTATCTCCATTATAGGTTGCGATCCACAATCTACATTCAGCGTTGTTTGCTTCTATTCTCTTTCTAATCCTAGGACATATGACATCCCAATGATTGGAAATCCATTCTCTTCTTTTGTGCAGCCTAGTCATTGTGGTCATTCTTAAATGTTCCAACAAGTAAATCAGTGGCTTACACCTAGCATCCAGTAAGCTCCCATTAAACCCCTCAGACATATTATTTTCACAAGAATCACAAAAACTAAATGTTTCAAAGAAAGCCTTAGACCACTTATTTGGATTTCTTTTCATCAGATCATTATATGCTTCTTCATCTAACTCCTTTAATCTCTGACAATTATTGTTATACATGTCCATGTTAGTGGACCCGGCAATTGCCCAAAAAACCCTTGTATTACGCCCCTCCGAATTGTTTTGCCCAATTAGCATGCACATGCCTAGCACATGCACATGCCCTATGTTCACACCAAGGCAAGCATCTCGACATAGATATGACAAGTCCCTGTGTTCAAATCACAAATTTTAAAAATTTTTAAACAAAATTTAACACATGTTATATAATATAAAAGACATGATATATACCTTTTGTTGATCTGAAATAATGGTCCAACCCCTTCCATCCTCCATTTGTAAGTCCTTGATAAGATGAGAAAGAAACCAGTCCATGATCTTTTGTTTTCCACTTGTACAATACCCCAAGCAACCTGAAACATTTGATTGTTAGCATCCCTTCCCATAGCAATGAGTAACTCTCCTTTCATACACCCTTTGAGAAAACACCCATCCAAACCTAGTACCTTCCTACAACCAGCTAATAATCCTTTTTTCAAGGCATCAAAACATACATAAAACATCTGAAAATATGGACCATATTCTGGGTTGTTCATAGCATAATACACTTCTACAGTGCTCCCTTCATTAGTCCTCCTCAACTCATCTCAGTATTCCCCAAATCTTACCATAGTGCTCTATCATTGAACTAGTTGCAAAGCACCTAATGCTTTTCTCCTAGCCTTAGAGCAAGTTGTCAAAGACACATCCAATTTATATGTTGCACTTATCTCAGCCTTCATATCTTTGATCTTCCAACAAGGATCATTTTTTATTCTTTGGTAGTATTGGGTGGCAATCCATTTTGCTGTCAGTTGTCTGCTTCTCACAACTTTACTACACATATGTTTTGGGTGAAATGTACTAATGCTAAAAGTCTTCATTCCCTTGCCTTCACTTGCCCAAATCCTCCAAGGGCATACATTGGAATTCACACAAATTACACAAACCCTCTTTTTTTCATTCTTCAGAAACTTGAAATCAAAACCCTTTTCAATTGCATATGCGATAGAATCGCCTCTTTAAACTCTTTTGCATTTCTGAATTCCAACCCTACTGTGAATGTTATATCCTTTGGAGCAATCTTTGGATTAAATGATCCATATTTTTTCTTCTTCTTTTTCTTACTCCTTTTACCATTTTCCTCTCCTTCACTCTCTGCACTAAGTTCTGAATCAGTATCATCCATAAATTGCTTCTCAATTGCATCCATTTCCTGTTGGGTCAGATCTGGGTTATCATCAGCTGTTTTCTGAGATTCTGCATTCTTTCTTGATTTACTTAGATCATGATCACTATCCTCCTCATCATCATAATCACTATATTCACAATCTTCTTCTTCTTCACTTTCAATAATATATGTCTCATCATCACTACTATCATCACTATAACCATATCTCTTCTCTCCCTCATCATCATTAGCTTCACAACTTGCATCTCCCTCATCATTATTAGCTTCACAATCTTCCTCTCCCTCAGCATCATTAGCTTCACAATTTTCCTCTCCCTCAGCATCATTACCCTCACATCTCTCATCTCCCTCATCATCAGCCCTACTTTCTAGTGTACCAACTACGCAATCAACAACATCAGGCTTATCTATATCATGTTCAACATACATATCTATATCTATGAAACCAGTATCTAAATCACAGACACCAGACTTATCAGCTACATCACACATTATGTTCACTTCTGCATCACTATACATCCTCCTAAGTCCAGTATCTAAATCCTTTCCTGGAATCACATACCAAATACACTTAACATTCTTATAATTACATAATTCTTCAACCGCACTCTTTAAGCAAACAAAAGAGATATAATCTGTGTCAACTTCATTAATAACCTCAACACTATCCCCTGTGTATTTCAACACATCATCTTTCACAAATCCACCCCCATGGTGCACATGTAAATTTAAGATACCCATTCTGCAAACAAATGGTATATACGTTAGAGAAATAGCCTAGGTGGTAGACATCATCAATTGTAAATAATGTTGGGGAACAATTTTTGTCCCCACTGTCCCCCACTATACATCTCACACATTACCCTTTATAAACTTACCCCATCTCCATGCTACACTACTACACATGCACATCAAGTGGTCCTAATAGAATATAAATGGGTAAGCATAAACAATAAGAAGGGTCTACTTTTTGTCCCCAAGTATGACTTCTACGACATATCACATTGGCAGAGTGACCACTTTCAATAACAAGATGACCATATCACATTAACATTAACAGGGAGACCATATATTTAGACAACAACAAAAGATAGTGACATCAGGACATCCAACAAAACCAATAAAATATGACCTAAAGTTCTATAAGATAACATATAGTATAAAAGCCCCAAAAAAAATTTGCATTATAGGTCGCCCAATTCGTACCAATTGACTTCTAAAACATAATTAGACATTGAAACAATAAAATGTAAGTTAAAAATCTAGTACAAATACCATAAAGCACAATCAAACTGAGAAAGAACTAAGCTTGACACAAAAATCAGAAACAACTCATGTTGAAATCGAAGGAAAACAGATACTTTAATTCGTACCATAAAGCCATTAACAAGTTAAAATATTGTTGTAGATAAGCATAAACACTAATTAATTGCGTACCTTTTGTCTTCAATGCCTACGATTCTTCAGAAGACGACTGGATCATGATCTCTGAAATTAGGATTCGCGAGATCTCTGTCAGACGATGATTTGGGTGATATGTGTGTTATCCCTTAATTAAACGACATTGTCCCTCTTAGTATACGTCCCACTAAGCGTAAGGGTATATTTGGGTTTTCAAAAAATCTAACGGCAAAGTGCGGTAACCCCATCGGTTAATCTCTTAACAAAACCCTATATTAAGGACCAAATACATTACAAAAAAAGTGCATGGACCAAACGCATAGTTTTGGTATAGTTTAGGGACCAAAAAATTATTTTATTCTAAAAAAAATACTGATTAATGGAGTGTTTTGACCAAAAAATTATTTTATTCTGGATAGTTAACGATTTGGGTTGTAATTGATCAATCTGTGAAACGTTTGGCTCAAATTTGATTGCCTTGGTAGAAAGGGTATCAAAATTGAAAAACGGGTAAAGTTAGGGTATCAAAACTGATATTAACCCATTTATGTATAATGAAAATATGTTTATAGAGAAATGGTTTATAAGCTAATGACGTGAAGAATAAACCTTTTCACGTAATGAAACGTTTCTCCGCCGACGCCTGCTCCCGCGACGCCACTTTGTAATTTTTTCAAACCCTAAAACTCAACCCATAACCTTTCCCAACACAAAAATCTTTCACTATTTGCCACTCAAAAATCTCATCTCTAAATCTTTTGAATTTTGCCTTTGCCGATTTCATCCATAATCAGCTTAAGAAAAATCCTTCTCCTTTTACCCTCTTTGTGTACATGGAGACTTGCGCGTACTTGAACCATTCTCTAAGTACGAGTCTTCGGTTTTCAAATTAACGGGAGAAAATAGAGCCAAAGGGAAGAAAGAGTTTGAAGGGAATTGACAATGGTTGCCGCCTCTCTCCTCCTTTATATATCCTTCCTTTCTCTCTTCTTCCTCTTCTCCTAGGCATCAACATTCAAAATTGAAAAAACCTTGGGTTTTCGTGTTTGGCCATGGTTGGCCATTATGGTGTTTTAACAACAACGATGATCATGTTGGTGAGCACGAAAGCCCAAAAATTCAATTTTCTATTGTTGATTTTGGATTGGGGCTTTGGAAGGAAAGAAGAGATGGGTTTCGCTTTGAGCAACTGTGAGGAGGAGGAGTCGTATTTTTATTTGAGGAGTGATTATTATAATGGGAATGAAGGAGAGAGGCGCCGACGATGGTCTTTCGGCTCTCGAAGGCAGACGTGGGATCTATGAATGAGGGAGAGAGGTGAGATAAGGGATAGAATATGAAATGGAAAAGGTGTGTATTAAGTAATAAGTAATGAGTTTTACTTGGGATAAACGGTGTGCATGAAAAATAATGAAGTGTATGGAGTAGGATGTGGTGGGATAGCCCCACCTTTCTTTTGTTCGCATCTCATGAATTTGATCATCCGCAGTGTAGTATAGTAATTTTTTTTTCCTATTTAATTAAAATAGACCTTTAATGTAAATATGAATTTAATCTTATGTGATATGTGTTTTACAAAAAAAAAAGAAATTTGACACAAAAAAGAAAGAAAATAGAACGATACATAGAAAGAGTTTCTTTTTTTAATGCCGAATGTATTCGCATCCTCAAATAGAATGTGAAGCCTATTAAAAAATGTTGATTAATGGAGCGTTTTGAACAAAACTGCAGTGTAGCGTTTTCTCTTTAAAAGTGTTTCAATTGCGTTTTAAAGCAACGTTTAAAAATAGGCGTTTTAAAACGCTCAAATTTGGAGCGTTTTAAAAATATAATGCGTTTACAACTATTTTATTTATAAAAATAACGTTTTGAAATAGTTTTCCAAACATGTTTACAAGAAAAAAATTGCATTTTGAAAATGTTGCGTTTTAAAGACGTTGCCTTTAGAAAAGTTGTGTTTTCAAAATTTGCGCCGCACTGAAGGCCTAAGATGTATTCACAACCTCAAGTAGAATTGAAACATTGACATTGTTATCCACAATATGAAAAAAATAATAATAATAAATAGTTGACACGACATATCCACGTCCATTATCCATATTTGGATTAAAAAAGTTTTTTCTTTAAAAAATGATATAAATCTTAGGTGGCTCTAAGAGCATCATAAATACAACCGTGAATTTGATATTACATGACCGTTGGCAATTAACAACATCAATCATATGTGTCAATTTTTCTCTCTTCATTTACATGTAATTAAAACAGACACTTCTAATACAAATGTAAATTTGATCTTATTTACTAACATGTATTTCATCACTAAAATGAAACTTGACAAAAAAGGAGGGGGGGGGGAGACAACCAATATAAAGAGTTTTTTTTAAGAAAAATATTGACAATGATGTATTCACACTCTCAAGTAAAATGTAAAGCATTGACATTATTATCCACAACGTTAAAGACATCATCCACATTTCAAAAATGACATAAATCATAGGTGAAATCTAATTTCTTTATGATTCACATTAGTATTGGTGATGTTCCAAGACTTTATCTCTCAATTAAAGAGATACATCTCCCATTTTGTTGGTCATCTTTCTTATACTTTTCAAATTTTATTTCGTCTTTTAGGAGGATTATTAGGTGAATAAGATAATCTAAAAACTGAAAAGGCAACAAAAAATAAAATAAAATCAACACTAAGATAATTGTTAAACTTTACTTCTTCTTTTTCTTCCTTCTTGGTTCCACTAGTTGATTATATATGACTATCCACTTCTCAAGAAAATGAGAAATGTACATTACGTGTTATCGAATATTCGTAACGTATCTTGATTAGCATAGCAACATTTTTACTTCTAACCCTCGTGTCATATACCTTGACTCCGAAAAGTCAACCTACCCAACACATCCCAATTTCAGACTAGCGAGTTTTGCAGCTGTATCTTCCTTCTCATCAACAGTAGCTTCTCCTTGTGCTACCATTTCTTCATCCTTTTCAGCCTCCACTTCAATCTGTCCAAGTACTGAATTAGCTCAAGGATTATAAGTCATTTGCATGCAAACAAAATAAATTGCACACCTTGGCCGGAGTTATGAATGCGCTCGATCCCTCTTTGTGGTCCTTGTTCACAGCCGAGTTTTCTTAATCGTTTTTTGGGCTAGTAGCACATACAAGGAATATATATCAAAAGAAGAGGATAGGTTAAACAAACAAACAGCACATATACTTCCAGTAGATAATATAATACCTTGACTTCTGCCGCCAACCCCATCAAATTATCTTGTTTATCCCCAAAAACATCACATCGAATTGCCAATACAACTTTGGCACCAATAGAGCGTGCTATTTTCGCTTTATGTTTCCGGGATGCTTGCTCTGTATTCAAAGCCCTGATACGACCATATTTCACAGGCTGCATTGCAAGATTCAACAAGCCACCTCCACGTGCAATTAGGCGAGCACCAACAAGTTCTCCAACAAGAGCAGTAAGATTAGGAGCAATGGTTTTCATCCAGCTCTTCAGATGATCAAAATGCTGAGCCCTGTTCTCTGAGAGAGACACAACTTTATCGCACAAATTATTGATATTCATCATATAAAGGTCGCTGACTTCAGTTCTCATGGAGGTCATGGCTGCCTCCTTTAGTTCTGTCTCCACCTTGACCGGCAATATCTGTAAACAGGTGAAACAATTTAATCAGATTTATCACAAGGCAAATAATTTCCCAGTCTGGAAACTGTTCAGGAAAAAAAAATCAACACAGATGCAGCAGTTCAATTCAAAGAGAATGATGCTGGCATGAAACTTTCATATTTCTTTCTTCTCCTCTCGTTTATTTTTTTTAATGCTGTTGACACTAGGATGATAACCGAGATCTGGCCAAGACTACTGAAGATCATCAGTGCAATAAATATAATATCCATTCTGCTGAATAGATGACTTCCTCATTCATTATGAACTCAATAGGCCAATGCTTCCATATCAAAATATCTGGTTTAAAAGAATTAGGAAATAGTGATCTTGAGCACGCATCACGTAACTGCAGGTGTACTTTCGTAAAATCAGGTCGGAAGGCAGCTTTAAGATACAATTCTCCTTCCACTATGAACTTTTGAGTTATCCAAATTACAGAATTCAAATTGGCAAACTACATGATCTTGATGACCGTGAAAAGAGGAAATAATAGTTACCTCAGAGAAATCAAGGTTTGCAGCGTTTTGTGCTTCTACCCATGAGCTTAACTGCCTTGGCATAAAGAATGTTATCCTGCACAATCATTTCAAGCTCCGGAAAGTGCCTACCATAGCATTTTCGAACCCTCATTGCATAACTCCTAAGCTGTTTATCAAGACCATCCAACAAGCCAATGGTCTGAATGATCATATCTTCCTCCTGGTATAAAGGTAAACACCAAATAAGAACAGCTCCGAAACCCATTGCATTGATACCACCCACACAAGAATTAGGTGAATTATATATTAAAGACGAAGACCAGTCATCAGAGAATTATGTATGCTGGTCGGCCTGATAACCAGTTCTATCGTGGATGATTCACGTGGTTATAATTGAGAAATAATACTTGGATACGAACTAAATTTACGACTCCAAAAGGCAACTTATGTGGGGAAAAAATTCTGCTTAAATATTAAGGATGGATTAGTTCAACCTAGGATTAGGATTGTTGCAGCTCATGGAATCGGCAGGGAACACTATATGTTAACAGTTAAAACATAAATCAAGGATAGCTTCATATTAAAACTATACTTGAATGTGCTTATTAAATGTTTGTGTCGCGAATGATAACTTTTAGAGTTCTGCTATATTGAAAAACAATCACGTAAAAATATCATATACTAGTATCTAAAGTTTGACGCTGCTTAGGGCCAAGTAGGCGGATATCATTTCAGACGAACAAGGTTCTGCAACACTACAAGGCCTGTCAATGAATCGAATTTGGATTGGATATGGTGCAGGTGTGCATTCGGATTCGGGTTTTCGGGTTCTGAACCAACCCACTCCGGTAAAACCACATCGGATAGGATAATTCTTCAAATTTTCAATCAGCGGATTACCCGAACCCGAATCATGGTATTTTGGTTCGTTATCTGGTTTCAACAAATATATCCGAATACCCGATCATTTTTAACTCATTCCAGATTTGAGGACTTTGAATAGCGTCTTTGATGACCTTGGGCGCAAGGCGGTAAGGCATTACTCAAATTATGCAACACAGCAACACCAACTCACGAACCAGGGCCACTAGGCAGACAGAACATGGAATGTTTTAATTTTAAGATTGAATGTTTGAAATAAAGTTAACAAACTAGCCAGCAAAATTATTCAACAGCCAAACAGAGTTGCAAACTCAAAAAACAGTAGTAAAAAAGCTTTTTCAATTTCAATCGACTCACTTAAGAAAATACAGGGAGATATAGAGAGAGCGATTGACCATGAGAGAGAGGTGGATTGTAGGAAATGGGGGTGTGAAGAGCATCAATGTGTTGTTGTGAGGCACGAATTTGTCGTCTCCTTTGTCCTAATTCACGTCTCGAAGGAGGCAAAACAATGTGTGAAGAATGCGGATGGGTATTTTGTTGAGTCATTTCTCGTTCGGCTCTTTCTCTTGCGAAACGTCTTTGTATGTCCAATTCCACGTCTACCACAGCCTCGCACTCTATTGGCGGGATAGACGCCCTTTCTAAGGTGAAAGTATTACGATGAGGTATGCGATTCATAGGCGATGAGCTTTCTCCTAACTCCATATTCAAAGAATGTAGGAACATTAGTTGGGATCTCTCGACGTAATCGCTCGACCAATTCATCATCATCATAGTCCTAGTCCTAGATCAATTAATACTACTAAATAAACTATATAATAGATATAGGTTAACATAAGTATGTAGCATGGAAGTAGGGCATAATATAAATGTTTAACATTGTAATATTTTCAACACGTGTGTATATATGGTGGGGTGTACAACAATTAAATAATTATACCTCTTGTACGGATGGCAACGTTGGTGGTACTAGTTCTTTTCGTTTTCTTGAAGGTTGGGTTTGGTCCATTTAGATAAAGTTGTTGCTGCATAGATAATGAAGAAGAAGAATTTAAAGAAAATAAAGTCATGTTTATTCCAAAAGAAATAAAAAGCATAAAAAATAAGAAGTTTTGATATGCTACTGCTTAAACCAAAATGAAAATTATGACTCATTTTTTGGGATGGACAGAGTATAATAAACCAAAACTCGTATACAGTAAATGTTTAGTTTCAATTCAATTCACAATTGCATATGCTATAAAAAAATCCATTCAAGTTGAATACTCACAGAGAAGGAGTGACATTTGAAAAAAGGGTAATATTTTAGTGAATGCATAAACTGTTGTTTATAGAAAATCCATTCATGAAAAAAAAATGAGAGTATAAAACAGGGATGCTTGCTTTGCTCCTGGATACTGATTTGAGTTCAACACAAAGGGACTATGGGCAAACAGGAAAGCGTGAAGGCCAAAGAAAAAAGAAAGTAGGACCATTTGAATTCCACATGTTATCCAAGTTGAACATTATAGCAACAAAAATTTAAACCTAAATTTGAATTCCACATGTTACAAAATCAACCAAATAAAGCACAAATATGAAACAATACTTGGAACCACAGCATAGGCATCCTCACCTCCTAAATAAAGCTTTAACTTATAGACATATCTACTCTAGTAAAATAGAGTGCCCAAAGATCTAATGATTTTGATGCATTGCAAAGTCATTTAAGCAAATAAAGTCGCACAAAAAAAAAAAAA